>OY992876.1:225264504-225864504 GCA_963921405.1 Cepaea hortensis | reverse complement strand
AGCAACAACAGGGACTGGAGGAGGCACGCCCACAAAACACAGACATGCAGACGACACGGGCGCTCCGGCTGGAGACAATCAAGAACTACACATCCTTACAGCTAGGCTTGACACAACCTACAGAACTATACAAACTTGCAGCTAGGTTTGTCACAACCTACAGAACTATACAAACTTACAGCCAGGCTTGTCACAACCTACATAGCTACAAATACTTAAAACTATTGTTGACACAAACCGCAGACAAACCTTACAGCTAGGCTTGTCACAACATACATAACTACAAAAACTTAAAGCTATTGTTGAGACAAACCGCAGACAAACCTTACAGCCAGGCTTGTCACTGTCGTAATAAGTGTCGTCCCTGGGGTGAGGGGAATCAACACCCACATTCTTTTAATCCCATATCATTATCTTGAGGATCTCCTGGATTTCTGTCCACAACACTCCATCAGTCTTTGGATCTCTCTCTCTCTCTTTCTCTCTTACCACTGGACCATGCCCCCTCTCATTCTTTTCCAAAACATACTACACAACTCTAGCTTCTAAAAAAAATGACAAATCTATATCTATAAAACAAAGTGTATGTATGTAAATATGTATGTAAATATGTATGTCCTTTATTTTTTCGCTAACGGCCCATCCGATTGAGATGAAATTTTCTACACGTCTTCCTTTCATTCCAGAGCTGCCAACTGTGATATTTTTTTAGTGTGAAATCGCCTGCTTACTCAGTATTATTTCATTTTTCATTTTTCATTAAAATTTATATATAGCTAAGGGACTTAACTCTAGAAAAAGTTATTTCAAGGGGCATAACTTTTAATAACATTGTTGTATAACTTATAGTCATATTGTTGTATCGTTTTCAAAGATTTATAAACTCTTTGTCTATAGTTATGTACCGGCATATGAGTTATAATAAATACTGATACAATCTTTTAGACATTTTCAAAGTTTACATAAAAATAATGCATAATGCATAACATTGTAACTCATCTTTCTATACTTAAGAAGTTATCTAAAAGATGTTGAACAATATCATTGCATCTTTAGTGTTTTCCGCCATCATATCGACACGATTCGCTTGACAGCACTTCTCAGCGCTATCAAGCCAAGACGCCTTACACATTTCAAGCAGCGGGGGGAAAATGGCACGTCGTAATAGCACAAAGAAACAAGCAGCTTCCAAGATGCATAGTGAGAAAACCGACCAGACTATCAAGAAGACGAACCTGCCTTTGGAGAGTCTGCATGCAAGCTGTAATAAAGTATCTGAACCTACAGTCAATGAAACTACCAATAAGAAGAGCGACGACTACCCACAGACGAACACAAAAACTTGTGAGAGGAAGGAGGACCAAGACACCAGAATCAGAAACACTGATTCAAACACAGTCAGATGGGTGGTCAAGCGGCTAAAAATGGAGCTTACTGATCAACAAATACAGAAGCAGCTGCAGGAAGAAAATCTTCACGTCAACATTTTGAAGGCAGAGCGGATTCTTACCTACTCAGAATTAAATGAGATGCTCCACACCAGGGACTGGGCGAACCCGGGCCGGGTCAGGCAGACAGACAGACAGACAGACAGACAGACAGACAGACAGACAGATAGATAGATAGATAGATAGATAGATAGATAGATAGATAGATAGATAGATAGATAGACAAAAAGACAGGGAGGGAGGGAGGGATAGACGGAGGGATGGGTCTATTAGACAGACAGACAGGCAGACAGAGATAGATAGATAGACAAACAGACAGACAGACAGACACAGACAGACAGACAGACAGACAGACAGGGAGGGAGGGAGGGATGGAGAGACGGAGGGAGAGACGGAGGGACGGGTAGGCAGACAGACAGACAGACAGGGAGGGAGGGAGGGATAGACGGAGGGAGAGACAGAGGGATGGGTCTATTAGACAGACAGACAGACAGACAGAGATAGATAGATAGACAAACAGACAGACAGACAGACAGACAGACACCGACAGACAGACAGACAGACAGACAGACAGACAGACACAGACAGACAGACAGACAGACAGGGAGGGAGGGAGGGATGGAGAGACGGAGGGAGAGACGGAGGGACGGGTAGGCAGACAGACAGACAGACAGACAGGGAGGGAGGGAGGGATAGACGGAGGGAGAGACAGAGGGATGGGTCTATTAGACAGACAGACAGACAGACAGAGATAGATAGATAGACAAACAGACAGACAGACAGACAGGGAGGGAGGGAGGGATGGAGAGACGGAGGGAGAGACGGAGGGACGGATAGGCAGACAGACAGACACGGAGGGAGGGAGGGATAGACGAGGGAGAGACAGAGGGATGGGTCTATTTGACAGACAGACAGACAGACAGACAGACAGACAGACAGACAGACAGACAGACAAGAACGGGAACGGGAGCTTATATGACTACTTATATGAATTAAATGAGATGCTCCCCACTAGGGACTGGGCGAAGCCGGGCCGGGTCAGCTAGTTAATTTAATAAAGAAAAGTGTCAGGTATGTGCAAAGTGTATGTGTAGGATGTCTGTCGTATAATCTAGAATGTATGCAGAATCAGACCGAACAGCTCAGGAGCAAAGTCTGCTTTCCTCACAGTACCGGCACACAACAGCACCATAGATCAAGTACAGAAGGACCTCACCAAATGATGCGTCTCTCCGGCCAGATGTCGACTTCCTCCAATGGCTCTTGGATAGTCCGGATACCTGGTCACCAATAGTGGATATAGTCCAATACTGACCATGAATCTGACACACACAGTGTTACTAATATGTCACTAAAAGTTCTGTGATCTGATAACCCTTGTACAGTAAAATAAATGTTTACTGTCACTTTGAAACAAAATGTTAATTGTTACTTTCTTACAGGAATTCACCATTTGGAAAACACAATGTTAATGGTTAATGTCTCACAGAAATTCACCATTTGGAAAAACGCAATGTTAATTTTCAATTTCTCTATATAACTTCTATTGTTCCTGTTAATGGTGGTATTGTAAGTTTCTTCACTCTACTATGATGAGAACTACCACTGAGGAATCACTCTTAGATGATCATCGGTTCCCGCTCAGCAGAGGCCAGATTCTTGCAGACCCTCTGGGTTATGGGCCCAGTGCAAAAGCCGCTGAGTAAAAACTGTCTTCAATGATCGAGCCATAATCTTCTTCTATGACTTTTCTGCTAGATTTTTGGAAAACATAGTGGAACCTGTTGAAGAGGGAACACACCTGGTGAGAGCAACCCGATTCCGACCTTCATTAGGTGAGTGTAGGCCGACGGCCGCACTCAGATATATAACAGAGAACTAAACTCTGTCATAAGGCAGAGGAGCTCATCACATCGGTCTGAGTCATGGCAAGACAAGGAAAGACTAAAGGAAAAGAGCAGAAACCCAGTAGATATCCTACTGGAAAATCCTACCATTTTACATTTCCTTTATCCTCCCAACCACTTTCAATCTCCCTAAATATCATCCCACTACATTGTTCTTAAGTCAATGAGTTAATTGATATCTCACACTAGCTAGTTTAAGCACCGCGATAGCCTACTGTTGCCGACGCTCCTATAATATGTTTTCACAACGCACATTACTACACTCGATTCCTAAGAATCATCTAATTTGGGTCTATTTAATTAAATACCATATATTTATTCCTCTTTGAAATCGAGACAACTAAATCACACAATGGATAAATGTCCGCCGATGTAAATCAACATAAGACACTGTAGTCTCTCTCCATAATCAAACCTGGAACATCACACACGTCCTTGTTGTCTCACAACATTTGGTCGACTCCCGTCAAAGTTGTTTATCCAGACTGTTTTAATACTGTGTCTGAATGACGTCACAAATCTGACTAGACACTAGGCGTCGAGAAGCTATTTTTTAATCTCCTTTTCCGACTCGATGTAAACAACTGGCCCTCTGTCCCGCTTTCATCTGGGGAATTGTTTCCGGTACTTCAAAAAAGTCTTGCCGGTCCGTAATCTGGAGAATCTTTTCTCCACAACAAAAGATCTTGCCGACTCCCATCAGGACAGTCTGTCTCCAACATCAAAGGATGGCGGCTGCCTGTAGACGAATGGCGCGACAGTCTTTCATCGATCGACAACTCCAAGAATTTCCGCGACAGTCACAACCTACATAACTACAAAAAATTAAAGCTATTGTTGACACACACTGCAGACAAACCTTACAGCCAGGCTTGTCACAACATCCAGAACGTGGAATAAAATCGCAGAAGTAAAAAAAAATGACACAAAAATCCAACTAATGACATAACAAAGGAGAAATAATTAGGAACATCACCACACTAGGCATCTACCTGGCACGTCACCACATTAGGCTGCAGTCTGTGACGCCGCTCATCTACCTGGAATATATCATACAGGATGAAGGCACGTCACCACACCAAGCTGCAGTCTGTGACACTGCTCATCTACCTGGAATATATCATACAGGATGAAGGCACGTCATCACACTAGGCTGCAGTCTGTGACCTCGTCTACCTGTAATATATCATACAGGATGAAAGAAGGCACGTCACCACACCAAGCTGCAGTCTGTGACACCGTTCATCTACCTGGAGTATATCATACAGGATGAAGGTACGTCATCACACTAGGCTGCAGTCTGTGACCTCATCTACCTGGAGTATATCATACAGGATGAAGGAATGTCACCACACCAGGCTGCAGTCTGTGACCTCATCTACCTGGAGTATATCATACAGGATGAAGGAACGCCACCACACCAGGCTGCAGTCTGTGACCTCATCTACCTGGAGTATATCATACAGGATGAAGGAATGTCACCACACCAGGCTGCAGTCTGTGACCTCATCTACCTGGAGTATATCATACAGGATGAAGGAACGCCACCACACCAGGCTGGAGGCTGTGACACCGCTCAGTTACCTGGAGTATATCATACAGGACGGAGGGACAAGCCTGGAACGAGGAACATGAACTGAACAAACAACAGGATGTGGTCAATATGAAGAGATAGAACAAATTATTTTATTCGGAAAACATGATCATGGCAAACCACGGAGATCTGCGCACACGAACACACAAGATGGACATGCCTGCTGAACTAGGGCAGGAAAATCCAGTAATGAAGTTCCCTGAGAGGCATCCCTGGAACAACAACATACAGGGAGGCTGTCTCGGATGTCAGGATCTAGCGTACCAGACAGTCTATGAGTCACACATAGACATCCACGCCAGCGGACTAACATACACACTACAACTGTTGGCTCTTTGTCACCTTATACTCGTGTCTTTTGCAGCTATTTTGATGTTGGTATAGTCTACCAGTTTGCCCTGCAACTACTTTGGTCTCTGGTACAGTCAACCAGTTTGTCCTCAACTACTTTGGTCTCTGGTACAGTCTACCAGTTTGTCCTCAACTACTTTGGTCTCTGGTACAGTCTACCAGTTTGTCCTCAACTACTTTGGTTTCTGGTACAGTCTACCAGTTTGTCCTCAGCTACTTTGGTCTCTGGTACAGTCTACCAGTTTGTCCTCAACTACTTTGGTCTCTGGTACAGTCTACCAGTTTGTCCTGCAACTACTTTGGTCTCTGGTACAGTCTACCAGTTTGTCCTGCAACTACTTTGGTCTCTGGTACAGTCGACCAGTTTGTCCTGCAACTACTTTGGTCTCTGGTACAGTCTACCAGTTTGTCCTGCAACTACTTTGGTCTCTGGTACAGTCGACCAATTTGTCTTGCAACTACTTTGGTCTCTGGTACTGTCTACCAATTTGTCCTCAACTACTTTGGTCTCTGGTACAGTCTACCAGTTTGTCCTCAACTACTTTGGTTTCTGGTACAGTCTACCAGTTTGTCCTCAACTACTTTGGTCTCTGGTACAGTCTACCAGTTTGTCCTCAACTACTTTGGTCTCTGGTACAGTCTACCAGTTTGTCCTCAACTACTTTGGTTTCTGGTACAGTCTACCAGTTTGTCCTCAGCTACTTTGGTCTCTGGTACAGTCTACCAGTTTGTCCTCAACTACTTTGGTCTCTGGTACAGTCTACCAGTTTGTCCTCAACTACTTTGGTTTCTGGTACAGTCTACCAGTTTGTCCTCAACTACTTTGGTCTCTGGTACAGTCTACCAGTTTGTCCTCAACTACTTTGGTCTCTGGTACAGTCTACCAGTTTGTCCTCAACTACTTTGGTCTCTGGTATAGTCTACCAGTTTGTCCTGCAACTACTTTGGTCTCTGGTATAGTCTACCAGTTTGTCCTGCAACTACTTTGGTCTCTGGTACAGTCAACCAGTTTGTCCTCAACTACTTTGGTCTCTGGTACAGTCTACAAGTTTGTCCTCAACTACTTTGGTCTCTGGTATAGTCTACCAGTTTGTCCTCAACTACTTTGGTTTCTGGTACAGTCTACCAGTTTGTCCTCAACTACTTTGGTCTCTGGTACAGTCTACCAGTTTGTCCTCAACTACTTTGGTCTCTGGTACAGTCTACCAGTTTGTCCTCATCTACTTTGGTTTCTGGTACAGTCTACCAGTTTGTCCTCAACTACTTTGGTCTCTGGTACAGTCTACCAGTTTGTCCTCAACTACTTTGGTCTCTGGTACAGTCTACCAGTTTGTCCTCAACTACTTTGGTCTCTGGTATAGTCTACCAGTTTGTCCTGCAACTACTTTGGTCTCTGGTATAGTCTACCAGTTTGTCCTGCAACTACTTTGGTCTCTGGTACAGTCAACCAGTTTGTCCTCAACTACTTTGGTCTCTGGTACAGTCTACAAGTTTGTCCTCAACTACTTTGGTCTCTGGTACAGTCTACCAGTTTGTCCTCAACTACTTTGGTTTCTGGTACAGTCTACCAGTTTGTCCTCAACTACTTTGGTCTCTGGTACAGTCTACCAGTTTGTCCTCAACTACTTTGGTCTCTGGTACAGTCTACCAGTTTGACCTGCAACTACTTTGGTCTCTGGTACAGTCGACCAGTTTGTCCTGCAACTACTTTGGTCTCTGGTACAGTCGACCAGTTTGTCCTGCAACTACTTTGGTCTCTGGTACAGTCGACCAGTTTGTCCTGCAACTACTTTGGTCTCTGGTACAGTCTACCAGTTTGTCCTGCAACTACTTTGGTCTCTGGTACAGTCGACCAGTTTGTCTTGCAACTACTTTGGTCTCTGGTACAGTCGACCAGTTTGTCCTGCAACTACTTTGGTCTCTGGTACAGTCGACCAGTTTGTCCTGCAACTACTTTGGTCTCTGGTACAGTCGACCAGTTTGCCCAACAATATTATTACAGAAACTGGCCTTGGAACAAAACCAAAAGAAAGGGAAAACCAACATTGCAATGGAGAGATATAATTCACAAATGGAGATGAAAACCCTTGGCGAAAGCTGAAATACTTGCACGAGATTCAAGGGAGATTAGGTGTTTGTCGCTGGAAGCCTGCTGGTGTCTCACGGGGCGGCACACGGAGACAGGCAGAGGTGTGGGACCTGGCGGAGTGTGTGGGATGGAGGGTTGGAGCGGGGAGATAGTGAGAAGACGTGGGGAGAACAATGGGACAAGGTGAGAGGTTGGAGAGATATTGGGTGAGCGTGGATGGAGAGAAAGTGGAGATGTAGAGAGAGAGAGAGAGAGAGAGAGAGAGAGAGAGAGAGAGAGAGAGAGAGAGAGGCGGGGTGAGAGAATGGTGCAAGGAGAATTAGAAGAAAGAGAGGGAAAGTCAGAGAGAGAGAGAGAGAGAGAGAGAGAGAGAGAGAGAGAGAGAGAGAGAGAGAGAGAGAGAGAGAGAGAGAGGAGGTAGAGGTCGAGAATGGGAGACCTAGCGACGGAGCGGAGAAGAAGCAATTGTAGTGGGCGAGGCAGAAGAAATGGAAGAGGGCGAGAGAAGGTGAGATGGAGAGAGGGAAGAGAAAGGGAGAAACAAAAACAGATAGGAAGAGAGGAGAGACTTGCAGATCGGTGAAGAAAGAGATGAGAGGAGATCTTTGGAGATAGAAGAGGGACATAGATGGAGGAAGAGAGATATACCAGTGATAATTTAAAAGACCTAGTGTGTAATTCTTCCAGGACGCCTTTATCTGTGACACCGACTGCTGGAGCAATCGCCGACCAACCGGTCTTTCTGAGTCTCCCAGCTGTGATGGACTGCAATTTCCGATCATTTCCTGATTGTGCTATCTGCCAGTCTTGTCTTGTCTAGGCCACACATTCAGTTTGTTCCAGGATTCTTGTCCGGAGAGCGACATTCGTGATGCGTGTGTGTGTGTGTGTTTGTGTGCGTGCGCGTATGGGTGTGTGCTCGCGCGGGTGTGTGCGCGTGTGTGTGTGCGTGCGTGATTGCCAGACTGCTAGTCTATTACATCGCGTCCACCTCTGCTTGTTCACGTAAGTCTGTCTTCTGTTGATCTCTGTTGTCTTGTAATGTGCACTTTCCCCACATAAGTTAATGGGCTTTAGTTGGCACTTACAGCACACGATAAAGGCAACAGAGATAAGTAAACATGAGAAATCAGATTGGAGACAGCATGGACTCGTAGATCTGAGCAAGCACACTAGTCAGCAGACAGAAGCAGATATGAGGCAAGCCATCGTCATCATTATCCTCCTCATCAAATGGCTGGCCAACTGGTGTTGGCGCTTACTCTTCTCCTCATCTGGCGATCCCTGATAGAGTACATCAGCTGCCATGCTGATGTTTGGTTGCCGTCTCGACAGAATGTCTACTCGCAACCCCCCCCCCCTCTCTCTCTCTCTCTCTCTCTCTCTCTCTCTCTCTCGCTGTGTTCCTCTCTTTTGTGTCCATAAATCGGGTCAGTTACTACACTATATACTACACTATATACTACACTATATGCTACACTATATACTACACTATATACTACACTATATACTACACTATATACTACACTATATACTACACTATATACCACACTATGTACTACACTATATACTACACTATGTACTACACTATATACTACACTATATACTACACTATATACTACACTATATACTACACTATGTGCCAGTTTTCCCCTTCTCGTAATGTGGTCACAAATGTCGACATCCCTCTCACTGACGTGTTTCACAACCTTCTCTCCAATAACCTGTAGCTGACTTACCACGGCTGTCCTAGCTGACTTACCACGGCTGTCCTAGCTGACTTACCACGGCTGTCCTAGCTGACTTACCACGGCTGTCCTAGCTGGCTTACCACGGCTATCCTAGCTGACTTACCACGGCTATCCTAGCTGACTTACCACGGCTGTCCTAGCTGACTTACCACGGCTGTCCTAGCTGACTTACCACGGCTGTCCTAGCTGACTTACCACGGCTGTCCTAGCTGACTTACCACGGCTATCCTAGCTGACTTACCACGGCTGTCCTAGCTGACTTACCACGGCTATCCTAGCTGACTTACCACGGCTATCCTAGCTGACTTACCACGGCTGTCCTAGCTGACTTACCACGGCTATCCTAGCTGACTTACCACGGCTGTCCTAGCTGACTTACCACGGCTGTCCTAGCTGACTTACCACGGCTATCCTAGCTGACTTACCACGGCTGTCCTAGCTGACTTACCACGGCTATCCTAGCTGACTTACCACGGCTATCCTAGCTGACTTACCACGGCTGTCCTAGCTGACTTACCACGGCTATCCTAGCTGACTTACCACGGCTGTCCTAGCTGACTTACCACGGCTATCCTAGCTGACTTACCACGGCTGTCCTAGCTGACTTACCACGGCTATCCTAGCTGACTTACCACGGCTATCCTAGCTGACTTACCACGGCTGTCCTAGCTGACTTACCACGGCTATCCTAGCTGACTTACCACGGCTGTCCTAGCTGACTTACCACGGCTATCCTAGCTGACTTACCACGGCTGTCCTAGCTGACTTACCACGGCTATCCTAGCTGACTTACCACGGCTATCCTAGCTGACTTACCACGGCTGTCCTAGCTGACTTACCACGGCTGTCCTAGCTGACTTACCACGCCTGCTTCAGGAATTCCCAGCATGCTTCTGTACAACCACATCTCCGAGGCCTGGAGGGATATTTGTGCTTGTTGATTAATTGTCCACGATGCACAGATATATGTTGAAACTGGTATCAATATACAACAATGATTTGTCTAACCCCCATATACCAGGATTTGTTGCATCAGATGTTCTTCTGTGTACACCACGTGGTTCATGCTGGGGTGTTACTGTTGTCTGTATTCATGCGAGATCTGTCCCATCTGTCATGGGCGTGTTTAAACACCGGAACTCGTGTAACAGATGTAGTACAGTCAGCACGGGACCCTGGGGCTAGTCGGAAACTACTGACGTACAATTGCAGAGTAAAGCACACAGTCAAACTGCTGGGCTTGATTGCCATGTCCAGTAAAGAACAAGCAACTAACGTTTTACTCACCAAAGTGGCCTTGTCATATGTATATAAACCAATCGGCACACGATGACTGGTGAGGTCAGACCGCCCTGCTCACTCACCGTGACAGTTTCATATTCTCAGTTTAGTGCCCGGCCGAACCTTCTCTGTCTGCCACAAATCCCAGGTGCTGGGCAAGCTCCTGTGACCTGTTCTGCTCTTATTTTAATAGCTCTATCTGTTTCGCCGTCTGTATCCACATTAATGCCTATAAAATATCTCCACTCACCGTGACAGTTTCATATTCCCAGTTTGGTGCCCGGCCGAACCTCCTCTGTCTGCCACAAATCCTAGGCGCTGGGGAAGCTCCTGTGACCTGTTCTGTTCTTAGTTTAATAGCTCTATTTGTTTCCCCGTCAAAACCCACGTTGAGGCCTATAAAATATATCCTCATCTGTCAAGAATGATTCTACTCAATGTTTTCCGAGGAACTGACAATACAATTATTCATGTATAACGTTTGCATTCCTGCAGGTCCCTTTCTTTGCCATCTTCACCAGGCATCCTCATCTCCAGTAATATGTCTTCAGTGTCCCAGACTTTGCTAAATAATTTGTGTAATAGCTTAGTTAAGATGTGTAAATTGGCTTTAATAGCTTCTGCTGGGATACTAATTGAGCCAGCAGCGTTCCCATCCTTTATACATTTGATAGATATTTCTAATTTCTTCTTTAGATGGTTTCTCACAGCTGATACCAGGCACCAATTCTATAGGCAGGATATCTGGAGAGTAAGTTAAGACTGGTCTGTTGAGAAGTTCCCTCAATTATTCAGTCACTCTGTTCATGACATCTTTAATGATGGCGGGAACACTTCCATGCCTGTCACTGTCATTTAAACCAGTGCTTCCCAAACGTTTCACTTTCGAGGACCGACATAAAATTTTCCTTTTGTACCAGGGACCGGTGCCGTTTAAAACAATTTTCCTCCTTGTAATCTGGGATTTTGTATGACCTCAATATACATTTTAATATAAATATCAGATTTAATGTAATTGTGGGTGTTGTCCCGGTGGACTAAATACTGCTCCATAATTTTATTGGATGGCGGTGATTTATTTAATGCTGGTCCCTTCTTTCATGAGTAAAAATTTTACTGTAGAGATTTACAAATCAAATTTTTTTTCAAATGTCAAAACTACATTTAGGTCTTCTTGTAAAGGTGTAAGTACTCGTATACGAGGATATACCACGGATGGTAGAAAAGGTGGATATGCAATGACGCCTCTTCCGGAGACCATTAAAATGGTGGATAGCAACGGTTCCTGTTGTAAATAAATAACGTCGGCAGATGTATCTAACACTCACTCAGACGATGGCAAAACGCATTATAATCGTACAACGAAAATCACGTATGTTCTGCATCTTATGACAATCAGCAAATTATAATGTGCAGCTTTCTCACTTTTCGTCACATAGGAAACAAAAGAAACGCATCTCGTCAACACACAAATATCGTCGACCGTTTTAGTATCAGTCTCAGCTGGTTACTATTTTTAACTTTCCCATTGAACCAATGATTTGCTTCTCCTTAAAAATAAATACTCCTTAGGCTATACTGCTACAGGGTCAATTTATTTTAAAATTAAATCTCCATAAAAAGCAAAGAAGGTTGGGGGGGGGGGGGATGGGGTGTCTTGAACCTGAGGAATTAAGGCCACCTGGCTAGTGCAGTCCTCACGAACTGTGTGGGTTAGGGTTTTCTGTTTTCCCCCTGACAGAAAAAAAAAAAAATCCACACCTTACTGATGCTAATTCAACTTGATTGATTATATTTTTCAGCACATTTCCTTGTGGTGTTATGGAGGTCTCCGGGGTTTCTTTTCGCTGTTGTCTCTTCTGCCTCTGTTTCTCATGCTAAAAAAGTTAGTTGCATATATTTTACAGGACGCTGCAGTCAACCCCAACTATTTGGCTGTTTGTGATTTCTCCGCAAGTTTACTTTCAGTAATTTACCCTTGCTTTCTGAACAACCGGCACACTCATACCATTGCTAGACGGTTTGCTGCAAAATCGCCCGCAGCTGTATTTCAAACGCGGTATGCAGGATTACGAATTGCGTCCGTAACCACTTCGCCATATGCTAAACCATCTGAATATTATCTTTTATTCCCCCCCCCCCACACACACACACACACACGCCCTCTTATCCACCTGACAGCTTCTTGATTAGCTTGGGTGTGTTTGTCCTTAGCTCCGATGCCGATTGTGTTTACATCAGCTGTATGTTCTCCCTTCTGTTTCCTCAAGTGTCCGGTGCTATCCGTGCCTGATTTAGTCCCGCCCATGTCCCGAGGACTGCCTGATGTTGTCACGCCCTTGTCCCGAGAACTGCCTGGTATAGTCAAGACCTTGTCCCCAGAACTGCCTGATATAGTCACGGCCTTGTCCCCAGGACTGCCCGATATAGTCACGGCCTTGTCCCCAGACTGCCTGTCACGGCCTTGTCCCCAGGACTGCCTGATATAATCACGGCCTTGACCTCAGGACTGCCAGACCTGAGTCTGTCCAATTGCTCGTAGCCTGCTGTCTGCGAGTCTGCCCTGCTCACTCGGCATTCACCGCTAGAGCGTCGGATACTTGCCAGACATTGTTTCTTAGTTTCTTGGTTTCTCATTATCGTCAACGTCATCCACAACCGCACCTCCACAAACATTCACGCCACGTCAAGATGGCTGAAGGTCTCATTAACTCATAGGTGATCAACGGCGTGTGCCGTCTGCGGGTATCCACGTGACTGTGCTCAGTCCTGTATGTGGAAGCACACTTACGCCTGTGACATTGATTGACTGCGCAAACACCGGTTCATGACCCCGGGCAGTGTTTCCTCAGGACGCCTGCATCACCTGTGCTAGCTAACCGTAGAAGGTTACGAGTTCACAGTGTTATTGCCAGGTCTTTGATTACCTACCGCACTGTACAGTTCCACGTACAGCGTCCCCTTCACTTCCCGATCCTCGTCATGTGTTGATATGTCCTCGTCATGTGTTGATATGGCCTCGTCATGTGTTGATATGTCCTCTTCATGTGTTGATATGTCCTTGTCATATACTGATATTCTTGTTATGTCTTTGTCATATGTTGGTATGTTCTTGTCATCTGTTGATGTCCTTGTCATATGATACTATCCTTGTCATGTGTTGACAAGCCATATTGCCATGTGTTGATACGTCACCTTGTCATGTGTTCATACGTCACATTGTCATGTGTTTATACATAACATCGAATCATGTTCAAGTTTATTTTCTTTATTTTTTTGTGTTTCTAATTTTTTGTGTTTTGTTTTTTGTTGTTACTGTTGCTGGTACTGCTGTTGTCGTTGTTGCTGTGCTGTGCTGCTGTTATTGTTGTTGTTGTAAAGCTGACTCCTAGCCTCTATATTGGCTTTAGACGACATTAGGCCCACACCTTCGATGTGTGAGGCATTTCTGTCTGTATAGCCTGAGACCAGCACTATTTTATGTGTGTGTAGAATCGTTTTGCCCGCTCGCTCCACCTTATCTCACATATTCCCAGAATGTTATTGCTTTATCCCATGTCCTCTACTGCTGTCTGTGCCGTCTCTCTCAGTTCATACACAGCTGAAGCATTTGAAACAGTCTACATTGATCAACATTCATACAAATGTATCTGTTGTTCCCATGTGTGGTTGTCTGTTGTTCACATGTGGGTTTGTCTGTTGTGGACATGCAGGTTTATCTATTATTCACATGTGGGTTTGTCTGTTGTCCACATGTGGGTTTGTCTGTTGTTCACATGTGAGTGTGTATGTTGTTCACACGTGGCTGTATCTGTTGTTCACATGTGGGTGTGTCTGTTAGTCAAATGTGAGTTTGTCTGTTGTGGACATGTGCGTTTGTCTGTTGTGGACATGTGCGTTTGTCTGTTGTGGACATGCAAGTTTATCTATTATTCACATGTGGGTTTGTCTGTTGTTCATATGTGAGTTTTTCTGTTGTACACATGTGAGTTGTCTGTTGTTCACATGCGGCTGTATCTGTTGTACACATGTGAGTTGTCTGTTGTTCACATGCGGCTGTATCTGTTGTTCACATGTGAGTTTGTCTGTTGTACACATGTGAGTTGTCTGTTGTTCACATGCGGCTGTATCTGTTGTTCACAAGAGGGTCAGCCAGTGGCTGCTTCCCTGCCTTTATTATATTTATTGTTTGTGGCATATGATGGACATATTCTGCATCCCTCTGTCAACCCTCTCATCTCTATCCACTCTCTCTCTCTCCACTCTCTCTCCACTCTCTCTTCTCTCTCTCCACTCTCCACTCTATCTCCATAGACTCTCTCTCAATTATCTCTCCACACTCTCTCTCTCCACTCTCTCTCCACTTTCTCTCTCCACTCTCTCTCCACTCTCTATCTCCACATTCTCTCCACTCTCTCTCCACTCTCTCTCTCTCCACTCTTTCTCTACTACTTCTCTATCTATCTCTGCATTCTCTCTCCACATTCTAGCTCTCTCCACACTCTCTCTACACTTTCTCTCCACTCCTTCTCTCTTCTCTCTAAAGTCTCTCTGCACTCTCTTTCCATACTCTGTCGCCACTCTCTCTCTCTCTCTCTCTCTCTAGACGCTCTTTCTATCCACTCTTTCTCCACTCTCTCTTCACTATCTCTCCTATCTCTCTCAACATTCTATCTCCGCTCTCTCTCTCTCCACTCTCTGTCAACTCTCTCCATCTCTCTCCTCTCTCTCTCCTATCTCTCTCCACACGCTTTATCTCTCCACACATCTCTCTCCACTCTCACTTCACACACACTCTCTCTCTCCACTCTTACTCCACTCTCTCCCCACACACTCTCACTCAACTCTCACTCCACTCTCTGTCCACACACTATCCACTCTCTTTCCACTCTCTCTCCTCTCTATCTCCACTATCTCTCCGCTCTCACTCCACACACACACACACACACACACACACACACACACACACTCTCTCTACACTCTATCCACTCTCTCTCACTCTCTCCACTCACACACTCTCTCTCCACTGCCTCTCCACACTCTCTCCACTCTCTCTCTCCACACTCTCTCCACACATCTCTCTACACACACTCTCTCTCCACTCTCTCTCTCTTTCTACACGCTTTCTCTCCATTCCCTCCCTCCACAATCTCTCTCCACTCTCTCTTCCCTCTCTCTACTCTCTCTCCACTCTCTCTCTACTAGCTCTCTCCATGATCTCCACACTGTCTCTACACTCCCTCTCCACTATTCCTCTTCACTCTCTCTGTACACTCTCTCTCCACTCTCTTTCCACTCTCTCACCACACACTCTCTCCACTCTCTCCACTCTCTCTCCATTATCCCTCTCCACACTCTCTCTACACTCCGTCTCCAGCTTCACTCTCTCTACTCTCTCCACACTCTCTCTTCACACTCTCTCTCCACTCTCTCTCCACACGCTCTCTCTCCACTCTCTCTCTTGACTGTATCTCCACACACTCTCTCCACACGCTCTCTCTCCACACGCTCTCTCTCCACACTCTCTCCACACTCTATTCCCACACTCTTTCTCCACACTCTCCCTCTCTCCACTCTCTCTGCACACTCTCTCTTCCTCTCTTCACACTGTCTCTCCACACTCATTCTCCATACTCTCTCCACTCTCTCTCCATTCTCTCTGCTCTCTCTCTCTCTCTTCACACTCTCTATTTCTCCCCTCACTCCATCTCTCAATCTGTCTCCGGTCTTGCAATACTCGAGCACAGAAATTACATGGAAACACGCGACACAACTATATCCCCGTGATTTGTCCACGCGCTAAGAGTATAACATTTATTTTCTAGAACAGTTCAGAAAATTATAAAAAAAGACACATGGATAGTAGATGAAATATAGACACATGGATATTAGATGAAATATAGACACATGGATAGTAGATGAAATATAGACACATGGATAGTAGATGAAATATAGACACATGGATAGTAGATGAAATATAGACACATGGTTTTATCGTAGATAAAACATATATGATAGATAAAACATAGATCGTAGATAAAACATATATGATAGATAAGACATAGATCGTAGATAAAACATATATGATAGATAAGACATAGATCGTAGATAAAACATATATGATAGATAAGACATAGATCGCAGATAAAACATATATGATAGATAAGACATAGATCGCAGACAAAACATATATGATAGATAAAACATAGATCGTAGATAAAACATATATGATAGATAAGACATAGATCGTAGATAAAACATATATGATAGATAAGACATAGATCGCAGATAAAACATATATGATAGATAAGATATAGATCGTAGATAAAACATCTATGATAGATAAAACATATATGATAGATAAGACATAGATCGTAGATAAAACATATATGATAGATAAGACATAGATCGCAGATAAAACATATATGATAGATAAGACATAGATCGTAGATAAAACATATATGATAGATAAGACATAGATCGCAGATAAAACATATATGATAGATAAGACATAGATCGCAGATAAAACATATATGATAGATAAAACATAGATCGTAGATAAAACATATATGATAGATAAGACATATATCGTAGATAAAACATATATGATAGATAAAACATAGATCGCAGATAAAACATATATGATAGATAAAACATAGATTGCAGATAAAACATATATGATAAATAAGACATAGATCGTAGATAAAACATAGATCATAGGTAAAACATAGATCGTAGATAAAACATATATGATAGATAAAACATAGATCGTAGATAAAACATATATGATAGATAAGACATAGATCGTAGATAATACATATATGATAGATAAGACGTAGATCGCAGACAAAACATATATGATAGATAAAACATAGATCGTAGATAAAACATATATGATAGATAAAACATAGATCATAGATAAAACATAGATCGCGGATAAGACACAAAGAGTGGAGTCTGTCCCGTGCCCACGGTGATAGTTATTCTCAAACATCAGATTTACTGAAGACAAAAACAGAAATCAATCGACAAGGACACGAGTGATTGCCAAGAATGTCATCGGTTGCCGGTCTATGTGCACCCCACAGAAAACATGCAGTGCTTGTTAATCACGCCCCCCTCCCCCCAGGTACCCCACAGCCCCTCCCTCCAATTCTATTGATTATGAGCCATTAAAGACAGAATAAACTCCCCCACCCCCACAGCCTGCACTTTTTTCACGTTTGCCTTAGAGAATGTGAAAATAGGAGGCATCAATTTGTTCCACATGGCGGGCAAAAAGTTGGGCTGGTGTGTGTGTGTGTGTGTGTGTGTGTGTGTGTGTGTGTGAGTGTGTGTGTGTGTGTGTGAGTGTGTGTGAGCGATTTGTGGTTGTCTCCACGTGGGGTTGACCGAGCTGTCACTGGTGTATGTCTTAGATGGAGAGATGCCTCGTCGGCCTCTGTCTGTCTGTCTGTCTGTCTGTCTGTCTGTCTGTCTCTGTCTGTCTGTCTGTCTGTCTGTCTGTCTGTCTGTCTGTCTGTCTCTCTCTCTCTCTCTCTCTCTCTCTCTCTCTCTCTCTCTCTCTCTCTCTCTCTCTATTCCATATTATTTGTGTATACTCAACTATCAGTTTCATTTTTTCTGTCTCTTGATTTCACCATGTACAATATGAAAACTATTGCACTGCATTAATACACTTTAAGATATGCAATGTGTATGTGTGGCATATTTTCCCATTTTTATGTGGATGCTTATGACAGTTGTCAATGAACGTATGTGAAAGTGTGGGAATCTGTGTATATTGAATTGAGTGGCTGTGTGATGGAGAGTGCGTATGCGTGCGTAGTTTATGTATGATCGAATTATATATATATATATATATATATATATATATATATATATATATATATATATATATATATATATATATATATATATATATATATGCATGCGAGAGAGAGAGAGAGAGAGAGAGAGAGAGAGAGAGAGAGAGAGAGAGAGAGAGAATGGATGAGTGAATGGTTTAGTGTTTGTGATTGTGGGTGGGTGTATGTGTGTATATGTATAGAAGTGTGTGTTGGTGTATGTCTGTGTAACAATTTGTGAGTTTGTGTGTGTGAAAGTATGTATATGTCGATTATGTGTGTATGGGAAGGAGTGTATGTGTGTGTGTGTGTGTGTGTGTGTGTGTGTGTGTGTGTGTGTGTGCACGCGTGCGTGTGAGCCTTGTTGCATGTATGAATGAGGATATAGTCCATGCCGTGTGACGTTTGTGATCTTGTCTGTCCACAGCCTTCTGTCTCGTCTACTGCCAATCTTCTTATAGTCCATGCCGTGTGGCGTTGGTGATCATGTCTGCCCACAGCCTTCTGTCTCGTTGTCGGATAAATAGTTGATGGCTCAACCCCAAAGAGATCAAGGATCCAGAGTTCCTCTTTCTCAATGTGATCCTGACCGTTAAAATTAATTTAGCAGTTACTGGCCCAATGATTTGAGACCATTAAATAGAGTTTTGGAGAACCAAGGAATACCTCAAAGGAAAAATGGAATTTTTACTGAGTATCACAAATGTCCTTAGATATGGTTCCTTGCCTCTCCTCTACCAACTAAATAATTAATCTAGGGTAATTGCTTACAACAATTTTACTATGACAAGAGACCTCTCAAAAGAGAAAATAACCCGTAATTTTCATCATTTATTATATCTATATAAATGAAGTGGCTGCATATACATGTAATAACATACAACAATCAATGCAGTACAATTACCAGATTATGTACATATTCCTCTCTAACTAATTATCTATCTCCTGGCTGTGCCACTGTATCATGCACGGTCCTCAGAGTTGCATCCGTTCTTAATTATAAATATTGGGCCTCTTCTGCTGGCCTAATCTGTGGAAAGAAACTGGGTACACCCTGGTTGGTTTCCCATTCAGTCAGGGTAGAATATTCTGGAGAGTTCTTTTATTCCCCCCCCCCCCCCCCGGTTTTATTTAATCTTTTGGCTCACTGTGTTTCCTCCACACTACATAGACTAAAGGATATGTGATACCTGTCCTGGAAAGGTGGTGAAGATTGGCAGGAAATTGCTGTGGAATAGTATTTGGCCTCACTATCTCAGCTGCCTCACTCAGTTAAGTGGCTACTGCATTCAGTCAAGCTGCTACAACTACTTTCACAGAGTGCTGCATTCACAAAGTTAGATCTGGATAATGACCACTACCTGCAATTTTAGCATCACATAATTCTAATGATATCATAAATATGACATTAGGAATAAAATGTAAAAGCCTAAGAACCAACCAGTGAAAACAATAAAATGAATCTTGTTCTTAGAGAAAATAAACATAGAAGAAAGATAGTCTTGGTGTTCTTAATTAGTTATCACCAACATAGTTGTTTGCTCTCATTCCAATCTTCCACTATCAGGTGTTCAAGGTTTAACTTGCAGATGTGCAGTTTCATCTTCACCTATGCCTGTCCTCAGATCTATAGTTTAAGTAACACCTTGAGTGATTTGGAATTTGACAATTATGTTGACCATTCTCTTCTGTACCTAGTTTTGTTCTCTACATCTTTTTCTATTCAGGAAAAAGGGTCTCATACATTAAGGGCTTTTAAAAATCAGTCCCCATTGTAATGAGTGTTTGTTTATAAGCAATATAAGGACATTATGGTATCCATTCTTGTATAGTATTCAGGTGACTTCTCTTTTTAGTCCAAAAAGTTTTACGTAGAGTATATTCCCCCCTCTTCACCGTCTCTATACTAAGATTGTACTTCCGCTATCCGCATCATCATGCTTATTATAATCATTACATCATCATCATGATTACATTATTATCATTACCATCATCATCATAATCATTACAGTCATCATCATCATCCTTGTAGTACATTATTATCATTACACTAGACCAGTGGTTCTCAACCGGTGGGGAATCCCCCCCCCCAGGGGGAATTTTGGGGTTTCCAGGGGGGGGGGGGAGAAGATTATTTCAAGATCGGGTTAATACAAGAACCGATTACTTGATATTGTTTTTCCCTTCATACTTTACGGTTCTGTACGTATCACCCTTCTGAAATTCATTTTATAACGTAAGTAGATCCGCAAATCACGTTTTATGTAGATGTCTAGACTTATTTTAGTATGTGCTATTAAATTTAGCTTCAATTATTACGTATACTGTGTAGGGGCAGAGTGGAACTTTTAGGGAGGAAATACGAAAGGGGGGTAATTACGTTCTAAAAAATATAGTGAGGGGTGGGGGGAATGACGTCCTAAAAATATGGTGAAGGGGGGCGCGGGCCAAAAAAGGTTGAGAAACACTGCACTAGACCATAAGTGTTAACAGGAGTGACATGAACTACAAAGAGGGATTTTGCTTAAATACAAACACAGATGCTGGCAGTCTGCGTAATGAATGATATTGGTTGTGTCGTGCTTAGCGCACAAAACCAGATAATTGTAGCATGAATGATATTTTATACAAAGTGTTGTTATGCGCCGGAGTGTACTAAATTATTATTTAGTTTATGGGTTACGCCGAACCAGTTCTCCGGTGATAGTCATGGCATTTCACATCAAGTTGCCGGCTAACCTGAGATTGACTGTTGGCCTATACTCCCTCTCTCTCAGCCTGTAGCTTCACTCACTCACTCAAACTCCGCATGCATCAGTCAACATATCCATCTTGGCATGTGGGGTCAATTCACTCCTCTCTGACATAATTCATATGTATGGATGATCATTTCTCTCATCTATCAGATATCATTCATATGTGCATGGAAGATCAATTCTCTCATCTATCATCATTCATACTTGCATGTAAGATAAGTAGCTAGACTTATGTGATTTCCCAATGATAACTTAAAATGTTTACCATCATTCATAATATAGCAGAGTAGCAGGGAGGCCAAGGGTAGCCGTGTCGTATAGAAGATCTTGATATAAACAATACAAGTCTGCAGCCATCCAAGTTTCCTTGTTTCTTGATTGTTCTCGTACCAAAAGGGCACAGTAGTGTACAAAGTGGTCGTTGACATACCAAGGACTAAGGTTTAAAAACTTAAGCTGGTTCAAATTAAATCATTCCAGATGGAACCAATTACACACGACCTATCTAGCTGATGGCCCAACGGCTTCTCTCCGGTAACTCACTAGTTACCCTATGACACACTCAGTGCCAACGCCAACCACGGTGCTCACCCGTGCATTGCTCACTAATAATTCCGCACGTTGCGCACTATCTAGCTCCACTATGCCATGCAACCCCCATAACAGGCTACTCTGTTATAATATCACAATGAAATATCTCCTTTCACAATCACTCATCATACACATCATATCTGTAGGAATGACATCATGCCTATGTAAGTGCTTTACACAGAATACATTCACAGATTCAACAAGAATGACATTACAATGAAATCTCATTCCTCATCAGAAATTATAATATTTCCTGATTGATAATTAATCATTCATACTGGGGTGTTTTACAAATAATACATTCACATCTGTTTACAATAATGAATCACACATGACAGAGATTTATGTGATCATTAGACATAATTATGAGATTCTCAAAGGATACTTCCTCATGTGTAGCAATAATGAAAATACACAGGGGTCCCTACATTGTCTCATGAATTTATGTGATCTCCCCAGTCTACATTCAGGCATTATGAATCTTAACCATTCTTGCATGCCGGTTGACTAAGTATTATTGTGTGGCACAAACATTAATTCCATATGTTTATAACATTGAAAATACATTTGACTCACCGCATGGGTGCTTTACTCAACATACAAAATTATGATCCCTATAGAATCTATTTGGTTCTCATGTGTTCATGAAATACCAGAAAACTATTTGTTTGCCCATGTGCTCATGTCAAAAATTAAATCTACTGACTAATTACACATTACACTAATTTTTTATCAGTGCTGGCATATGTAAACTAGTTTTAAATCCTACGTTACTCACCACTCTAAATCATTACTGAATGAGTTGACTACTTAAGAAATATGTCCACTTCAGTCTAATGCTTAACATCACTAAGTTGTTTAGCTGGGAGAAAATAAACACTGTAGTTTTCTCCTAATGTACAGTATAGTATTATTTAGTTTCTACTAGATTAAATTCTTAAGACTCACCATTCTAAATCATTGTAGATTGAGTTGCTTAAGAAATAAATGTACAACTTAGACTAATGCTTATACATTAAATCAGTTGTTTACTTTGGGAGAAAATAAAACGCATTATGGTTATTCTTAATGGACAGTTTACCCATTGGCTATGAGAACTAAATATATTATTTAGTGCTTACTAAATTAATTTAAGAACTTCCCACATGGTTCAACAACAAGACGACTTACCAACTCTTCTTCTTGGAAAAAGACTCACAACTAATCTAAGATTTAAATGAATATCATATTCACCTCATCCAAACAAGACGGCTTCACAACATGTGTCAACAGTTGACATCCCCAAGAAGTAAAGTCATAGATTTGGTTGTTCCCAAATACTGGCTGCTGGATGTATGATCCTTCTTCTCTTTAGACAATTTTCTCACTTAGTCGTGGCGAGTTAAGAAGCTATCATACCGCAGACACATCTTGGTTTGTGACCATCGCTGTTCTGTTGGTACAATGAGGCCGGAAACCGATTGTAGCTGTTTATATCTCAGCTTTCTCCGTTTCGTGTTTTTACTTTCCCGTGGACCATGCGTCTGTCCTTGTAAAATAAGGGATTGTAGTAATATGAAACAAACTTAGTATTGTTGGTGGTGAACTCTGATTTTGTCGTCCTGGAAATAATTAACGCGATGTTACGTTTGTGAAAATACAATATATCACACTCGTGTACCGTCAATCTTCTTATAGTCCATGCCGTGTGATGTTTGTGATCATGTCTGCCCACAGCCTTCTGTCTTGTATACTGCCAATCTTCTTATAGTCCATGCCGTGTGGCGTTGGTGATCATGTCTGTCCACAGCCTTCTGTCTCGTGTACAGTCAATCTTCTTATAGTCCATGCCGTGTGGCGTTGGTGATCATGTCTGTCCACAGTCTTCTGTCTCGTGTACTGTCAATCGTCTTATAGTCCATGCCGTGTGGTGTTGGTGATCATGTATGTCCACAGCCTTCTATCTCGTGTACTGCCAATCATTTCTGATACTGATTTTCCTCCATGCGAGTATATCAAACTGTCTAGTATCTTCTCATCTCCCTCTGCCTCTCTTCCGCTCCAGCCTTCCCGTTGTGAGGACATAATCCAGCTTTCCTCTTCTCCTGACATGTCCACATAATATTTTCTTCTGGTGCGAGTAAAATATGCTCTCTGTGTGCTGCCGTGTTCCGAGTTATCTTCACTGCTCGTTCTGTTCGTCCATTGTGTTCTTATTATTCTTTACAACCACATCTCCACATAATTACTGACTTGCCTGCTAACTGTCAGTGATTCGCATCCGTACATTAGATTGTATCAATATAGCGCTTAAGAACACTTTTCCTAGCCAAAATCTACAAAAAACAAATAACAGAATATTCTTCATCTTGTGAAATGCTGTCTTTGCTTGGGGCATTCTACATTTAACTTCCATAATACATCTTCCATCTGTTGTTATTCAAGTACCCACATGCTTCATTACATTGATTTGTGTCGGATGGCGTCTTACATTAGACATATCAACAACATCAAGATCCCTACATACAACACCCGTGCAGATACAGATGTCCCCTAGAATTGGGAATCCCCACAAGTTCTGGAGCCTGGCTAATGCATTCCATGGACTCGTGTACTTGAGGCTGAGTGCAAGGCCTACCTGGTAGTGTGTCCGGCGGCCCGGTAATAGCCAGTGTGGGCGGATGATTGAGATCCGGAGCTGTCCTTCTGCGCAATCTCTCGCCGTCTGCCTGTGCAGTAAATAAAATGATAGATAAATGACGTGGAGAAATCGTCGGGCAAAATGAGAACACTGAAGATTGATTTCTTCACCCGCAAATGCTTCGGTTTATGAATATTGGCAGCTGGAGATGGATATGTAAGGTAAATGAAACAGGGACAGACGGACGGACGCCATCAGATAAACAGATGGATGAAGAAGCACAGACACAAGGACAATAGATGGTTAGACAGGCACATGCAATATATCTAGATGAAATGACAGAGAGGGGACACAGAACAGGTATGTAGATGAGTGAACAGAGATGGGAACAAATACAATACATGGAAATGGATTGACGGAGAAACAGACACATAAAATATGTTGATGAAATGACAGATATCATGGAAATCCACCAGAAGCCCATGTCATGGAAATCCATCGAAAGCCCATATCATGGAAATCCATTGCAAGCCCATTTCATGGAAATACAACGATGGCCTATATCATGCAAATCCACCGAAAGCCCACATCATGGAAATCCATACCATGGAAATTCATCGAAAGCCCATACCATGGAAATCCACCAGAAGCCCATATCACCGAAAGCCCATATCATGGAAATCAACGCCAGGTGATCTGCTTCCAAATGTCTGCTGCTGATTGTCGGAACCCTGCACCCGGGATGTTCACTGGCTCAGAGCCACATAACCTTGCGTCCGGTGTGTTAGGCAGTTGTTCACTGCACCTGTGCCACGCAGTCGGTCACAAAGTGTGGTAGACTGTTTATATTTCATGGCAGACAGTTTAAATTAGCGTGGTAGACTTTAAATTACATGGCAGACAGTTTAAATTACATGGCAGACAGTTTAAATTACATGGCAGACAGTTTAAATTACATGGCAGACAGTTTAAATTACATGGCAGACAGTTTAAATTACATGGCAGACAGTTTAAATTACATGGCAGACAGTTTAAATTACATGGCAGACAGTTTAAATTACATGGCAGACAGTTTAAATTACATGGCAGACAGTTTAAATTACATGGCAGGCAGTTTAAATTAGCGTGGTAGACTTTAAATTACATGGCAGACAGTTTAAATTACATGGCAGACAGTTTAAATTACATGGCAGACAGTTTAAATTACATGGCAGACAGTTTAAATTACATGGCAGACAGTTTAAATTACATGGCAGACAGTTTAAATTACATGGCAGACAGTTTAAATTACATGGCAGACAGTTTAAATTACATGGCAGACAGTTTAAATTACATGGCAGACAGTTTAAATTAGCGTGGTAGACTTTAAATCATATGGCAAACAGTTTAAATTACATGGCAGACAGTTTAAATTACATGGCAGACAGTTTAAATTACATGGCAGACAGTTTAAATTAGCGTGGTCGACTGTTTAAATTAGCGTAGCAGACAATTTAAATTAGCGTGGTAAACAGAGCATGGTCCACAATTTAAACTAGCGTGGGAATATGTGTGGTGTACATGGCGTTTGTAAAGCCTCACTATACTTTGTATGTAGAACAAATTTGAAAAATTAAGTACATAACGCCATTAAAAAATGTGCTAGCACTTAATTGAATTAGTAAATATTGTCGCTGCTATGGTCTAACGCTGTTTTGGGGAAGCTGGAAAGTATCAATGAAATATTCATTATAACAGGTGTTGGAAATGTCCTCCACCGGTTTTATAGCAGCTTCGGCGCCCATTGCACCCTAGCCGCCACCGAGAGGCTCTTTAGTGGCCGGGTGATCGTGTGGGGAACCTTGGTAGTTCTCATCGTACTAGGCGTTGTAACTTAGTTGTACAATTGGAACAAACGGGCAGAACGACGATCAACTCATTACCCACCCGAACCGGTGGTTCATAACGAAATGATGACCTCAGACGGTGATAGGTTCCGTAGTTCTTTTTATTCGTGGTTTATTCTTGATGCATTGGCGATTCGTTAAACAGACATAAAAACAGGCCGTACAAGGTTGTGGTTCATAAAAAATTGAATGAGCATATCGTGCTGCATTTTGGTGCGGAGAGGTTTACTTTCCTTACTTCGGATACTATAACCTCATAAAACTCCAACATCTATTCTCTCCTATGTCCCAGATGTTTCCTTTCCTCTGTTCAAAACTCCAGCGTCCGACCAACAGTTCTGATGGCAAGGTTCTCCCTTTGTCCTGTTGTTATGCCACGCAATTCCTCGCCCCGCGTCATCAATACTGCTCTTCTTAGTGCAAATATTTTGCACAGCGCGTACTGTACGCCTCGACCACCTGCTAATTATGGGGGTGTTACCTCCACTTTGTTATAGCTTCAAGACATCATGACAAAAAAAAAAAAATAAAAAAAAATAAATCCGAAATGGCAGTATGGTACTGATTGGCATTTATAGTGTTGCTGAAGAAAAGTCGTCCAATAACACGTTTTCTACTGACAGCACACCATACTCCAATTTTCTCATCTTGTAGAAGCGTTTTGTGAAATGCATTAAGATTAAAAGTTCTCAAAATAAGATTATATTTGCTATTAACGTATCTAGATAGGTGGAACCATGCCTTATCAGAGAAGAATGGTACATCGCGAAGTGTCTCGTCTTCTCTAACTAAAATGCTTGAAACCAAGCGGAGTAGTTGACTCTGGATTGATTATCACACTCTTTTAGTCCAGACACAACAGAATTTCTCTATCGATCAAAATTTACTCGTTGTTTAAGAATTTTGTGCACTGTGCTCACTGATACGCTCACTTGTTACGGCATTTTCCTTAAGGACTTGCTTGGACTTTTCAGGATTCTGTCTTGGATATCTAGACATTTTTCTTCAGACACAGCAGGCCTTCCAGATCGCTGAGAATCTTCCACATTTCCCTTAGCAAGAAACTTATTCAACAAATTTCTAGCCGTAATGCGATTAAGAGGTTGTTTATCAGGAAATCTTGCTATAAATCTTTAAACAACCATCCGTGTGTATCGAGCACCATTTCGAAACACTTGTTCAACGAAACAAATTATTTCTTCAGTTGATAACACCATTGTATTTGGAGTGCAAATAATCACCCCAACAAACGACAGCCATTTGCTACATATTGCTTCACGATGCACTGTGGACCACATTTATTGATGACGTCAAGTACTTCATATTTCAAATTCGTTCAACATACAGAGTGTAGTGAGGATGTGCAAACACCCGGTATATGTCCGCTCGACCGATTCGCTGTGTGCTTTGTGTCATGTTGAGTAATTTCCGAAGTATTCACGACACAGGGTGTAGCCAAATATGCCAGGCAATAAACTGTGCAGCCTATTGTTTGTGCCTTCATGATTCAAACTGTAGCTGTGGAGAATTATAAGCTTGAATAGTCTGGTCATGTCTGACAGTTATTATATGGTCACCAAACGTGTTCAACGGCTAATCATGCAGATCAGACCGGGCTCCGCCATGCTGCTGCCGAATTTACGACATGCCTGGCCTGCAGCGACACACATTAGAGAAACACATGTCAACAACATGGCTGCTCGGTGCCAGAAATAGGCCTGTCTGCTTCCTGCACCAAAAGGACGTCACTCTCAGACGTGCCCCGCTCTCTTACAGATGGCTTCTGATCCAGGTTGGCACGTGTCCCAGATTCCGTGATTGACAGCTACGTAAATGAGGACATACTGGGCAGTGATTTCATAACTGTGGCAGGAATGTTGTTTTATCCTTTCTTTACTTACATAGGTGGGAGCGCAATTGAAATACCACTACTTTTATCGTTTCTTTATAGTCATGGCAGATTTGTTCGCAACATAGACGAGCAATATCTCCGGCGGGCCGATTCTCGCTGGTCACAGGATCCGCATTGTAGACAGTGTTGCCATTTTGACGCTTTACGCACCAAATTTAGAGCTTTTTAAAGTCATTTAGTGCCAAAATGTTGCATTTAGCGCGGCCGCGCGAATTTGGTGCTTCACAATTTTTTTTTGGTGCTTTTTGGTGCTTTTTTGGGTGGGTGAAAATTACTTTAAAATCATTTTGGGAACACTAAAAAGCCGAATTTTAACTGAAGCGAGGGAGTAAAACAGTCTTAGTACATTACAGCGCAATATTCATGTAATTTAACTCCCTTTAATACGATTTTGTTGAAGTGAGTGACTGCAACTCGCAGGCAATATGCAATGCGTTGAAAGATTGTTTAAACAAGAATGAACTTGAGTTGCAAATGCTAGTTGCATTCAGCAGTGACAATGCATCTGTCATGACAGGTGTAAACAATGGAGTATATACAACATTAAAATCCGAAGTTCCTCATCTGGTACTAATTAGGTGTGTATGTCATTCCCTTCAGCTGGCAGTGTCACAGGCTGCAGCTGCTTGTCTGTCCAGGAACATAGAGTTCATGATTAAAGAAACACATAACTGGTTTTCTCATCCAAGTCTTCGTCAAGCAAAGTACAGGGAGCTTTTTGCTTCAATAAATGATGGACAACATCCGCTGAAGGTTGTTCAATTAATCCAGACACGATGGATGTCCATTCAATCTGCAATTGTCAGAATATTGCAGCAGTGGGTCAAGCTCAGAACTCATTTTGATATAGCAAGACTCAATGAGCGCTGTTATAAAACAGAACTTCTAAATTCTATGTTTAGCGACATGAAAAACTATGTATATCTCATATTTCTCAAGCACATTCCCGGAGAAGTTCAAAGTGTGAATAAGAAATTCGAAGCAAATATACAGGATCCAACAAAACGTCTCACCGATCTTGTCCAACTCACTGATTCTATCAGTTCAAAGATTGCTATTCCTGGGGGGGGGGGGGAGGGGGGGGGGATAACAGAAAGTGATGCTATTCAATATTATTTAGATCCTAATCCCAATCTAGGTTATGAGTTTGAGAAAGAAATAGCAGGCTATCAGTTTCCTGATGAGAAAGAAATTCGTGGATGGTGCATCCAGTTTTTAATAGAGCTATTGACACAGCTGCGTTTACGTTTGCCCGATAACGTTCGAGTGTTGCAGTCCATGTCATGTCTTAGTGGAAGTGAATGTCTACAGCCAATGAAGCTCTGTATTTTGGATCTTGCTAAAATATTTGTAGAAGATGCAGCTACTCTCACCGGTATCGACTTCCAGTGGAGAAAACTTCATCATATGCAGTGGACACAGACCTCTGACACACTTGGACTGTGGGCAGAAATAGCCTCATACAGGAATGCCACCTGTGAAAATCCTGTCCAAGATCTTACAGATTTAGCTTTAACTGTGCTCATTTCACCTCATTCTAATGCGGACGTGGAGCGTATTTTCAGTCAGATGGGAGTTATAAAATCAAAATTGTGGAACAGACTGAGCATCAACAGTTTAACAGCTGTTTTGACTATTAGATATGGAATGAAAAGATATGGCAAATGCTGTTATAAATTACCTAAGGATATTCTACGAAAAATTGGATCCCAGGAGGCATATACACGTTTCTTTCAATCATCATCATCATCATCATCATCATCATCATCATCATCATCATCATCATCATCATCATCATCATCATCATCATCATCATCATCATCATCATCATCATCATCACCATCATCATCATCATCATCATCATCATCATCATCATCATCATCATCATCATCATCATCATCACCATCACCATCATCATCATCATCATCATCATCATCATCATCATCATCATCGCAGGAGCAAACACAGCAGGAAATAGCTACAGAACTTGAAGAGGAGTTGTCTGACTGGGATTTGGCAGATCTGGAATAAACTTCATTCTAAAATTCAGTGATAATAATAAATTATAATGTGCTACTTTAAAACAGTTTGAATGAATGCGGCCAGTGCTTGTTTTAGTGCTTTCCCAAAAAATATTATTGCAATTTAGTGCTTTTTTTGCTCGAGAGTAGTTCTGATTGGGATTTGCAGATCTGGAATAAACTTCATTGTAATATGAAGTGATAATAATAAATTATAATGTGCTACTTTGTTACATTTGTAATAAAAACAGTTGATGCTTTCTTTTTGTGCTTTGCAAAATTTTTTGGTACTTTTTGGTGCTTTTTTGAGTCGATTTTGGTGCTTTTTCATCAAAAGGAGATGGCAACACTGATGAAGACAGTGTCAGGCGGGGAGTCTGACGGTAGTACGCGCTTTTATAGGTCCAGACACTTACGATGACAAATGTAAACGCTCATATCTGTCCAGACACTTGGTATAAGGCACTCAGTTGAGGAATATGGTTGAACGTCTCTAAGTCAAATTCCTTGGATGTGAAGGTCTGGTCGCTACCTACCTCCTGCTCTTGGAGGTTTGATGCTGAGCCGCCAGCATCTGCAGCCTACCTTGTTCCAGACGTACTGGTTATCCTTTCCTCTGAGATAACAAGGCAAGACCGAGAGAGGGATCATGCTGCATGGGCAACATATGTCCTCTGCTTTCGTGCCCAGGCATTGTCCTTTGGAATTCAAGCTCTAGTTCCAATTCACATACTTTCGTCTGCAAAGATGGCAAGGTGCCACTTTCCTCAACATCCAGTCATTGAGTCATATGTAGCGGGTCCAGAATTGTATCGAAGAAGATGGGTCACCGAGGCCGAGCTAATACTGCAATCTGAATACAGTCATGCTTTTATAAGTGTGGGATGGGTGCTTGTGTTTGTGGGTGAAGCAACCCACCACCACACAGTGACCCATGTTCTCATGTTGTGTAGTCACGCCTTGTTGACAAATGTTGTGTTCGGTTGACACATATCTTGTGTTCGATTGATACATATCTTGTGCTCGTCTTTGAGTATCTTATCTGGTTACGCTGTCTTAATCTGTCTTATCTGTTTATACCCTGAACGTTTCCTGTGCCAGCCTGATCTCCTGGTATTTTATCTGAGTGTCTTACTGTTTATACCCTGAACGTATCCTGTGCCAGCCTGATCTCCTGGTATTTTATCTGAATGTCTTATCTGTTTATACCCTGAACGTTTCCTGTGCCAGCCTGATCTCCAGGTATTTTATCTGAGTGTCTTATCTGTCACAGAAAAAAAACTGCAGTTTAATGATGCCTTGATAACTTACATATTAAAATACAAGGAAGGAGAAGGGTTAACAATCATGTACTTCATTCTGAGAGGAGGACGAATAAAAGAGCATTGACCGACACAGCTCTGAAAATAGGATACAGGTGTTCGTAAAGTCATTGCTTGACGATCTGACGTACACGGAGAAACGGGACAATCGCGCTGGGGACACGACCGGAGAAAACGATCAACGAGGGAAGTTGCTTTGAAGTATTCGCGTACGGAAAAACTCAGGGACCAGCGTAACAACGAAGGACACGAACAACTAACCACTACGGGATTTCTCCGCTGTTTGACGGGCAGGATACGGCAAAATTGATTGTAGATCAGACAATCAGCGTAGGATTGGACACTCGTTATAATAAGCCGAACATGGAGTTTCGGTTTAGTGTGTGTTCCAAACTGGGCTGAAGGAGATATGCTCAAGAGGGGGGAAAGAAATACACGTCCCTAATGATGGAAAGAGGGGATATTAGTGTGTTATTCGCTTAGTGTATTTCGATTCCAGGAACATAGATGCATATATAAGGTATTAATATATTAGAGTATAGTTTTAGCATAGGAATATAGATGTGTGTGAATAGTATTTACCATTTCTTTCTATTAGTGGATAGTTTAGACTTTGGTGAATTCATATGTCTTATGCGGGTGTTTACTTCGGAAGCCTTGTCATTATGGCTGGAGAAGGACACTTGCATAGGTAGTAGTAAGGGGCGGACGCTTATCACTGGATCTGTTATACTTCTCCACAGGTTCCAATCTCCTAGTGAAGTCAGAGAAGAGATGAAGAGTACTACACTGGAGTAAATAAAGTACTTACTTAGAAAAAAAAAAGAAAAGAACATAGACATGTTTTAAGATGAAGACTTGATAAAGTAAAGTCAAATACAGAACACTGTATGCTCAAACGAATATACCACTAAAACACTTAAAAGAAAAAGATGTTACCCTGTGGCAAGCAGGGATACTTACAACTACATACGTCTTGTATGCATAGGGAAGAAAGAATAGACAAGTAAAAACAGTGCTAGTAATAAAAGACAATAGGAAGAACTGTGACGATGTGGTGTTTTCCGATGTGGATACTTACCGTCATGAAACTGACTTGGGCGCAGTCATAAACTTACGGGACTTTTATTACGGTACAGTGAATCAGTGGTGAACAGTTTTGTTTCATTCAATAACGGATTTATCATAAGACTCAAGCATCCGGATCATCCAGGGTGAGCTCTGTCCTGTTTGATGTGTTGTCCTGTGATCTTGACGAATGAAAGGGCGAGAAGCAACACCGCTGATAGACATTCAGAGTTCATTCTGGCACCAACAATAGAATACACTACCAACTACGCTTACAAAGTCCATACATACACCAGACATAGTTTTTTTTAAATTAATAAATCTTTTTGTTTATCGTTGAAAGGAACTGTTGTCGGAGTATGTGTTGAGGGAATAACAGAGAGAGTGAAAGAAATAGATATATGGAAGGGAAGACCGAAGAGAGGAGTGTAGACCAAAGTCAGTCAATAATCCCAACAGATAATAAGTTTGAAGATGTGCTTGTTGATTCCAACTTCCTCTCGGGAAAACAAGTGACATAATTGGTGGAGCGAGCGGGGTAGAAAATAATACCCATATGACCTGGGCATAACAGGGCATATACATAGAGGGGTACCTGCATATTGGCACAGGCATAGCGGAGTACCTGCATGTTGGGACATACTGATTGGAATAAATATAAGTATACATTGATGACTTTTAATGGAAGGACGTCCATTGGATATATGGTGCCATTACATTTATTGTGGAAACATTTCATTAACGCTGGTGACTTTACAGTGAGAAAGTTCCAGACAGGGTGAATGTGGATAGGTGGTAAGACACATTACATACCTAGTCACACGGTCACACGTCTACATAAGTCTTTATCCTATATCTCCTCTTGTGGATGAGAGAGTGGTTGGGATGTACTGTGTGGTGTTGTAGATTTATAATATTAGATAGACATAGATAAATGATATAGGTTCTAGGTAGATTATCTGTTTATAGGAAGGACTTCTTTATTGCTTGAGGTGTCTGTACTCTATTTGCGGACTTACATTCTTAACTATGGCAACTCCTAAAGTAACTACAGCAGAACTAAAAGCCAACGGGGAGGAAATTGGTTTAGCTGGCTCGGAACTAACTGATTACATCCAGGAAAGAGAGCGAGAGATTTGTCAAGCGGAACGAGAAGATCGAAAGGCCGAGTTGGAAGTGAGAAGAATAGAGGTGGAGACCAAACGAATGGAAATGGAAATGGAACAAGAGGCCAAGAAAATGGACCAGGAGACCAAGCGACTGGAAATGGAACAGGAGGCCAAGCGACTGGAAAGGGACCAAGAGACCAAGAAACTGGAAATGGAACAGACTGCCAGGAGACAAGAAATGGAACATGAATACCGCATTAAAGAGTTAGAACTCAAGACACAAACTAAGGGTGAAATAGATGCAGCAGAAGGAAGTTCATCTTCACATGGGGCAACCCACATGATTGGACAGGGTTACCATGCCATGAAGTTTCCCTTGGCGGTCTTTGATGAAAGTAAAGAGAAGATATACCAGTTTTTGGATCGGTTCGAGGCCATGGCAGTCGCTATGGGACTGGATAGAACCAGATGGGCTCTTAAATTATCCCAGGCTTTACGTGGTTCAGGGTACGAGGTCTACACACGCCTACCACCAGGACATGAAAATCAGTACGAGGAATTGAAAGCCGCTTTGATGAAACATTATGAAGTCACAGCACAAACGTATAGGAAGAAGTTTAGATCGTCTAGACGAGAGCCGGGAGAGCTATTCGCCGCCTAGTCTAAGGCTGAAATCCTATCTCCAGAAATGGATGGACTTGGCAGAATTCAAGAGGGATTATGAGAGTCTCGAAGAGATGATGGTGGTCGACCAGATGCGAAAGCAAATGTCGAAACCTCTCAGAACCTTCTTGGGAGAACAAGGGGCGGAACGGATTGATGTTGTGAACAAGCTGGCGGAACGATTCGTAGAGGTACATGGGGAGGCTGCGGAACTCAGTATTCAAACCAAAGGTCAGGAGAAACAAGAGAAAAAGAAACCTAAGAATTGGGAAGGAGAAAAAGTGGAACCTTATATAAAGCACACAGAGGAGAGTTCAGAGAAGGTGAAGGAAGGAAAACAGAGCACCTCGAATTCTTCAGCGAAACGACAGTGGTCGGAGAAGTGGTGTTCATTCTGCAAAGTGCCATCTCATAACACGAAGGACTGCAGATCGAAACCTAAAAGTTCTTACTTCGCAGCATGCAAAGTGATTCCTACGACGGTGATCACAGACAAGGCTGAGATCGGCGAAGGAGAAAGGAACAAAAAGGACACACGGAAACCTAGGAAGGGAACATGGTGCACACACTGCCGGTCGAAAACACATAATACTGTGGACTGTAAATGCAAGGCAGAAGACGCCAATTGCATAACCAACCTCGAGGAATCAAAAGAGTAAGGCAAGGAAACGGTCAAAGAGATGAAAGACACTCAGGACCAAGAGAGGCCACCTGTGGTCGAACTGATTGAAGTCAATGGCCAGCAGGTTGCTTGTCTCTACGATACAGGTTTGGATGGGGAAGCGGTGGTGGACGCCAGCTTGGAAAGCCCAGACCAACTTACAGGGGAGACCATAGAAATACAGCCGGCAATGAGGAGTGCTGTTACCATGACGCTGCCAATCGCCAAGGTGGAGATTAAATCCAGGTACGTCACGGGCATTATTCCAGCTGCTGTATTAGCTGACTCCCTATTCCCAATGATCATTGGCACGAAATATGTCTTTTTGGGGATGCCCAATCAGCCAGCCCACCAGGGAACAGTAGTCAGTGGATCTCAAGGGAAGGAAAAAGAGGCAGAGACACTATGCGACAACTCAGGGATAGGAGAATTGCATACTGCCCAGAGGAAGGATACTACGTTGCGTCCTTGCTACAGGAAGCTGCAAAGAAGTGCTGAGCCACCAGAACGGGGACAGTACTTTCTGAAGAATCGACTACTCTATCGGAGAGCTGGGAGGGGAGACAATCTGCACGAGCAGTGGGTGGTTCCAGAGACCCACCGTCCTCACATTCTTCAGAGTGGACACATCATAGGCGCGAATCGACATATGGGTGTCCGAGAGACCTTGCAGCAAATTTCCGGCCATTATTGCTGGCCAGGAATGACCGGAGATGTACGCCGGTGGTTGAAGTCTTGTTCGGAGTGCCAGAAAGCACCACCAAACAAGCGAATTAAGAGGAAACTAGCTCTTAAAGTGGAAGACAAAGTGGAAGTGTGGGGTCCAGCAGAGACCAATATACTCCAAGTAGGATGGAACGGACCTTATCCTGTGGAAAAGGTTGTGTCGAAGAACATCTACAAAATAAGGATCGGGGAAGAGCAGAAAAATCTCCCTAGACATCTCATTAGGAAATATGAGGAGAGATCCGGGAGCAAAGCTTCGCACTTTATGGTGATGGCAGCCATTGGGACAAAAGTTACCAGTCCAGACGAAGACCAGAGATCGCCAGTACAACATAGGAGAGCCTATGGGAAAGTACGTGATAGGTCAGATTTACCCAACGACAGGAGGAGGGAAATCACAAGTCAGGGAAAGGACAAGAGTGAAAGTTTCACCGGTAACCAAGTTCAAAAGGGGTGGGTAACGTCGGGGAAGGCGGGAAATACCCAGGACCCCAACCGAAGATTGGCTGACCAGATACAATATCGCCCAAGATGGTCCTGGAAGCAAAAGTCCAGGAGATTTGGGAAAGACGACTCGGTCCAACGAGGACGAGGTGGAACATCCCCAGAGGCAAAGCCGGGGGAAACCAAGAGGACATGGAAGCAGTGTTACAATCAGGATGGGACAATCCGTCTGTATTGTGAACCATCGCTTACGCCAGTGGAAAGGAGGCCGACTGAACGTACAGGAGCGATGAGCCAACACTAGTTTCAGTCATGAGTAGTATGGTAGAGTGCATATGAGGTCGCCTACTGGATGAGGTGTTGATCCATGTGAGGATCCAATCATATCATCAACACGTGATGTTAATAGCTACTTCGCAGAAGCTCAACGCACGGTGGATGTGATGGACGTTGTTGTTGCAACAGGACTTCACAGTGGAATACATCCCTGGTAAAGAGAATGTAGGAGCGGATTTCTTATCTAGACATCCAACTCCAGAGGAAGAGGAATAAGTTGGAGGATCATAGGAATCAAAACTACAGGGATGAAGAGTCGACGCGGTCAACTCTCTTAAGAGGGGGCCTATGTCACAGAAAAAAAACTGCAGTTTAATGATTCCTTGATAACTTACATATTAAAATACAAGGAAGGAGAAGGGTTAACAATCATGTACTTCATTCTGAGAGGAGGACGAATAAAAGAGCATTGACCGACACAGATCTGAAAATAGGATACAGGTGTTCGTAAAGTCATTGCTTGACGATCTGACGTACACGGAGAAACGGGACAATCGCGCTGGGGACACGACCGGAGAAAACGATCAACGAGGGAAGTTGCTTTGAAGTATTCGCGTACGGAAAAACTCAGGGACCATCGTAACAACGAAGGACACGAACAACTAACCACTACGGGATTTCTCCGCTGTTTGACCGGCAGGATACGGCAAAATTGATTGTAGATCAGACAATCAGCGTAGGATTGGACACTCGTTATAATAAGCCGAACATGGAGTTTCGGTTTAGTGTGTGTTCCAAACTGGGCTGAAGGAGATATGCTCCTGAGGGGGGAAAGAAATACACGTCCCTAATGATGGAAAGAGGGGATATTAGTGTGTTATTCGCTTAGTGTATTTCGATTCCAGGAACATAGATGCATATATAAGGTATTAATATATTAGAGTATAGTTTTAGCATAGGAATATAGATGTGTGTGAATAGTATTTACCATTTCTTTCTATTAGTGGATAGTTTAGACTTTGGTGAATTCATATGTCTTATGCGTGTTTTTACTTCGGAAGCCTTGTCATTATGGCTGGAGAAGGACACTTGCATAGGTAGTAGTAAGGGGCAGACGCTTATCACTGGATCTGTTATACTTCTCCACAGGTTCCAATCTCCTAGTGAAGTCAGAGAAGAGATGAAGAGTACTACACTGGAGTAAATAAAGTACTTACTTAGAAAAAAAAAAAAAGAACATAGACATGTTTTAAGATGAAGACTTGATAAAGTAAAGTCAAATACAGAACACTGTATGCTCAAACGAATATACCACTAAAACACTTAAAAGAAAAAGATGTTACCCTGTGGCAAGCAGGGATACTTACAACTACATACGTCTTGTATGCATAGGGAAGAAAGAATAGACAAGTAAAAACAGTGCTAGTAATAAAAGACAATAGGAAGAACTGTGACGATGTGGTGTTTTCCGATGTGGATACTTACCGTCATGAAACTGACTTGGGCGCAGTCATAAACTTACGGGACTTTTATTACGGTACAGTGAATCAGTGGTGAACAGTTTTGTTTCATTCAATAACGGATTTATCATCAGACTCAAGCATCCGGATCATCCAGGGTGAGCTCTGTCCTGTTTGATGTGTTGTCCTGTGATCTTGACGAATGAAAGGGCGAGAAGCAACACCGCTGATAGACATTCAGAGTTCATTCTGGCACCAACAATAGAATACACTACCAACTACGCTTACAAAGTCCATACATACACCAGACATAGTTTTTTTTTAAAATTAATAAATCTTTTTGTTTATCGTTGAAAGGAACTGTTGTCGGAGTATGTGTTGAGGGAATAACAGAGAGAGTGAAAGAAATAGATATATGGAAGGGAAGACCGAAGAGAGGAGTGTAGACCAAAGTCAGTCAATAATCCCAACAGATAATAAGTTTGAAGATGTGCTTGTTGATTCCAACTTCCTCTCGGGAAAACAAGTGACATTATCTGTTAATGCCCTGAACGTATCCTGTGCCAGAATGATCTCCAGTTATATTATCTGAGTGTCTTATCTGTTTATACCCTGAACGTTTCCTGTGCTAGCATAATCTACTGGTATTTTATATGAGTGTCTTATCTGTTTATACCTTAGACGATTATGTGCCAGCATGACCTACTGGTATTTTATCTGAGTGTCTTATCTGTTTATACCCTGTAATTTCCTGTGCCAGCATGATCTACTAGTATTTTATCTGAGTGTCTTATCTGTTTATACCCTGAAATTTCCTGTGCCAGCATGATCTGCTGGTATTTTATGTGAGTATCTTATCTGTTTATACCCTGAAATTCCTGTGCCAGCATGATCTACTGGTATTTTATCTGAGTGTCTTATCTGTTTACCCTAACTGTTTTCTGTGCCATCATGACCTACTGGTATTTTATCCCCTCCCGTTATCTAGCTTTTAATTCCACACACATTCTATATTACTACTAGTTGTTTCTACAACTAGGGTGTGCACCGGGCTGATGTTTGCGTCTGGGATAGCTTTCCCTATTACCAGTGTCCCTTGCCATGAGGGAACCCACTCCGACTTCTGAGGTACTTGTATTTACGTCCCTAAATCAAGGTCAAGAAGTAAACTGACCGGTGCAGTGGTTGAACCAGCTACTCCGCCTGTTCCTTGTGAGTGAAGACAGCAAGTTTGTTCTCTTTTTGCCGTCACGTTGTGAGTTTGGACATCAAGTTGTGAGACTAGGCATCAAGTTGTGAGTCTGGACATCAAATTGTGAGTGTGGACATCAAGTTATGAGATTGGACATCAAGTTATGATTTTGGACATCACGTTGTAAGATTGGACATCAAGTTGTAAGTTTGGACATCAAGTTGTCAGTTTGGACATCAAGTTGCGAGTTTGCATATCAAGTAGTCAGTCTGGACATCAAGTTGTGATGTCGGACATCAAGTTGTGAGATTGGACATCAAGTTGTGAGAATGGACATCAAGTTGTCAGTTCGGAACATCACATTATGAGTTTGGACATCAAATTCTGAGTTTGGACATCATGTTGTGAGTGTGGACATCAAGTTGTGAGCTTGGACATCAAATTGTGAGTGTTGACGTCAAGTTGTGAGTTTGGACATCAAGTTGTGAGTTTCGATGTCAAGCTGTAAGTTTTGACATCACATTGTGAGTTTGGTCATCAAGTTGTGAGTTGTGACATCAAGTTGTGAGTTTGGGCATCAAGTTGTGAGATCGGATATCAAGTTGTGAGACTAGACATCAAGTTGTCAGTTTGGAACATCACATTATGAGTTTGGACATAAAATTATGAGTTTAGACATCAAGCTTTCTTTTTGGTCATCAGGTTGTGAGTTTGGACATCAAAATGTGAGTTTGGGCATCAAGTTGTGAGTGTGGACATCAAGTTGTGAGATTTGACATCAAGTTGTGAGTTTGGACATCAAGTTGTGAGATTGGAAATAAATTTGTGAGTGTGGACACCAAGTTGTGAGTTTGGATATCAAGTTGTGAGTTTTGACATAAAGTTGTGAGTTTGGACATCAATTTTTGAGTTTGTAAATCAAGTTGTGAGTATGGACATCAAATTGTGAGTGTGGACATCAAGTTGTGAGTATGGGCATCAAGTTGTGAGTTTGGACATCAAATTGTGAGATTGGACATCAAATTGTGAGTTTTAACATCAAATTGTGAGTTTTTACATAATGCTGTGAGTATGGACATCAGGTTGTCAGTTTGGACATCTAGTTGTTAGTTTCAACATCAAATGATGAGTTTGGACATCAAGTTGTGAGTGTGGACATCAGGATGTGAGATTGAGCGTTAAGTTGTGAGTTTGGAATCAAGTTGTGAGATTTTACATGACTGGACATCAAGTTGTCAATTTGGACACCAAGTTGTGAGTATGGGCGTTAAGTTGCCAGTTTGGATATCAAGTTGTCAGTTTGGACATCAAATTGTGAGTTTGGACATCAAGTTGTGAGATTTGACATCTAGCTGTGAGCTTTGACATCAAGTTGTAAGCTTGGACATCAAATTGTGAGTTTGGACATCAAGTTGTGAGATTGGACAACAAGTTATTAGTTTGGAGCATCAAATTATGAGTTTGGACATCAAATTCTTAATTTGGACATCAAGTTTTTTGTTTGGACATCACGTTGAGAGTTTTGACATTAAGTTGTGAGTTTGGACATCAAGTTGTGAGTTTGGATATCAAGTTGTGAGTTTGGACATCAAGTTGTGAGTTTTGACATCAAGTTGTGAATTTTGACATAACGTTGTGAATTTGGACATCACATTGTGAGTTTGGACATCAATTTGTGAGATTGGACATCTAGTTGTGAGACTGGATATCAATTTGTCAGTTTGGAACATCACATTATGAGTTTGGACATCACGTTTTCTGTTTGGACATCAAGGTGTGAGTTTGGACATCAGATTGTGAGTTTGGACATCAAGTTGTGATGTTGGACACCAAGTTGTGAGTTATGACATAAAGTTGTGAGTTTGGACATCAGGTTGTCAGTTTGGACATCAAGTTGTGAGTTTTGACATCAGATTGTGAGTTTGTAAATCAATTTATGAGTATGGACATCAAGTTGTGAGTGTGGACATCAAGTTGTGAGTATGGGCATCAAGTTGTGAGTTTGGAAATCAATGTGTGAGATTGGACATCAAGTTGTGAGTTTGGACATCAATTTGTGAGTTTGACATAACGTTGTGAGTTTGGACATCAGGATCTCAGTGTGGACATTAAGTTGTGAGTTTGTACATAAAGTTGTGCAATATTCGCGCAGAGGTTCTCCTCATTCATCAGTATCACGAGCCGTGCCACGCTGCTCACGCAAAGATGTACCTCCACTAGCTCCTCTTTTCTGGATTAATTTCAGGTATTGACCACCATCGGTGTCAGCCTGACAGCCCATCCTTCATGATTTGTCCTGGTCGACCCCTATTTCAGATACATGCAGTATCCCCAGTTCTATACACCCACTAATCTCACAACGTGACATCAAAAAATGACGGATTGTGTCGTGATCTGCCTTCGTGACTCGCCGCATGCACTGCCAGGTTTGTGTAGAGCAAAGGTTTGTCTCGTTATGTAGAGCAACGGTTTGTCATGGTGTGTAGAACACAAGTTTGTCGCGGTGTATAGAACAAAGGGTTGTCACGTGGCGTGCTGATGAGCGTAATCTAGCCTAGGAATCAACATACAGCTGAAAGATGCTGGTGTTGACCGCAATATCCTGAAACAGGATGGAAACGTGGAAAAAACAAAAAAAAAAGTAGAGCAACTGTTTGTCGTGGTGTCGCTTAAAAACGACAAACAGCAAGTTTGTTGCGGTGTACAGAATACAGGTTTGCCACATTTACAGAATATGGGTTTACGCGTTGTGCAGAGCAAAGGGTTTTCGTGTTGTGTAGAACAAAGATTTGTTGCGTCTATAGACCAAAGGTTGTCGCATTTACAGAATACAGGTTTACGGGCTGTGTAGCGCAAGTGTTTGTCGTCTTTTGTGGAACAAAGGTGTGTCGTGTTGTGTAGAGCAAAGAGTTATTGTGTTGTATAGTACAAAGGTTTATCGTATGTTGTAGAAAAAAATGAATATAATTAGTGGAACTGTGGAAAAGCTGTGAAAATGTAAACAATTTAAAATAATACAAAGTAATGCAGCTTTACAGAACAGAATTACGAAAAATACAGGACTTTGCGGCGACTAGCCTTCATCAGCAAACAAATACATACACAAACCACTACATATAATCACGGAGAAGACCCTACAGTGACTACATTAAGGCACAAGAACGGGATGAGAAGAATAAAAAGATGAAAACATGAGAACGTTGAAGAAACAATTAAAATGTGAAAACATTGTGTTTGCTACTTATGTCAGATGCTGTGATACTAACATAAATTTCAACTTGATACTCCTATATAGGCCACCTCCGTGGCGAAGGCGTTACGGACGCGATACGTGATACCGAATACTCGCATTCGAAACACGGCTGCGCTCGATTTGGCAGCAGACCGCGTTGCGTTGTTTTTTTCTTACGAAATGGTATGGGCGTTGTAAAGTAGTTCAGAAAGCAATGGCAAACTGCTGAACATAAACTTGCCAGGAGATCACAACAGCATAAAATGCTGGCGTTGGCTACAACGTCCTGGAAAGATATGCAACTAACTTTTTTAACTCTTATATAGACAGCCGTGGTCATTGGGGATCGGGGTAGGGGATGGTAACGGTTCAGTGAAGATCCCCGGTAAATGAGTGCAAGTGGTACATGAAAAATTGGGGGAAGATGTAAGGCGGGAAACTGGAAGAAATGGAGATGTGATGGCGGCCCTAGAGTGAAAACTAAGAAGGAATGTCCCGGTGGATGTCCGTACAATGCCTGAGAGGGTGCCAGTGGAAGGTTGACCATAGTGGACGAATATTAAAGAGCAACGATGTGTGCATCTAAATATGATGGGGATAATAACGAAACTCCTTTTCTGTGCTCCTGTATATGTACCAAAAGAATGTAAAAGTCTGGGTGGGCCGATATGTGTGAGCGCACATACATATATCTACACACATCAACACACATTCATACAACCATATACAAATACAGTGTATATGGTATTTATGAGTGTCAGGTCTTAGTCAGATATGACTGAGCTACAGTATGACAGTAGACTTCACTACCTGCTTTCTGTTAGCGCCGAATGTTGGGCGGCGTTCACCAAACTCGACACCCCACATTGTGCCAACGGCGTCGGGCGGAGGAGTGCATATGGGAGGGTACAAGCCTTACCCTAAAGTAAGGAAATGCAACCTAAATACAAAATGTCATAACAGGGAAGACCAGGCCCTAAGCCTTGGTCGGCAGCTGGTCTAGGATGGAAGCTCCAACAGTTAGAGCATTGCTTTGCTGATCCGTACTGGATTGAACTAGCCAGGCCGGGATCATGCTGCATGGGCAACACATGGTCTCTAAATTCAGACCATGCTTTGTCTTATGGGGAGGTAACTCCATTTTACAAACTATCGACTGTCAAGACGGCAAGGTGCCATGCGATATCCAGGGGTTAAACATAATTTAAAAATTTCAACTCAGAAATAACTACGGCTCAAACGCAATTGGCAGATTCAGAGCCAACGGTGTCCACAATGAAGAACATTGTCAGTTATACCGCCGTTTATTATCACAGCGCAGGCCTACTGTAAACATAATGAGAATAACAATAATAATAAATAATTATCTACTGATACTGGTCCTGTTATAGCCAGGGGGAACAGTATCCCTAGGATATAATAATATAATTACTCATATGTTACTGGCCATCGAATATTGACTGTCATTACCCGTCATTCTTTCCATCTTCTACGTTCTTCCTGCCGTTTCAGACCTACCGTTACTGTGTTCGCCTGTGCCTTTGTTAATACTTCTATGACCGTTGTCCTCCTTGATCATCTCTTCCATTTCCAGTCATACTTTAATCACTAACATGATATCCCGCCAATGTTAAGCCAGCCGAGTCACATAAGTTGCCGCCTTTTAGAGCTCCCCAGTTTTTTTCTCCATTGTTCACCTTCTTTCATGACGTCTTTGTGTTCCGACGTATTACGCCTCGATACATTAGCGCTTCTGTTCTGGGATTCTTTGGTCTCTTTTGTTTACGTCATTATGCAGCACCTGCTACTTGGCACAAGGTGCCAGTCATATATGAGAAAGGGGAGAGGAAAGGGGGGGGGGTGTAAAGAGAGAGGGAGAGAAAGGGGAAGGTTGTTATAGTACCTGTTATATGCCACATGAGATATGCTGCATTAAAAGGTCTAAAAATACGAGGTATCCCTCATACTGTTCCATATGAAATAGTTCAGTAGGTTTGATTGTTATACCACGTTTTTTATTCGCATATCCTTTGCATGACATCGCTGTCAACAGCAGCATCTGTCAGCTCTCTGTTGATTTCTTGGCAAGATTACGCTCAGTAGTTTGCCATTGCTTTCTGAGCGGCCGGCTCAGTTATCCCGCAAGTCACCAGCAGGGGTAGAACCGCTTCCAGTTCTCGCCCGCTACGAGACTCTGCGTGATAAACGGGATTATGGAGAAAGTGGTGTAACGCCTCGGCCAGAGAGACCGGCATACAACGTATTGCAGGATCAAATTCCCCCATCGCATTGTGTTATTGGGGTTGTATAAGATCAGATCACCGGTAATACACATGGTATGGCTGTCACAGCGAAGCAAGAATATTATACTGTGTTGTACTGATCATAACACCCATGTTTTCTCTTGCTGTATGTGAGTACATATCCCATAGTGGAAATCATAGAAGGCCGTATACCAGAGACAGCCCGGATGATGGATATACTGTAGGTGTGTCATCCCCAGCTTCTCTCGTTGCTATCCGTTGTAAGAGATAACGAACAGATAGGTGTGTAAGAGAGACAGCACGGATGATTTTTACACTTTGAGTATAGGCCCCTCAGCTTCTCTCGTTGCTGTTGATTTCTCGCTAAGTGTAGTAAGCAAGAAATAAATAATGATATTATAGACAGACAGACAGACAGACAGACAGACAGACAGACAGACAGACAGACAGACAGACAGACAGACAGACAGACAGACAGACAGACAGACAGACAGACAAAAAGTCTTGTTTTGTTGTGTAGACTCAGGGTTTTGTCGCGTTGTGTATCCCACAGGTTTCTCACCTAATGTAGAAGATTTTGCCACACCGCGTGGCACTGTCTACCAGTTTGCTACCTTCTGTAACACAAGAGTTTGCCACGCCGTGTGGCACTCCCTGCTAGCATGCTACCTTCTGTAACACAAGAGTTTTCCATTCCGTGTGTCACCTGAATAATTTAACAAAATTATTTATGCCATATCGTGCGACAGTTTTATCAAATGGCCCAACCTGGCAATTGTGTTACTCATGACGTATTCCACATTCCTGGCACACCATCAATATTCTATCAAGTTTCTGCCACTTGTTTGAAGCATCAAGTTTTTATGTGGTCAATGATTGTGACTGAAATCTCGAGGTGGCGGGAAGGCCTAGCACACCAGATTGATTTTCCCGCATGTAAATCGTGGCAGTGGAATATGTTTATGACAACACTGGGGATCATTTCTTGTGACGAGCGGAGCGGCTGGCTTGCGTGTCTGTCAGAGGCAGCCTTTGCTGTGATGTGCATGCACTTTATGGCCAACAATCATGGCGTGTCCGTCTTATGGCAGGAGACTCTCACAGTGACACGGTCTTGTTTAGTTTTCCCTCATCTGCGTCTTGTGGCAGGGGACTCTCACATGACAGGTTTTTGTTTAGTTGTTCCTCTTCTACATCTTGTGGCAGGGGTCTGTCACGTGACAGGTTTTTGTTTAGTTGTTCCTCTTCTACATCTTGTGGCAGGGGTCTGTCACATTGACATGGTCTTGTTTAGTTAGCCACTTTAGTAACATGTTCTAAATTGCTTTTTAATTATGCAACCTGCATAGTTGGATACCTCTTGAAACAAGAAATCCAACGGCGCCCTATTCAAGACTGTGGGTCAATTCTAAGCCGAGATATTAATGTTTGTGTGTCAGATTATCACTTAATATGAGCACAGAGAAAAATACTCTATTCCCACTTTGAGAAGTTGTAACCAAAACACATACGCTAAGGGCAGATAACTGCTCTTGATTTTTCCTCGCTAAGGAACTCGTGTTGTTATTTTGAGGGCCACCGTGAGAAAGCAAAATTCAAATGAAAACCTTAAACTCCCTCTTTCTCCTGCCTCTTCCTCCACTCCAGCCCCCTCCTCCGCCTCCTCATTCTCATTCTTCCTCCTCCTCCTTCCTCCTAAAGCCATTTTAATCATATGGCGCATTTTCCCAAATGCAAACATAGTGCACCATGACTGTCATCTATATCTATAAAAGGCAATGTGTATCCGGATGTATTTGATGCGTTCGCGAACGGTCCATCCGATTGAGATGAAATTTTCTACATGCTTTCTTTTCATTCCCGTGCACCCAACTGTCATAGTTTGTTAGTGTACAAACTGCTATTTACTTACTAAAATTTAATATTTTAATTTACATTAACATTTATATATATAGCGAGGGGATTTAACTCAAGAAGAAAAGTTATATCAAGGGGCATAACTTTTAATAGCATTGCTATATATTTTATATATAGATTGTTGCATGTTATCAAAAGTTTATAAACTCATTTTCTACCGTTATTTACAGGCATGTGCGTTATAATAAATAATAATAAAATCTTTAAGGCGTTTTCAAAGTTTTCATAAAAATAATGCATCTATTTAAATAGTGAAAATTTTCTAAACAATCTTTTTATATTCAAAGAAGTTATCTACAGTCATGTAGGTGATTCTTCTTCTGCGTTCATCCGGAGGTTTTTTTTCGGACGTGACTGCGTTGTGCCTGTTTACAGCAGGGCTGCGTTTTTGCGCCGTTAGGCCGACACATCCGACTTCTGCGGGCATTTGTTGACAGGGTTAACCTTCCCGGATGTAGGTGATTAAAAACAGTTTTCATTAAAAATAATGGATGGTGTGTGGAAGGACATTCTTAAGTTAATTTTGTTTTTGTTCATAGTTTATGCATAATATGTACGTATATTTTGTAATTTGTTGAAACGCATTGCACACCGATTCGACACACAAACGCCGTGTTAAACAGCCCTACACAAATACCATACACCCAGCACGCCTGTTAAAATACTAAAAGGACATTGTTTTTGTATACAATTAACGTTTTTAGTTGGCCGCGTGTGTGGTGTGAAAGAGAGCATATGATGTATGGAAGGACATTCTTAAGTTATTTTTTTTTTTGTTATATGAATTTAATGAGACGCTCCCCGCCAGGGGCTGGACAAAGCCGCGCCGGGTCAGATAGATAGACAGACAGACAGATAGTCGGGAACGGGAGCTTATATGACTACTTATATGAATTAAATGAGATGCTCCCCACCAGGAATTGGGCGAAGCCGGGCCGGGTCAGACAGACAGACAGACAGACAGAGAGACAGACAGACAGACAGACAGACAGTCGGGAACGGGAGCGTATATGACTACTTATATGAATTAAATGAGATGCTCCCCACCAGGAATTGGGCGAAGCCGGGCCGGGTCAGACAGACAGACAGACAGACAGACAGATAGACAGACAGACAGACAGACAGATCCCTGGCAGGGCCTGGGCGAAACCGGGCCGGGTCAGCTAGTGTAATAATAAAATTTGTGAATGATGTAATATTAATATACTCTAAAGATTTATGGTGGCTTTCAACGTTTATAAAATGCCAAATCTTGCACTTTAGAAAAATTAAATAACCAAACTATGACTTATTTAGTCTGCATATTTTTTAACTGGACGTAATAGTCAAATGCAGCATTTTTGGCTGTTCGTGACTCCTGGGAAAATCTTATGTTCAGTAGTTTGCCATTGCTTTCTGAACGACCGGCACCCATACCTGTTTCGAAAAATAACAGCACTGCTATGTTTTCAACACGAATCGTGTCTGTAACCCTTTCGCCACGGAGCGCGGTAGTCTGCATATACACAAATATTATTCTGAGTTATATTAATTGAGTAACTGTTATTCTGAGTTATATTAATTGAGTAACTGTTATTAATCAACTACATTATAAAAGCCGGCGAAGAGGTTCCGGACGCAGTTCCCGCATACCTGCGTTTGAAACACAGCTGTGGGCGATTTGGCAGCAGACTGTCTTGTGTTGTCTTTTTCGAAATGGTATGGGGGCTGGTCATTCAGAAAGCAATGACAAACTATTGAACGTAAACTTGCCAAGAGATCACAGCAAAATATGCCGGTGTTGACTGCGACATCCTAACATTATTAAATCTTTCTAAAATAACTAACATTATTATATCTTTCACTGATTCAAATCATGGGATATTAATAAAATAGTGACACCGTATGTTCTGTTTCCTTGTCTCATAGATATCAATATATATGGTTTCTATGGGCTTTATTAATAGGCTGTATGATGGTTGTGAGAAGAAATGGATTGGAGAATTTGGTGACAACTGGTAAGATCGAGGGGAACAGACCAAGGGGAAGACCTAGAAGCAAGTACCTGGATGGCTTGGCCTTGTGGCATGGTCGAGACAGAAACACGGAGCTGATCCATGACTCTGGTGATCGAGTGAGATGGCAGAACATGACCGCCCACGCTTACCGGCATGGCACATGATGGATGGATTATGGTTTACTTTATAATCTGGCTGCTGGTTTTAATATGAGGCAATTTCAATTCTTTCCTTTGGTCAGATCTTACAATAATAAATGCAGTACACCAATCTATTTGATTTGCTTTGCTGTCCCCAATAAAATAATAGTGCCAGTGTCTATAATAAGCATGTGTGTATAAAAAATGTGTGTATACATTTACATTGAAAGCTGCATATTTTACTCACCATCGTCATCTTCCACTTGTACCGTCAAGTGTAGTGGGGAGGTATAATGTGCGTTCCAGCCGGTGGGCGGCACTGGATAGTATAATTCCGTGTGGTTGTATAATGTTTTTTATGTCGTCAATCCATTCTTACTACCCATTTAAAATTTTTAATGAGGTCAGAGCATGTGTTAAAGAATAATAATGAAGTGTACATGTTTCTCACTTTCAATAAGAGAAACAACAACAATATATATATATATATAAGGTGTGTGTGTGTGTGTGTGTGTGTGTGTGTGTGTGTGTGTGTGTGTGTGTGTGTGTTGTTGCGTATCCTATTTACAGAACATCGCTGTCAACACCAGCATGTTACTTCTGTTGTTGATGTCTTTGCAAGTTTCACGTTCAGTAGTTTGTCATTGATTTCTGAACGACCGGCTCCCATACCAACACGTTAAAATCCCAGTGCGACACGGAATTCTGGCAAATCGGTCGCCGTCGCGTTCCGAAAGCGTGGTAAGCGGTTCTCGAATCTCGTTCGCAAGCCTTTAGGCCACGGAGACCGGTTATATATATATATATATATATATATATATATATATATATATATATATATATATATATATATATATATAAATTTTGTTTAGTCGACGGATCAACATCACGGCACCCTGTGCTCCGTTCTACTCTTAACTCAAGCCTGAGTCCGGAGAATCTCAGCTCAGTGCACGAACTCCGTAGCACCGGCAAGGATCCTGAAATGCTTTGGGTAGATTTTTAACTCGAAATTTTGCCCGGGCAGCGCCGTTAGGCTACTCTTTTTCGATTTCCAACTACCAAGGGATTTTTTATGTGCGCAACAATACACATGGGCATCAGATCTCACTACCCAGAGACCAGGAGAAATGTTGTTACTAGAAGTCTCGTGAAAAAATCCTGGCCCTCACCAGGGCTTGAACCCGGGACCTCCAGCACTCGAGGCGGACACCATACCTTGAGACCACTCAGCCCATTATATCAGCCCACAAATAATGATTATGTAGTGACACTGTGATAACAATTAATAAATGCACCATTGTTATCACATGTAGTTATAACGGTGTCTTTTTGTTATCATATGTAGTTATATCGGTGTCCTTTTGTTATCTGAGTGCTGGTGAAGGCTTTCTAGCCACAATACCCATTCTATCACCCGTGGTTGTGTTTTGATCAAGCTGATCAATTCCACTTTCAGTTGTTGTTCCTTTACTCAATGTATTTACACAGCCTTTTGCATTTCAGCCATTTCATGTCTCTACAGCAAGGTACAATATAAACTATGCGGTAAACAAACACAAAACACCTGATGTCCTTCTCAGTCCAAATGAATAAGAAGTTGTAACTGAATATATATATATATATGGGAATATTCTTCAACAAGTGAATCTGTACAGTTATCTCGGAACAGTCATAATATCTGATGGGAGATGCCTTGAAGAGATTAGAACAAGAATCGCCATGCCGACAGTAGCCTTTAGCAAGATGACAAACATACTGACTAATAAAAAATATGTCAATTGAAACGAGAAAAAAGAGTGTTGAGGGGATACATAGAGCCTGTTCTTTTGTATGGATATGAAACTTGGACAATGAGTAGTCAAGCTGAAGGACATCTGATGGCTGCGGAAATGTGGTTTCTGAGGAAAATGCAAAGAATACCATGGACAGATAGAAAAACCAATGACCAAGTACTACAGGAGACAAATGAAAATGGTAAATTGATTAGAGAAAGTAGACGCAGACAGTCAAAATTTTTGGACATGTTATGAGAAGAAATGAATTGGAGAACTTAGTGACAACTGGCAAGATCGAAGGGAACAGGCCAAGGGGAAGACCGAGAAGAAAATACCTGGATGAATTGGCCACATGGCATGGACGAGACAGAAACACGGAGCTGATCCACGACTCTGGTGTGTGTATATATAAATATATATAGTTATAGTTATGCACATACCACGTCATGCTGTGACGCCAGTCTGCATGCCCTGTCTACAAGTGTCTACTGTCTACCGGTGCCATAGGTCTGAGTCTGAGTTAAGTCGTGGTTAAAAGTTACCCAAAAATAAACCACCCCGACCATATAGCGTGATGAAAAATTACACATAAATACTACAATTGATGTTGAATGCAAACATGAATTCATTAGCATACAAATCTCTGTGAATATTCCATAACAATATTAAATAGTCATCGCTGGAGTGTGACAATGGAATCCGCTATTTCCGGCCATTGAAATATAACATCAGAGCATGCAATCTTCATCATTTTAGTTTGGATGACCCTCCCGAATTTAATAGTCGAAAATGACAAGATTTACGTAAAAGTGGATGATATATCTAATAACACATACTAGAATAAACAAATACATCTACATAAAACGTGATTTGCGGGTCTACTTACGTCTGAAAACGTCACTCTGTATCTCTGTGTGTGACAAGATCGCCTCGGGTACTGAGAGTTAACCACACCCGAGGTGTCTCTAGCACTCCCGTGTATTCTAACCCCAGGGGCTGGACAGGTAGATACACTGTTTACTCTACTGTTGACCTCGGATTAGTTAATTATGTCTACAAGCCCCTCCAGATTCTAGACCCCCACTATCTACCTACTCCCTTGGGACAATGAACAATGAGGCATCGGCCGAGACCACACTTAATAATTGTACAAAGAGTAAGTCAACATACACAAAGTTTATTCTACCCTTGAGAATATAGAACTAAATTGAACACCCTGATAGAATAATTCTATTTACAAAAGTAGAGGATAGAGTAGAGACAGAATCAGAGATATGGCTCCAATCATCATCAGGCTGAGAAGTAGATTGGATGCAGATGTCCCGTCCAGTCGGTCCGCCACTCACCCGGCTTTCTTCCAGTGAGATGACTAGAACCTTGGAGACCACTCCGTCCCCAGAGCTTGGATCGACAACAAGAGGAGTTCACCACTTGAACCTCACTCAACTGGATGAACTGCACTCCATCACTTCCTAAAGAGTCATTGTGAAAGGCACTAAACAGTTCTCTGTAGACAGCCTGGCTGGGAGACCCTCCTCCTTGAGGTGACCCCAGTTACTCTCGACTTCAATAAATGTCTGTAGCCAATGACCAATCTAATGGTCCCTGAATAATATCACGTACCCCTGCTGCGAGTTCACAAGAGTAATGAGAAAAACATTGCACAGTTCGTAGACTCTATAGTTACACACTTTGATTAAGTATCTATTTCACAATTAACTGCAACAATGTTCATTGGGACAATAATTAGTTGTCCTATATACCTGTTAACACTTTAGTCACTATAATAAGCTGGTGTAGGTCTCATCATGACCTGCCACTAGTGTTGACGTAGGTACACACAAGGTTATGTGTTACTCTCTGCTGTAAGTTTCCGACGTTTAGGCGGATCAACAAAAGACTTGGACTTGATGAGCTCCCAGAGCTGAGATTATCCCACCTTGATATATCACACTGGGTGAACATAGCAACATCATTCCGTAGAAAGTCAATTGTCTCTTACACTCGAGCGTGATTGCTCAGGTTGTTGAACATTTCATTGCTGAAATAGAGCATCTTCAAACTGTCAGAAAAGAAACAAACCATCACGTCCCACAAGTGCAATTTCAGGGCACTGGAATCAACTTGGTGAGAATCATTCAGTCAGGAAGATTCACCCTTTCGTATGATGTGGTTTAGTCAGGCGTGGTAAGTAGCTTCTCTACCATTCGCTATGGTAAACGAAGTGGTTTCAGGCAAACAACAATTGTAGTAGGCTGGTTCCTCAACAGGCAACTCCTGAAAGGAAGAGCGATCGGTGAGAGTATTCGGCCCCAAACATTGGTCCACATGCATCACATCATTGACTACTCAACCCTCAGTCAGGCTAATTAGTTATTCAACTAACTAGAGCAACATCTCTATGTTGAGAGTATTAAAGCATGGGTGTCCGTCAATGGCAGATGGCCTCTAAGAACAGCCTGTCAAACAGAGTAAGTAACAAGAATGACGAGTCTGATCGTACGTCTCACATATCCCTATTCGTCTACCAGTTGTCGCTAAAGTCAATAGCTATCCTAGTTGTAGAGTTAACAGAACTAAACATTAAGGTGAGGCGTCACTGGACCCCAACCTTACAGTATATATTCAATAGTAAACATAATAACGATCTATGTACCATCACTTGGGATATAGTAATAATACATGACCACATAACGTATTTACACACTCTATTTCGCTTGTGGGATCTCCTGTCCACCCTATAGCGAAACTCTTCTTATTAGACTCTTCCCTAGAGTCAAGAAGTCTTCTTGGCAAAACATGTTCCCCACATGTTCCAAGGGTTCTCCACAAGTTCTGACCTTCCAAGTAGATTAGCCTTTGCCTGGGCCGAACTTCACGGCTGGCCTGGTTCGCCAGTCTCATACTTTCATAGCTTGTTCTCAATCCCCATATCCCATTTTCCCCGTGCCTCTTTCAACCTCCTTTTGTCCTTCCATACTTCTATCACATCCGCACTGACTGGTACTTATGCAAGCATGAAAGAACAGGACAGTAAATACAAGAATTAAGAACGCATGTTTACATCGCGACGGTAACGCATTGTTATCACGCGTCGAACCACTCGGCGTTCGGTATCGCTCCTAGAAGTATCACATAACATGACCCAATATATATACATCATGACACATCATATATATATATATATATATATATATATATATATATATATATATATATATATATATATATATATATATATATATATATATACATACATACTAGCTGACCCGGCCCGGCTTCGCCCAGGCCCTGGAGGGGATCTATCTATCTATCAGTCTGTCTGTCTGCTTGTTTGTCTGTCTGTCTGGCTGACCCGGCCGGCTTCACCCAGTCCCTGGTGGGGAGCATCTCATTTAATTCATATAAGTAGTCATATAAGCTCTCCCGTTCCCGACTATCTGTCTGTCTATCTGTCTGTCTGTCTGTCTGTCTGACCCGCCCGGCTTCACCCAGTCCCTGGTGGGGAACATCTCATTTAATTCATATACGTAGTCATATAAGCTCTCCCGTTCCCGACTATCTGTTTGTCTGTCTATCTGTCTGTCTGTCTGTCCCGGCCCGGCTTCACCCAGTCCCTGGTGGGGAGCATCTCATTTAATTCATATACGTAGTCATATAAGCTCTCCCGTTCCCGACTGTCTGTCTGTCTATCTGTCTGTCTGTCTGACCCGGCCCGGCTTCACCCAGTCCCTGGTGGGAAGCCTATCATTTAATTCATATAAGTAGTCAAATAAGCTTCCGTTCCCGACTATCTGTCTGTCTGTCTATCTATCTGACCCGGCGTGATTTCGCCCAGCTCCTGGCGCACAGTAACTTAAAAGAATGTCCTTCCACACACCATTCATTATTTTTAATGAAAACTGTTTTTAATCACCGACATGACAGTTGATAAGTTCTTTAAGCGGAAAAAGATGGGTTACAATGTTATGCATTATGCATTATTTTTATGAAACCTTTGAAAATACCGTAAAGATTATATCATTATTTATTATAACTCATATGCCTCAAAATAACTATAGACAAAGAGTTTAACAATAGTGCAAGTAAGTCCAACAATATGACTATAAAGTATATAGAAATGTTATTAAATGTTATGCCCTTTGAAATAACTTTTCTAGAGTGAAGTCCCCCTGCTATATAGAAATTATATAATGAAAATGAAAAAGTAAATGTTATTAAATAAGTAGAAGATTTTACACTAAGAAACTATTATAGTCGGTTGCACAGGAATGAAAGGAAGACGTGTAGAAAATTTCATCTCAATCGGATGTACCGTTATCGAACGCATCCAATACAAAACTACCCACAAACACACAAAACCACATACACTCTGTTTTATAGATATAGATATATCATCATCATCATCATCAATGAAGAATTACCTTCTCACAGAATTCCACAGTTCCACAAAATGAATTCACTATTACGTTAACACACAATAGTTACATCATTTCATGTGGCTAATCATTAAGTGCTCTCTTTACTTAATAGTTAAGAACATCACTGACTAAAATCTCCAACTAACAACTTACCTGGCGATCCAACAGTTCTTCTAGTCTCAGCTACTGACTGACATAAGTTAGGTTCATATCATACACTAGTAACTGTATCCTATTATATAACAGCAACATAGTATAGTCAACTATCTATCATACATGGTTAATAACAGGTGAACACATAACGCCGATACAACGGACTTTCTATTCTAATCCGTTGACAAAACAACACAGGCTTGTAAACAAACGCGACACGCGCAAGTGTATACGTCCTAGTTTCTCAACTACGTTATCGATCCGTTTCTCATTAGCGATGCAAAGTCAACCGCATATTTAATGAGATTAGAACGATTGCGTTTTGTTATCAATTACAAAGTTAAATTAATTAACCAAGTAAATACCTGAATTCACGGAACCAGACTCCAGTCAGCTACCAGAACTGTTCATAGGCAAACATGCCGTAATGGGCCAACAGTCAGCTGCATCTTGGCCGGGTGTGAGACGCTATACAATCTGCCTAGCAGAGCCATGCGTCCTCACGCCTTGAGAGGTAGAAAGTCAATGACTTTTCCAGCCGCATTTCTCCCTACGTTCGTATCAAAGCGCACGATAAACGAGTGCTTCTTGATGCAAGTCAACTTCACGGACAACATTCATTCCACGTACTATAATTTCCAGATTCTTCTGCACGAGAATTTGATGGAGCACCCAGCAACCCTGGTCACTCAATTCCAGGTGCTTCGAGAAGATTCAAGACGGAAAATCCCATCGACTTCCCCCAGTCTATAAATAACCGGGAAAGTCCCTGATGACGCGCCGAATCGAGCCGAAACCTAATAGACAAAAGACAGATGAAGCGTCGTTTCGTCACATACTAGATGTCTGAGCCTGAGTTAAGTCGTGATTAAAAATTACCCAAAAATAAACCACCCCGACCATATAGCGTGATGAAACATTACACATAAATACTACAATTGATTTTGAATGCAAACATGAATTCATTAGCATGCAAATCTCTGTGAATATTCCATAACAATATTAAATAGTCATCGCTGGAGTGTGACAATGAAATCCGCTATTTCCGGCCATTGAAATATAACATCTGAGCATGCAATCTTCATCATTTTAGTTTGGATGACCCTCCCGAATTTAATAGTCGAAAATGACAAGATTTACGTAAAAATGGATGATATATCTAATAACACATACTAGAATAAACAAATACATCTACATAAAACGTGATTTGCGGGTCTACTTACGTCTGAAAACGTTACTCTGTATCTCTGTGTAGGAAACGAATTTCAGAACCATGAGATGTACACACGTAAACCGAGGAGGGAGAAACTATATAAAGTAACCAGTCCTTTTTTTAACGCGATTTTGAAATAATCGAGGAATTTAACATAACGAGTACTCTAAACTTCATTAAATCGGAGATACAACAAGAAAACGAAAGTAACCGCAAACAAATCCCTGGTAAAGTTCGGCAACCGAAAAACGTAGTGCCAATGTTTAGCTGCTCCTCTTCTACATCTTGTAGTATATATATATATATATATATATATATATATATATATATATATATATATATATATATATATATATATATATGTGTGTGTGTGTGTGTGTGTGTGTGTGTGTGTGTGTGTGTGTGTGTGTGATCATGCAAAGATAAAACAAGATTTAAGATACCTTTGCGGAAAGACAACATTAGACTTTAAAGTAGATTACACCTAACGGTAGAAAAGGAAAGACTAAATTTAACGCAAAGCTAGTTCTACATCCAAGAGTAGAAGAGGAAAGAGTAATTGGCACTTTATGGTAGCTCTAGACCTTAGGGTAGAGAACAGGAGAGTACATTACACTCTAAGATAGTTCTACATCCGAGAGTGAAAGAGGAAAGTTTAAATAATACTTTATTGTTGATATACACCCGACGGTAAACGAGGAAAGAGTAAAAAACACTTTGTAGTAGCTATACACTCAACTGTAGGAGAGGAGAGTAAATGACACTTTATAGTAGCTATACACCCAGCGGTAGAAGAGGAAAGTAAATGACACTTTGTAGTAGCTATACATCCAACAGTAGGAGAGGAGAGTAAATAACACTCTATGGTAGCTATACACTAAAGGGTAGAAGAGGAGAGTAAATGACACTTTATTGTAGCTATACACCCAGCGGTAGAAGAGGAAAGTAAATGACACTTTGTAGTAGCTATACACCCGATAGTAGGAGAGGAGAGTAAATGACACTTTATGGTAGCTATACACCAAAGGGTAGAAGAGGAGAGTAAATAACATTTTATTGTAGCTATATATCCAGCGGTAGAAGAGGAAAGTAAATGACACTTTATGGTAGATATCTACCCAGCGGTAGAAGAGGAGAGTAAATGGCACTTTGTAGTAGCTATAAACCCAACAGTAGGAGAGGAGTTTAAATGACACTTTGTTATAGCTATACACCAAAAGGTAGAAGAGGAGAGTAAATGGCACTTTATAGTAGGTATACACACAACAGTAGGAGAGGAGAGTAAATGACACTTTATGGTAGCTATACATCGAAGGGCAGAAGATGAAAGATTAAATGACACTTTATGATAGCTTTAGACCCACGGAAAGAAATAGGAGAGTAAATAACACTCTAAGATAGTTCTACATGCGAGAGTGGAAGAGGAAAGAGTAAATGACACTCCATGGTATCTTTACACCCAGCATTAGAAGAGGAAAGAGTAAATGATACTTTATGTTAGCTATACACCCAAGGGTAGAAGAGACGAACAATAAACATTGAAGCAAGGAAATAAAACCAGCGCCTTGTGTAACTACACGATCCTCGTTCAGGAGCACACGAAACCTGTGACCATGAAGCAGTTTCATATCAGCACATGATGATGATGGTGTTAAACAAATTGCCAGTTTTCTAAACAAATGAAAATGTTTTGTCAGTGTCCCCTCCACGGGACGGGTAAACTAATTTACTTCTGGCGTCCTGTCTTCGTGCGTGCGCATATTTTAGAATATTCTACACTGCTCCAGTCTGGCACCATTGTATAAGATTAATGGCATTGTCATGACAAATTATATTCTCAAGTCTTTTCTCCGCCTCTGGGACTCTATTTCCGGTAGTGTTCAGCGGGTGTCTCCTCCCTTGACTTCGAGTAGTGGATGTGTTTGAGGTGTTGTTTCAGACTAACGGATCATTCATCAGCCTCATCTACACCCGGTCTCTCCCAGCCTCCATGTTTCAGGTGTTGTCTCACACTAACGGATCATTCATCAGCCTCATCTACACACAGCCTCTCCCAGCCTCCATGTTTGAGGTGTTGTCTCACACTAACGGATCATTTATAGCCTCACCTATACACAGCCTCTCCCAGCTTCCATGTTTGACGTGTTGTCTCACACTAACGGATCATTCATCAGCCTCATCTACACCTGGCCTCTCCCAGCCTCCATGTTTGAGGTGTTGTCTCACACTAACGGATCATTCATCAGCCTCACCTATACCCGGCCTCCATGTTTGGGGTGTTGTCTCACACTAACGGATCATTTATCAGCGAAATCTACACCCGGCCTCCATGCTTGAGGTGTTTTCTCACACTAACGGATCTTTCATCCGCGTCATCTACACCTGGTCTCTCCCAGCCTCCATGTTTGAGGTGTTGTCTCACACTAACGGATCTTTCATCCGCGTCATCTACACCTGGTCTCTCCCAGCCTCCATGTTTGAGGTGTTGTCTCACACTAACGGATCTTTCATCCGCGTCATCTACACCCGGGCTCTCCCAGCCTCCATGTTTGTGGTGTTGTCTCACACTAACGGATCAATCATCAGCCTCATCTACACACGGCTTCTCCCAGCCTATAATTTATGGTCAGTCTTCGATTAGCATCAGACCCTGCAACAGTTTGTGGTTAATTGAGTACGAAATACTGCGGGTAGCAGTTCAAGCATTTGGAGCCAATCATGTATGGAAGTCCTTGACATATGGCAAGGATAACATACTGCGCGGATAGCGCAAGAAACCTTGAAACACAGACAGCAGCCCATTAAAATAACAGGGATCACAGCCACGAAAGCCTTCCCCAAGACATATAGTAGAAGCTAGTCAAGGAGTTAAGCAGATAAGGACAAATAAACGACAATATATAGACAACCTAGCAACAGCAGCAGAAGAGACCAACGAAAGAAAACCATTGCCGTAGGACAAGGATGAATTTTTCCCCACATATCCTTTACAGGACATTGCAGTCAACACCAGCATTTTCCAGCTGCTGTTGATATCTTGGCAAGTTTTACGTTCAATAGTTTGCCATTGTTTTCTGAACAACCGGCTCAAAACTTCCGTAAGTAACCGACGCTACGCGATCCGCTGCTGAATCTCGCGCAGTTGTGTTTTGTACGAGAGTATACGGGATTACGAACAACGTCCTTACACCTACGCCAGGGAGACCGGCACAAGGCAGATAGCAGGACAATATAATCAACCAAATGGACTGATGAATAATAGAAATTGGAAAATTCTCACAGAAGTCATACCAAAGATCAACTGAATTTATGGGCTGAATACTTCGAGTGACTCTTGAATAGACCAGTCCCAGAGGACCTTCTCCCCCACCCAACCCCCTGCTCTCTCTCTCTCTCTCTCTCTCTCTCTCTCTCTCTCTCTCGCTCGCTCTCGCTCTTTCTCTCTCTCTCTCTCACTCTCCCACTAATTTTCTAGCTTCTTATAGTTGTATACAATGTTCTAGTTTCTTATAGTTGTATACAATGTTCTAGTTTCTTATAGTTGTATACAATGTTCTAGTTTCTTATAGTTGTATACAATGTTATAGTTTCTTATAGTTGTATACAATTTTCTAGCTTCTTATAGTTGTATACAATGTTCTAGTTTCTTATAGTTGTATACAATGTTCTAGTTTCTTATAGTTGTTTACAATGTTGTAGTTTCTTATAGTTGTATACAATGTTCTAGTTTCTTATAGTTGTATGCAACGTTCTAGTTTCTTATAGATGTATACAATGTTGTAGTTTCTTATAGTTGTATGCAACGTTCTAGTTTCTTATAGTTGTATACAATGTTCTAGTTTCTTATAGTTGTATACAATGTTGTAGTTTCTTATAGTTGTACACAATGTTGTAGTTTCTTAAAGTTGTACACAATGTTCTAGTTTCTTATAGTTGTATACAATGTTCTAGTTTCTTATAGTTGTACACAATGTTGTAGTTTCTTATAGTTGTATGCAACGTTCTAGTTTCTTATAGTTGTATGCAACGTTCTAGTTTCTTATAGTTGTATGCAACGTTCTAGTTTCTTATAGTTGTATGCAACGTTCTAGTTTCTTATAGTTGTATACAATGTTCTAGTTTCTTATAGTTGTATACAATGTTCTAGTTTCTTATAGTTGTATACAATGTTCTAGTTTCTTATAGTTGTATGCAACGTTCTAGTTTCTTATAGTTGTATGCAATGTTCTAGTTTCTTATAGTTGTATACAATGTTCTAGTTTCTTATAGTTGTATACAATGTTCTAGTTTCTTATAGTTGTATACAATGTTCTAGTTTCTTATAGTTGTATACAATGTTCTAGTTTCTTATAGTTGTATATAATGTTCTAGTTTCTTATAGTTGTATGCAACGTTCTAGTTTCTTATAGTTGTATACAATGTTCTAGTTTCTTATAGTTGTATTCAATGTTCTAGTTTCTTATAGTTGTATTCAATGTTCTAGTTTCTTATAGTTGTATGCAACGTTCTAGTTTCTTATAGTTGTATACAATGTTCTAGTTTCTTATAGTTGTATACAATGTTGTAGTTTCTTATAGTTGTATACAATGTTCTAGTTTCTTATAGTTGTATACAATGTTCTAGTTTCTTATAGTTGTATACAATGTTCTAGTTTCTTATAGTTGTATACAATGTTCTAGTTTCTTATAGTTGTATACAATGTTCTAGTTTCTTATAGTTGTATACAATGTTGTAGTTTCTTATAGTTGTATACAATGTTCTAGTTTCTTATAGTTGTATGCAACGTTCTAGTTTCTTATAGTTGTATACAATGTTCTAGTTTCTTATAGTTGTATTCAATATTCTAGTTTCTTATAGTTGTATTCAATGTTCTAGTTTCTTATAGTTGTATTCATTGTTCTAGTTTCTTATAGTTGTATACAACGTTGTAGTTTCTTATAATTGTATACAATGTTCTAGTTTCTTATAGTTGTATTCAATGTTCTAGTTTCTTATAGTTGTATATAATGTTCTAGTTTCTTATAGTTGTGTGCAACGTTCTAGTTTCTTATAGTTGTATACAATGTTGTAGTTTCTTATAGTTGTATACAATGTTCTAGTTTCTTATAGTAGTTATAGTTATATACAATGTTCTAGTTTCTTATAGTTGTATTCAATGTTCTAGTTTCTTATAGTTGTATACAATGTTCTAGTTTCTTATAGTAGTTATTGTTATATACAATGTTCTAGTTTCTTATAGTTGTATACAATGTTGTAGTTTCTTATAGTTGTATACAATGTTCTAGTTTCTTATAGTTGTATACAATGTTCTAGTTTCTTATAGTAGTTATAGTTATATACAATGTTCTAGTTTCTTATAGTTGTATACAATGTTGTAGTTTCTTATAGTTGTATACAATGTTGTAGTTTCTTATAGTTGTATACAATGTTGTAGTTTCTTATAGTTGTATATAATGTTGTAGTTTCTTATAGTTGTATACAATGTTGTAGTTTCTTATAGTTGTATACATTGTTCTAGTTTCTTATAGTTGTATACAATGTTGTAGTTTCTTATAGTTGTATACAATGTTCTAGTTTCTTATAGTTGTATGCAACGTTCTAGTTTCTTATAGTTGTATGCAACGTTCTGGTTTCTTATAGTTGTATACAACGTTCTAGTTTCTTATAGTTGTATACAATGTTGTAGTTTCTTATAGTTGTATACAATGTTCTAGTTTCTTATCCATCCATCATGTGCCATGCCGGTAAGCGTGGGCGGTCATGTTCTGCCATCTCACTCGATCAACAGAGTCGTGGATCAGTTCCGTGTTTTTGTCTCGACCATGCCACAAGGCCAAGCCATCCAGATACTTGTTTCTAGGTCTTCCCCTTGGTCTGTTCCCCTCGATCTTACCAGTTGTCACCAAGTTCTCCAAATCATTTCTTCTCATAACATGCCCAAAAAATTGTGACTGTCTACGTCTAATGTCTCTGATCAGTTTACGATCTTCATTTGTTTCTTGAAGGACTTGTTCATTGGTCTTTCTGGCTGTCCATGGTATTCTTTGCATTTTCCTCAGAAACCACATTTCTACAGCCATCAGATGTTTTTCAGCCTGGCTGCTCATTGTCCAAGCTTCACATCCATATAAAAGTACAGGTTCTATGTAGCATCTCAACACTCTTTTTCTCGTTTCAATTGACATCTTTTTATTGGTCAGTATGTTTTTCATCTTGCTAAAGGCTACTTTTGCCATGGCGATTCTTGTTCTAATCTCTTCAAGGCATCTCCCATCAGATGTTATTACTGTTCCGAGGTAATTGTACCTATTCACTTGTTGAAGAATATTCCCATTTACTTGTATATTACACTGTGGTATTTCGTTCTTCTTAGTGACGACCATAATCTGTGTCTTTTTACAATTTAATTCTAACCCTTGTTGTTCACTGTGTGTAACAACCGCATATACTAAATGTTGCAGGTCCTGTTCATTGTCTGCAATCAAGACTGTATCATCTGCATATCTAAAGTTATTGATGCATCGTCCCCCAATGTTGATTCCTTCCATATTTTCAATATTTCTGAAAATATTTTCACTGTACAGGGAAAACAGATCTGGAGACATTACACATCCCTGTCTCACACCTCTCTTAATAGGCTGATATTGGCTTACTTCATTATCAACTCTTATGGCAGCTTGTTGTTTCCAATATATGTTTTTTACAAGTCTAAGGTCTTTCCCATCAATTTGTAGTTCTTCAAGCATCCTTATCATGTTGACATGTCTCACTTTATCAAAAGCCTTTGTGTAGTCAATGAAGCAAAGGTGTAGATCTTTGTTTACTTCTATAGAACGTTCGAACACAACATGATTTTCTTGGCATGTGTAAAGAAGGTAGTTTGCCATTGCTTTCCTTCCCAGCAGTGACCATACTGGTCAGTGACCGTAGCCATTGTCTCCTCAAAAAAGGAGATCCTCTGCCTACCGTCGTGAAGGTGTAGACCATAACCTACAACTATCTGTCGGCTGCTCTCCATCTTCATCCACCACCTGCACCCATGGCTTCACGTAACCCTGATCGGGGGGCTAAACGGGTACTCCACCTTGCCCAAGGGTGTCCCGTAGGCTAGCGGAGGGAAGGAGGCGCCTTACTTCTCCTTTGATAGGGGATACCCCTACCCCGCTACCCAATAAGAAACTATAGTTTCTTATAGTTGTATACAATGTTCTAGTTTCTTATAGTTGTATACAATGTTCTAGTTTCTTATAGTTGTATACAATGTTGTAGTTTCTTATAGTTGTATACAATGTTCTAGTTTCTTATAGTTGTATACAATGTTGTAGTTTCTTATAGTTGTATACAATGTTCTAGTTTCTTAAGTTGTATACAATGTTCTAGTTTCTTATAGCTGTATGCAATCTGTTAGTTTTATTAGCCTCCTGCGGGCACTCGTTGTTAGTGACTCTGGCAGTCCAAGGTTTTTGTAACCCACCTTTCAGAGACCACATCTTCCTTGCCTCCAAGCTCGTCCTAATGTGTCCGTGGCCACCCCACGGCCCACAGCAATACGACAGGACAAATTCTATACCACATTTCAGTCATCTCGTTGTTGATTTTCAAATAAAAGCAAATATAAACCCGCTTTCAGTGTTTGTAGTTGGGTTTGGTGTCACGTCAGATATCACTTGATCAAGGTAGACTGAACCGTGTGTAGCAGATTACACATGTCACGTCACGAACTGAGTCTACACATGTCACGTCACGAACTGAGTCTACATATGTCACGTAATTAACTGAGACTTGTGTGTGCGCGCGCGCGTGTGTGTGCGTGCGCTCGTGTGCGAGGAATATAATAGTTTTGCAGATCGATGGGTGTGTGGGGAACCGTATTGCGGTGTGGATGCCTGGCTTACCGAATAATTGTGTGGATGTGTGTGGATCTGAATGATTATGTGAGTGAGAAATATAAAACCATGCTAGTGTGTGGAGTGTTCTTGTGTGTGGGCTATTGTGTTCACTTTACGCATGATGCTGATAGTCCCTTACATTTCCCCCTCTCCCCTCTCCTCATATTGATGTATAAGTAAATACCAAAAATCTGTGTGACATTAATCTGTTGCTTCCTTCAGATCAGACTTCTACTCCAGTAGAGTGGAACACGCAGACAAGACAGACTGCAGCCTCGTCTCCAGACATCTTGAGGGATCACACATGGACCTGGCATATCAGAGACATAATATAGGTCAACTGGCGAACGCAGAGATCTGTCCACATTCTGCAGCCCCGACCCAGCAGATGTCTGGGTGTCTCCTCACTTCACACACATGAGTGTCCATCTAGGCTAGTCTTGAAACGGCCCGGAGTTAAATGCCACCAACAGTTAGACAGACCAGGAATACATCATCGGCTACAGCTGCTCCTGTAGACCACGAACACAATCACATCCTCGACTACAGCTGCTTCAGTGAGACAGACCAGGAACACATCATCGGCTACAGTTGCACTAGTGAGACAGACCAGGAACACATCATCGACTACAGCTGCACCAGTTAGACAGACCAGGAACACATCATCGGCTACAGCTGCTCCAGTAGACCAGGAACACATCATCGGCTACAGTTGCACTAGTGAGACAGACCAGGAACACATAATCGACTACAGCTGCACCAGTAAGACAGACCAGGAACACATTATCGACTACGGCTGAAACAGACAGACTAGGAACACATCATCGGATACAGCTGCTCCAATGAGACAGACCAGGAACACATCATCGGATACAGCTGCTCCAGTGAGATAGACCAGGAACACATCATCGGATACAGCTGCACCAGTGAGACAGACCAGGAACACATCACCGGATACAGCACCCACCGCACTTGCGACCTTACTTCTATCAAGCGACCAAACTCCCAGAATGAATCTAACCTAACACAAGACATGGCAGGAAGCAGATCATGTGCCATCTTCTCAGGCTTACACCGACCTAGGATGGCAAGTTCCTGCCATGTGCTGTCTGTTGTCCTCCAGTCAACGTTGAGGTGCCTCAGGTATGTGACCACGCCCACTCCTGGCCGTATCCTCGGGATGAGTTTAGCTGTTGCCAGCGTGCTGTCATTATCCCCCCTGCACGTGTCCTGCGTAGCGACCAGCGGAAATCAGACAGCCCACGCCGACCATCAGGGCGGAGACTACGACTACGGAGACGACTCCGATTCATATTTGAATTATCGGACGTGGCAGGAACAGAGTATGCTAGGCAAAGGTGAGAAAATCAGTCATGACCCTCTGCCAGAAGACAACACCACGCCAGGTCCATCAGGTGCTGACCACAGACCTTGGCAACCAATCATTGGGCACGAGATTCTGGATAATTCCACGCCCAGAGGAGCAGGAGAGCACTCAGCCGACACGAGTGGTCAGTGGCAGGTTACTGACCCCGTGGACAACGGGAGGCCTGATGGTGTCCCTGGTACGAGTGTTTATGTGAGTCCAGCGTTGCCCAGACTACCCGGGAACTCTCTCGGTAAATCAACACTTGTGGAAATCCCCGGTCTTCATGCAGTCGATGAAAGCGGAGATCAAATGAAGCCCGTCCAAACGGATCATAGCCGTGTCCTGATACCTGGTCGTTCCACCTGTGGAACAAACCCAGGTCAGGTGTCGTCATCCCTTGACACTGATGACATCATCTTCAGCAGCTCGTGCCCCAGCAACGTCACTATGACCACTGCTGGACCGCCGCTCCCAGACCCACCTGTCCGGCTACCGGAAGAGAGACCGGTCATCTACTTGGCAGGTCTGTTTCCGGTGTCTGAAGAGATCCCAGCTGGTTCAGTCGGCAGAGGGGTGCTCCCAGCCGTGCAGCTGGCGCTAGAGCACATCAACGAGGACCCCAAGGTCCACAGGAAATATCTTCTTAAGATTGTTGCTAACGATACCAGGGTGAGTCCAGTGTTGTTGTTGCTGTTGTTGTGTCTGTTGTTTCTTGTTGTGATGTTTGTATAGTGTGTGTCGAGAACTATGTTTAACATAAATTACAGTCAGAGGATCGACTGCATTGTAACTTATTTTACCACATAAGACTGGGTCTCTATCCGCACGGCGACCTGCTGAAAACCTCGCACAGAGCACGGAATCCGTAGCTCCAGGGCTGACCTCGAGGGTGTTTCAAATCATTAAAATCGTTGTCGGACAGACCAAGCCTGGGAACAAATTTGCATCATTCTATAATAAACATACTTATCCCCTGTGTCTTCTATTGTCGGGTAGACTGTAAGTCTCTTGTTGTGAACAAGGCATCATTCTATAATAAACATACTTACGCCGGGTGTCTTCTATTGTCGGGTAGATTGTAAGCCTGTTGTTGTGGACAAGGCATCATTCTATAATAAACATACTTATGCCCGGTGTCTTCTATTGTCGGGTAGACTGTAAGTCTGTTGTTGTGAACAAGGCATCATTCTATAATAAACATACTTATCCCCGGTGTCTTCTATTGTCGGGTAGACTGTAAGTCTGTTGTTGTGAACAAGGCATCATTCTATAATAAACATACTTATCCCCCGTGTCTTCTAATGTCGGGTAGACTGTAAGTCTGTTGTTGTGAACAAGGCATCATTCTATAATAAACCTACTTATCCCCGGTGTCTTCTATTGTCGGGTAGACTGTAAGTCTGTTGTTGTGAACAAGGCATCATTCTATAATAAACATACTTATCCCCCGTGTCTTCTAATGTCGGGTAGACTGTAAGTCTGTTGTTGTGAACAAGGCATCATTCTATAATAAACCTACTTATCCCCGGTGTCTTCTATTGTCGGGTAGACTGTAAGTCTGTTGTTGTGAACAAGGCATCATTCTATAATAAACATACTTAAGCCCGGTGTCTTCTATTGTCGGGTAGATTGTAAGGTTGTTGTTGTGAACAAGGCATCATTCTATAATAAACCTACTTATCCCCGGTGTCTTCTATTGTCGGGTAGACTGTAGGTCTGTTATTGTCAACTAGGCATAATCGTTTAATAAACGTACCTATGTCCGTTGCCTTCTGTTGTCGGGAAGCTGACAACACAAACTGCTTCACGCGGAAACACGGATACACATAAAATACACGGCGATGCTCGGCTACAGGATCCGCTCACGTACATACAAACGAGCGTTTCCATCGCTGTCTTAGTCAGGAACATATAGCGTACCTAGCTAGAATACCAGCTAGACCATTTATGTAGAATACCTAGCTAGAATATCAGCTATAATACCTAGCTATAATACCTAGCTAGAATACCTAGCTAGAATACCTAGCTAGAATATCTAGATAGAATACCTAGATAGTATACCTAGCTAGAATACCTAAATAGAAGACTGACACATGACAATGACCAACAAGTGATGACGGTGTGACAGCGAACACCTCACACAGGGCACGGTGATCCACCACACAACCTGGGACAGAGGAAACTGAACGGAACAATTATGTATATGTACATCTAAGACGTATGCACATATACATACAACAGTCTAATATCCGCACATACACTCACGTACACACACCCACATACCACACACACACCCGCATACCACACACCCTCCCACACCACACACTCACAAACATACTCACAGGCACATGCTCGCAGACACATACACACAGATACACACACACACACAGGCACACACCACACACAACATAATGTTGATTACTGAGCCCTGTTCGTGTCAGAACGCCTCAACATGCAGTGACGCCATCTCCCAACAGACAGCCAGGGAGGTGGTCGTCGCTATCTATGTGTGTCTTGTCTTTCGTCGAGCTTCCTTGGTTTCACTTGTGCTTATTTACTGTTTGGTATCAGCTGGTAGCAGGCATCCCATGTTTCATGCTTCACACACACACACACACCAGACATCCAACACTCATATATCATGGCGCCCAGTCCTCACACATCCTGACATTCACTCCTCATACACCCTGAAATCCAATGCTCACACATCCTGACATTCATCCTCACACTCACGTACATGTATAGACCCAGTCCCTCACACCCACATACATTTATAGACCCAGTTCATAACACCAAGTACATTTACAGACCTCGTCCCCCACACCCACGTACATTTACAGACCTCGTCCCTCACACCCACGTACATTTACAGACCTCGTCCCTCACACCCACGTACATTTACAGACCTCGTTCCTCACACCCACGTACATTTATAGACCATGTCCCTCACACCCACGTACATTTACAGACCTCGTCCCTCACACCCACGTACATTTACAGACCTCGTCCCTCACACCCACGTACATTTACAGACCTCGTCCCTCACACCCACGTACATTTACAGACCTCGTCCCTCACACCCACGTACATTTACAGACCTCGTCCCTCACACCCACGTACATTTACAGACCTCGTTCCTCACACCCACGTACATTTACAGACCTCGTCCCCCACACCCACGTACATTTACAGACCTCGTTCCTCACACCCACGTACATTTACAGACCTCGTTCCTCACACCCACGTACATTTATAGACCATGTCCCTCACAATCACGTTCATTTATAGACCTAGTCCCTCACACCCACGTACATTTATAGATCCAGTCCCCCACATCCACATACATTTATAGACCCAGTTCATAATACCACGTACATTTATACACCCCGTCACCAAACCCACATACATTTATACACCCAGTCACCAAACCCACATACATTTATACACCCAGTCACCAAACCCACATACATTTATACACCCAGTCACCAAACCCACATACATTTATACACCCAGTCACCAAACCCACATACATTTATACACTCAGTCCCTAACACTCACGTACATTTATAGACCTAGTCCTTAACACCAAAGTACATTTATAAACCCAGTCTCTCACGCCCACGTTATTTATACACCCAGTCTCTAACACTCACGTACATTTATAGACCCAGTCCCCAACTCTACGTACATTTATAGATCTAGTCCCAAAATCCCACGTACATTTATAGACCCAGTCCGCAACACCCACGTACATTTATAGACCCAGTCCCCAACCCCACGGACATTTATAGACTGGTTCCCCAAAACCCAACTACGTTTATAGATTCAGTCCTTAACATTCGACGCCCATTTATAGAGCAGCCTCCCCAACACCCACGTACATTTATAGACCCAATCCCCAACACCCACGCACATTTATAGACCCAGTCTCCAACACCCACGTACAATTATAGACCCAGTCTGCAACACTCACGTACATTTATAGACCCAGTCTCCAACACCCACGTACATTTATAGATCCAGTCCCCAATACACACCAAATTTATAGACCCAGTCCGCAACGCTCACGTAATTTATAGACCCAGTCCCTAATACCCACGAACATTTATAGACCCACTGCGGGATCTATTGCCAAAGCCAGTCCGACACCCCCCACCCCCGCCCCTCCTCCAGTGTATTTCAGGGCCGACTAGATGCAAAGATCTCAAGTAATTATCATGCTAATGAGGTCACACTGCCAGACAGCCTCACGCTGCATTCATTAAGACAAGATTTATATGTCCAGGGAGGCGGGCCCCAGGCGGCGGGACACCGTTGGTATTCAAGGCTCCACAAAACATCGTCTGCCCAAACATGGGCGCGTGATTGATCAAAGAGCACAGCAACACCAGAACACTGGCCGCGGAGTTTACATGTACTGTCAAACAAGTTGTATCCTGTTCAACGCTTGTGCAGATTTATTGACTCTCTCTCTCTCTCTCTCTCTCTCTCTCTCTCTCTCTCTCTCTCTCTCTCTCTCTCTCTCTCTCTCTCTCTCTCTCTCAGTTCAGGTTACAGTTGTGTGGATTCAGTTCAGCCCAACAGGAAACAATTAGGTATATTTTGCTCCTGCGAAAAGAAGAGACATACTAAACACAGACACAATGCACATTCACATACCTTACAAGTTAAGAAAATCTATCGTACACAGGTGAAAAGCAAAACAAAGTGGTGACTTATCCAAAAATCAGAAGCAATCAATAAATATATAAAATGAAATAATAAAATAACAAGTAAATAAATAGGACAACAAAGGACTGCCGAAGTTTCGATTCAAGGAATCTTTGTCAAGGACAGGACAACACAAATAGATAAAACAACGAAATATAAAACACAAAATAACAAGAAATGGCGGTTTTGTGCCGGTTGCGAAGGCACTCTTTGGCTACAGAGTTTAAGTATAGTTAGGTTGCCAGAGGGCTAGGCGGGGTTTATGTTGCAAAAAAAAAAAAAATTTGCGAACAGTCCGATATGAATATACAGAGGTGTGTAGACAGTTAGGTATGAATATATAGAGGGAGGACAGCATAGTTATAAACAGTGTAAACAGTTGGATATGTATAGACGGAGGTGTGTGAACAGTTGGATATGAATGTATAGGGGGAAGATGGCACAATTATACAGTGGCGTCCACAACAGTATTGATACCGGCTGGATGGACGCATCCCAGAGAGTTTATTAATTGGCTTTCAATCTTTAGCTTGATGGAGCTGTTGGAGAAGCAAGGTTACAATGCAGTGACACATACATCGTCGATTCCATTATGGTTGGAAGAATTAAAATGGTTGGGGACAGGTTTGTCAGCGCCCTGGTTAATATCTCAGAGGTTTTCCCTAAAACGGTCGGCAAGGCGTCTGCCAATTTGACCAATGTATTTCATGTCACACCGTTTGCAGATGATAACATATATAAGATTGCGGGAAGTGCAAGTAAAAGAATCTTTCAAGGAGAATGTGCCTATGGGGAATGCAATCACCGGTGTTTGAAAAACGTATGGGCATGTCAAATAGTTCTTACGGTGGCATTTGAATGTGCCCACAGATGAAATCATCCCATCCCAAAAGCTGCAAAGATTCCATCCCACATTCTCAGCTACTCCGTCTTCGTCACATCTGTCAGGATGATAATGACTTCCTTGAGAAAGCCCATGAAATGCTTGACTTTTTCCGCAGACGGGCCTACCAAGAGAACATCTTGTCCACAGCTTTCAGTCGGATAACCCAAGTCTCGCGAGAAATGTCCCTTGTCCAACAACCGCGACCCTCTAACAACGAACCTAAGCTTATCCTCACCTTCCATCCACATGCTTATGCCATCAAGCACATCTTTCTCCGACACTGGTCTATCTTGGAATCCGATCCAACCACTCGTGAGGTTTTCTCTAATGGCCCTAGGATAATTTTCCGTCGAAACCAGAGCCTCAGAGACCACCTTGTGCATAGTCGCCTCCCCACAGATACTTCATCTGAGGCCACATTCAAATGCCACCGTAAGAATTGTTTGACATGCCCATACGTTTTTCAGACACCGGTGGATGCATTCCCCATAGTCACCTTCTTCTTTAAAGATTCTTTTACTTGCATATCCCGCAGTCTTATATATGTTATCCTCTGCAAACGGTGTGACATGAAATACATTGGTCAAATTGGCAGACGCCTTGCCGACCGTTTTAGGGAACACCTTAGAGATATTAACCAAGGCGCTGACAAACCTGTCCCAAACCATTTTAATTCTTCCAACCATAATGGAGTCGACGATGTATGTGTCACTGCATTGAAACTTTGCTTCTCCAACAGCTCCATCAAGCTAAAGATTGAAAGCCAATTAATAAACTCTCTGGGATGCGTCCATCCAGCCGGTATCAATACTGTTGTGGACGCCACTGTATAATTGTGCCATCTTCCCTCTATACATTCATATCCAACTGGTCACACGGCTCCGTCTATACATATCCAAATGTTTACATTGTTTATAACTATGCTGTCCTCCCTCTATATATTCATACCTAACTGTCTACACACCTCTGTATATTCATATCGGACTGTTCGCATTTTTTTTTTTGCAACATAAACCCTACCTGGCCATCTGGCAACCTAACTATACTTAAACTCTGTAGCCAAAGAGTACCTTCGCAACCGGCACAAAACCGCCATTTCTTGTTATTTTGTGTTTTATTTTTCGTTGTTTTATCTATTTGTGTTGTCCTGTCCTTGACAAAGATTCTTTGAATCGAAACGTCGGCCGTCCTTTGTTGTCCTATTGTATTTATTTGTTATTTTATTATTTCATTTTATATATTTATTGATTGCTTCTAACCTTTCCAAATAACATCTAGCTCGAAACAGGGTGATGCACTATCGCCGCTACTCTTCAATCTGGCTCTAGAGAAAGTTGTAAAGAGGGTAAAGGAGGAATGTGCTATTGGAGGAACATCCAAGCTGCTTGGTTATGCAGATGATATAGATATTATAGGGCAAAGTGAACAAAAGACATTGGAAATATTGACTCACTTAAAGGAAAAAGCCCAACAGATGGGGCTGGTTATCAACCAAAGTAAGACAGAATATATGGTAATTTCAAGAGAAGGAATGGCTAAAAACTCTGGCCACATACAAATAGATAACATGACCATTGAAAGAACGGAAACATACAAATACCTGGGTACAATCTTCAACTGCTCCAACATCATAAGGGAAGAAATACAAACTAGAATCAATTCTGGAAATAAGATATACTATGCACTACGACATCTGCTAAAATCAAAAGCGCTATCTCGTACCACCAAGATCACAATATACAAAACACTGATCAGACCAGTTGTGCTGTATGGCTCTGAAACCTGGAGTACAACGAAAGGAGACGAAGCCTTGTTACAAACCTTTGAGAACAAAATTTTAAGACGCATCTTTGGACCCATTAGGGATACACAAAGTGGAGAGTGGAAAAGAAGAAGTAACAAAGACATTTATGATCTGTTTAAGTCACCGCTAATCACTGGTATCATGAAGGCTAATAGACTACAATGGCTGGGGCATATAGAAAGAATGGAAGATAATAGGGAAACAAAACTCGCTTACACTCAGGAAATAAATGACCGTAGACCCCGAGGTAGACCAAGAAGACGGTGGAGAGATAATATATATATATATATACAGACCTACAAGCACTTGGAATCAACGACTGGCAAGAGAAGGTCAACCAGAGAGACGAATGGAGACGGATTGTATCTGCAGCAAAGAACCTCAATGGCTCGGAACGCTGAAGAAGAAGAAGAAGAAGATTGATTGCTTCTGATTTTTGGATAAGTCACACTTTGTTTTGTTTTTCACCTGTGTACGATGGATTTTCTTAACTTGTAAGATATGTGAATGTGCATTGTGTCTGTGTTTAGTATGTCTCTTCTTTTCGCAGGAGCAAAATATACCTAATTGTTTCCAGTTCATACTATTATATCCTGCTGCAGCCGCTGCTTTTTCTTCTGCCCAACAGTTCTTCGATTCCTAACTGACTTCTTGGCTTGCCTTAGGGCCTGTCTGTAAACACACGCCTCTGTATTGTATCTCTGCTTGTCTATCCGTCCGTCTGTCTGTCTCCATGTTAGCGAGACTCCGCCTTCCTCTTTGACATGTCTGTCTGTCTGTCTGTCTGTCTGTCTGTCCGTTCGTCCGTCTGTCCGTCAGGTCCGTCCGTTCGTCTGTTTTTTCGTCCATCCGTCCGTCTATCTGTCCGCCCGTCTGTGTATCCGTCCGTTTATCTATCCGTCCTTCTGTCTATCTGTTATCTGTCCGTTCGTCCGTCTGTATGTCTGTATCTGTCTGCTTACCTGTGTCTCTGCTGTATTTCCTCATGCCTCTACTTGTTTACCTGCTACTCTCTCTCTCTCTCTCTCTCTCTCTCTCTCTCTCTCTCTCGCTCTCGCTCTCTTTCTCTCGCTCTCTCTTTGTTATTATGTCTCTGTATGTCACCCAAATGTCTCTCTCTCTCTCTTTGTGTGTGTGTGTGTGTTATTCTCTCTCAAGTTCTCTCCGTGTCTGTCCCTACGTTTTCTCTGTGGTAGTGCCAGTCTCCTCATTTGCCTGGTTGATACTGCACCTGTGTTCTGCCGGCAACCATTCATACCCTCCTTGCCTCACTCACCCCGAGGACACCCATGCTCGAGGGAGAGGACGTCCATGCACGAGTGAGAAAGGGCATCTATGTAGAAGGGAGAGCACGTCCATGCACGAGAGAGAGAGAGAGAGAGAGAGAGAGAGAGAGAGTTGAGTCGGACATTTAGAGCAAAGGATCTGTCTGGCGTGTGAGTCGGACATTTAGAACAATTATCTGTCAGGCCTGTGAGTCATACATTTAAACAATGATCTGTCTGGCGTGTGGTTCGGACATTTAGAGCAATGTTCTGTCTGACGTGTGAGTCGGACATTTAGAACAATGATCTGTCTTTATTACTTCCCAGAGCCGAGCGTGCTCGAAGAGATCGAAGACGATGGAGGAGAAGAGGGCGGATATGATGGAGGGGAGAAGTAAAATGGAGAAGGGTGAGAGTAGGGAGAAGCAGAGGGGAAATAAGAGGAGTAAGAATAAGAAGAGAAAACGAAGAGGAGTAAGAAGATAGAGAGGAAGAGGATGAGACAGAGAACAGCAGATGGACGAGTAACAAGAAAGGAGCAGTCAGTACAAATAAGTGTCAGTAAACAGAGGTAGGAGAGGAAAGTTGTGGGAGGAAGACAGAGATACAGAACGATAAACACGAAAGGATGACAAGGAATATAGACAGAAGAGTGACGTGGACACCACGTGACTGGTAATGATATCTAACGTTGACTTGAGACAAGACCTGGTGTGGAGAATTCTAGAGTAGAGTGTACCTACATTATTTCATGTAGATGTCTTACAGCATAGCATACTTTGACCTGATTTTAATGCCGACAAAACCCGGGCTGTCACACACACACACACATACATACACACACACACACACGCACGCACGCACGCACACACGCACGCACACACACATACGCACACGCACACACATACGCACTCTACTCATACAACTCATAATATCTGACGTCCATCTTTCACTCACACACGGCCCACAACTCCCGCTGACAGCAGACAACTGGTGCTTATGTCCCCCTGACAGCGCATGAAATAACTGTCATAGTTTGATGAGAACGCCAATATTTCTCTATGATCCCGCTGTCTGTGGGTCTTCTGTGCGCCAGCCGCCTGGTTGAATGAAGAGAATTGAGGAATAACAGAGTTCCTTTCACCGGGGCTGCGCCTGGACGAGTCTGTCTTGTTGTGGCGTGATCCTGCATGATGGCGGGCAGCTGACCGCGGCGGATACCGTAAACAGTGATAACAAAGTGCTGATATGGCCGACGCCGCCCGACAAAAGCTGGTATTATCTTGTGCCTGATTATCACCTCCCCGAGAGAAACGGGGTCTTATAATCACACAGTCCTACCATATTGACCGGAAGTAATAGAGTTTGCCGTGTTCTGGCTGGCCCCACCGCGACAGACAAAAGTGTGGGCTTAGTCTCTCAGGGAATCTAGATAATTGCACGAGGGCGAATGTGTTAATGGATGTTTTTGTCATCGCTTCCTGGAGCAGTTTGATGTTGTGTAATATTGTTTGGGGTTGTCTCTGCTCAGTTTTGGCACAGACACACTGAGCACGAAGCCCAGGAGATGCATTTGTGATGTGACACCAACAATCGCTCACGTTGTACTGTGCTACCACAGGGACCTGCTGGTGTATATCGTGATATGACACCAACAATCGCTAAACAATCTGTGCTAGAACAAGGACCTGCAGCTGTAGGTCGTCACGTGGCACCAAAACTCGCCCACGCTGTACTGTGCTACCTCAGGGACCTGCTGGTGTAGGTCGTAGTGCTGCTGTAGGTCGTGGTGCTGTAATCTAACCCTGTATGTACGTACGCCTGCGCTTTTGCATGTTTTGTCACACATCCTCACCCCCCTCATCATTTGCCTGGCCGGGCGCCGTCGATGTTGACGTCCGCCCACGTATTTCAAGCCTTGTTGCTCTGTGCTAATGTCCGGCCACATATCTCCAGCCTTGGTGCCCTGTGTTAATGTCCGGCCTCATATCTCCAGCCTTGGTGCCCTATGTTGATGTCCGCCCACGTATCTCAAGCCGTATTGCCCTGTGTTATTGTCCGGCCATATATCTCCAGCCTTGGTGCCCTGCGTTAATGTCCGGTCACGTATCTCCACCCTTGGTGCCCTGTGTTAATGTCCGGCCACATATCTCCAGCTTTGGTGCCCTATGTTGATGTCCGCCCACGTATCTCAAGCCGTATTGCCCTGTGTTATTGTCCGGCCACATATCTCCACCCTTGGTGCCCTGTGTTAATGTCCGGTCACGTATCTCCAGCCTTGGTGCCCTGTATTAATGTCCGGTCACGTATCTCCAGCCTTGGTGCCCTGCGTTAATGTCCGGTCACGTATCTCCACCATTGGTGCCCTGTGTTAATGTCCGGCCACATATCTCCAGCCTTGGTGCCTGTGTTGATGTCCGGCTACGGATCTCCAGCCTTGGTGCCTGTGTTGATGTCCGCCGACGTATCTTTCCACGCTTGTTACCCCGTGATGATGCTGATGACCACCTCTTAGACCAGACAGCATCATCTCTCCCGGTTGTCAGTTGCCTCTGTACCCGTTTTATGACCAAAGATTATTGTTTGCCTCTCTGGTAGAGTTACTGTTTGCCTCTCTGGTAGAGTTACTGTTTTCCTCTCTGGTAGAGTTACTGTTAGCCTCTCTGGTAGAGTTACTGTTTTCCTCTCTGGTAGAGTTGCTGTTTGCCTCTCTGGTAGAGTTACTGTTAGCCTCTCTGGTAGAGTTACTGTTAGCCTCTCTGGTAGAGTTACTGTTTTCCTCTCTGGTAGAGTTACTGTTTGTCTCTCTGGTAGAGTTACTGTTTTCCTCTCTGGTAGAGTTACTGTTTGCCTCTCTGGTAGAGTTACTGCTTTCCTCTCTGGTAGAGTTACTGTTTTCCTCTCTGGTAGAGTTACTGTTTGCCTCTCTGGTAGAGTTACTGTTTTCCTCTCTGGTAGAGTTACTGTTTGCCTCTCTGGTAGAGTTATTGTTTGCCTCTCTGGTAGAGATATTGTTTGACTCTCTGGTAGAGTTACTGTTTGCCTCTCTGGTAGAGTTACTGTTTGCCTCTCTGGTAGAGTTACTGTTTGCCTCTCTGGTAGAGCTATTGTTTGCCTCTCTGGTAGAGTTACTGTTAGCCTCTCTGGTAGAGTTACTGTTTGCCTCTCTGGTAGAGTTACTGTTTGCCTCTCTGGTAGAGATATTGTTTGCCTCTCTGGTAGAGTTACTGTTTGCCTCTCTGGTAGAGTTACTGTTTTCCTCTCTGGAAGAGTTATTGTTTACCTCTCTGGTAGAGTTATTGTTTGCCTCTCTGGTAGAGTTACTGTTTGCCTCTCTGGTAGAGTTACTGTTTTCCTCTCTGGTAGAGCTATTGTTTGCCTCTCTGGTAGAGTTATTGTTTGCCTCTCTGGTAGAGTTACTGTTTGCCTCTCTGGTAGAGTTACTGTTAGCCTCTCTGGTAGAGTTACTGTTGGCCTCTCTGGTAGAGTTACTGTTTGCCTCTCTGGTAGAGTTACTGTTTGCCTCTCTGGTAGAGTTATTGTTTGCCTCTCTTGTAGAGTTACTGTTTACCTGTCTGGTAGAGTTACTGTTAGCCTCTCTGGTAGAGTTACTGTTTGCCTCTCTGGTAGAGTTACTGTTTGCCTCTCTGGTAGAGTTATTGTTTGTCTCTCTGGTAGAGTTATTGTTTGCCTCTCTGGTAGAGTTATTGTTTGCCTCTCTGGTAAAGTTACTGTTTGCCTCTCTGGTAGAGTTATTGTTTGCCTCTCTGGTAGAGTTACTGTTTGCCTCTCTGGTAGAGTTATTGTTTGCCTCTCTGGTAGAGTTACTGTTTGCCTCTCTGGTAGAGTTATTGTTTGCCTCTCTGGTAGAGTTATTGTTTGCCTCTCTGGTAGAGATATTGTTTGCCTCTCTGGTAGAGTTACTGTTAGCCTCTCTGGTAGAGTTACTGTTTTCCTCTCTGGTAGAGTTATTGTTTGCCTCTCTGGTAGAGATATTGTTTGCCTCTCTGGTAGAGTTACTGTTTTCCTCTCTGGTAGAGTTATTGCTTGCCTCTCTGGTAGAGTTACTGTTTTCCTCTCTGGTAGAGTTATTGTTTGCCTCTCTGGTAGAGTTACTGTTTTCCTCTCTGGTAGAGTTATTGTTTGCCTCTCTGGTAGAGTTACTGTTTGCCTGTCTGGTAGAGTTACTGTTTGCCTCTCTGGTAGAGTCACTGTTTTCCTCTCTGGTAGAGTTATTGTTTGCCTCTCTGGCAGAGTTACTGTTTGCCTCTCTGGTAGAGTTACTGTTTGCCTCTCTGGTAGAGTTACTGTTTTCCTCTCTGGTAGAGTTATTGTTTGCCTCTCTGTTAGAGTTATTGTTTGCCTCTCTGGCAGAGTTACTGTTTGCCTCTCTGGTAGAGTTATTGTTTGCCTCTCTGGTAGAGTTACTGTTTGCCTCTCTGGTAGAGTCACTGTTTTCCTCTCTGGTAGAGATATTGTTTGCCTCTCTGGCAGAGTTACTGTTTGCCTCTCTGGTAGAGTTACTGTTTGCCTCTCTGGTAGAGTTACTGTTTTTCTCTCTGGTAGAGTTATTGTTTGCCTCTCTGGCAGAGTTATTGTTTGCCTCTCTGGTAGAGTTATTGTTAGCCTCTCTGGTAGAGCTATTGTTTGCCTCTCTGGCAGAGTTATTGTTTGCCTCTCTGGCAGAGTTATTGTTTACCTCTCTGGTAGAGTTATTGTTAGCCTCTCTGGTAGAGCTATTGTTTGCCTTTCTGGTAGAGTTATTATTAGCCTCTCTGGTAGAGTTACTGTTTTGCCTCTCTGGTAGAGTTACTGTTTGCCTCTCTGGTAGAGTTACTGTTTGCCTCTCTGGTAGAGTTACTGTTTGCCTCTCTGGTAGAGCTATTGTTTGCCTCTCTGGTAGAGTTACTGTGTGCCTCTCTGGTAGAGTTACTGTTTGCCTCTCTGGTAGAGTTACTGTTTGCCTCTCTGGTAGAGTTACTGTTTGCCTCTCTGATAGAGTTACTGTTTGCCTCTCTGGTAGAGTTACTGATTGCCTCTCTGGTAGAGTTACTGTTTGCCTCTCTGGTAGAGTTACTGTTTGCCTCTCTGGTAGAGTTACTGTTTGACTCTCTGGTAGAGTTACTGTGTGCCTCTCTGGTAGAGTTACTGTTTGCCTCTCTGGTAGAGTTACTGTGTGCCTCTCTGGTAGAGTTACTGTTTGCCTCTCTGGTAGAGCTATTGTTTGCCTCTATGGTAGAGTTACTGTGTGCCTCTCTGGTAGAGTTACTGTTTGCCTCTTTGGTAGAGTTACTGTTTGCCTCTCTGGTAGAGTTACTGTTTGCCTCTCTGGCAGACTTATTGTTTGCCTCTCTGGTAGAGTTATTGTTAGCCTCTCTAGTAGAGCTAATGTTTGCCTCTCTGGTAGAGTTATTGTTAGCCTCTCTGGTAGAGCTATTGTTTGCCTCTGTGGTAGAGTTACTGTTTGCCTCTCTGGTAGAGTTACTGTTTTCCTCTCTGGTAGAGTTACTGTTTGCCTCTCTGGTAGAGTTACTGTTTGCCTCTCTGGTAGAGTTACTGTTTGCCTCTCTGGTAGAGTTATTGTTTGCCTCTCTGGTTGAGTTACTGTTTGCCTCTCTTGTAGAGTTATTGTTTGCCTCTCTGGTAGAGTTATTGTTAGCCTCTCTAATAGAGTTATTGTTTGCCTCTCTGGTAGAGTTATTGTTAGCCTCTCTGGTAGAGTTATTGTTTGCCTCTCTGGTAGAGTTACTGTTTGCCTCTCTGGTAGAGTTATTGTTTGCTTCTCTGGTAGAGTTACTGTTTGCCTCTCTGGTAGAGCTATTGTTTGCCTCTCTGGTAGAGTTATTGTTTGCCTCTCTGGTAGAGATATTGTTTGCCTCTCTGGTAGAGTTACTGTTAGCCTCTCTGGTAGAGTTACTGTTTTCCTCTCTGGTAGAGTTATTGTTTGCCTCTCTGGTAGAGTTATTGTTTGCCTCTCTGGTAGAGTTACTGTTTTCCTCTCTGGTAGAGTTATTGCTTGCCTCTCTGGTAGAGTTACTGTTTTCCTCTCTGGTAGAGTTATTGTTTGCCTCTCTGGTAGAGTTACTGTTTTCCTCTCTGGTAGAGTTATTGTTTGCCTCTCTGGTAGAGTTACTGTTTGCCTGTCTGGTAGAGTTACTGTTTGCCTCTCTGGTAGAGTCACTGTTTTCCTCTCTGGTAGAGTTATTGTTTGCCTCTCTGGCAGAGTTACTGTTTGCCTCTCTGGTAGAGTTACTGTTTGCCTCTCTGGTAGAGTTACTGTTTTCCTCTCTGGTAGAGTTATTGTTTGCCTCTCTGTTAGAGTTATTGTTTGCCTCTCTGGCAGAGTTACTGTTTGCCTCTCTGGTAGAGTTATTGTTTGCCTCTCTGGTAGAGTTACTGTTTGCCTCTCTGGTAGAGTCACTGTTTTCCTCTCTGGTAGAGTTATTGTTTGCCTCTCTGGCAGAGTTACTGTTTGCCTCTCTGGTAGAGTTACTGTTTGCCTCTCTGGTAGAGTTACTGTTTTTCTCTCTGGTAGAGTTATTGTTTGCCTCTCTGGCAGAGTTATTGTTTGCCTCTCTGGTAGAGTTATTGTTAGCCTCTCTGGTAGAGCTATTGTTTGCCTCTCTGGCAGAGTTATTGTTTGCCTCTCTGGCAGAGTTATTGTTTACCTCTCTGGTAGAGTTATTGTTAGCCTCTCTGGTAGAGCTATTGTTTGCCTTTCTGGTAGAGTTATTATTAGCCTCTCTGGTAGAGTTACTGTTTTGCCTCTCTGGTAGAGTTACTGTTTGCCTCTCTGGTAGAGTTACTGTTTGCCTCTCTGGTAGAGTTACTGTTTGCCTCTCTGGTAGAGCTATTGTTTGCCTCTCTGGTAGAGTTACTGTGTGCCTCTCTGGTAGAGTTACTGTTTGCCTCTCTGGTAGAGTTATTGTTTGCCTCTCTGGTAGAGTTACTGTTTGCCTCTCTGGTAGAGTTATTGTTTGCCTCTCTGGTAGAGTTATTGTTTGCCTCTCTGGTAAAGTTACTGTTTGCCTCTCTGGTAGAGTTATTGTTTGCCTCTCTGGTAGAGTTACTGTTTGCCTCTCTGGTAGAGTTATTGTTTGCCTCTCTGGTAGAGTTACTGTTTGCCTCTCTGGTAGAGTTATTGTTTGCCTCTCTGGTAGAGTTATTGTTTGCCTCTCTGGTAGAGATATTGTTTGCCTCTCTGGTAGAGTTACTGTTAGCCTCTCTGGTAGAGTTACTGTTTTCCTCTCTGGTAGAGTTATTGTTTGCCTCTCTGGTAGAGTTATTGTTTGCCTCTCTGGTAGAGTTACTGTTTTCCTCTCTGGTAGAGTTATTGCTTGCCTCTCTGGTAGAGTTACTGTTTTCCTCTCTGGTAGAGTTATTGTTTGCCTCTCTGGTAGAGTTACTGTTTTCCTCTCTGGTAGAGTTATTGTTTGCCTCTCTGGTAGAGTTACTGTTTGCCTGTCTGGTAGAGTTACTGTTTGTCTCTCTGGTAGAGTCACTGTTTTCCTCTCTGGTAGAGTTATTGTTTGCCTCTCTGGCAGAGTTACTGTTTGCCTCTCTGGTAGAGTTACTGTTTTCCTCTCTGGTAGAGTTATTGTTTGCCTCTCTGTTAGAGTTATTGTTTGCCTCTCTGGCAGAGTTACTGTTTGCCTCTCTGGTAGAGTTATTGTTTGCCTCTCTGGTAGAGTTACTGTTTGCCTCTCTGGTAGAGTCACTGTTTTCCTCTCTGGTAGAGTTATTGTTTGCCTCTCTGGCAGAGTTACTGTTTGCCTCTCTGGTAGAGTTACTGTTTGCCTCTCTGGTAGAGTTACTGTTTTTCTCTCTGGTAGAGTTATTGTTTGCCTCTCTGGCAGAGTTATTGTTTGCCTCTCTGGTAGAGTTATTGTTAGCCTCTCTGGTAGAGCTATTGTTTGCCTCTCTGGCAGAGTTATTGTTTGCCTCTCTGGCAGAGTTATTGTTTACCTCTCTGGTAGAGTTATTGTTAGCCTCTCTGGTAGAGTTACTGTTTGCCTCTCTGGTAGAGCTATTGTTTGCCTCTCTGGTAGAGTTACTGTTAGCCTCTCTGGTAGAGTTACTGTTTGCCTCTCTGGTAGAGTTACTGTTTGCCTCTCTGGTAGAGATATTGTTTGCCTCTCTGGTAGAGTTACTGTTTGCCTCTCTGGTAGAGTTACTGTTTTCCTCTCTGGAAGAGTTATTGTTTACCTCTCTGGTAGAGTTATTGTTTGCCTCTCTGGTAGAGTTACTGTTTGCCTCTCTGGTAGAGTTACTGTTTTCCTCTCTGGTAGAGCTATTGTTTGCCTCTCTGGTAGAGTTATTGTTTGCCTCTCTGGTAGAGTTACTGTTTGCCTCTCTGGTAGAGTTACTGTTAGCCTCTCTGGTAGAGTTACTGTTGGCCTCTCTGGTAGAGTTACTGTTTGCCTCTCTGGTAGAGTTACTGTTTGCCTCTCTGGTAGAGTTATTGTTTGCCTCTCTTGTAGAGTTACTGTTTACCTGTCTGGTAGAGTTACTGTTAGCCTCTCTGGTAGAGTTACTGTTTGCCTCTCTGGTAGAGTTACTGTTTGCCTCTCTGGTAGAGTTATTGTTTGTCTCTCTGGTAGAGTTATTGTTTGCCTCTCTGGTAGAGTTATTGTTTGCCTCTCTGGTAAAGTTACTGTTTGCCTCTCTGGTAGAGTTATTGTTTGCCTCTCTGGTAGAGTTACTGTTTGCCTCTCTGGTAGAGTTATTGTTTGCCTCTCTGGTAGAGTTACTGTTTGCCTCTCTGGTAGAGTTATTGTTTGCCTCTCTGGTAGAGTTATTGTTTGCCTCTCTGGTAGAGATATTGTTTGCCTCTCTGGTAGAGTTACTGTTAGCCTCTCTGGTAGAGTTACTGTTTTCCTCTCTGGTAGAGTTATTGTTTGCCTCTCTGGTAGAGTTATTGTTTGCCTCTCTGGTAGAGTTACTGTTTTCCTCTCTGGTAGAGTTATTGCTTGCCTCTCTGGTAGAGTTACTGTTTTCCTCTCTGGTAGAGTTATTGTTTGCCTCTCTGGTAGAGTTACTGTTTTCCTCTCTGGTAGAGTTATTGTTTGCCTCTCTGGTAGAGTTACTGTTTGCCTGTCTGGTAGAGTTACTGTTTGCCTCTCTGGTAGAGTCACTGTTTTCCTCTCTGGTAGAGTTATTGTTTGCCTCTCTGGCAGAGTTACTGTTTGCCTCTCTGGTAGAGTTACTGTTTGCCTCTCTGGTAGAGTTACTGTTTTCCTCTCTGGTAGAGTTATTGTTTGCCTCTCTGTTAGAGTTATTGTTTGCCTCTCTGGCAGAGTTACTGTTTGCCTCTCTGGTAGAGTTATTGTTTGCCTCTCTGGTAGAGTTACTGTTTGCCTCTCTGGTAGAGTCACTGTTTTCCTCTCTGGTAGAGATATTGTTTGCCTCTCTGGCAGAGTTACTGTTTGACTCTCTGGTAGAGTTACTGTTTGCCTCTCTGGTAGAGTTACTGTTTTTCTCTCTGGTAGAGTTATTGTTTGCCTCTCTGGCAGAGTTATTGTTTGCCTCTCTGGTAGAGTTATTGTTAGCCTCTCTGGTAGAGCTATTGTTTGCCTCTCTGGCAGAGTTATTGTTTGCCTCTCTGGCAGAGTTATTGTTTACCTCTCTGGTAGAGTTATTGTTAGCCTCTCTGGTAGAGCTATTGTTTGCCTTTCTGGTAGAGTTATTATTAGCCTCTCTGGTAGAGTTACTGTTTTGCCTCTCTGGTAGAGTTACTGTTTGCCTCTCTGGTAGAGTTACTGTTTGCCTCTCTGGTAGAGTTACTGTTTGCCTCTCTGGTAGAGCTATTGTTTGCCTCTCTGGTAGAGTTACTGTGTGCCTCTCTGGTAGAGTTACTGTTTGCCTCTCTGGTAGAGTTACTGTTTGCCTCTCTGGTAGAGTTACTGTTTGCCTCTCTGATAGAGTTACTGTTTGCCTCTCTGGTAGAGTTACTGATTGCCTCTCTGGTAGAGTTACTGTTTGCCTCTCTGGTAGAGTTACTGTTTGCCTCTCTGGTAGAGTTACTGTTTGACTCTCTGGTAGAGTTACTGTGTGCCTCTCTGGTAGAGTTACTGTTTGCCTCTCTGGTAGAGTTACTGTGTGCCTCTCTGGTAGAGTTACTGTTTGCCTCTCTGGTAGAGCTATTGTTTGCCTCTATGGTAGAGTTACTGTGTGCCTCTCTGGTAGAGTTACTGTTTGCCTCTTTGGTAGAGTTACTGTTTGCCTCTCTGGTAGAGTTACTGTTTGCCTCTCTGGCAGACTTATTGTTTGCCTCTCTGGTAGAGTTATTGTTAGCCTCTCTAGTAGAGCTAATGTTTGCCTCTCTGGTAGAGTTATTGTTAGCCTCTCTGGTAGAGCTATTGTTTGCCTCTGTGGTAGAGTTACTGTTTGCCTCTCTGGTAGAGTTACTGTTTTCCTCTCTGGTAGAGTTACTGTTTGCCTCTCTGGTAGAGTTACTGTTTGCCTCTCTGGTAGAGTTACTGTTTGCCTCTCTGGTAGAGTTATTGTTTGCCTCTCTGGTTGAGTTACTGTTTGCCTCTCTTGTAGAGTTATTGTTTGCCTCTCTGGTAGAGTTATTGTTAGCCTCTCTAATAGAGTTATTGTTTGCCTCTCTGGTAGAGTTATTGTTAGCCTCTCTGGTAGAGTTATTGTTTGCCTCTCTGGTAGAGTTACTGTTTGCCTCTCTGGTAGAGTTATTGTTTGCTTCTCTGGTAGAGTTACTGTTTGCCTCTCTGGTAGAGCTATTGTTTGCCTCTCTGGTAGAGTTATTGTTTGCCTCTCTGGTAGAGATATTGTTTGCCTCTCTGGTAGAGTTACTGTTAGCCTCTCTGGTAGAGTTACTGTTTTCCTCTCTGGTAGAGTTATTGTTTGCCTCTCTGGTAGAGTTATTGTTTGCCTCTCTGGTAGAGTTACTGTTTTCCTCTCTGGTAGAGTTATTGCTTGCCTCTCTGGTAGAGTTACTGTTTTCCTCTCTGGTAGAGTTATTGTTTGCCTCTCTGGTAGAGTTACTGTTTTCCTCTCTGGTAGAGTTATTGTTTGCCTCTCTGGTAGAGTTACTGTTTGCCTGTCTGGTAGAGTTACTGTTTGCCTCTCTGGTAGAGTCACTGTTTTCCTCTCTGGTAGAGTTATTGTTTGCCTCTCTGGCAGAGTTACTGTTTGCCTCTCTGGTAGAGTTACTGTTTGCCTCTCTGGTAGAGTTACTGTTTTCCTCTCTGGTAGAGTTATTGTTTGCCTCTCTGTTAGAGTTATTGTTTGCCTCTCTGGCAGAGTTACTGTTTGCCTCTCTGGTAGAGTTATTGTTTGCCTCTCTGGTAGAGTTACTGTTTGCCTCTCTGGTAGAGTCACTGTTTTCCTCTCTGGTAGAGTTATTGTTTGCCTCTCTGGCAGAGTTACTGTTTGCCTCTCTGGTAGAGTTACTGTTTGCCTCTCTGGTAGAGTTACTGTTTTTCTCTCTGGTAGAGTTATTGTTTGCCTCTCTGGCAGAGTTATTGTTTGCCTCTCTGGTAGAGTTATTGTTAGCCTCTCTGGTAGAGCTATTGTTTGCCTCTCTGGCAGAGTTATTGTTTGCCTCTCTGGCAGAGTTATTGTTTACCTCTCTGGTAGAGTTATTGTTAGCCTCTCTGGTAGAGCTATTGTTTGCCTTTCTGGTAGAGTTATTATTAGCCTCTCTGGTAGAGTTACTGTTTTGCCTCTCTGGTAGAGTTACTGTTTGCCTCTCTGGTAGAGTTACTGTTTGCCTCTCTGGTAGAGTTACTGTTTGCCTCTCTGGTAGAGCTATTGTTTGCCTCTCTGGTAGAGTTACTGTGTGCCTCTCTGGTAGAGTTACTGTTTGCCTCTCTGGTAGAGTTATTGTTTGCCTCTCTGGTAGAGTTACTGTTTGCCTCTCTGGTAGAGTTATTGTTTGCCTCTCTGGTAGAGTTATTGTTTGCCTCTCTGGTAAAGTTACTGTTTGCCTCTCTGGTAGAGTTATTGTTTGCCTCTCTGGTAGAGTTACTGTTTGCCTCTCTGGTAGAGTTATTGTTTGCCTCTCTGGTAGAGTTACTGTTTGCCTCTCTGGTAGAGTTATTGTTTGCCTCTCTGGTAGAGTTATTGTTTGCCTCTCTGGTAGAGATATTGTTTGCCTCTCTGGTAGAGTTACTGTTAGCCTCTCTGGTAGAGTTACTGTTTTCCTCTCTGGTAGAGTTATTGTTTGCCTCTCTGGTAGAGTTATTGTTTGCCTCTCTGGTAGAGTTACTGTTTTCCTCTCTGGTAGAGTTATTGCTTGCCTCTCTGGTAGAGTTACTGTTTTCCTCTCTGGTAGAGTTATTGTTTGCCTCTCTGGTAGAGTTACTGTTTTCCTCTCTGGTAGAGTTATTGTTTGCCTCTCTGGTAGAGTTACTGTTTGCCTGTCTGGTAGAGTTACTGTTTGTCTCTCTGGTAGAGTCACTGTTTTCCTCTCTGGTAGAGTTATTGTTTGCCTCTCTGGCAGAGTTACTGTTTGCCTCTCTGGTAGAGTTACTGTTTTCCTCTCTGGTAGAGTTATTGTTTGCCTCTCTGTTAGAGTTATTGTTTGCCTCTCTGGCAGAGTTACTGTTTGCCTCTCTGGTAGAGTTATTGTTTGCCTCTCTGGTAGAGTTACTGTTTGCCTCTCTGGTAGAGTCACTGTTTTCCTCTCTGGTAGAGTTATTGTTTGCCTCTCTGGCAGAGTTACTGTTTGCCTCTCTGGTAGAGTTACTGTTTGCCTCTCTGGTAGAGTTACTGTTTTTCTCTCTGGTAGAGTTATTGTTTGCCTCTCTGGCAGAGTTATTGTTTGCCTCTCTGGTAGAGTTATTGTTAGCCTCTCTGGTAGAGCTATTGTTTGCCTCTCTGGCAGAGTTATTGTTTGCCTCTCTGGCAGAGTTATTGTTTACCTCTCTGGTAGAGTTATTGTTAGCCTCTCTGGTAGAGCTATTGTTTGCCTTTCTGGTAGAGTTATTATTAGCCTCTCTGGTAGAGTTACTGTTTTGCCTCTCTGGTAGAGTTACTGTTTGCCTCTCTGGTAGAGTTACTGTTTGCCTCTCTGGTAGAGTTACTGTTTGCCTCTCTGGTAGAGCTATTGTTTGCCTCTCTGGTAGAGTTACTGTGTGCCTCTCTGGTAGAGTTACTGTTTGCCTCTCTGGTAGAGTTACTGTTTGCCTCTCTGGTAGAGTTACTGTTTGCCTCTCTGGTAGAGTTACTGTTTGCCTCTCTGGTAGAGTTACTGATTGCCTCTCTGGTAGAGTTACTGTTTGCCTCTCTGGTAGAGTTACTGTTTGCCTCTCTGGTAGAGTTACTGTTTGACTCTCTGGTAGAGTTACTGTGTGCCTCTCTGGTAGAGTTACTTTTTGCCTCTCTGGTAGAGTTACTGTGTGCCTCTCTGGTAGAGTTACTGTTTGCCTCTCTGGTAGAGCTATTGTTTGCCTCTATGGTAGAGTTACTGTGTGCCTCTCTGGTAGAGTTACTGTTTGCCTCTTTGGTAGAGTTACTGTTTGCCTCTCTGGTAGAGTTACTGTTTGCCTCTCTGGCAGACTTATTGTTTGCCTCTCTGGTAGAGTTATTGTTAGCCTCTCTAGTAGAGCTATTGTTTGCCTCTCTGGTAGAGTTATTGTTAGCCTCTCTGGTAGAGCTATTGTTTGCCTCTGTGGTAGAGTTACTGTTTGCCTCTCTGGTAGAGTTACTGTTTTCCTCTCTGGTAGAGTTACTGTTTGCCTCTCTGGTAGAGTTACTGTTTGCCTCTCTGGTAGAGTTACTGTTTGCCTCTCTGGTAGAGTTATTGTTTGCCTCTCTGGTTGAGTTACTGTTTGCCTCTCTTGTAGAGTTATTGTTTGCCTCTCTGGTAGAGTTATTGTTTGCCTCTCTGGTAGAGTTATTGTTAGCCTCTCTAATAGAGTTATTGTTTGCCTCTCTGGTAGAGTTATTGTTAGCCTCTCTGGTAGAGTTATTGTTTGCCTCTCTGGTAGAGTTACTGTTTGCCTCTCTGGTAGAGTTATTGTTTGCTTCTCTGGTAGAGTTACTGTTTGCCTCTCTGGTAGAGTTATTGTTTGCCTCTCTGGTAGAGTTATTGTTTGCCTCTCTGGTAGAGATATTGTTTGCCTCTCTGGTAGAGTTACTGTTAGCCTCTCTGGTAGAGTTACTGTTTTCCTCTCTGGTAGAGTTATTGTTTGCCTCTCTGGTAGAGTTATTGTTTGCCTCTCTGGTAGAGTTACTGTTTTCCTCTCTGGTAGAGTTATTGCTTGCCTCTCTGGTAGAGTTACTGTTTTCCTCTCTGGTAGAGTTATTGTTTGCCTCTCTGGTAGAGTTACTGTTTTCCTCTCTGGTAGAGTTATTGTTTGCCTCTCTGGTAGAGTTACTGTTTGCCTGTCTGGTAGAGTTACTGTTTGCCTCTCTGGTAGAGTCACTGTTTTCCTCTCTGGTAGAGTTATTGTTTGCCTCTCTGGCAGAGTTACTGTTTGCCTCTCTGGTAGAGTTACTGTTTGCCTCTCTGGTAGAGTTACTGTTTTCCTCTCTGGTAGAGTTATTGTTTGCCTCTCTGTTAGAGTTATTGTTTGCCTCTCTGGCAGAGTTACTGTTTGCCTCTCTGGTAGAGTTATTGTTTGCCTCTCTGGTAGAGTTACTGTTTGCCTCTCTGGTAGAGTCACTGTTTTCCTCTCTGGTAGAGTTATTGTTTGCCTCTCTGGCAGAGTTACTGTTTGCCTCTCTGGTAGAGTTACTGTTTGCCTCTCTGGTAGAGTTACTGTTTTTCTCTCTGGTAGAGTTATTGTTTGCCTCTCTGGCAGAGTTATTGTTTGCCTCTCTGGTAGAGTTATTGTTAGCCTCTCTGGTAGAGCTATTGTTTGCCTCTCTGGCAGAGTTATTGTTTGCCTCTCTGGCAGAGTTATTGTTTACCTCTCTGGTAGAGTTATTGTTAGCCTCTCTGGTAGAGCTATTGTTTGCCTTTCTGGTAGAGTTATTATTAGCCTCTCTGGTAGAGTTACTGTTTTGCCTCTCTGGTAGAGTTACTGTTTGCCTCTCTGGTAGAGTTACTGTTTGCCTCTCTGGTAGAGTTACTGTTTGCCTCTCTGGTAGAGCTATTGTTTGCCTCTCTGGTAGAGTTACTGTGTGCCTCTCTGGTAGAGTTACTGTTTGCCTCTCTGGTAGAGTTACTGTTTGCCTCTCTGGTAGAGTTACTGTTTGCCTCTCTGGTAGAGTTACTGTTTGCCTCTCTGGTAGAGTTACTGATTGCCTCTCTGGTAGAGTTACTGTTTGCCTCTCTGGTAGAGTTACTGTTTGCCTCTCTGGTAGAGTTACTGTTTGACTCTCTGGTAGAGTTACTGTGTGCCTCTCTGGTAGAGTTACTGTTTGCCTCTCTGGTAGAGTTACTGTGTGCCTCTCTGGCAGAGTTACTGTTTGCCTCTCTGGTAGAGCTATTGTTTGCCTCTATGGTAGAGTTACTGTGTGCCTCTCTGGTAGAGTTACTGTTTGCCTCTTTGGTAGAGTTACTGTTTGCCTCTCTGGTAGAGTTACTGTTTGCCTCTCTGGCAGACTTATTGTTTGCCTCTCTGGTAGAGTTATTGTTAGCCTCTCTAGTAGAGCTATTGTTTGCCTCTCTGGTAGAGTTATTGTTAGCCTCTCTGGTAGAGCTATTGTTTGCCTCTGTGGTAGAGTTACTGTTTGCCTCTCTGGTAGAGTTACTGTTTTCCTCTCTGGTAGAGTTACTGTTTGCCTCTCTGGTAGAGTTACTGTTTGCCTCTCTGGTAGAGTTACTGTTTGCCTCTCTGGTAGAGTTATTGTTTGCCTCTCTGGTTGAGTTACTGTTTGCCTCTCTTGTAGAGTTATTGTTTGCCTCTCTGGTAGAGTTATTGTTTGCCTCTCTGGTAGAGTTATTGTTAGCCTCTCTAATAGAGTTATTGTTTGCCTCTCTGGTAGAGTTATTGTTAGCCTCTCTGGTAGAGTTATTGTTTGTCTCTCTGGTAGAGTTATTGTTAGCCTCTCTGGTAGAGTTACTATTTGCCTCTCTGGTAGAGTTACTGTTTTCCTCTCTGGTAGAGTTATTGTTTGCCTCTCTGGTAGAGTTACTGTTTGCCTCTCAGGTAGAGTTATTGTTTGCCTCTCTGGTAGAGTTATTGTTTGCCTCTCTGGTAGAATTATTGTTTGCCTGTCTGGTAGAGTTACTGTTTGCCTCTCTGGTAGAGATATTGTTTGCCTCTGTGGTAGAGTTACTGTTTGCCTCTCTGGTAGAGTTACTGTTTGCCTCTCTGGTAGAGTTACTTTTTGCCTCTCTGGAAGAGTTACTGTTTGCCTCTCTGGTAGAGTTATTGTTTGCCTCTCTGGCAGAGCTATTGTTTGCCTCTCTGGTAGAGTTATTGTTAGCCTCTCTGGTAGAGTTACTATTTGCCTCTCTGGTAGAGTTACTGTTTTCCTCTCTGGTAGAGTTATTGTTTGCCTCTCTGGTAGAGTTACTGTTTGCCTCTCTGGTAGAGTTATTGTTTGCCTCTCTGGTAGAGTTATTGTTTGCCTCTCTGGTAGAATTATTGTTTGCCTGTCTGGTAGAGTTACTGTTTGCCTCTCTGGTAGAGATATTGTTTGCCTCTGTGGTAGAGTTACTGTTTGCCTCTCTGGTAGAGTTACTGTTTGCCTCTCTGGTAGAGTTACTTTTTGCCTCTCTGGTAGAGTTACTGTTTGCCTCTCTGGTAGAGTTATTGTTTGCCTCTCTGGCAGAGCTATTGTTTGCCTCTGTGGTAGAGTTACTGTTTGCCTCTCTGGTAGAGTTACTGTTTGCCTCTCTGGTAGAGTTACTGTTTGCCTCTCTGGTAGAGCTATTGTTTGCCTCTCTGGTATAGTTACTGTTAGCCTCTCTGGTAGAGTTACTGTTTGCCTCTCTGGTAGAGTTACTGTTTGCCTCTCTGGTAGAGATATTGTTTGCCTGTCTGGTAGAGTTACTGTTTGCCTCTCTGGTAGAGTTACTGTTTTCCTCTCTGGAAGAGTTATTGTTTACCTCTCTGGTAGAGTTATTGTTTGCCTCTCTGGTAGAGTTACTGTTTGCCTCTCTGGTAGAGTTACTGTTTTCCTCTCTGGTAGAGCTATTGTTTGCCTCTCTGGTAGAGTTATTGTTTGCCTCTCTGGTAGAGTTACTGTTTGCCTCTCTGGTAGAGTTACTGTTAGCCTCTCTGGTAGAGTTACTGTTGGCCTCTCTGGTAGAGTTACTGTTTGCCTCTCTGGTAGAGTTACTGTTTGCCTCTCTGGTAGAGTTATTGTTTGCCTCTCTTGTAGAGTTACTGGTTACCTGTCTGGTAGAGTTACTGTTAGCCTCTCTGGTAGAGTTACTGTTTGCCTCTCTGGTAGAGTTACTGTTTGCCTCTCTGGTAGAGTTATTGTTTGTCTCTCTGGTAGAGTTATTGTTTGCCTCTCTGGTAGAGTTATTGTTTGCCTCTCTGGTAAAGTTACTGTTTGCCTCTCTGGTAGAGTTATTGTTTGCCTCTCTGGTAGAGTTACTGTTTGCCTCTCTGGTAGAGTTATTGTTTGCCTCTCTGGTAGAGTTACTGTTTGCCTCTCTGGTAGAGTTATTGTTTGCCTCTCTGGTAGAGTTATTGTTTGCCTCTCTGGTAGAGATATTGTTTGCCTCTCTGGTAGAGTTACTGTTAGCCTCTCTGGTAGAGTTACTGTTTTCCTCTCTGGTAGAGTTATTGTTTGCCTCTCTGGTAGAGTTATTGTTTGCCTCTCTGGTAGAGTTACTGTTTTCCTCTCTGGTAGAGTTAATGTTTTCCTCTCTGGTAGAGTTATTGCTTGCCTCTCTGGTAGAGTTACTGTTTTCCTCTCTGGTAGAGTTATTGTTTGCCTCTCTGGTAGAGTTACTGTTTTCCTCTCTGGTAGAGTTATTGTTTGCCTCTCTGGTAGAGTTACTGTTTGCCTGTCTGGTAGAGTTACTGTTTGCCTCTCTGGTAGAGTCACTGTTTTCCTCTCTGGTAGAGTTATTGTTTGCCTCTCTGGCAGAGTTACTGTTTGCCTCTCTGGTAGAGTTACTGTTTGCCTCTCTGGTAGAGTTACTGTTTTCCTCTCTGGTAGAGTTATTGTTTGCCTCTCTGTTAGAGTTATTGTTTGCCTCTCTGGCAGAGTTACTGTTTGCCTCTCTGGCAGAGTTACTGTTTGCCTCTCTGGTAGAGTTATTGTTTGCCTCTCTGGTAGAGTTACTGTTTGCCTCTCTGGTAGAGTCACTGTTTTCCTCTCTGGTAGAGTTATTGTTTGCCTCTCTGGCAGAGTTACTGTTTGCCTCTCTGGTAGAGTTACTGTTTGCCTCTCTGGTAGAGTTACTGTTTTTCTCTCTGGCAGAGTTATTGTTTGCCTCTCTGGTAGAGTTATTGTTAGCCTCTCTGGTAGAGCTATTGTTTGCCTCTCTGGCAGAGTTATTGTTTGCCTCTCTGGCAGAGTTATTGTTTACCTCTCTGGTAGAGTTATTGTTAGCCTCTCTGGTAGAGCTATTGTTTGCCTTTCTGGTAGAGTTATTATTAGCCTCTCTGGTAGAGTTACTGTTTTGCCTCTCTGGTAGAGTTACTGTTTGCCTCTCTGGTAGAGTTACTGTTTGCCTCTCTGGTAGAGTTACTGTTTGCCTCTCTGGTAGAGCTATTGTTTGCCTCTCTGGTAGAGTTACTGTGTGCCTCTCAGGTAGAGTTACTGTTTGCCTCTCTGGTAGAGTTACTGTTTGCCTCTCTGGTAGAGTTACTGTTTGCCTCTCTGGTAGAGTTACTGTTTGCCTCTCTGGTAGAGTTACTGATTGCCTCTCTGGTAGAGTTACTGTTTGCCTCTCTGGTAGAGTTACTGTTTGCCTCTCTGGTAGAGTTACTGTTTGACTCTCTGGTAGAGTTACTGTGTGCCTCTCTGGTAGAGTTACTGTTTGCCTCTCTGGTAGAGTTACTGTGTGCCTCTCTGGTAGAGTTACTGTTTGCCTCTCTGGTAGAGCTATTGTTTGCCTCTATGGTAGAGTTACTGTGTGCATCTCTGGGTGAGTTACTGTTTGCCTCTTTGGTAGAGTTACTGTTTGCCTCTCTGGTAGAGTTACTGTTTGCCTCTCTGGCAGACTTATTGTTTGCCTCTCTGGTAGAGTTATTGTTAGCCTCTCTAGTAGAGCTATTGTTTGCCTCTCTGGTAGAGTTATTGTTAGCCTCTCTGGTAGAGCTATTGTTTGCCTCTGTGGTAGAGTTACTGTTTGCCTCTCTAGTAGAGTTACTGTTTTCCTCTCTGGCAGAGTTATTGTTTACCTCTCTGGTAGAGTTATTGTTAGCCTCTCTGGTAGAGCTATTGTTTGCCTTTCTGGTAGAGTTATTATTAGCCTCTCTGGTAGAGTTACTGTTTTGCCTCTCTGGTAGAGTTACTGTTTGCCTCTCTGGTAGAGTTACTGTTTGCCTCTCTGGTAGAGTTACTGTTTGCCTCTCTGGTAGAGCTATTGTTTGCCTCTCTGGTAGAGTTACTGTGTGCCTCTCTGGTAGAGTTACTGTTTGCCTCTCTGGTAGAGTTATTGTTTGCCTCTCTGGTAGAGTTACTGTTTGCCTCTCTGGTAGAGTTATTGTTTGCCTCTCTGGTAGAGTTATTGTTTGCCTCTCTGGTAAAGTTACTGTTTGCCTCTCTGGTAGAGTTATTGTTTGCCTCTCTGGTAGAGTTACTGTTTGCCTCTCTGGTAGAGTTATTGTTTGCCTCTCTGGTAGAGTTACTGTTTGCCTCTCTGGTAGAGTTATTGTTTGCCTCTCTGGTAGAGTTATTGTTTGCCTCTCTGGTAGAGATATTGTTTGCCTCTCTGGTAGAGTTACTGTTAGCCTCTCTGGTAGAGTTACTGTTTTCCTCTCTGGTAGAGTTATTGTTTGCCTCTCTGGTAGAGTTATTGTTTGCCTCTCTGGTAGAGTTACTGTTTTCCTCTCTGGTAGAGTTATTGCTTGCCTCTCTGGTAGAGTTACTGTTTTCCTCTCTGGTAGAGTTATTGTTTGCCTCTCTGGTAGAGTTACTGTTTTCCTCTCTGGTAGAGTTATTGTTTGCCTCTCTGGTAGAGTTACTGTTTGCCTGTCTGGTAGAGTTACTGTTTGTCTCTCTGGTAGAGTCACTGTTTTCCTCTCTGGTAGAGTTATTGTTTGCCTCTCTGGCAGAGTTACTGTTTGCCTCTCTGGTAGAGTTACTGTTTTCCTCTCTGGTAGAGTTATTGTTTGCCTCTCTGTTAGAGTTATTGTTTGCCTCTCTGGCAGAGTTACTGTTTGCCTCTCTGGTAGAGTTATTGTTTGCCTCTCTGGTAGAGTTACTGTTTGCCTCTCTGGTAGAGTCACTGTTTTCCTCTCTGGTAGAGTTATTGTTTGCCTCTCTGGCAGAGTTACTGTTTGCCTCTCTGGTAGAGTTACTGTTTGCCTCTCTGGTAGAGTTACTGTTTTTCTCTCTGGTAGAGTTATTGTTTGCCTCTCTGGCAGAGTTATTGTTTGCCTCTCTGGTAGAGTTATTGTTAGCCTCTCTGGTAGAGCTATTGTTTGCCTCTCTGGCAGAGTTATTGTTTGCCTCTCTGGCAGAGTTATTGTTTACCTCTCTGGTAGAGTTATTGTTAGCCTCTCTGGTAGAGTTACTGTTTGCCTCTCTGGTAGAGCTATTGTTTGCCTCTCTGGTAGAGTTACTGTTAGCCTCTCTGGTAGAGTTACTGTTTGCCTCTCTGGTAGAGTTACTGTTTGCCTCTCTGGTAGAGATATTGTTTGCCTCTCTGGTAGAGTTACTGTTTGCCTCTCTGGTAGAGTTACTGTTTTCCTCTCTGGAAGAGTTATTGTTTACCTCTCTGGTAGAGTTATTGTTTGCCTCTCTGGTAGAGTTACTGTTTGCCTCTCTGGTAGAGTTACTGTTTTCCTCTCTGGTAGAGCTATTGTTTGCCTCTCTGGTAGAGTTATTGTTTGCCTCTCTGGTAGAGTTACTGTTTGCCTCTCTGGTAGAGTTACTGTTAGCCTCTCTGGTAGAGTTACTGTTGGCCTCTCTGGTAGAGTTACTGTTTGCCTCTCTGGTAGAGTTACTGTTTGCCTCTCTGGTAGAGTTATTGTTTGCCTCTCTTGTAGAGTTACTGTTTACCTGTCTGGTAGAGTTACTGTTAGCCTCTCTGGTAGAGTTACTGTTTGCCTCTCTGGTAGAGTTACTGTTTGCCTCTCTGGTAGAGTTATTGTTTGTCTCTCTGGTAGAGTTATTGTTTGCCTCTCTGGTAGAGTTATTGTTTGCCTCTCTGGTAAAGTTACTGTTTGCCTCTCTGGTAGAGTTATTGTTTGCCTCTCTGGTAGAGTTACTGTTTGCCTCTCTGGTAGAGTTATTGTTTGCCTCTCTGGTAGAGTTACTGTTTGCCTCTCTGGTAGAGTTATTGTTTGCCTCTCTGGTAGAGTTATTGTTTGCCTCTCTGGTAGAGATATTGTTTGCCTCTCTGGTAGAGTTACTGTTAGCCTCTCTGGTAGAGTTACTGTTTTCCTCTCTGGTAGAGTTATTGTTTGCCTCTCTGGTAGAGTTATTGTTTGCCTCTCTGGTAGAGTTACTGTTTTCCTCTCTGGTAGAGTTATTGCTTGCCTCTCTGGTAGAGTTACTGTTTTCCTCTCTGGTAGAGTTATTGTTTGCCTCTCTGGTAGAGTTACTGTTTTCCTCTCTGGTAGAGTTATTGTTTGCCTCTCTGGTAGAGTTACTGTTTGCCTGTCTGGTAGAGTTACTGTTTGCCTCTCTGGTAGAGTCACTGTTTTCCTCTCTGGTAGAGTTATTGTTTGCCTCTCTGGCAGAGTTACTGTTTGCCTCTCTGGTAGAGTTACTGTTTGCCTCTCTGGTAGAGTTACTGTTTTCCTCTCTGGTAGAGTTATTGTTTGCCTCTCTGTTAGAGTTATTGTTTGCCTCTCTGGCAGAGTTACTGTTTGCCTCTCTGGTAGAGTTATTGTTTGCCTCTCTGGTAGAGTTACTGTTTGCCTCTCTGGTAGAGTCACTGTTTTCCTCTCTGGTAGAGATATTGTTTGCCTCTCTGGCAGAGTTACTGTTTGCCTCTCTGGTAGAGTTACTGTTTGCCTCTCTGGTAGAGTTACTGTTTTTCTCTCTGGTAGAGTTATTGTTTGCCTCTCTGGCAGAGTTATTGTTTGCCTCTCTGGTAGAGTTATTGTTAGCCTCTCTGGTAGAGCTATTGTTTGCCTCTCTGGCAGAGTTATTGTTTGCCTCTCTGGCAGAGTTATTGTTTACCTCTCTGGTAGAGTTATTGTTAGCCTCTCTGGTAGAGCTATTGTTTGCCTTTCTGGTAGAGTTATTATTAGCCTCTCTGGTAGAGTTACTGTTTTGCCTCTCTGGTAGAGTTACTGTTTGCCTCTCTGGTAGAGTTACTGTTTGCCTCTCTGGTAGAGTTACTGTTTGCCTCTCTGGTAGAGCTATTGTTTGCCTCTCTGGTAGAGTTACTGTGTGCCTCTCTGGTAGAGTTACTGTTTGCCTCTCTGGTAGAGTTACTGTTTGCCTCTCTGGTAGAGTTACTGTTTGCCTCTCTGATAGAGTTACTGTTTGCCTCTCTGGTAGAGTTACTGATTGCCTCTCTGGTAGAGTTACTGTTTGCCTCTCTGGTAGAGTTACTGTTTGCCTCTCTGGTAGAGTTACTGTTTGACTCTCTGGTAGAGTTACTGTGTGCCTCTCTGGTAGAGTTACTGTTTGCCTCTCTGGTAGAGTTACTGTGTGCCTCTCTGGTAGAGTTACTGTTTGCCTCTCTGGTAGAGGTATTGTTTGCCTCTATGGTAGAGTTACTGTGTGCCTCTCTGGTAGAGTTACTGTTTGCCTCTTTGGTAGAGTTACTGTTTGCCTCTCTGGTAGAGTTACTGTTTGCCTCTCTGGCAGACTTATTGTTTGCCTCTCTGGTAGAGTTATTGTTAGCCTCTCTAGTAGAGCTAATGTTTGCCTCTCTGGTAGAGTTATTGTTAGCCTCTCTGGTAGAGCTATTGTTTGCCTCTGTGGTAGAGTTACTGTTTGCCTCTCTGGTAGAGTTACTGTTTTCCTCTCTGGTAGAGTTACTGTTTGCCTCTCTGGTAGAGTTACTGTTTGCCTCTCTGGTAGAGTTACTGTTTGCCTCTCTGGTAGAGTTATTGTTTGCCTCTCTGGTTGAGTTACTGTTTGCCTCTCTTGTAGAGTTATTGTTTGCCTCTCTGGTAGAGTTATTGTTAGCCTCTCTAATAGAGTTATTGTTTGCCTCTCTGGTAGAGTTATTGTTAGCCTCTCTGGTAGAGTTATTGTTTGCCTCTCTGGTAGAGTTACTGTTTGCCTCTCTGGTAGAGTTATTGTTTGCTTCTCTGGTAGAGTTACTGTTTGCCTCTCTGGTAGAGCTATTGTTTGCCTCTCTGGTAGAGTTATTGTTTGCCTCTCTGGTAGAGATATTGTTTGCCTCTCTGGTAGAGTTACTGTTAGCCTCTCTGGTAGAGTTACTGTTTTCCTCTCTGGTAGAGTTATTGTTTGCCTCTCTGGTAGAGTTATTGTTTGCCTCTCTGGTAGAGTTACTGTTTCCTCTCTGGTAGAGTTATTGCTTGCCTCTCTGGTAGAGTTACTGTTTTCCTCTCTGGTAGAGTTATTGTTTGCCTCTCTGGTAGAGTTACTGTTTTCCTCTCTGGTAGAGTTATTGTTTGCCTCTCTGGTAGAGTTACTGTTTGCCTGTCTGGTAGAGTTACTGTTTGCCTCTCTGGTAGAGTCACTGTTTTCCTCTCTGGTAGAGTTATTGTTTGCCTCTCTGGCAGAGTTACTGTTTGCCTCTCTGGTAGAGTTACTGTTTGCCTCTCTGGTAGAGTTACTGTTTTCCTCTCTGGTAGAGTTATTGTTTGCCTCTCTGTTAGAGTTATTGTTTGCCTCTCTGGCAGAGTTACTGTTTGCCTCTCTGGTAGAGTTATTGTTTGCCTGTCTGGTAGAGTTACTGTTTGCCTCTCTGGTAGAGTCACTGTTTTCCTCTCTGGTAGAGTTATTGTTTGCCTCTCTGGCAGAGTTACTGTTTGCCTCTCTGGTAGAGTTACTGTTTGCCTCTCTGGTAGAGTTACTGTTTTTCTCTCTGGTAGAGTTATTGTTTGCCTCTCTGGCAGAGTTATTGTTTGCCTCTCTGGTAGAGTTATTGTTAGCCTCTCTGGTAGAGCTATTGTTTGCCTCTCTGGCAGAGTTATTGTTTGCCTCTCTGGCAGAGTTATTGTTTACCTCTCTGGTAGAGTTATTGTTAGCCTCTCTGGTAGAGCTATTGTTTGCCTTTCTGGTAGAGTTATTATTAGCCTCTCTGGTAGAGTTACTGTTTTGCCTCTCTGGTAGAGTTACTGTTTGCCTCTCTGGTAGAGTTACTGTTTGCCTCTCTGGTAGAGTTACTGTTTGCCTCTCTGGTAGAGCTATTGTTTGCCTCTCTGGTAGAGTTACTGTGTGCCTCTCTGGTAGAGTTACTGTTTGCCTCTCTGGTAGAGTTATTGTTTGCCTCTCTGGTAGAGTTACTGTTTGCCTCTCTGGTAGAGTTATTGTTTGCCTCTCTGGTAGAGTTATTGTTTGCCTCTCTGGTAAAGTTACTGTTTGCCTCTCTGGTAGAGTTATTGTTTGCCTCTCTGGTAGAGTTACTGTTTGCCTCTCTGGTAGAGTTATTGTTTGCCTCTCTGGTAGAGTTACTGTTTGCCTCTCTGGTAGAGTTATTGTTTGCCTCTCTGGTAGAGTTATTGTTTGCCTCTCTGGTAGAGATATTGTTTGCCTCTCTGGTAGAGTTACTGTTAGCCTCTCTGGTAGAGTTACTGTTTTCCTCTCTGGTAGAGTTATTGTTTGCCTCTCTGGTAGAGTTATTGTTTGCCTCTCTGGTAGAGTTACTGTTTTCCTCTCTGGTAGAGTTATTGCTTGCCTCTCTGGTAGAGTTACTGTTTTCCTCTCTGGTAGAGTTATTGTTTGCCTCTCTGGTAGAGTTACTGTTTTCCTCTCTGGTAGAGTTATTGTTTGCCTCTCTGGTAGAGTTACTGTTTGCCTGTCTGGTAGAGTTACTGTTTGTCTCTCTGGTAGAGTCACTGTTTTCCTCTCTGGTAGAGTTATTGTTTGCCTCTCTGGCAGAGTTACTGTTTGCCTCTCTGGTAGAGTTACTGTTTTCCTCTCTGGTAGAGTTATTGTTTGCCTCTCTGTTAGAGTTATTGTTTGCCTCTCTGGCAGAGTTACTGTTTGCCTCTCTGGTAGAGTTATTGTTTGCCTCTCTGGTAGAGTTACTGTTTGCCTCTCTGGTAGAGTCACTGTTTTCCTCTCTGGTAGAGTTATTGTTTGCCTCTCTGGCAGAGTTACTGTTTGCCTCTCTGGTAGAGTTACTGTTTGCCTCTCTGGTAGAGTTACTGTTTTTCTCTCTGGTAGAGTTATTGTTTGCCTCTCTGGCAGAGTTATTGTTTGCCTCTCTGGTAGAGTTATTGTTAGCCTCTCTGGTAGAGCTATTGTTTGCCTCTCTGGCAGAGTTATTGTTTGCCTCTCTGGCAGAGTTATTGTTTACCTCTCTGGTAGAGTTATTGTTAGCCTCTCTGGTAGAGCTATTGTTTGCCTTTCTGGTAGAGTTATTATTAGCCTCTCTGGTAGAGTTACTGTTTTGCCTCTCTGGTAGAGTTACTGTTTGCCTCTCTGGTAGAGTTACTGTTTGCCTCTCTGGTAGAGTTACTGTTTGCCTCTCTGGTAGAGCTATTGTTTGCCTCTCTGGTAGAGTTACTGTGTGCCTCTCTGGTAGAGTTACTGTTTGCCTCTCTGGTAGAGTTACTGTTTGCCTCTCTGGTAGAGTTACTGTTTGCCTCTCTGGTAGAGTTACTGTTTGCCTCTCTGGTAGAGTTACTGATTGCCTCTCTGGTAGAGTTACTGTTTGCCTCTCTGGTAGAGTTACTGTTTGCCTCTCTGGTAGAGTTACTGTTTGACTCTCTGGTAGAGTTACTGTGTGCCTCTCTGGTAGAGTTACTGTTTGCCTCTCTGGTAGAGTTATTGTTTGCCTCTCTGGTAGAGTTATTGTTTGCCTCTCTGGTAGAGATATTGTTTGCCTCTCTGGTAGAGTTACTGTTAGCCTCTCTGGTAGAGTTACTGTTTTCCTCTCTGGTAGAGTTATTGTTTGCCTCTCTGGTAGAGATATTGTTTGCCTCTCTGGTAGAGTTACTGTTTTCCTCTCTGGTAGAGTTATTGCTTGCCTCTCTGGTAGAGTTACTGTTTTCCTCTCTGGTAGAGTTATTGTTTGCCTCTCTGGTAGAGTTACTGTTTTCCTCTCTGGTAGAGTTATTGTTTGCCTCTCTGGTAGAGTTACTGTTTGCCTGTCTGGTAGAGTTACTGTTTGCCTCTCTGGTAGAGTCACTGTTTTCCTCTCTGGTAGAGTTATTGTTTGCCTCTCTGGCAGAGTTACTGTTTGCCTCTCTGGTAGAGTTACTGTTTGCCTCTCTGGTAGAGTTACTGTTTTCCTCTCTGGTAGAGTTATTGTTTGCCTCTCTGTTAGAGTTATTGTTTGCCTCTCTGGCAGAGTTACTGTTTGCCTCTCTGGTAGAGTTATTGTTTGCCTCTCTGGTAGAGTTACTGTTTGCCTCTCTGGTAGAGTCACTGTTTTCCTCTCTGGTAGAGATATTGTTTGCCTCTCTGGCAGAGTTACTGTTTGCCTCTCTGGTAGAGTTACTGTTTGCCTCTCTGGTAGAGTTACTGTTTTTCTCTCTGGTAGAGTTATTGTTTGCCTCTCTGGCAGAGTTATTGTTTGCCTCTCTGGTAGAGTTATTGTTAGCCTCTCTGGTAGAGCTATTGTTTGCCTCTCTGGCAGAGTTATTGTTTGCCTCTCTGGCAGAGTTATTGTTTACCTCTCTGGTAGAGTTATTGTTAGCCTCTCTGGTAGAGCTATTGTTTGCCTTTCTGGTAGAGTTATTATTAGCCTCTCTGGTAGAGTTACTGTTTTGCCTCTCTGGTAGAGTTACTGTTTGCCTCTCTGGTAGAGTTACTGTTTGCCTCTCTGGTAGAGTTACTGTTTGCCTCTCTGGTAGAGCTATTGTTTGCCTCTCTGGTAGAGTTACTGTGTGCCTCTCTGGTAGAGTTACTGTTTGCCTCTCTGGTAGAGTTACTGTTTGCCTCTCTGGTAGAGTTACTGTTTGCCTCTCTGATAGAGTTACTGTTTGCCTCTCTGGTAGAGTTACTGATTGCCTCTCTGGTAGAGTTACTGTTTGCCTCTCTGGTAGAGTTACTGTTTGCCTCTCTGGTAGAGTTACTGTTTGACTCTCTGGTAGAGTTACTGTGTGCCTCTCTGGTAGAGTTACTGTTTGCCTCTCTGGTAGAGTTACTGTGTGCCTCTCTGGTAGAGTTACTGTTTGCCTCTCTGGTAGAGCTATTGTTTGCCTCTATGGTAGAGTTACTGTGTGCCTCTCTGGTAGAGTTACTGTTTGCCTCTTTGGTAGAGTTACTGTTTGCCTCTCTGGTAGAGTTACTGTTTGCCTCTCTGGCAGACTTATTGTTTGCCTCTCTGGTAGAGTTATTGTTAGCCTCTCTAGTAGAGCTAATGTTTGCCTCTCTGGTAGAGTTATTGTTAGCCTCTCTGGTAGAGCTATTGTTTGCCTCTGTGGTAGAGTTACTGTTTGCCTCTCTGGTAGAGTTACTGTTTTCCTCTCTGGTAGAGTTACTGTTTGCCTCTCTGGTAGAGTTACTGTTTGCCTCTCTGGTAGAGTTACTGTTTGCCTCTCTGGTAGAGTTATTGTTTGCCTCTCTGGTTGAGTTACTGTTTGCCTCTCTTGTAGAGTTATTGTTTGCCTCTCTGGTAGAGTTATTGTTAGCCTCTCTAATAGAGTTATTGTTTGCCTCTCTGGTAGAGTTATTGTTAGCCTCTCTGGTAGAGTTATTGTTTGCCTCTCTGGTAGAGTTACTGTTTGCCTCTCTGGTAGAGTTATTGTTTGCTTCTCTGGTAGAGTTACTGTTTGCCTCTCTGGTAGAGCTATTGTTTGCCTCTCTGGTAGAGTTATTGTTTGCCTCTCTGGTAGAGATATTGTTTGCCTCTCTGGTAGAGTTACTGTTAGCCTCTCTGGTAGAGTTACTGTTTTCCTCTCTGGTAGAGTTATTGTTTGCCTCTCTGGTAGAGTTATTGTTTGCCTCTCTGGTAGAGTTACTGTTTTCCTCTCTGGTAGAGTTATTGCTTGCCTCTCTGGTAGAGTTACTGTTTTCCTCTCTGGTAGAGTTATTGTTTGCCTCTCTGGTAGAGTTACTGTTTTCCTCTCTGGTAGAGTTATTGTTTGCCTCTCTGGTAGAGTTACTGTTTGCCTGTCTGGTAGAGTTACTGTTTGCCTCTCTGGTAGAGTCACTGTTTTCCTCTCTGGTAGAGTTATTGTTTGCCTCTCTGGCAGAGTTACTGTTTGCCTCTCTGGTAGAGTTACTGTTTGCCTCTCTGGTAGAGTTACTGTTTTCCTCTCTGGTAGAGTTATTGTTTGCCTCTCTGTTAGAGTTATTGTTTGCCTCTCTGGCAGAGTTACTGTTTGCCTCTCTGGTAGAGTTATTGTTTGCCTCTCTGGTAGAGTTACTGTTTGCCTCTCTGGTAGAGTCACTGTTTTCCTCTCTGGTAGAGTTATTGTTTGCCTCTCTGGCAGAGTTACTGTTTGCCTCTCTGGTAGAGTTACTGTTTGCCTCTCTGGTAGAGTTACTGTTTTTCTCTCTGGTAGAGTTATTGTTTGCCTCTCTGGCAGAGTTATTGTTTGCCTCTCTGGTAGAGTTATTGTTAGCCTCTCTGGTAGAGCTATTGTTTGCCTCTCTGGCAGAGTTATTGTTTGCCTCTCTGGCAGAGTTATTGTTTACCTCTCTGGTAGAGTTATTGTTAGCCTCTCTGGTAGAGCTATTGTTTGCCTTTCTGGTAGAGTTATTATTAGCCTCTCTGGTAGAGTTACTGTTTTGCCTCTCTGGTAGAGTTACTGTTTGCCTCTCTGGTAGAGTTACTGTTTGCCTCTCTGGTAGAGTTACTGTTTGCCTCTCTGGTAGAGCTATTGTTTGCCTCTCTGGTAGAGTTACTGTGTGCCTCTCTGGTAGAGTTACTGTTTGCCTCTCTGGTAGAGTTATTGTTTGCCTCTCTGGTAGAGTTACTGTTTGCCTCTCTGGTAGAGTTATTGTTTGCCTCTCTGGTAGAGTTATTGTTTGCCTCTCTGGTAAAGTTACTGTTTGCCTCTCTGGTAGAGTTATTGTTTGCCTCTCTGGTAGAGTTACTGTTTGCCTCTCTGGTAGAGTTATTGTTTGCCTCTCTGGTAGAGTTACTGTTTGCCTCTCTGGTAGAGTTATTGTTTGCCTCTCTGGTAGAGTTATTGTTTGCCTCTCTGGTAGAGATATTGTTTGCCTCTCTGGTAGAGTTACTGTTAGCCTCTCTGGTAGAGTTACTGTTTTCCTCTCTGGTAGAGTTATTGTTTGCCTCTCTGGTAGAGTTATTGTTTGCCTCTCTGGTAGAGTTACTGTTTTCCTCTCTGGTAGAGTTATTGCTTGCCTCTCTGGTAGAGTTACTGTTTTCCTCTCTGGTAGAGTTATTGTTTGCCTCTCTGGTAGAGTTACTGTTTTCCTCTCTGGTAGAGTTATTGTTTGCCTCTCTGGTAGAGTTACTGTTTGCCTGTCTGGTAGAGTTACTGTTTGTCTCTCTGGTAGAGTCACTGTTTTCCTCTCTGGTAGAGTTATTGTTTGCCTCTCTGGCAGAGTTACTGTTTGCCTCTCTGGTAGAGTTACTGTTTTCCTCTCTGGTAGAGTTATTGTTTGCCTCTCTGTTAGAGTTATTGTTTGCCTCTCTGGCAGAGTTACTGTTTGCCTCTCTGGTAGAGTTATTGTTTGCCTCTCTGGTAGAGTTACTGTTTGCCTCTCTGGTAGAGTCACTGTTTTCCTCTCTGGTAGAGTTATTGTTTGCCTCTCTGGCAGAGTTACTGTTTGCCTCTCTGGTAGAGTTACTGTTTGCCTCTCTGGTAGAGTTACTGTTTTTCTCTCTGGTAGAGTTATTGTTTGCCTCTCTGGCAGAGTTATTGTTTGCCTCTCTGGTAGAGTTATTGTTAGCCTCTCTGGTAGAGCTATTGTTTGCCTCTCTGGCAGAGTTATTGTTTGCCTCTCTGGCAGAGTTATTGTTTACCTCTCTGGTAGAGTTATTGTTAGCCTCTCTGGTAGAGTTACTGTTTGCCTCTCTGGTAGAGCTATTGTTTGCCTCTCTGGTAGAGTTACTGTTAGCCTCTCTGGTAGAGTTACTGTTTGCCTCTCTGGTAGAGTTACTGTTTGCCTCTCTGGTAGAGATATTGTTTGCCTCTCTGGTAGAGTTACTGTTTGCCTCTCTGGTAGAGTTACTGTTTTCCTCTCTGGAAGAGTTATTGTTTACCTCTCTGGTAGAGTTATTGTTTGCCTCTCTGGTAGAGTTACTGTTTGCCTCTCTGGTAGAGTTACTGTTTTCCTCTCTGGTAGAGCTATTGTTTGCCTCTCTGGTAGAGTTATTGTTTGCCTCTCTGGTAGAGTTACTGTTTGCCTCTCTGGTAGAGTTACTGTTAGCCTCTCTGGTAGAGTTACTGTTGGCCTCTCTGGTAGAGTTACTGTTTGCCTCTCTGGTAGAGTTACTGTTTGCCTCTCTGGTAGAGTTATTGTTTGCCTCTCTTGTAGAGTTACTGTTTACCTGTCTGGTAGAGTTACTGTTAGCCTCTCTGGTAGAGTTACTGTTTGCCTCTCTGGTAGAGTTACTGTTTGCCTCTCTGGTAGAGTTATTGTTTGTCTCTCTGGTAGAGTTATTGTTTGCCTCTCTGGTAGAGTTATTGTTTGCCTCTCTGGTAAAGTTACTGTTTGCCTCTCTGGTAGAGTTATTGTTTGCCTCTCTGGTAGAGTTACTGTTTGCCTCTCTGGTAGAGTTATTGTTTGCCTCTCTGGTAGAGTTACTGTTTGCCTCTCTGGTAGAGTTATTGTTTGCCTCTCTGGTAGAGTTATTGTTTGCCTCTCTGGTAGAGATATTGTTTGCCTCTCTGGTAGAGTTACTGTTAGCCTCTCTGGTAGAGTTACTGTTTTCCTCTCTGGTAGAGTTATTGTTTGCCTCTCTGGTAGAGTTATTGTTTGCCTCTCTGGTAGAGTTACTGTTTTCCTCTCTGGTAGAGTTATTGCTTGCCTCTCTGGTAGAGTTACTGTTTTCCTCTCTGGTAGAGTTATTGTTTGCCTCTCTGGTAGAGTTACTGTTTTCCTCTCTGGTAGAGTTATTGTTTGCCTCTCTGGTAGAGTTACTGTTTGCCTGTCTGGTAGAGTTACTGTTTGCCTCTCTGGTAGAGTCACTGTTTTCCTCTCTGGTAGAGTTATTGTTTGCCTCTCTGGCAGAGTTACTGTTTGCCTCTCTGGTAGAGTTACTGTTTGCCTCTCTGGTAGAGTTACTGTTTTCCTCTCTGGTAGAGTTATTGTTTGCCTCTCTGTTAGAGTTATTGTTTGCCTCTCTGGCAGAGTTACTGTTTGCCTCTCTGGTAGAGTTATTGTTTGCCTCTCTGGTAGAGTTACTGTTTGCCTCTCTGGTAGAGTCACTGTTTTCCTCTCTGGTAGAGATATTGTTTGCCTCTCTGGCAGAGTTACTGTTTGACTCTCTGGTAGAGTTACTGTTTGCCTCTCTGGTAGAGTTACTGTTTTTCTCTCTGGTAGAGTTATTGTTTGCCTCTCTGGCAGAGTTATTGTTTGCCTCTCTGGTAGAGTTATTGTTAGCCTCTCTGGTAGAGCTATTGTTTGCCTCTCTGGCAGAGTTATTGTTTGCCTCTCTGGCAGAGTTATTGTTTACCTCTCTGGTAGAGTTATTGTTAGCCTCTCTGGTAGAGCTATTGTTTGCCTTTCTGGTAGAGTTATTATTAGCCTCTCTGGTAGAGTTACTGTTTTGCCTCTCTGGTAGAGTTACTGTTTGCCTCTCTGGTAGAGTTACTGTTTGCCTCTCTGGTAGAGTTACTGTTTGCCTCTCTGGTAGAGCTATTGTTTGCCTCTCTGGTAGAGTTACTGTGTGCCTCTCTGGTAGAGTTACTGTTTGCCTCTCTGGTAGAGTTACTGTTTGCCTCTCTGGTAGAGTTACTGTTTGCCTCTCTGATAGAGTTACTGTTTGCCTCTCTGGTAGAGTTACTGATTGCCTCTCTGGTAGAGTTACTGTTTGCCTCTCTGGTAGAGTTACTGTTTGCCTCTCTGGTAGAGTTACTGTTTGACTCTCTGGTAGAGTTACTGTGTGCCTCTCTGGTAGAGTTACTGTTTGCCTCTCTGGTAGAGTTACTGTGTGCCTCTCTGGTAGAGTTACTGTTTGCCTCTCTGGTAGAGCTATTGTTTGCCTCTATGGTAGAGTTACTGTGTGCCTCTCTGGTAGAGTTACTGTTTGCCTCTTTGGTAGAGTTACTGTTTGCCTCTCTGGTAGAGTTACTGTTTGCCTCTCTGGCAGACTTATTGTTTGCCTCTCTGGTAGAGTTATTGTTAGCCTCTCTAGTAGAGCTAATGTTTGCCTCTCTGGTAGAGTTATTGTTAGCCTCTCTGGTAGAGCTATTGTTTGCCTCTGTGGTAGAGTTACTGTTTGCCTCTCTGGTAGAGTTACTGTTTTCCTCTCTGGTAGAGTTACTGTTTGCCTCTCTGGTAGAGTTACTGTTTGCCTCTCTGGTAGAGTTACTGTTTGCCTCTCTGGTAGAGTTATTGTTTGCCTCTCTGGTTGAGTTACTGTTTGCCTCTCTTGTAGAGTTATTGTTTGCCTCTCTGGTAGAGTTATTGTTAGCCTCTCTAATAGAGTTATTGTTTGCCTCTCTGGTAGAGTTATTGTTAGCCTCTCTGGTAGAGTTATTGTTTGCCTCTCTGGTAGAGTTACTGTTTGCCTCTCTGGTAGAGTTATTGTTTGCTTCTCTGGTAGAGTTACTGTTTGCCTCTCTGGTAGAGCTATTGTTTGCCTCTCTGGTAGAGTTATTGTTTGCCTCTCTGGTAGAGATATTGTTTGCCTCTCTGGTAGAGTTACTGTTAGCCTCTCTGGTAGAGTTACTGTTTTCCTCTCTGGTAGAGTTATTGTTTGCCTCTCTGGTAGAGTTATTGTTTGCCTCTCTGGTAGAGTTACTGTTTTCCTCTCTGGTAGAGTTATTGCTTGCCTCTCTGGTAGAGTTACTGTTTTCCTCTCTGGTAGAGTTATTGTTTGCCTCTCTGGTAGAGTTACTGTTTTCCTCTCTGGTAGAGTTATTGTTTGCCTCTCTGGTAGAGTTACTGTTTGCCTGTCTGGTAGAGTTACTGTTTGCCTCTCTGGTAGAGTCACTGTTTTCCTCTCTGGTAGAGTTATTGTTTGCCTCTCTGGCAGAGTTACTGTTTGCCTCTCTGGTAGAGTTACTGTTTGCCTCTCTGGTAGAGTTACTGTTTTCCTCTCTGGTAGAGTTATTGTTTGCCTCTCTGTTAGAGTTATTGTTTGCCTCTCTGGCAGAGTTACTGTTTGCCTCTCTGGTAGAGTTATTGTTTGCCTCTCTGGTAGAGTTACTGTTTGCCTCTCTGGTAGAGTCACTGTTTTCCTCTCTGGTAGAGTTATTGTTTGCCTCTCTGGCAGAGTTACTGTTTGCCTCTCTGGTAGAGTTACTGTTTGCCTCTCTGGTAGAGTTACTGTTTTTCTCTCTGGTAGAGTTATTGTTTGCCTCTCTGGCAGAGTTATTGTTTGCCTCTCTGGTAGAGTTATTGTTAGCCTCTCTGGTAGAGCTATTGTTTGCCTCTCTGGCAGAGTTATTGTTTGCCTCTCTGGCAGAGTTATTGTTTACCTCTCTGGTAGAGTTATTGTTAGCCTCTCTGGTAGAGCTATTGTTTGCCTTTCTGGTAGAGTTATTATTAGCCTCTCTGGTAGAGTTACTGTTTTGCCTCTCTGGTAGAGTTACTGTTTGCCTCTCTGGTAGAGTTACTGTTTGCCTCTCTGGTAGAGTTACTGTTTGCCTCTCTGGTAGAGCTATTGTTTGCCTCTCTGGTAGAGTTACTGTGTGCCTCTCTGGTAGAGTTACTGTTTGCCTCTCTGGTAGAGTTATTGTTTGCCTCTCTGGTAGAGTTACTGTTTGCCTCTCTGGTAGAGTTATTGTTTGCCTCTCTGGTAGAGTTATTGTTTGCCTCTCTGGTAAAGTTACTGTTTGCCTCTCTGGTAGAGTTATTGTTTGCCTCTCTGGTAGAGTTACTGTTTGCCTCTCTGGTAGAGTTATTGTTTGCCTCTCTGGTAGAGTTACTGTTTGCCTCTCTGGTAGAGTTATTGTTTGCCTCTCTGGTAGAGTTATTGTTTGCCTCTCTGGTAGAGATATTGTTTGCCTCTCTGGTAGAGTTACTGTTAGCCTCTCTGGTAGAGTTACTGTTTTCCTCTCTGGTAGAGTTATTGTTTGCCTCTCTGGTAGAGTTATTGTTTGCCTCTCTGGTAGAGTTACTGTTTTCCTCTCTGGTAGAGTTATTGCTTGCCTCTCTGGTAGAGTTACTGTTTTCCTCTCTGGTAGAGTTATTGTTTGCCTCTCTGGTAGAGTTACTGTTTTCCTCTCTGGTAGAGTTATTGTTTGCCTCTCTGGTAGAGTTACTGTTTGCCTGTCTGGTAGAGTTACTGTTTGTCTCTCTGGTAGAGTCACTGTTTTCCTCTCTGGTAGAGTTATTGTTTGCCTCTCTGGCAGAGTTACTGTTTGCCTCTCTGGTAGAGTTACTGTTTTCCTCTCTGGTAGAGTTATTGTTTGCCTCTCTGTTAGAGTTATTGTTTGCCTCTCTGGCAGAGTTACTGTTTGCCTCTCTGGTAGAGTTATTGTTTGCCTCTCTGGTAGAGTTACTGTTTGCCTCTCTGGTAGAGTCACTGTTTTCCTCTCTGGTAGAGTTATTGTTTGCCTCTCTGGCAGAGTTACTGTTTGCCTCTCTGGTAGAGTTACTGTTTGCCTCTCTGGTAGAGTTACTGTTTTTCTCTCTGGTAGAGTTATTGTTTGCCTCTCTGGCAGAGTTATTGTTTGCCTCTCTGGTAGAGTTATTGTTAGCCTCTCTGGTAGAGCTATTGTTTGCCTCTCTGGCAGAGTTATTGTTTGCCTCTCTGGCAGAGTTATTGTTTACCTCTCTGGTAGAGTTATTGTTAGCCTCTCTGGTAGAGCTATTGTTTGCCTTTCTGGTAGAGTTATTATTAGCCTCTCTGGTAGAGTTACTGTTTTGCCTCTCTGGTAGAGTTACTGTTTGCCTCTCTGGTAGAGTTACTGTTTGCCTCTCTGGTAGAGTTACTGTTTGCCTCTCTGGTAGAGCTATTGTTTGCCTCTCTGGTAGAGTTACTGTGTGCCTCTCTGGTAGAGTTACTGTTTGCCTCTCTGGTAGAGTTACTGTTTGCCTCTCTGGTAGAGTTACTGTTTGCCTCTCTGGTAGAGTTACTGTTTGCCTCTCTGGTAGAGTTACTGATTGCCTCTCTGGTAGAGTTACTGTTTGCCTCTCTGGTAGAGTTACTGTTTGCCTCTCTGGTAGAGTTACTGTTTGACTCTCTGGTAGAGTTACTGTGTGCCTCTCTGGTAGAGTTACTTTTTGCCTCTCTGGTAGAGTTACTGTGTGCCTCTCTGGTAGAGTTACTGTTTGCCTCTCTGGTAGAGCTATTGTTTGCCTCTATGGTAGAGTTACTGTGTGCCTCTCTGGTAGAGTTACTGTTTGCCTCTTTGGTAGAGTTACTGTTTGCCTCTCTGGTAGAGTTACTGTTTGCCTCTCTGGCAGACTTATTGTTTGCCTCTCTGGTAGAGTTATTGTTAGCCTCTCTAGTAGAGCTATTGTTTGCCTCTCTGGTAGAGTTATTGTTAGCCTCTCTGGTAGAGCTATTGTTTGCCTCTGTGGTAGAGTTACTGTTTGCCTCTCTGGTAGAGTTACTGTTTTCCTCTCTGGTAGAGTTACTGTTTGCCTCTCTGGTAGAGTTACTGTTTGCCTCTCTGGTAGAGTTACTGTTTGCCTCTCTGGTAGAGTTATTGTTTGCCTCTCTGGTTGAGTTACTGTTTGCCTCTCTTGTAGAGTTATTGTTTGCCTCTCTGGTAGAGTTATTGTTTGCCTCTCTGGTAGAGTTATTGTTAGCCTCTCTAATAGAGTTATTGTTTGCCTCTCTGGTAGAGTTATTGTTAGCCTCTCTGGTAGAGTTATTGTTTGCCTCTCTGGTAGAGTTACTGTTTGCCTCTCTGGTAGAGTTATTGTTTGCTTCTCTGGTAGAGTTACTGTTTGCCTCTCTGGTAGAGTTATTGTTTGCCTCTCTGGTAGAGTTATTGTTTGCCTCTCTGGTAGAGATATTGTTTGCCTCTCTGGTAGAGTTACTGTTAGCCTCTCTGGTAGAGTTACTGTTTTCCTCTCTGGTAGAGTTATTGTTTGCCTCTCTGGTAGAGTTATTGTTTGCCTCTCTGGTAGAGTTACTGTTTTCCTCTCTGGTAGAGTTATTGCTTGCCTCTCTGGTAGAGTTACTGTTTTCCTCTCTGGTAGAGTTATTGTTTGCCTCTCTGGTAGAGTTACTGTTTTCCTCTCTGGTAGAGTTATTGTTTGCCTCTCTGGTAGAGTTACTGTTTGCCTGTCTGGTAGAGTTACTGTTTGCCTCTCTGGTAGAGTCACTGTTTTCCTCTCTGGTAGAGTTATTGTTTGCCTCTCTGGCAGAGTTACTGTTTGCCTCTCTGGTAGAGTTACTGTTTGCCTCTCTGGTAGAGTTACTGTTTTCCTCTCTGGTAGAGTTATTGTTTGCCTCTCTGTTAGAGTTATTGTTTGCCTCTCTGGCAGAGTTACTGTTTGCCTCTCTGGTAGAGTTATTGTTTGCCTCTCTGGTAGAGTTACTGTTTGCCTCTCTGGTAGAGTCACTGTTTTCCTCTCTGGTAGAGTTATTGTTTGCCTCTCTGGCAGAGTTACTGTTTGCCTCTCTGGTAGAGTTACTGTTTGCCTCTCTGGTAGAGTTACTGTTTTTCTCTCTGGTAGAGTTATTGTTTGCCTCTCTGGCAGAGTTATTGTTTGCCTCTCTGGTAGAGTTATTGTTAGCCTCTCTGGTAGAGCTATTGTTTGCCTCTCTGGCAGAGTTATTGTTTGCCTCTCTGGCAGAGTTATTGTTTACCTCTCTGGTAGAGTTATTGTTAGCCTCTCTGGTAGAGCTATTGTTTGCCTTTCTGGTAGAGTTATTATTAGCCTCTCTGGTAGAGTTACTGTTTTGCCTCTCTGGTAGAGTTACTGTTTGCCTCTCTGGTAGAGTTACTGTTTGCCTCTCTGGTAGAGTTACTGTTTGCCTCTCTGGTAGAGCTATTGTTTGCCTCTCTGGTAGAGTTACTGTGTGCCTCTCTGGTAGAGTTACTGTTTGCCTCTCTGGTAGAGTTACTGTTTGCCTCTCTGGTAGAGTTACTGTTTGCCTCTCTGGTAGAGTTACTGTTTGCCTCTCTGGTAGAGTTACTGATTGCCTCTCTGGTAGAGTTACTGTTTGCCTCTCTGGTAGAGTTACTGTTTGCCTCTCTGGTAGAGTTACTGTTTGACTCTCTGGTAGAGTTACTGTGTGCCTCTCTGGTAGAGTTACTGTTTGCCTCTCTGGTAGAGTTACTGTGTGCCTCTCTGGCAGAGTTACTGTTTGCCTCTCTGGTAGAGCTATTGTTTGCCTCTATGGTAGAGTTACTGTGTGCCTCTCTGGTAGAGTTACTGTTTGCCTCTTTGGTAGAGTTACTGTTTGCCTCTCTGGTAGAGTTACTGTTTGCCTCTCTGGCAGACTTATTGTTTGCCTCTCTGGTAGAGTTATTGTTAGCCTCTCTAGTAGAGCTATTGTTTGCCTCTCTGGTAGAGTTATTGTTAGCCTCTCTGGTAGAGCTATTGTTTGCCTCTGTGGTAGAGTTACTGTTTGCCTCTCTGGTAGAGTTACTGTTTTCCTCTCTGGTAGAGTTACTGTTTGCCTCTCTGGTAGAGTTACTGTTTGCCTCTCTGGTAGAGTTACTGTTTGCCTCTCTGGTAGAGTTATTGTTTGCCTCTCTGGTTGAGTTACTGTTTGCCTCTCTTGTAGAGTTATTGTTTGCCTCTCTGGTAGAGTTATTGTTTGCCTCTCTGGTAGAGTTATTGTTAGCCTCTCTAATAGAGTTATTGTTTGCCTCTCTGGTAGAGTTATTGTTAGCCTCTCTGGTAGAGTTATTGTTTGTCTCTCTGGTAGAGTTATTGTTAGCCTCTCTGGTAGAGTTACTATTTGCCTCTCTGGTAGAGTTACTGTTTTCCTCTCTGGTAGAGTTATTGTTTGCCTCTCTGGTAGAGTTACTGTTTGCCTCTCAGGTAGAGTTATTGTTTGCCTCTCTGGTAGAGTTATTGTTTGCCTCTCTGGTAGAATTATTGTTTGCCTGTCTGGTAGAGTTACTGTTTGCCTCTCTGGTAGAGATATTGTTTGCCTCTGTGGTAGAGTTACTGTTTGCCTCTCTGGTAGAGTTACTGTTTGCCTCTCTGGTAGAGTTACTTTTTGCCTCTCTGGAAGAGTTACTGTTTGCCTCTCTGGTAGAGTTATTGTTTGCCTCTCTGGCAGAGCTATTGTTTGCCTCTCTGGTAGAGTTATTGTTAGCCTCTCTGGTAGAGTTACTATTTGCCTCTCTGGTAGAGTTACTGTTTTCCTCTCTGGTAGAGTTATTGTTTGCCTCTCTGGTAGAGTTACTGTTTGCCTCTCTGGTAGAGTTATTGTTTGCCTCTCTGGTAGAGTTATTGTTTGCCTCTCTGGTAGAATTATTGTTTGCCTGTCTGGTAGAGTTACTGTTTGCCTCTCTGGTAGAGATATTGTTTGCCTCTGTGGTAGAGTTACTGTTTGCCTCTCTGGTAGAGTTACTGTTTGCCTCTCTGGTAGAGTTACTTTTTGCCTCTCTGGTAGAGTTACTGTTTGCCTCTCTGGTAGAGTTATTGTTTGCCTCTCTGGCAGAGCTATTGTTTGCCTCTGTGGTAGAGTTACTGTTTGCCTCTCTGGTAGAGTTACTGTTTGCCTCTCTGGTAGAGTTACTGTTTGCCTCTCTGGTAGAGCTATTGTTTGCCTCTCTGGTATAGTTACTGTTAGCCTCTCTGGTAGAGTTACTGTTTGCCTCTCTGGTAGAGTTACTGTTTGCCTCTCTGGTAGAGATATTGTTTGCCTGTCTGGTAGAGTTACTGTTTGCCTCTCTGGTAGAGTTACTGTTTTCCTCTCTGGAAGAGTTATTGTTTACCTCTCTGGTAGAGTTATTGTTTGCCTCTCTGGTAGAGTTACTGTTTGCCTCTCTGGTAGAGTTACTGTTTTCCTCTCTGGTAGAGCTATTGTTTGCCTCTCTGGTAGAGTTATTGTTTGCCTCTCTGGTAGAGTTACTGTTTGCCTCTCTGGTAGAGTTACTGTTAGCCTCTCTGGTAGAGTTACTGTTGGCCTCTCTGGTAGAGTTACTGTTTGCCTCTCTGGTAGAGTTACTGTTTGCCTCTCTGGTAGAGTTATTGTTTGCCTCTCTTGTAGAGTTACTGGTTACCTGTCTGGTAGAGTTACTGTTAGCCTCTCTGGTAGAGTTACTGTTTGCCTCTCTGGTAGAGTTACTGTTTGCCTCTCTGGTAGAGTTATTGTTTGTCTCTCTGGTAGAGTTATTGTTTGCCTCTCTGGTAGAGTTATTGTTTGCCTCTCTGGTAAAGTTACTGTTTGCCTCTCTGGTAGAGTTATTGTTTGCCTCTCTGGTAGAGTTACTGTTTGCCTCTCTGGTAGAGTTATTGTTTGCCTCTCTGGTAGAGTTACTGTTTGCCTCTCTGGTAGAGTTATTGTTTGCCTCTCTGGTAGAGTTATTGTTTGCCTCTCTGGTAGAGATATTGTTTGCCTCTCTGGTAGAGTTACTGTTAGCCTCTCTGGTAGAGTTACTGTTTTCCTCTCTGGTAGAGTTATTGTTTGCCTCTCTGGTAGAGTTATTGTTTGCCTCTCTGGTAGAGTTACTGTTTTCCTCTCTGGTAGAGTTAATGTTTTCCTCTCTGGTAGAGTTATTGCTTGCCTCTCTGGTAGAGTTACTGTTTTCCTCTCTGGTAGAGTTATTGTTTGCCTCTCTGGTAGAGTTACTGTTTTCCTCTCTGGTAGAGTTATTGTTTGCCTCTCTGGTAGAGTTACTGTTTGCCTGTCTGGTAGAGTTACTGTTTGCCTCTCTGGTAGAGTCACTGTTTTCCTCTCTGGTAGAGTTATTGTTTGCCTCTCTGGCAGAGTTACTGTTTGCCTCTCTGGTAGAGTTACTGTTTGCCTCTCTGGTAGAGTTACTGTTTTCCTCTCTGGTAGAGTTATTGTTTGCCTCTCTGTTAGAGTTATTGTTTGCCTCTCTGGCAGAGTTACTGTTTGCCTCTCTGGTAGAGTTATTGTTTGCCTCTCTGGTAGAGTTACTGTTTGCCTCTCTGGTAGAGTCACTGTTTTCCTCTCTGGTAGAGTTATTGTTTGCCTCTCTGGCAGAGTTACTGTTTGCCTCTCTGGTAGAGTTACTGTTTGCCTCTCTGGTAAAGTTACTGTTTTTCTCTCTGGCAGAGTTATTGTTTGCCTCTCTGGTAGAGTTATTGTTAGCCTCTCTGGTAGAGCTATTGTTTGCCTCTCTGGCAGAGTTATTGTTTGCCTCTCTGGCAGAGTTATTGTTTACCTCTCTGGTAGAGTTATTGTTAGCCTCTCTGGTAGAGCTATTGTTTGCCTTTCTGGTAGAGTTATTATTAGCCTCTCTGGTAGAGTTACTGTTTTGCCTCTCTGGTAGAGTTACTGTTTGCCTCTCTGGTAGAGTTACTGTTTGCCTCTCTGGTAGAGTTACTGTTTGCCTCTCTGGTAGAGCTATTGTTTGCCTCTCTGGTAGAGTTACTGTGTGCCTCTCAGGTAGAGTTACTGTTTGCCTCTCTGGTAGAGTTACTGTTTGCCTCTCTGGTAGAGTTACTGTTTGCCTCTCTGGTAGAGTTACTGTTTGCCTCTCTGGTAGAGTTACTGATTGCCTCTCTGGTAGAGTTACTGTTTGCCTCTCTGGTAGAGTTACTGTTTGCCTCTCTGGTAGAGTTACTGTTTGACTCTCTGGTAGAGTTACTGTGTGCCTCTCTGGTAGAGTTACTGTTTGCCTCTCTGGTAGAGTTACTGTGTGCCTCTCTGGTAGAGTTACTGTTTGCCTCTCTGGTAGAGCTATTGTTTGCCTCTATGGTAGAGTTACTGTGTGCATCTCTGGGTGAGTTACTGTTTGCCTCTTTGGTAGAGTTACTGTTTGCCTCTCTGGTAGAGTTACTGTTTGCCTCTCTGGCAGACTTATTGTTTGCCTCTCTGGTAGAGTTATTGTTAGCCTCTCTAGTAGAGCTATTGTTTGCCTCTCTGGTAGAGTTATTGTTAGCCTCTCTGGTAGAGCTATTGTTTGCCTCTGTGGTAGAGTTACTGTTTGCCTCTCTAGTAGAGTTACTGTTTTCCTCTCTGGCAGAGTTATTGTTTACCTCTCTGGTAGAGTTATTGTTAGCCTCTCTGGTAGAGCTATTGTTTGCCTTTCTGGTAGAGTTATTATTAGCCTCTCTGGTAGAGTTACTGTTTTGCCTCTCTGGTAGAGTTACTGTTTGCCTCTCTGGTAGAGTTACTGTTTGCCTCTCTGGTAGAGTTACTGTTTGCCTCTCTGGTAGAGCTATTGTTTGCCTCTCTGGTAGAGTTACTGTGTGCCTCTCTGGTAGAGTTACTGTTTGCCTCTCTGGTAGAGTTATTGTTTGCCTCTCTGGTAGAGTTACTGTTTGCCTCTCTGGTAGAGTTATTGTTTGCCTCTCTGGTAGAGTTATTGTTTGCCTCTCTGGTAAAGTTACTGTTTGCCTCTCTGGTAGAGTTATTGTTTGCCTCTCTGGTAGAGTTACTGTTTGCCTCTCTGGTAGAGTTATTGTTTGCCTCTCTGGTAGAGTTACTGTTTGCCTCTCTGGTAGAGTTATTGTTTGCCTCTCTGGTAGAGTTATTGTTTGCCTCTCTGGTAGAGATATTGTTTGCCTCTCTGGTAGAGTTACTGTTAGCCTCTCTGGTAGAGTTACTGTTTTCCTCTCTGGTAGAGTTATTGTTTGCCTCTCTGGTAGAGTTATTGTTTGCCTCTCTGGTAGAGTTACTGTTTTCCTCTCTGGTAGAGTTATTGCTTGCCTCTCTGGTAGAGTTACTGTTTTCCTCTCTGGTAGAGTTATTGTTTGCCTCTCTGGTAGAGTTACTGTTTTCCTCTCTGGTAGAGTTATTGTTTGCCTCTCTGGTAGAGTTACTGTTTGCCTGTCTGGTAGAGTTACTGTTTGTCTCTCTGGTAGAGTCACTGTTTTCCTCTCTGGTAGAGTTATTGTTTGCCTCTCTGGCAGAGTTACTGTTTGCCTCTCTGGTAGAGTTACTGTTTTCCTCTCTGGTAGAGTTATTGTTTGCCTCTCTGTTAGAGTTATTGTTTGCCTCTCTGGCAGAGTTACTGTTTGCCTCTCTGGTAGAGTTATTGTTTGCCTCTCTGGTAGAGTTACTGTTTGCCTCTCTGGTAGAGTCACTGTTTTCCTCTCTGGTAGAGTTATTGTTTGCCTCTCTGGCAGAGTTACTGTTTGCCTCTCTGGTAGAGTTACTGTTTGCCTCTCTGGTAGAGTTACTGTTTTTCTCTCTGGTAGAGTTATTGTTTGCCTCTCTGGCAGAGTTATTGTTTGCCTCTCTGGTAGAGTTATTGTTAGCCTCTCTGGTAGAGCTATTGTTTGCCTCTCTGGCAGAGTTATTGTTTGCCTCTCTGGCAGAGTTATTGTTTACCTCTCTGGTAGAGTTATTGTTAGCCTCTCTGGTAGAGTTACTGTTTGCCTCTCTGGTAGAGCTATTGTTTGCCTCTCTGGTAGAGTTACTGTTAGCCTCTCTGGTAGAGTTACTGTTTGCCTCTCTGGTAGAGTTACTGTTTGCCTCTCTGGTAGAGATATTGTTTGCCTCTCTGGTAGAGTTACTGTTTGCCTCTCTGGTAGAGTTACTGTTTTCCTCTCTGGAAGAGTTATTGTTTACCTCTCTGGTAGAGTTATTGTTTGCCTCTCTGGTAGAGTTACTGTTTGCCTCTCTGGTAGAGTTACTGTTTTCCTCTCTGGTAGAGCTATTGTTTGCCTCTCTGGTAGAGTTATTGTTTGCCTCTCTGGTAGAGTTACTGTTTGCCTCTCTGGTAGAGTTACTGTTAGCCTCTCTGGTAGAGTTACTGTTGGCCTCTCTGGTAGAGTTACTGTTTGCCTCTCTGGTAGAGTTACTGTTTGCCTCTCTGGTAGAGTTATTGTTTGCCTCTCTTGTAGAGTTACTGTTTACCTGTCTGGTAGAGTTACTGTTAGCCTCTCTGGTAGAGTTACTGTTTGCCTCTCTGGTAGAGTTACTGTTTGCCTCTCTGGTAGAGTTATTGTTTGTCTCTCTGGTAGAGTTATTGTTTGCCTCTCTGGTAGAGTTATTGTTTTCCTCTCTGGTAAAGTTACTGTTTGCCTCTCTGGTAGAGTTATTGTTTGCCTCTCTGGTAGAGTTACTGTTTGCCTCTCTGGTAGAGTTATTGTTTGCCTCTCTGGTAGAGTTACTGTTTGCCTCTCTGGTAGAGTTATTGTTTGCCTCTCTGGTAGAGTTATTGTTTGCCTCTCTGGTAGAGATATTGTTTGCCTCTCTGGTAGAGTTACTGTTAGCCTCTCTGGTAGAGTTACTGTTTTCCTCTCTGGTAGAGTTATTGTTTGCCTCTCTGGTAGAGTTATTGTTTGCCTCTCTGGTAGAGTTACTGTTTTCCTCTCTGGTAGAGTTATTGCTTGCCTCTCTGGTAGAGTTACTGTTTTCCTCTCTGGTAGAGTTATTGTTTGCCTCTCTGGTAGAGTTACTGTTTTCCTCTCTGGTAGAGTTATTGTTTGCCTCTCTGGTAGAGTTACTGTTTGCCTGTCTGGTAGAGTTACTGTTTGCCTCTCTGGTAGAGTCACTGTTTTCCTCTCTGGTAGAGTTATTGTTTGCCTCTCTGGCAGAGTTACTGTTTGCCTCTCTGGTAGAGTTACTGTTTGCCTCTCTGGTAGAGTTACTGTTTTCCTCTCTGGTAGAGTTATTGTTTGCCTCTCTGTTAGAGTTATTGTTTGCCTCTCTGGCAGAGTTACTGTTTGCCTCTCTGGTAGAGTTATTGTTTGCCTCTCTGGTAGAGTTACTGTTTGCCTCTCTGGTAGAGTCACTGTTTTCCTCTCTGGTAGAGATATTGTTTGCCTCTCTGGCAGAGTTACTGTTTGCCTCTCTGGTAGAGTTACTGTTTGCCTCTCTGGTAGAGTTACTGTTTTTCTCTCTGGTAGAGTTATTGTTTGCCTCTCTGGCAGAGTTATTGTTTGCCTCTCTGGTAGAGTTATTGTTAGCCTCTCTGGTAGAGCTATTGTTTGCCTCTCTGGCAGAGTTATTGTTTGCCTCTCTGGCAGAGTTATTGTTTACCTCTCTGGTAGAGTTATTGTTAGCCTCTCTGGTAGAGCTATTGTTTGCCTTTCTGGTAGAGTTATTATTAGCCTCTCTGGTAGAGTTACTGTTTTGCCTCTCTGGTAGAGTTACTGTTTGCCTCTCTGGTAGAGTTACTGTTTGCCTCTCTGGTAGAGTTACTGTTTGCCTCTCTGGTAGAGCTATTGTTTGCCTCTCTGGTAGAGTTACTGTGTGCCTCTCTGGTAGAGTTACTGTTTGCCTCTCTGGTAGAGTTACTGTTTGCCTCTCTGGTAGAGTTACTGTTTGCCTCTCTGATAGAGTTACTGTTTGCCTCTCTGGTAGAGTTACTGATTGCCTCTCTGGTAGAGTTACTGTTTGCCTCTCTGGTAGAGTTACTGTTTGCCTCTCTGGTAGAGTTACTGTTTGACTCTCTGGTAGAGTTACTGTGTGCCTCTCTGGTAGAGTTACTGTTTGCCTCTCTGGTAGAGTTACTGTGTGCCTCTCTGGTAGAGTTACTGTTTGCCTCTCTGGTAGAGGTATTGTTTGCCTCTATGGTAGAGTTACTGTGTGCCTCTCTGGTAGAGTTACTGTTTGCCTCTTTGGTAGAGTTACTGTTTGCCTCTCTGGTAGAGTTACTGTTTGCCTCTCTGGCAGACTTATTGTTTGCCTCTCTGGTAGAGTTATTGTTAGCCTCTCTAGTAGAGCTAATGTTTGCCTCTCTGGTAGAGTTATTGTTAGCCTCTCTGGTAGAGCTATTGTTTGCCTCTGTGGTAGAGTTACTGTTTGCCTCTCTGGTAGAGTTACTGTTTTCCTCTCTGGTAGAGTTACTGTTTGCCTCTCTGGTAGAGTTACTGTTTGCCTCTCTGGTAGAGTTACTGTTTGCCTCTCTGGTAGAGTTATTGTTTGCCTCTCTGGTTGAGTTACTGTTTGCCTCTCTTGTAGAGTTATTGTTTGCCTCTCTGGTAGAGTTATTGTTAGCCTCTCTAATAGAGTTATTGTTTGCCTCTCTGGTAGAGTTATTGTTAGCCTCTCTGGTAGAGTTATTGTTTGCCTCTCTGGTAGAGTTACTGTTTGCCTCTCTGGTAGAGTTATTGTTTGCTTCTCTGGTAGAGTTACTGTTTGCCTCTCTGGTAGAGCTATTGTTTGCCTCTCTGGTAGAGTTATTGTTTGCCTCTCTGGTAGAGATATTGTTTGCCTCTCTGGTAGAGTTACTGTTAGCCTCTCTGGTAGAGTTACTGTTTTCCTCTCTGGTAGAGTTATTGTTTGCCTCTCTGGTAGAGTTATTGTTTGCCTCTCTGGTAGAGTTACTGTTTCCTCTCTGGTAGAGTTATTGCTTGCCTCTCTGGTAGAGTTACTGTTTTCCTCTCTGGTAGAGTTATTGTTTGCCTCTCTGGTAGAGTTACTGTTTTCCTCTCTGGTAGAGTTATTGTTTGCCTCTCTGGTAGAGTTACTGTTTGCCTGTCTGGTAGAGTTACTGTTTGCCTCTCTGGTAGAGTCACTGTTTTCCTCTCTGGTAGAGTTATTGTTTGCCTCTCTGGCAGAGTTACTGTTTGCCTCTCTGGTAGAGTTACTGTTTGCCTCTCTGGTAGAGTTACTGTTTTCCTCTCTGGTAGAGTTATTGTTTGCCTCTCTGTTAGAGTTATTGTTTGCCTCTCTGGCAGAGTTACTGTTTGCCTCTCTGGTAGAGTTATTGTTTGCCTGTCTGGTAGAGTTACTGTTTGCCTCTCTGGTAGAGTCACTGTTTTCCTCTCTGGTAGAGTTATTGTTTGCCTCTCTGGCAGAGTTACTGTTTGCCTCTCTGGTAGAGTTACTGTTTGCCTCTCTGGTAGAGTTACTGTTTTTCTCTCTGGTAGAGTTATTGTTTGCCTCTCTGGCAGAGTTATTGTTTGCCTCTCTGGTAGAGTTATTGTTAGCCTCTCTGGTAGAGCTATTGTTTGCCTCTCTGGCAGAGTTATTGTTTGCCTCTCTGGCAGAGTTATTGTTTACCTCTCTGGTAGAGTTATTGTTAGCCTCTCTGGTAGAGCTATTGTTTGCCTTTCTGGTAGAGTTATTATTAGCCTCTCTGGTAGAGTTACTGTTTTGCCTCTCTGGTAGAGTTACTGTTTGCCTCTCTGGTAGAGTTACTGTTTGCCTCTCTGGTAGAGTTACTGTTTGCCTCTCTGGTAGAGCTATTGTTTGCCTCTCTGGTAGAGTTACTGTGTGCCTCTCTGGTAGAGTTACTGTTTGCCTCTCTGGTAGAGTTATTGTTTGCCTCTCTGGTAGAGTTACTGTTTGCCTCTCTGGTAGAGTTATTGTTTGCCTCTCTGGTAGAGTTATTGTTTGCCTCTCTGGTAAAGTTACTGTTTGCCTCTCTGGTAGAGTTATTGTTTGCCTCTCTGGTAGAGTTACTGTTTGCCTCTCTGGTAGAGTTATTGTTTGCCTCTCTGGTAGAGTTACTGTTTGCCTCTCTGGTAGAGTTATTGTTTGCCTCTCTGGTAGAGTTATTGTTTGCCTCTCTGGTAGAGATATTGTTTGCCTCTCTGGTAGAGTTACTGTTAGCCTCTCTGGTAGAGTTACTGTTTTCCTCTCTGGTAGAGTTATTGTTTGCCTCTCTGGTAGAGTTATTGTTTGCCTCTCTGGTAGAGTTACTGTTTTCCTCTCTGGTAGAGTTATTGCTTGCCTCTCTGGTAGAGTTACTGTTTTCCTCTCTGGTAGAGTTATTGTTTGCCTCTCTGGTAGAGTTACTGTTTTCCTCTCTGGTAGAGTTATTGTTTGCCTCTCTGGTAGAGTTACTGTTTGCCTGTCTGGTAGAGTTACTGTTTGTCTCTCTGGTAGAGTCACTGTTTTCCTCTCTGGTAGAGTTATTGTTTGCCTCTCTGGCAGAGTTACTGTTTGCCTCTCTGGTAGAGTTACTGTTTTCCTCTCTGGTAGAGTTATTGTTTGCCTCTCTGTTAGAGTTATTGTTTGCCTCTCTGGCAGAGTTACTGTTTGCCTCTCTGGTAGAGTTATTGTTTGCCTCTCTGGTAGAGTTACTGTTTGCCTCTCTGGTAGAGTCACTGTTTTCCTCTCTGGTAGAGTTATTGTTTGCCTCTCTGGCAGAGTTACTGTTTGCCTCTCTGGTAGAGTTACTGTTTGCCTCTCTGGTAGAGTTACTGTTTTTCTCTCTGGTAGAGTTATTGTTTGCCTCTCTGGCAGAGTTATTGTTTGCCTCTCTGGTAGAGTTATTGTTAGCCTCTCTGGTAGAGCTATTGTTTGCCTCTCTGGCAGAGTTATTGTTTGCCTCTCTGGCAGAGTTATTGTTTACCTCTCTGGTAGAGTTATTGTTAGCCTCTCTGGTAGAGCTATTGTTTGCCTTTCTGGTAGAGTTATTATTAGCCTCTCTGGTAGAGTTACTGTTTTGCCTCTCTGGTAGAGTTACTGTTTGCCTCTCTGGTAGAGTTACTGTTTGCCTCTCTGGTAGAGTTACTGTTTGCCTCTCTGGTAGAGCTATTGTTTGCCTCTCTGGTAGAGTTACTGTGTGCCTCTCTGGTAGAGTTACTGTTTGCCTCTCTGGTAGAGTTACTGTTTGCCTCTCTGGTAGAGTTACTGTTTGCCTCTCTGGTAGAGTTACTGTTTGCCTCTCTGGTAGAGTTACTGATTGCCTCTCTGGTAGAGTTACTGTTTGCCTCTCTGGTAGAGTTACTGTTTGCCTCTCTGGTAGAGTTACTGTTTGACTCTCTGGTAGAGTTACTGTGTGCCTCTCTGGTAGAGTTACTTTTTGCCTCTCTGGTAGAGTTACTGTGTGCCTCTCTGGTAGAGTTACTGTTTGCCTCTCTGGTAGAGCTATTGTTTGCCTCTATGGTAGAGTTACTGTGTGCCTCTCTGGTAGAGTTACTGTTTGCCTCTTTGGTAGAGTTACTGTTTGCCTCTCTGGTAGAGTTACTGTTTGCCTCTCTGGCAGACTTATTGTTTGCCTCTCTGGTAGAGTTATTGTTAGCCTCTCTAGTAGAGCTATTGTTTGCCTCTCTGGTAGAGTTATTGTTAGCCTCTCTGGTAGAGCTATTGTTTGCCTCTGTGGTAGAGTTACTGTTTGCCTCTCTGGTAGAGTTACTGTTTTCCTCTCTGGTAGAGTTACTGTTTGCCTCTCTGGTAGAGTTACTGTTTGCCTCTCTGGTAGAGTTACTGTTTGCCTCTCTGGTAGAGTTATTGTTTGCCTCTCTGGTTGAGTTACTGTTTGCCTCTCTTGTAGAGTTATTGTTTGCCTCTCTGGTAGAGTTATTGTTTGCCTCTCTGGTAGAGTTATTGTTAGCCTCTCTAATAGAGTTATTGTTTGCCTCTCTGGTAGAGTTATTGTTAGCCTCTCTGGTAGAGTTATTGTTTGCCTCTCTGGTAGAGTTACTGTTTGCCTCTCTGGTAGAGTTATTGTTTGCTTCTCTGGTAGAGTTACTGTTTGCCTCTCTGGTAGAGTTATTGTTTGCCTCTCTGGTAGAGTTATTGTTTGCCTCTCTGGTAGAGATATTGTTTGCCTCTCTGGTAGAGTTACTGTTAGCCTCTCTGGTAGAGTTACTGTTTTCCTCTCTGGTAGAGTTATTGTTTGCCTCTCTGGTAGAGTTATTGTTTGCCTCTCTGGTAGAGTTACTGTTTTCCTCTCTGGTAGAGTTATTGCTTGCCTCTCTGGTAGAGTTACTGTTTTCCTCTCTGGTAGAGTTATTGTTTGCCTCTCTGGTAGAGTTACTGTTTTCCTCTCTGGTAGAGTTATTGTTTGCCTCTCTGGTAGAGTTACTGTTTGCCTGTCTGGTAGAGTTACTGTTTGCCTCTCTGGTAGAGTCACTGTTTTCCTCTCTGGTAGAGTTATTGTTTGCCTCTCTGGCAGAGTTACTGTTTGCCTCTCTGGTAGAGTTACTGTTTGCCTCTCTGGTAGAGTTACTGTTTTCCTCTCTGGTAGAGTTATTGTTTGCCTCTCTGTTAGAGTTATTGTTTGCCTCTCTGGCAGAGTTACTGTTTGCCTCTCTGGTAGAGTTATTGTTTGCCTCTCTGGTAGAGTTACTGTTTGCCTCTCTGGTAGAGTCACTGTTTTCCTCTCTGGTAGAGTTATTGTTTGCCTCTCTGGCAGAGTTACTGTTTGCCTCTCTGGTAGAGTTACTGTTTGCCTCTCTGGTAGAGTTACTGTTTTTCTCTCTGGTAGAGTTATTGTTTGCCTCTCTGGCAGAGTTATTGTTTGCCTCTCTGGTAGAGTTATTGTTAGCCTCTCTGGTAGAGCTATTGTTTGCCTCTCTGGCAGAGTTATTGTTTGCCTCTCTGGCAGAGTTATTGTTTACCTCTCTGGTAGAGTTATTGTTAGCCTCTCTGGTAGAGCTATTGTTTGCCTTTCTGGTAGAGTTATTATTAGCCTCTCTGGTAGAGTTACTGTTTTGCCTCTCTGGTAGAGTTACTGTTTGCCTCTCTGGTAGAGTTACTGTTTGCCTCTCTGGTAGAGTTACTGTTTGCCTCTCTGGTAGAGCTATTGTTTGCCTCTCTGGTAGAGTTACTGTGTGCCTCTCTGGTAGAGTTACTGTTTGCCTCTCTGGTAGAGTTACTGTTTGCCTCTCTGGTAGAGTTACTGTTTGCCTCTCTGGTAGAGTTACTGTTTGCCTCTCTGGTAGAGTTATTGTTAGCCTCTCTAGTAGAGCTAATGTTTGCCTCTCTGGTAGAGTTATTGTTAGCCTCTCTGGTAGAGCTATTGTTTGCCTCTGTGGTAGAGTTACTGTTTGCCTCTCTGGTAGAGTTACTGTTTTCCTCTCTGGTAGAGTTACTGTTTGCCTCTCTGGTAGAGTTACTGTTTGCCTCTCTGGTAGAGTTACTGTTTGCCTCTCTGGTAGAGTTATTGTTTGCCTCTCTGGTTGAGTTACTGTTTGCCTCTCTTGTAGAGTTATTGTTTGCCTCTCTGGTAGAGTTATTGTTAGCCTCTCTAATAGAGTTATTGTTTGCCTCTCTGGTAGAGTTATTGTTAGCCTCTCTGGTAGAGTTATTGTTTGCCTCTCTGGTAGAGTTACTGTTTGCCTCTCTGGTAGAGTTATTGTTTGCTTCTCTGGTAGAGTTACTGTTTGCCTCTCTGGTAGAGCTATTGTTTGCCTCTCTGGTAGAGTTATTGTTTGCCTCTCTGGTAGAGATATTGTTTGCCTCTCTGGTAGAGTTACTGTTAGCCTCTCTGGTAGAGTTACTGTTTTCCTCTCTGGTAGAGTTATTGTTTGCCTCTCTGGTAGAGTTATTGTTTGCCTCTCTGGTAGAGTTACTGTTTTCCTCTCTGGTAGAGTTATTGCTTGCCTCTCTGGTAGAGTTACTGTTTTCCTCTCTGGTAGAGTTATTGTTTGCCTCTCTGGTAGAGTTACTGTTTTCCTCTCTGGTAGAGTTATTGTTTGCCTCTCTGGTAGAGTTACTGTTTGCCTGTCTGGTAGAGTTACTGTTTGCCTCTCTGGTAGAGTCACTGTTTTCCTCTCTGGTAGAGTTATTGTTTGCCTCTCTGGCAGAGTTACTGTTTGCCTCTCTGGTAGAGTTACTGTTTGCCTCTCTGGTAGAGTTACTGTTTTCCTCTCTGGTAGAGTTATTGTTTGCCTCTCTGTTAGAGTTATTGTTTGCCTCTCTGGCAGAGTTACTGTTTGCCTCTCTGGTAGAGTTATTGTTTGCCTCTCTGGTAGAGTTACTGTTTGCCTCTCTGGTAGAGTCACTGTTTTCCTCTCTGGTAGAGTTATTGTTTGCCTCTCTGGCAGAGTTACTGTTTGCCTCTCTGGTAGAGTTACTGTTTGCCTCTCTGGTAGAGTTACTGTTTTTCTCTCTGGTAGAGTTATTGTTTGCCTCTCTGGCAGAGTTATTGTTTGCCTCTCTGGTAGAGTTATTGTTAGCCTCTCTGGTAGAGCTATTGTTTGCCTCTCTGGCAGAGTTATTGTTTGCCTCTCTGGCAGAGTTATTGTTTACCTCTCTGGTAGAGTTATTGTTAGCCTCTCTGGTAGAGCTATTGTTTGCCTTTCTGGTAGAGTTATTATTAGCCTCTCTGGTAGAGTTACTGTTTTGCCTCTCTGGTAGAGTTACTGTTTGCCTCTCTGGTAGAGTTACTGTTTGCCTCTCTGGTAGAGTTACTGTTTGCCTCTCTGGTAGAGCTATTGTTTGCCTCTCTGGTAGAGTTACTGTGTGCCTCTCTGGTAGAGTTACTGTTTGCCTCTCTGGTAGAGTTATTGTTTGCCTCTCTGGTAGAGTTACTGTTTGCCTCTCTGGTAGAGTTATTGTTTGCCTCTCTGGTAGAGTTATTGTTTGCCTCTCTGGTAAAGTTACTGTTTGCCTCTCTGGTAGAGTTATTGTTTGCCTCTCTGGTAGAGTTACTGTTTGCCTCTCTGGTAGAGTTATTGTTTGCCTCTCTGGTAGAGTTACTGTTTGCCTCTCTGGTAGAGTTATTGTTTGCCTCTCTGGTAGAGTTATTGTTTGCCTCTCTGGTAGAGATATTGTTTGCCTCTCTGGTAGAGTTACTGTTAGCCTCTCTGGTAGAGTTACTGTTTTCCTCTCTGGTAGAGTTATTGTTTGCCTCTCTGGTAGAGTTATTGTTTGCCTCTCTGGTAGAGTTACTGTTTTCCTCTCTGGTAGAGTTATTGCTTGCCTCTCTGGTAGAGTTACTGTTTTCCTCTCTGGTAGAGTTATTGTTTGCCTCTCTGGTAGAGTTACTGTTTTCCTCTCTGGTAGAGTTATTGTTTGCCTCTCTGGTAGAGTTACTGTTTGCCTGTCTGGTAGAGTTACTGTTTGTCTCTCTGGTAGAGTCACTGTTTTCCTCTCTGGTAGAGTTATTGTTTGCCTCTCTGGCAGAGTTACTGTTTGCCTCTCTGGTAGAGTTACTGTTTTCCTCTCTGGTAGAGTTATTGTTTGCCTCTCTGTTAGAGTTATTGTTTGCCTCTCTGGCAGAGTTACTGTTTGCCTCTCTGGTAGAGTTATTGTTTGCCTCTCTGGTAGAGTTACTGTTTGCCTCTCTGGTAGAGTCACTGTTTTCCTCTCTGGTAGAGTTATTGTTTGCCTCTCTGGCAGAGTTACTGTTTGCCTCTCTGGTAGAGTTACTGTTTGCCTCTCTGGTAGAGTTACTGTTTTTCTCTCTGGTAGAGTTATTGTTTGCCTCTCTGGCAGAGTTATTGTTTGCCTCTCTGGTAGAGTTATTGTTAGCCTCTCTGGTAGAGCTATTGTTTGCCTCTCTGGCAGAGTTATTGTTTGCCTCTCTGGCAGAGTTATTGTTTACCTCTCTGGTAGAGTTATTGTTAGCCTCTCTGGTAGAGCTATTGTTTGCCTTTCTGGTAGAGTTATTATTAGCCTCTCTGGTAGAGTTACTGTTTTGCCTCTCTGGTAGAGTTACTGTTTGCCTCTCTGGTAGAGTTACTGTTTGCCTCTCTGGTAGAGTTACTGTTTGCCTCTCTGGTAGAGCTATTGTTTGCCTCTCTGGTAGAGTTACTGTGTGCCTCTCTGGTAGAGTTACTGTTTGCCTCTCTGGTAGAGTTACTGTTTGCCTCTCTGGTAGAGTTACTGTTTGCCTCTCTGGTAGAGTTACTGTTTGCCTCTCTGGTAGAGTTACTGATTGCCTCTCTGGTAGAGTTACTGTTTGCCTCTCTGGTAGAGTTACTGTTTGCCTCTCTGGTAGAGTTACTGTTTGACTCTCTGGTAGAGTTACTGTGTGCCTCTCTGGTAGAGTTACTTTTTGCCTCTCTGGTAGAGTTACTGTGTGCCTCTCTGGTAGAGTTACTGTTTGCCTCTCTGGTAGAGCTATTGTTTGCCTCTATGGTAGAGTTACTGTGTGCCTCTCTGGTAGAGTTACTGTTTGCCTCTTTGGTAGAGTTACTGTTTGCCTCTCTGGTAGAGTTACTGTTTGCCTCTCTGGCAGACTTATTGTTTGCCTCTCTGGTAGAGTTATTGTTAGCCTCTCTAGTAGAGCTATTGTTTGCCTCTCTGGTAGAGTTATTGTTAGCCTCTCTGGTAGAGCTATTGTTTGCCTCTGTGGTAGAGTTACTGTTTGCCTCTCTGGTAGAGTTACTGTTTTCCTCTCTGGTAGAGTTACTGTTTGCCTCTCTGGTAGAGTTACTGTTTGCCTCTCTGGTAGAGTTACTGTTTGCCTCTCTGGTAGAGTTATTGTTTGCCTCTCTGGTTGAGTTACTGTTTGCCTCTCTTGTAGAGTTATTGTTTGCCTCTCTGGTAGAGTTATTGTTTGCCTCTCTGGTAGAGTTATTGTTAGCCTCTCTAATAGAGTTATTGTTTGCCTCTCTGGTAGAGTTATTGTTAGCCTCTCTGGTAGAGTTATTGTTTGCCTCTCTGGTAGAGTTACTGTTTGCCTCTCTGGTAGAGTTATTGTTTGCTTCTCTGGTAGAGTTACTGTTTGCCTCTCTGGTAGAGTTATTGTTTGCCTCTCTGGTAGAGTTATTGTTTGCCTCTCTGGTAGAGATATTGTTTGCCTCTCTGGTAGAGTTACTGTTAGCCTCTCTGGTAGAGTTACTGTTTTCCTCTCTGGTAGAGTTATTGTTTGCCTCTCTGGTAGAGTTATTGTTTGCCTCTCTGGTAGAGTTACTGTTTTCCTCTCTGGTAGAGTTATTGCTTGCCTCTCTGGTAGAGTTACTGTTTTCCTCTCTGGTAGAGTTATTGTTTGCCTCTCTGGTAGAGTTACTGTTTTCCTCTCTGGTAGAGTTATTGTTTGCCTCTCTGGTAGAGTTACTGTTTGCCTGTCTGGTAGAGTTACTGTTTGCCTCTCTGGTAGAGTCACTGTTTTCCTCTCTGGTAGAGTTATTGTTTGCCTCTCTGGCAGAGTTACTGTTTGCCTCTCTGGCAGACTTATTGTTTGCCTCTCTGGTAGAGTTATTGTTAGCCTCTCTAGTAGAGCTATTGTTTGCCTCTCTGGTAGAGTTATTGTTAGCCTCTCTGGTAGAGCTATTGTTTGCCTCTGTGGTAGAGTTACTGTTTGCCTCTCTGGTAGAGTTACTGTTTTCCTCTCTGGTAGAGTTACTGTTTGCCTCTCTGGTAGAGTTACTGTTTGCCTCTCTGGTAGAGTCACTGTTTTCCTCTCTGGTAGAGTTATTGTTTGCCTCTCTGGCAGAGTTACTGTTTGCCTCTCTGGTAGAGTTACTGTTTGCCTCTCTGGTAGAGTTACTGTTTTTCTCTCTGGTAGAGTTATTGTTTGCCTCTCTGGCAGAGTTATTGTTTGCCTCTCTGGTAGAGTTATTGTTAGCCTCTCTGGTAGAGCTATTGTTTGCCTCTCTGGCAGAGTTATTGTTTGCCTCTCTGGCAGAGTTATTGTTTACCTCTCTGGTAGAGTTATTGTTAGCCTCTCTGGTAGAGCTATTGTTTGCCTTTCTGGTAGAGTTATTATTAGCCTCTCTGGTAGAGTTACTGTTTTGCCTCTCTGGTAGAGTTACTGTTTGCCTCTCTGGTAGAGTTACTGTTTGCCTCTCTGGTAGAGTTACTGTTTGCCTCTCTGGTAGAGCTATTGTTTGCCTCTCTGGTAGAGTTACTGTGTGCCTCTCTGGTAGAGTTACTGTTTGCCTCTCTGGTAGAGTTACTGTTTGCCTCTCTGGTAGAGTTACTGTTTGCCTCTCTGGTAGAGTTACTGTTTGCCTCTCTGGTAGAGTTACTGATTGCCTCTCTGGTAGAGTTACTGTTTGCCTCTCTGGTAGAGTTACTGTTTGCCTCTCTGGTAGAGTTACTGTTTGACTCTCTGGTAGAGTTACTGTGTGCCTCTCTGGTAGAGTTACTTTTTGCCTCTCTGGTAGAGTTACTGTGTGCCTCTCTGGTAGAGTTACTGTTTGCCTCTCTGGTAGAGCTATTGTTTGCCTCTATGGTAGAGTTACTGTGTGCCTCTCTGGTAGAGTTACTGTTTGCCTCTTTGGTAGAGTTACTGTTTGCCTCTCTGGTAGAGTTACTGTTTGCCTCTCTGGCAGACTTATTGTTTGCCTCTCTGGTAGAGTTATTGTTAGCCTCTCTAGTAGAGCTATTGTTTGCCTCTCTGGTAGAGTTATTGTTAGCCTCTCTGGTAGAGCTATTGTTTGCCTCTGTGGTAGAGTTACTGTTTGCCTCTCTGGTAGAGTTACTGTTTTCCTCTCTGGTAGAGTTACTGTTTGCCTCTCTGGTAGAGTTACTGTTTGCCTCTCTGGTAGAGTTACTGTTTGCCTCTCTGGTAGAGTTATTGTTTGCCTCTCTGGTTGAGTTACTGTTTGCCTCTCTTGTAGAGTTATTGTTTGCCTCTCTGGTAGAGTTATTGTTTGCCTCTCTGGTAGAGTTATTGTTAGCCTCTCTAATAGAGTTATTGTTTGCCTCTCTGGTAGAGTTATTGTTAGCCTCTCTGGTAGAGTTATTGTTTGCCTCTCTGGTAGAGTTACTGTTTGCCTCTCTGGTAGAGTTATTGTTTGCTTCTCTGGTAGAGTTACTGTTTGCCTCTCTGGTAGAGTTATTGTTTGCCTCTCTGGTAGAGTTATTGTTTGCCTCTCTGGTAGAGATATTGTTTGCCTCTCTGGTAGAGTTACTGTTAGCCTCTCTGGTAGAGTTACTGTTTTCCTCTCTGGTAGAGTTATTGTTTGCCTCTCTGGTAGAGTTATTGTTTGCCTCTCTGGTAGAGTTACTGTTTTCCTCTCTGGTAGAGTTATTGCTTGCCTCTCTGGTAGAGTTACTGTTTTCCTCTCTGGTAGAGTTATTGTTTGCCTCTCTGGTAGAGTTACTGTTTTCCTCTCTGGTAGAGTTATTGTTTGCCTCTCTGGTAGAGTTACTGTTTGCCTGTCTGGTAGAGTTACTGTTTGCCTCTCTGGTAGAGTCACTGTTTTCCTCTCTGGTAGAGTTATTGTTTGCCTCTCTGGCAGAGTTACTGTTTGCCTCTCTGGTAGAGTTACTGTTTGCCTCTCTGGTAGAGTTACTGTTTTCCTCTCTGGTAGAGTTATTGTTTGCCTCTCTGTTAGAGTTATTGTTTGCCTCTCTGGCAGAGTTACTGTTTGCCTCTCTGGTAGAGTTATTGTTTGCCTCTCTGGTAGAGTTACTGTTTGCCTCTCTGGTAGAGTCACTGTTTTCCTCTCTGGTAGAGTTATTGTTTGCCTCTCTGGCAGAGTTACTGTTTGCCTCTCTGGTAGAGTTACTGTTTGCCTCTCTGGTAGAGTTACTGTTTTTCTCTCTGGTAGAGTTATTGTTTGCCTCTCTGGCAGAGTTATTGTTTGCCTCTCTGGTAGAGTTATTGTTAGCCTCTCTGGTAGAGCTATTGTTTGCCTCTCTGGCAGAGTTATTGTTTGCCTCTCTGGCAGAGTTATTGTTTACCTCTCTGGTAGAGTTATTGTTAGCCTCTCTGGTAGAGCTATTGTTTGCCTTTCTGGTAGAGTTATTATTAGCCTCTCTGGTAGAGTTACTGTTTTGCCTCTCTGGTAGAGTTACTGTTTGCCTCTCTGGTAGAGTTACTGTTTGCCTCTCTGGTAGAGTTACTGTTTGCCTCTCTGGTAGAGCTATTGTTTGCCTCTCTGGTAGAGTTACTGTGTGCCTCTCTGGTAGAGTTACTGTTTGCCTCTCTGGTAGAGTTACTGTTTGCCTCTCTGGTAGAGTTACTGTTTGCCTCTCTGGTAGAGTTACTGTTTGCCTCTCTGGTAGAGTTATTGTTAGCCTCTCTAGTAGAGCTAATGTTTGCCTCTCTGGTAGAGTTATTGTTAGCCTCTCTGGTAGAGCTATTGTTTGCCTCTGTGGTAGAGTTACTGTTTGCCTCTCTGGTAGAGTTACTGTTTTCCTCTCTGGTAGAGTTACTGTTTGCCTCTCTGGTAGAGTTACTGTTTGCCTCTCTGGTAGAGTTACTGTTTGCCTCTCTGGTAGAGTTATTGTTTGCCTCTCTGGTTGAGTTACTGTTTGCCTCTCTTGTAGAGTTATTGTTTGCCTCTCTGGTAGAGTTATTGTTAGCCTCTCTAATAGAGTTATTGTTTGCCTCTCTGGTAGAGTTATTGTTAGCCTCTCTGGTAGAGTTATTGTTTGCCTCTCTGGTAGAGTTACTGTTTGCCTCTCTGGTAGAGTTATTGTTTGCTTCTCTGGTAGAGTTACTGTTTGCCTCTCTGGTAGAGCTATTGTTTGCCTCTCTGGTAGAGTTATTGTTTGCCTCTCTGGTAGAGATATTGTTTGCCTCTCTGGTAGAGTTACTGTTAGCCTCTCTGGTAGAGTTACTGTTTTCCTCTCTGGTAGAGTTATTGTTTGCCTCTCTGGTAGAGTTATTGTTTGCCTCTCTGGTAGAGTTACTGTTTTCCTCTCTGGTAGAGTTATTGCTTGCCTCTCTGGTAGAGTTACTGTTTTCCTCTCTGGTAGAGTTATTGTTTGCCTCTCTGGTAGAGTTACTGTTTTCCTCTCTGGTAGAGTTATTGTTTGCCTCTCTGGTAGAGTTACTGTTTGCCTGTCTGGTAGAGTTACTGTTTGCCTCTCTGGTAGAGTCACTGTTTTCCTCTCTGGTAGAGTTATTGTTTGCCTCTCTGGCAGAGTTACTGTTTGCCTCTCTGGTAGAGTTACTGTTTGCCTCTCTGGTAGAGTTACTGTTTTCCTCTCTGGTAGAGTTATTGTTTGCCTCTCTGTTAGAGTTATTGTTTGCCTCTCTGGCAGAGTTACTGTTTGCCTCTCTGGTAGAGTTATTGTTTGCCTCTCTGGTAGAGTTACTGTTTGCCTCTCTGGTAGAGTCACTGTTTTCCTCTCTGGTAGAGTTATTGTTTGCCTCTCTGGCAGAGTTACTGTTTGCCTCTCTGGTAGAGTTACTGTTTGCCTCTCTGGTAGAGTTACTGTTTTTCTCTCTGGTAGAGTTATTGTTTGCCTCTCTGGCAGAGTTATTGTTTGCCTCTCTGGTAGAGTTATTGTTAGCCTCTCTGGTAGAGCTATTGTTTGCCTCTCTGGCAGAGTTATTGTTTGCCTCTCTGGCAGAGTTATTGTTTACCTCTCTGGTAGAGTTATTGTTAGCCTCTCTGGTAGAGCTATTGTTTGCCTTTCTGGTAGAGTTATTATTAGCCTCTCTGGTAGAGTTACTGTTTTGCCTCTCTGGTAGAGTTACTGTTTGCCTCTCTGGTAGAGTTACTGTTTGCCTCTCTGGTAGAGTTACTGTTTGCCTCTCTGGTAGAGCTATTGTTTGCCTCTCTGGTAGAGTTACTGTGTGCCTCTCTGGTAGAGTTACTGTTTGCCTCTCTGGTAGAGTTATTGTTTGCCTCTCTGGTAGAGTTACTGTTTGCCTCTCTGGTAGAGTTATTGTTTGCCTCTCTGGTAGAGTTATTGTTTGCCTCTCTGGTAAAGTTACTGTTTGCCTCTCTGGTAGAGTTATTGTTTGCCTCTCTGGTAGAGTTACTGTTTGCCTCTCTGGTAGAGTTATTGTTTGCCTCTCTGGTAGAGTTACTGTTTGCCTCTCTGGTAGAGTTATTGTTTGCCTCTCTGGTAGAGTTATTGTTTGCCTCTCTGGTAGAGATATTGTTTGCCTCTCTGGTAGAGTTACTGTTAGCCTCTCTGGTAGAGTTACTGTTTTCCTCTCTGGTAGAGTTATTGTTTGCCTCTCTGGTAGAGTTATTGTTTGCCTCTCTGGTAGAGTTACTGTTTTCCTCTCTGGTAGAGTTATTGCTTGCCTCTCTGGTAGAGTTACTGTTTTCCTCTCTGGTAGAGTTATTGTTTGCCTCTCTGGTAGAGTTACTGTTTTCCTCTCTGGTAGAGTTATTGTTTGCCTCTCTGGTAGAGTTACTGTTTGCCTGTCTGGTAGAGTTACTGTTTGTCTCTCTGGTAGAGTCACTGTTTTCCTCTCTGGTAGAGTTATTGTTTGCCTCTCTGGCAGAGTTACTGTTTGCCTCTCTGGTAGAGTTACTGTTTTCCTCTCTGGTAGAGTTATTGTTTGCCTCTCTGTTAGAGTTATTGTTTGCCTCTCTGGCAGAGTTACTGTTTGCCTCTCTGGTAGAGTTATTGTTTGCCTCTCTGGTAGAGTTACTGTTTGCCTCTCTGGTAGAGTCACTGTTTTCCTCTCTGGTAGAGTTATTGTTTGCCTCTCTGGCAGAGTTACTGTTTGCCTCTCTGGTAGAGTTACTGTTTGCCTCTCTGGTAGAGTTACTGTTTTTCTCTCTGGTAGAGTTATTGTTTGCCTCTCTGGCAGAGTTATTGTTTGCCTCTCTGGTAGAGTTATTGTTAGCCTCTCTGGTAGAGCTATTGTTTGCCTCTCTGGCAGAGTTATTGTTTGCCTCTCTGGCAGAGTTATTGTTTACCTCTCTGGTAGAGTTATTGTTAGCCTCTCTGGTAGAGCTATTGTTTGCCTTTCTGGTAGAGTTATTATTAGCCTCTCTGGTAGAGTTACTGTTTTGCCTCTCTGGTAGAGTTACTGTTTGCCTCTCTGGTAGAGTTACTGTTTGCCTCTCTGGTAGAGTTACTGTTTGCCTCTCTGGTAGAGCTATTGTTTGCCTCTCTGGTAGAGTTACTGTGTGCCTCTCTGGTAGAGTTACTGTTTGCCTCTCTGGTAGAGTTACTGTTTGCCTCTCTGGTAGAGTTACTGTTTGCCTCTCTGGTAGAGTTACTGTTTGCCTCTCTGGTAGAGTTACTGATTGCCTCTCTGGTAGAGTTACTGTTTGCCTCTCTGGTAGAGTTACTGTTTGCCTCTCTGGTAGAGTTACTGTTTGACTCTCTGGTAGAGTTACTGTGTGCCTCTCTGGTAGAGTTACTTTTTGCCTCTCTGGTAGAGTTACTGTGTGCCTCTCTGGTAGAGTTACTGTTTGCCTCTCTGGTAGAGCTATTGTTTGCCTCTATGGTAGAGTTACTGTGTGCCTCTCTGGTAGAGTTACTGTTTGCCTCTTTGGTAGAGTTACTGTTTGCCTCTCTGGTAGAGTTACTGTTTGCCTCTCTGGCAGACTTATTGTTTGCCTCTCTGGTAGAGTTATTGTTAGCCTCTCTAGTAGAGCTATTGTTTGCCTCTCTGGTAGAGTTATTGTTAGCCTCTCTGGTAGAGCTATTGTTTGCCTCTGTGGTAGAGTTACTGTTTGCCTCTCTGGTAGAGTTACTGTTTTCCTCTCTGGTAGAGTTACTGTTTGCCTCTCTGGTAGAGTTACTGTTTGCCTCTCTGGTAGAGTTACTGTTTGCCTCTCTGGTAGAGTTATTGTTTGCCTCTCTGGTTGAGTTACTGTTTGCCTCTCTTGTAGAGTTATTGTTTGCCTCTCTGGTAGAGTTATTGTTTGCCTCTCTGGTAGAGTTATTGTTAGCCTCTCTAATAGAGTTATTGTTTGCCTCTCTGGTAGAGTTATTGTTAGCCTCTCTGGTAGAGTTATTGTTTGCCTCTCTGGTAGAGTTACTGTTTGCCTCTCTGGTAGAGTTATTGTTTGCTTCTCTGGTAGAGTTACTGTTTGCCTCTCTGGTAGAGTTATTGTTTGCCTCTCTGGTAGAGTTATTGTTTGCCTCTCTGGTAGAGATATTGTTTGCCTCTCTGGTAGAGTTACTGTTAGCCTCTCTGGTAGAGTTACTGTTTTCCTCTCTGGTAGAGTTATTGTTTGCCTCTCTGGTAGAGTTATTGTTTGCCTCTCTGGTAGAGTTACTGTTTTCCTCTCTGGTAGAGTTATTGCTTGCCTCTCTGGTAGAGTTACTGTTTTCCTCTCTGGTAGAGTTATTGTTTGCCTCTCTGGTAGAGTTACTGTTTTCCTCTCTGGTAGAGTTATTGTTTGCCTCTCTGGTAGAGTTACTGTTTGCCTGTCTGGTAGAGTTACTGTTTGCCTCTCTGGTAGAGTCACTGTTTTCCTCTCTGGTAGAGTTATTGTTTGCCTCTCTGGCAGAGTTACTGTTTGCCTCTCTGGTAGAGTTACTGTTTGCCTCTCTGGTAGAGTTACTGTTTTCCTCTCTGGTAGAGTTATTGTTTGCCTCTCTGTTAGAGTTATTGTTTGCCTCTCTGGCAGAGTTACTGTTTGCCTCTCTGGTAGAGTTATTGTTTGCCTCTCTGGTAGAGTTACTGTTTGCCTCTCTGGTAGAGTCACTGTTTTCCTCTCTGGTAGAGTTATTGTTTGCCTCTCTGGCAGAGTTACTGTTTGCCTCTCTGGTAGAGTTACTGTTTGCCTCTCTGGTAGAGTTACTGTTTTTCTCTCTGGTAGAGTTATTGTTTGCCTCTCTGGCAGAGTTATTGTTTGCCTCTCTGGTAGAGTTATTGTTAGCCTCTCTGGTAGAGCTATTGTTTGCCTCTCTGGCAGAGTTATTGTTTGCCTCTCTGGCAGAGTTATTGTTTACCTCTCTGGTAGAGTTATTGTTAGCCTCTCTGGTAGAGCTATTGTTTGCCTTTCTGGTAGAGTTATTATTAGCCTCTCTGGTAGAGTTACTGTTTTGCCTCTCTGGTAGAGTTACTGTTTGCCTCTCTGGTAGAGTTACTGTTTGCCTCTCTGGTAGAGTTACTGTTTGCCTCTCTGGTAGAGCTATTGTTTGCCTCTCTGGTAGAGTTACTGTGTGCCTCTCTGGTAGAGTTACTGTTTGCCTCTCTGGTAGAGTTACTGTTTGCCTCTCTGGTAGAGTTACTGTTTGCCTCTCTGGTAGAGTTACTGTTTGCCTCTCTGGTAGAGTTACTGATTGCCTCTCTGGTAGAGTTACTGTTTGCCTCTCTGGTAGAGTTACTGTTTGCCTCTCTGGTAGAGTTACTGTTTGACTCTCTGGTAGAGTTACTGTGTGCCTCTCTGGTAGAGTTACTGTTTGCCTCTCTGGTAGAGTTACTGTGTGCCTCTCTGGTAGAGTTACTGTTTGCCTCTCTGGTAGAGCTATTGTTTGCCTCTATGGTAGAGTTACTGTGTGCCTCTCTGGTAGAGTTACTGTTTGCCTCTTTGGTAGAGTTACTGTTTGCCTCTCTGGTAGAGTTACTGTTTGCCTCTCTGGCAGACTTATTGTTTGCCTCTCTGGTAGAGTTATTGTTAGCCTCTCTAGTAGAGCTATTGTTTGCCTCTCTGGTAGAGTTATTGTTAGCCTCTCTGGTAGAGCTATTGTTTGCCTCTGTGGTAGAGTTACTGTTTGCCTCTCTGGTAGAGTTACTGTTTTCCTCTCTGGTAGAGTTACTGTTTGCCTCTCTGGTAGAGTTACTGTTTGCCTCTCTGGTAGAGTTACTGTTTGCCTCTCTGGTAGAGTTATTGTTTGCCTCTCTGGTTGAGTTACTGTTTGCCTCTCTTGTAGAGTTATTGTTTGCCTCTCTGGTAGAGTTATTGTTTGCCTCTCTGGTAGAGTTATTGTTAGCCTCTCTAATAGAGTTATTGTTTGCCTCTCTGGTAGAGTTATTGTTAGCCTCTCTGGTAGAGTTATTGTTTGTCTCTCTGGTAGAGTTATTGTTAGCCTCTCTGGTAGAGTTACTATTTGCCTCTCTGGTAGAGTTACTGTTTTCCTCTCTGGTAGAGTTATTGTTTGCCTCTCTGGTAGAGTTACTGTTTGCCTCTCAGGTAGAGTTATTGTTTGCCTCTCTGGTAGAGTTATTGTTTGCCTCTCTGGTAGAATTATTGTTTGCCTGTCTGGTAGAGTTACTGTTTGCCTCTCTGGTAGAGATATTGTTTGCCTCTGTGGTAGAGTTACTGTTTGCCTCTCTGGTAGAGTTACTGTTTGCCTCTCTGGTAGAGTTACTTTTTGCCTCTCTGGAAGAGTTACTGTTTGCCTCTCTGGTAGAGTTATTGTTTGCCTCTCTGGCAGAGCTATTGTTTGCCTCTCTGGTAGAGTTATTGTTAGCCTCTCTGGTAGAGTTACTATTTGCCTCTCTGGTAGAGTTACTGTTTTCCTCTCTGGTAGAGTTATTGTTTGCCTCTCTGGTAGAGTTACTGTTTGCCTCTCTGGTAGAGTTATTGTTTGCCTCTCTGGTAGAGTTATTGTTTGCCTCTCTGGTAGAATTATTGTTTGCCTGTCTGGTAGAGTTACTGTTTGCCTCTCTGGTAGAGATATTGTTTGCCTCTGTGGTAGAGTTACTGTTTGCCTCTCTGGTAGAGTTACTGTTTGCCTCTCTGGTAGAGTTACTTTTTGCCTCTCTGGTAGAGTTACTGTTTGCCTCTCTGGTAGAGTTATTGTTTGCCTCTCTGGCAGAGCTATTGTTTGCCTCTGTGGTAGAGTTACTGTTTGCCTCTCTGGTAGAGTTACTGTTTGCCTCTCTGGTAGAGTTACTGTTTGCCTCTCTGGTAGAGCTATTGTTTGCCTCTCTGGTATAGTTACTGTTAGCCTCTCTGGTAGAGTTACTGTTTGCCTCTCTGGTAGAGTTACTGTTTGCCTCTCTGGTAGAGATATTGTTTGCCTGTCTGGTAGAGTTACTGTTTGCCTCTCTGGTAGAGTTACTGTTTTCCTCTCTGGTAGAGCTATTGTTTGCCTCTCTGGTAGAGTTATTGTTTGCCTCTCTGGTAGAGTTACTGTTTGCCTCTCTGGTAGAGTTACTGTTAGCCTCTCTGGTAGAGTTACTGTTGGCCTCTCTGGTAGAGTTACTGTTTGCCTCTCTGGTAGAGTTACTGTTTGCCTCTCTGGTAGAGTTATTGTTTGCCTCTCTTGTAGAGTTACTGGTTACCTGTCTGGTAGAGTTACTGTTAGCCTCTCTGGTAGAGTTACTGTTTGCCTCTCTGGTAGAGTTACTGTTTGCCTCTCTGGTAGAGTTATTGTTTGTCTCTCTGGTAGAGTTATTGTTTGCCTCTCTGGTAGAGTTATTGTTTGCCTCTCTGGTAAAGTTACTGTTTGCCTCTCTGGTAGAGTTATTGTTTGCCTCTCTGGTAGAGTTACTGTTTGCCTCTCTGGTAGAGTTATTGTTTGCCTCTCTGGTAGAGTTACTGTTTGCCTCTCTGGTAGAGTTATTGTTTGCCTCTCTGGTAGAGTTATTGTTTGCCTCTCTGGTAGAGATATTGTTTGCCTCTCTGGTAGAGTTACTGTTAGCCTCTCTGGTAGAGTTACTGTTTTCCTCTCTGGTAGAGTTATTGTTTGCCTCTCTGGTAGAGTTATTGTTTGCCTCTCTGGTAGAGTTACTGTTTTCCTCTCTGGTAGAGTTAATGTTTTCCTCTCTGGTAGAGTTATTGCTTGCCTCTCTGGTAGAGTTACTGTTTTCCTCTCTGGTAGAGTTATTGTTTGCCTCTCTGGTAGAGTTACTGTTTTCCTCTCTGGTAGAGTTATTGTTTGCCTCTCTGGTAGAGTTACTGTTTGCCTGTCTGGTAGAGTTACTGTTTGCCTCTCTGGTAGAGTCACTGTTTTCCTCTCTGGTAGAGTTATTGTTTGCCTCTCTGGCAGAGTTACTGTTTGCCTCTCTGGTAGAGTTACTGTTTGCCTCTCTGGTAGAGTTACTGTTTTCCTCTCTGGTAGAGTTATTGTTTGCCTCTCTGTTAGAGTTATTGTTTGCCTCTCTGGCAGAGTTACTGTTTGCCTCTCTGGCAGAGTTACTGTTTGCCTCTCTGGTAGAGTTATTGTTTGCCTCTCTGGTAGAGTTACTGTTTGCCTCTCTGGTAGAGTCACTGTTTTCCTCTCTGGTAGAGTTATTGTTTGCCTCTCTGGCAGAGTTACTGTTTGCCTCTCTGGTAGAGTTACTGTTTGCCTCTCTGGTAGAGTTACTGTTTTTCTCTCTGGCAGAGTTATTGTTTGCCTCTCTGGTAGAGTTATTGTTAGCCTCTCTGGTAGAGCTATTGTTTGCCTCTCTGGCAGAGTTATTGTTTGCCTCTCTGGCAGAGTTATTGTTTACCTCTCTGGTAGAGTTATTGTTAGCCTCTCTGGTAGAGCTATTGTTTGCCTTTCTGGTAGAGTTATTATTAGCCTCTCTGGTAGAGTTACTGTTTTGCCTCTCTGGTAGAGTTACTGTTTGCCTCTCTGGTAGAGTTACTGTTTGCCTCTCTGGTAGAGTTACTGTTTGCCTCTCTGGTAGAGCTATTGTTTGCCTCTCTGGTAGAGTTACTGTGTGCCTCTCAGGTAGAGTTACTGTTTGCCTCTCTGGTAGAGTTACTGTTTGCCTCTCTGGTAGAGTTACTGTTTGCCTCTCTGGTAGAGTTACTGTTTGCCTCTCTGGTAGAGTTACTGATTGCCTCTCTGGTAGAGTTACTGTTTGCCTCTCTGGTAGAGTTACTGTTTGCCTCTCTGGTAGAGTTACTGTTTGACTCTCTGGTAGAGTTACTGTGTGCCTCTCTGGTAGAGTTACTGTTTGCCTCTCTGGTAGAGTTACTGTGTGCCTCTCTGGTAGAGTTACTGTTTGCCTCTCTGGTAGAGCTATTGTTTGCCTCTATGGTAGAGTTACTGTGTGCATCTCTGGGTGAGTTACTGTTTGCCTCTTTGGTAGAGTTACTGTTTGCCTCTCTGGTAGAGTTACTGTTTGCCTCTCTGGCAGACTTATTGTTTGCCTCTCTGGTAGAGTTATTGTTAGCCTCTCTAGTAGAGCTATTGTTTGCCTCTCTGGTAGAGTTATTGTTAGCCTCTCTGGTAGAGCTATTGTTTGCCTCTGTGGTAGAGTTACTGTTTGCCTCTCTAGTAGAGTTACTGTTTTCCTCTCTGGTAGAGTTACTGTTTGCCTCTCTGGTAGAGTTACTGTTTGCCTCTCTGGTAGAGTTACTGTTTGCCTCTCTGGTAGAGTTATTGTTTGCCTCTCTGGTTGAGTTACTGTTTGCCTCTCTTGTAGAGTTATTGTTTGCCTCTCTGGTAGAGTTATTGTTTGCCTCTCTGGTAGAGTTATTGTTAGCCTCTCTAATAGAGTTATTGTTTGCCTCTCTGGTAGAGTTATTGTTAGCCTCTCTGGTAGAGTTATTGTTTGCCTCTCTGGTAGAGTTATTGTTAGCCTCTCTGGTAGAGTTACTATTTGCCTCTCTGGTAGAGTTACTGTTTTCCTCTCTGGTAGAGTTATTGTTTGCCTCTCTGGTAGAGTTACTGTTTGCCTCTCTGGTAGAGTTATTGTTTGCCTCTCTGGTAGAGTTATTGTTTGCCTCTCTGGTAGAATTATTGTTTGCCTGTCTGGTAGAGTTACTGTTTGCCTCTCTGGTAGAGATATTGTTTGCCTCTGTGGTAGAGTTACTGTTTGCCTCTCTGGTAGAGTTACTGTTTGCCTCTCTGGTAGAGTTACTTTTTGCCTCTCTGGTAGAGTTATTGTTTGCCTCTCTGGTAGAGTTATTGTTTGCCTCTCTGGCAGAGCTATTGTTTGCCTCTGTGGTAGAGTTACTGTTTGCCTCTCTTGCAGAGTTACTGTTTGCCTCTCTGGTAGAGTTATTGTTTGCCTCTCTGGTAGAGTTATTGTTTGCCTCTCTGGTAGAGTTATTGATTGCCTCTCTGGTAGAGTTATTGTTTGCCTCTCTGGTAGAGTTATTGTTTGCCTCTCTGGTAGAGTTACTGTTTGTCTGTCTGGCAGAGCTATTGTTTGCCTCTCTGGTAGAGTTATTGTTAGCCTCTCAGGTGGAGTTATTTATTGCCTGTCTGGTAGAGTTATTGTTTGCCTGTATGGTAGAGTTATTTTTTGTCTGTCTGGTAGAGTTATTGTTTGCCTCACTGGTAGAGTTATTGTTTGCCTCTCTGGTAGAGTTATTGTTTGCCTGTCTGGTAGAGTTACTGTTTTCCTCTCTGGTAGAGTTATTGTTTGCCTCTTTGGTAGAGTTACTGTTTTCCTCTCTGGTAGAGTTATTGTTTGCCTCTCTGGTAGAGTTACTGTTTTCCTCTCTGGTAGAGTTTTTGTTTGCCTCTCTGGTAGAGTTATTGTTTGCCTCTCTGGTAGAGTTACTGTTTTCCTCTCTTGTAGAGTTACTGTTTGCCTCTCTGGTAGAGTTATTGTTTGCCTCTCTGGTAGAGTTATTATTTGCCTGTCTGGTAGAGTTATTGTTTGCTTGTCTGGTAGAGTTATTGTTTGCCTCTCTGGTAGAGTTACTGTTTTCCTCTCTGGTAGAGTTATTGTTTGCCTCTCTGGTAGAGCTATTGTTTGCCTGTCTGGTAGAGTTATTGTTTGCCTGTCTGGTAGAGTTATTGTTTGCCTCTCTGGTAGAGTTATTGTTTGCCTGTCTGGTAGAGTTATTGTTTGCCTGTCTGGTAGAGTTATTGTTTGCCTCCTTGTACAGTTGTTTTTCATCTCTCTGGTAGAGCTTTTGTGTGCCTCTCTGGTGTATGTGGACATTGTGTGTGGACACGAGTAGGTTGTTGCTAACAGGTTGAGGAGAGTCAGATCAGTTGATGTCGGGTCAGTTAGTGGGTGTCCGGTCAGCTAGTGGATGTCCAGAAAGTTTATGGATTTCCAGACATATAACGGATGCCAGAGAAGTCGAACGCGAATTTACCTTGTACTGATGTGATGACATGTGAATGCACTACCAGCTAGACCAAATGATATAGTGGTGGACTGGTAGACTGACACGTCTGTGAGCTGACCTTACGTTCAGACACAGTATATGAAGCATCTTCGAGAAGATGCTTTGGCCGGAGCTAGAACGTCCGCTTTTAGTAGATTTCACACACAACACTATACAATCTTCAGACTCCACACACAACACAATACAATCTTCAGACTCCACACACCCGGGAAGGTTAACCCAGTCACCAAATGCTCGCAGAAGTCTGATGTGTCGGCCTAACGGCGCAAGAACGCAGCTCTGCTGTAAACAGGCACAACGCAATCACGTCAGGAAAAAAAAAACAACTCCTGATGAACGCAGAAGAAGAAGAAGAAGAAGAAGAAGAAGAAGAAGAAGAAGAAGAAGAAGAAGAAGAAGAAGAAGAAGAAGAAGAAGAAGAAGAAGAAGAAGAAGAAGAAGAGAAGAAGAAGAAGAAGAAGAAGAAGAAGAAGAAGAAGAAGAAGAAGAAGAAGAAGAAGAAGAAGAAGAAGAAGAAGAAGAAGAAGACTCCACACACAACACGATACAATCTTCAGACTCCACACACAACACAATACAATCTTCAGGCTCCACACACAGCACCCTACAATCTTCAGACTCCACACACAACACGATACAATCTCCAGACTCCACACACAGCACCCTACAATCTCCAGACTTCACACACAACACGATACAATCTTCAAACTCCGTACACAAAACGATACAATCTTCAGACTCCATGCAGAACATGATACAATCTTTAGACTCCATGCAGGCCACAACAGGCTAAAACGCCACATGTGTCGTTAACTAAAGGCAGGAGACACTGATGCATGTAACTATAGAACTTGCGACATGTCAGCCAGACATGTGATGCAGGAGAGTCCAACAGATGCAGCACAGACACAACAGTCTTGGCCTACGCCAGGCTCCATTTGAGAATAAATTCTATAGAGATGTCAACAAGTTTCAGTTGACTACTGCTTTCTTCAGGGTAGTTCATATGAAGCCTTAAGGTGAACAAAGAAAATGAAGAAGAAGATACGAAGGAGGAATAAGAAGCTTGATTTGAACATCTGAAGTCACATGTTTATGATATGATCAAACCAACAATGTCAAGAAACGACCAGCTGACTTACGGGACCATTCAGTTACCGGTGCAACTAAGTCATGATATAACATTTACACATGTCAGCAGATTCCGTTGCCCTTGTCCCGATAGATACATTACTGTTTAAATGTCTCTCCATGGCCTGACCTGGTCAAATGGAGCAACCATTCTGAAGTCCAGCTTTCACTTCAATCGTCTGTCTCAGCCTTCACTTCCGTGCCTCATTGGCCATCAGATCTAATAACATGGTCCTTGATCACAATTTGCTGGTCGCAGACTTGGCACCGGGCTGGAGAAAAATCTGGCAGAAAGTGTCTCTCGTGGCAACGGTCACGTGGGCCGGGGTGTGACAGGAGACGGGCTGGGAGATGTGAGCCGGCCAGCGGAGACTCTCAGAAAATCACCGAGACAACCTCGTTAGCCTCGGCAAATGCTGGACCGGATAGAAACTCAATTGTCAACCATTGTTCGCGCTGAGTTGAGGGAGAGAGAGAGAGAGAGAGAGAGAGAGAGAGAGAGAGAGAGAGAGAGAGAGAGAGAGAGAGAGAGAGAGAGAGAGAGAGAGAGAGAGAGAGAGAGAGAGAGAGGCAGTGAAAGAGCGAGGGAAAAGATGAGGAAAGAAACAGGGGAGAGTGAGAGAGGTCGAGATAGGGAGGGGAGGGAGAAGTGAGAGAGGGCGAGAAGAGAGAAAGACACACAGTGAGGGGGAAGAGTGAGAAATACAGCGAGAGGGCTAGGAAGGGAGGGAGAGAGGAATGGAGAGAGCGGGTGGGAGAAAGGGAGCGTGAGGGAGGGGAGTAAGGGAGTGGGGTGAAAGAGAGAAGGGAATGAGAGACAAAGAGAGGGTGAGAGAGAAGAAGAAAGAGAGAAGGAGAGAAGAAGCATCTCAAATCACGAGTGTTTTTTTTTCCCTCCGTAAGTGTGATTTGGATCAAGTTCAGATTCGACATTGGTAGCACTGATTGATGTGAATACGCGTGTTATTTTATTTCGTTTGCGGACGTGGGTATATTTTCTAGAAAGATCCTGTCTGTGACTAGAGCTGATGACTCCTGCACTTTCCTGTCTGTGACTAGAGCTGGTGACTTCTCCACTTTCCTGTCTGTGACTAGAGGTGGAGACTCCTGCACTGTCATTTCTGTGACTCGAGCTGATGACTTCTGTACTGTCCTGTCTGTGACTAGTGCTAGTGACTCCTGCACTTTTCTGTCTGTGACTAGAGGTGGAGACTCCTGCACTGTCATTTCTGTGACTGGAGCTGATGACTTCTGTACTGTCCTGTCTGTGACTAGAGCTGGTGACTTCTGCACTGTCCTGTCTGTGACTAGAGCTGATGACTCCTGAACGTTTCTGTCTGTGACTAGAGCTGGTGACTCCTGAACGTTTCTGTCTGTGACTAGAGCTGATGACTTCTGCACTGTCCTGTCTGTGACTGGAGCTGATGACTTCTGTACTTTCCTGTCTGTGACTAGAGCTGATGACTTCTGCACTGTCCTGTCTGTGACTCGAGCTGATGACTTCTGCACTGTCCTGTCTGTGACTAGTGCTGGTGACTCCTGAACGTTTCTGTCTGTGACTATGAATGAATCACCCAAATAAACGAGAAGTAGATTGTGAGCTTTACTAAAACACGACTACAAGAGACAAATTGGACGTTGCGGCCAAAGCCTTCGTCAGCACAGGACAAACAAATACAAACCAATACAAAACTACATGAAACACACTATGACAATATTAAACTATTAAACTAATTAAAATTAAATGTACTCATCTGAATACCGTGTCCTAGCTTGGAAGGTCTGACACACGTAGCTCTGTCTGTGACTAGAGCTGATGATTTCTGTACTGTCCTGTCTGTGACTACAGCTGGTGACATCTATAATGTCCTGTCTGTGACTGGAGCTGATGACTCCTGCACTTTCATGTCTGTGATTAGAGCTGATGACTTCTGTACTGTCCCGTCTATGACTAGAGCTGGTGACTCCTGCACTGTCATGTCTGTGACTAGAGCTGATGACTCCTGCACTGTCCCGTCTATGACTAGAGCTGATGACTCCTGCACTGTCATGTCTGTGACTGGAGCTGATGACTTCTGTACTGTGCTGTCTGTGACTAGAGCTGGTGACTTCTGCACTTTCCTGTCTGTGACTAGAGCAGATGACTCCTGCACTTTCTTGTCTGTGACTAGAGCTGGTGACTCATGCACTGTCCTTTCTGTGGCTAGATCTGGTGACATCTGAACTGTCCTGTCTGTGACTAGAGCTGGTGACTTCTCCCTGGCTTAGGAGTTAAGCGACTTTCTCCGTAATCCCGTTTATCCATATAGAGTAACGCAGCGCGCGAGAATTGGAAGCAGTTCTCGCCGCGTTGGTAACTTACAGGATAAGTGAGCCGGCCGATTAGAAATCAATGGCAAACTACTGAGCATAATCTTGCCAAGAATTCAACGATAGCGGTAAAATGCTGGTGATGACAGCGATGTCCTGTGAAGGATATGCGGAAAAACAAAATGGGTGCTCGAGTGAGTGTGTATGTTTGTGTTAGTGTTAGAATGTATCGTGCGAATGCGTATATGAGTGTGAAAGTGTGAGTGTCTGTGTTCGAGTTTGAGACACTAACAAACATATCACGATATCCGCAACAACCACAGCCCCTGCTGATGTCACTGTGCAGACCGCATACATCGACATTTGAATTTCCCTTCCACACTCCCCTCACATCGTACACCGCTTCGTTAGCTGTGTAACCTATAACCAGATCTACCGCCTGGTGTAACACTGCTGACACGTGCCCTCCACTGGTGGCCTACCACGGGTTTCTGTTCGACCTGACGGAAGCAATCAATAATAATTAAGTCGGCAATCACCGAGAGCGGCTCTTGACGTCGTCGCCACGGCCTGTTGAGCGTGAGAGTCGCCAGCCACGGTAGCTTACCACTCATGATGAACGAGGCTGCCGAGCTAATATGGAAGCTATGTATGAGAATGTGGGCTGGTTAGAGAAAGTGTCTTTCCTATAGCGTCGGCTGGGTTCTGGACTCTGTGTCCTATATTGTGTTGTGTTGTGCTGTTTTGTACTGTACTGTATTGTGTTGTTATATTGCGTTGTGTTGTGTTGTGTTGTGTTGTGGTGTATTATATTGTGTTGTGTTGTATTGTATTGCATTTATTGTACAGTATTTTGTTATGTTGTATTGTATTGTTTTGTGTCGTGTTGTGTTGTGTAGTTTTGTATTGTGTTGCCTTATATTGTGTTGTCTTGTATCGTATTGTGTTATATTGTATTGTATTGTGTTGTGTTGTGTTGTATAGTAATTATTTGTCTGACTGTTATTTTATTGAAGATAGTATAAATATGATGTGTATGCAACTTGTGGTGCTATAGAACTATAATGTGGATATACTTTACAGTGGTATAAAACTCTGGTGTCGATACAACTTAGGGCAATATGTCATTGTGATATTTATATGAAATGGGGATGTTAAAGAACTATGCTGTCACTATAACTTACGGTGCTAAAGAACTATGCTGTCACTATAACTTACGGTGCTAAAGAACTATGATGTCACTATAACTTACGGTGCTAAAGAACTATCATGTCATTGTAACTTACGGTGCTAAAGAACTATAATGCCGCTATAACTTACGGTGCTAAAGAACTATCATGTCATTGTAACTTACGGTGCTAAAGAACTATCATGTCACTGTATCTTAAATTGCTAAAGAACTATCATGTCACTGTATCTTACGGTGCTAATGAACTATGATGTCATTGTAACTTACGGTGCTAAAGAACTATAATGCCGCTATAACTTGGTGCTTCCTTCTCTGTTGGGGTAAAAAAAAAACTTGCATTATAATTCAAGTATGTCTATCTGTCCATCCGTCGCTCTGCCTCTGTCCGTCCGTCCGTCCGTCGCTCTGCCTCTGTCCGGCTGTCGGTCCGTCGCTCTGCCTCTGTCCGTCCGTCCGCCCGTCGCTCTGCCTCTGTCCGTCCGTCCGCCCGTCGCTCTGCCTCTGTCCGTCCGACCGTCCGTCGCTCTGCCTCTGTCCGTCCGTCCGTCGCTCTGTCTCTGTCCGTCCGACCGTCCGTCGCTCTGCCTCTGTCCATCCGTCCGTCCGTCTTTCTGCCTCTGTCCGTCCGACCGTCCGTCGCTCTGCCTCTGTCCGTCCCACCGTCCGTAGCTCTGCCTCTGTCCGTCAGTCGCTCTGCCTCTGTCCGTCCATCGCTCTGCCTCTGTTCGTCCGTCCGTCCGTCGCTCTGCCTCAGTCCATCCGTCCGTCCATCGCTCTACCTCTGCCCGCCCGTCGCTCTGCCTCTGTCCGTCCGTCCGTCTGTCCGCCCGTCTGTATGTCTGCTTGTCTGTCTGTGTTTCTGTCTATATGTCTGACTACTTATCTGCCAGTCTACTATCTGCCTGCCTACCTATCTGTTTGCCTACTATCTACCTGCCTATCTGACTGTCTGCTTGCTTATTTACATGCCTGCTGGCCTGCCTACTATCTACATGCCTACCTATCTGTCTACCTATCTGCCTACTATCTGCCTGTCTACTATCTGTAATGAAATAATGTATTAAAGAGAGTGATAGAAGGGTAGGATGTCAGAGTGGCCTGCGTGCAAAATTCTTAAACATTTGAAAATAAAGTTTGTTCGTTCGTTCGTTCGTTCGTTTTGCCTGCCTATATCTGTCTGCCTACCTATCTGCGTGCCTGCCGGTCTGCCTACTGTCTGCCTGCCTACCTATCTGTCTGACTACTTATCGGCCTGCCTATCTATCTGTCTGCCTACTATCTGCCTGCCTACCTATCTGTCTGCTTATTTATCTGCCTGCCTGCCTACCTAACTTTCTGCCTGCCTTACCTATCTGTCTGCCTGCCTGTATGCCTATTCATCTGCCTGTCTATCCGTCTGCATAACTATCTGTCTGCCTGCCTGTCTGCCTATTAGCCTACGTTCCTGTCTGTCCGTCTGTCTATCTGCCTCCCGTCTGCCAGGCTGTCTGAATGCTTAAGCTTGCATGTCTGTGTGCACGTATTTGTGTATGTGTGTGTGTCTATGTGTGTCGTCCGCCATCTACAACCTACGCCCGTGTTTATCAGACATCACATCTATGAGCGCTGACAGGCAGACATTGCTTCTGTCGATCAAGTGCTGAAACGTTTGACACATCTGTGTTGTTGTGACAGACATCACATGTCAGACCAGATCTGGCCTCACACACTTTTAACTAGACCCCGCTAGCTGGGTCTGTTCAGTTCTCCCTGACTGGGTCTATCAGGTTACCGCTAGCTGGTTCTGACTGTGGACCCGTGCGATACTGTTCAAACAGCAGCAATATTCGAAACCGGCTTCTTTTGTTCTCGTATTGATTTCGCACTGATATACGACCTGTTTCTGTCACGGTTGTTCGTATTTCTGTCAACAACAACAACAACAGTTAGCACAAGAGATTCAACAATCTACATCAAAAGTTATACAACAATTGCAAGAAGATAGATTATATTTGAATACAAAGAAGATGGAGATCAAGCATAACATTCGCAAACACCTTACGAAGTGCAGACTGTGATACAGATCATCAGTTATTAGAAGCAGATCTGAAATTAAAACTCAAAAAGCTTACCCGAGGACCAAGGCCACTTTTTTTTTTTAAAATCTAAAACAAACCACACAAAAAAACCCAGATGCACACAATGTAGAAGTGAGGAATCGTTTTGGGGTCTTGATGTCTGTACAAGAGGAAATGACATCTGATGAACTGGTAGTACAAGCTAGAGATATCTTGATAACAGCAGCCAAAGATTTAATTCCGACCAGGACAAGCCATGGATTACACCATGCACGTTAGAATTAATAAAACAACGAAGGTAACTGAAAAAGAAAGGAGAAACCGATAATAGTAGGATAAAGTATAAATCTTTAACACTAGAAATAAGAAAGAACACAAGAAAGGACAAAAACCAATATATACAAGATTGGTGTATTAAAATAGCGCAATATCAAAAAAATGGAAGAGATTACAAAATGTTCAAAGAAATGAAGTTACTGACAAGAAATGTTCAACCTCAATTAAATGTTATCTGTGGCAAGTTGGGAAATACCTTAACAGAATGTAGACAAATTCTATAAAGATGGCAGGAATACTGCAGTGGAATGTATGATATGAATGACTGTGAGGATATGAATGATATATATGAACCAATGACAGCAGAGACAGAACCTGAACCCTCATTAGATGACATTGCATGGGCAATAAAGAACCTGAAGAATGGTAAATCCCAGGATGTGATGAGATACCAGCTAAACTATTTGAAGCGGGAGGAGAATTGACCTACATACTTGAATAACGTACCGTTGGATTTTTTTTTCTTCAAGAGGTATTCAACTATGCAGGTTATATAATTAAAAAGCAATTTAGAAACAGTTTCTATGTATTTGAAACACCTCCAGATAAAGTGCCCAGTGCAGCTTCTCCAGCAGTCATCGAGACAGTGGCCAACCCTTCAATCCCCGGCCGCCATTCACCCAAGCAGGCACTCTCCATCCACTTTCAGCTTTGTTTGCAGGCTTATTCCATTTCTGTCCCATACATTCTAGTACAGTCTGCCAAAGGCCATGCTGGCCTTGGAGATTCTTGCATTCACTTCGTCATCAATTGTTACAGCTTGTGACACAGTGCTGCCAAGATAGGTGAATTTGTCCACAACACTTAGTCTATGACCATTCACCTTGATATTCGGCACGGTGTGATTATTCCCTGGAGCTGGCTGGTACATAACCACAGTCTTCTCTAAGTTGATATTGAGCCCAAAGTTGGCACAGGCATATGAGAAAGCTGAAACATTGTGTTGCTTGTCTGCCTCTGAGTTGGCGTATAGAGCGCAATCATCAGCTAACAGGAGCTCTCTGACGGTGTCGCTGTTAGTTTTGGTTTTGGCTTTCAGCCTTATGAGACTGAACATCTTTCCATCCATGCGATGTCTATTCCAATGTCGTTGTTCTCGAAGGCATTCGTCAGCATAGCTAAAAACATGAGGCTGAACAGTGTTGGTGCCAGGACACATCCTTGCTTCACTTCATTGGTGACAAGAAAGGGCCCAAACAGATCACAATTTTCCTTTACTCTTGCCTGCATACCATCATGAAATAGCCGCACTATTTGGGCAAACTTTCGTGGACAGCCATATTTCGCCATAATCTTCCACAGTCCTTCTCTGCTGACTGTATAAAAAGCCTTGGTAAGGTCAGTGAAAATGGAGAACATTTCGGAGTTCTTCTTCTTCTTCTTTGCGTTCATCCGGAGTGTTTTTTCAGATGTGATTGCGGTGTGTCTGGTTAGGCACCCTTGGGTCGAAACCCTTAGGCCAACACATCCGACTTTTAGCGTGCATTTTTGACCAGGTTAGCATTCCTGGGAGACTCTCACTTTTGTGGTACCGTCCACATCCCAGCTGGTCAAGTTGGAACAGTCGAAGACTGCACGGTCATCCCTAAAATGTAGGCAAGGACAGTCCATAGCATTTTCCGCCATCCTGGGTGGCTTCCATAATTGCAGAGCCGGCACATAACGCTCTGGTACTGGGCTTACCGAGGGAATCGTCACGTCCTGCTCATGGCTGCTTTAATTCCTCACTTCAATATATTGGGCATTTCGTTCGCCACGGGCCGTTCCCGCACAGACCAGACTGGTTTGCAGTCAATCTCCACTCAGCGAGTTATTCGGACATGTGCTTGTCGTTGTGTCCGTCAGAGCTGCTCCAGACACGTCGGTCATTCGGAAAACTACCTAGTCAGAGCTGTTCCGAACAAGAGCGGCATTCGGAAACTAGGTAGCTGTTCCTAGCACGAGGGAAGACTAGTTAGAGCTTTTCCGGTCACGAAAAACATTTCACTCGGACGTAATTGCGTAGTGCCATTTTTATTTTGCCGCCCGTAGGCTGGCACTTCCGGCTATGGCGGACATTTTTGATGAGGTTAGCCTTCCTCAATTTTCGAGACAGTTAGACTCTTATTTCGACTTCCACACAGCAAGCTTTTGCTTCGGGCTGCCACGTAATGGATTCGCAAGACAGGCGTTCCATTTCGTGTCAACGAGACAATTTTCCACCTTTGACTACACTCATTCCATGAGTATGGTTACAGACTATCTACGGGACGTGCGACCGAGGTGTTTTTCCACCTTTTGTACTCGCTCACGAGGTAGGCTACATGTGCTGCCGGCTCAGCACCTAACCTCCGTGCGTCTGTGGGCGAATAACGGTCAGGCCCTTTCATCCGGGGATACCTCATATCCTCCAGCTAAGAGCCATCGAACGAGTATCATCGCCGAGCATGTAGCGGGCTCAGCACTTCATCACAATTTTGATGTAGGTGTGTGTCGGCCAGGCTCTCACTTCCTAGAGTTATGGCTTAGAGACGTTCAGCCATACACCTCGGATGGGAGCCTTAGAGGTTATGTCCGGAATGAGATTTTTGGGATCGTTTGCCTGATTTTGACTGCTATCCTCAGTCACCTGCAGAGCAGCAGGTTGTGTCTCTCTTAGTCTGGTCCCTATCCCACGAGCCGTCCGATATGTAGTTTTTATCCATCGGCAAGCACATGGGGTCGATGGGACACGCAAGCTCCCCACCACGGCAAGGTGGGGGACACATCGGGGGAGATTTCGGAGTTCTGTTCCTGACATTTCTCTTGCAGCTGCCTTGCAGCGAAAATCATGTCAACAGTTCCTCGTTCTTTTCTGAAGCCACATTGACTCTCGGGGAGAGGACATTGATCGAGATGGGCTGTGAGGCGCTTGAGAAGAACTATGGCGTGTATATTCACTGCAATTGAGAGCAAGAAGCTGATGCGGTGGTTGTCACAGGATTGGGGGTTTCCTTTACGTTTGTAAAGGTGGACTATTGACGCGTACTTGAAATCTTGTAGCATGGTCTCGTTCACCCATATGTTTGTAAAAACTTGGTGAAGCTGCTCTATTAGGACCGGCCCACCTGCCTTGTATATCTCTGCTGGGATCGAGTCAGGACCAGGCGTCTTACCGCTGGAGAGTTGCTGGATGGCTTTGTTTACTTCCAATATAGTTGGCAGGTCATCAAGTGTATCATTGAGGGGAATTTGAGGATGGCAGTTGATGGTTTCATCATCGAAGAAGAAGGTTGCATTTAAGATGTTGCTTAAATGCTCTGCCCAGCTGTCACAGGGACCACTGTCGTTAACGATAAGATGATAAACTAACAGAGAACCAGTCTGTATTCACAGCTGCAATTGTTTGTTACTAGTGGAGAATCACTCATGTCGGATCAAAGGAAACTACAAGTCTTTGAGAGTTCCCTAGGAACGGGGAATTTGTCGGCATTGTTTGATGTATCGTCGTTTGAGAGAAAAAGCTTGTTGTGTTCGTGGTGGAAGAAGGGGACAACTATTCTTGTGAAGTTGGGAACAGATTGTCTGCCGCTGAGGCCATCTGTTGTTTACATCGAATGACGTCACTAGGACAATACCCGACTGTATGCAAAACAGAATTTGTTACCGCTAGTTTGAACAAGGGAGTTGACCTAGGCTGAAGTGTTTCGACTAGCTCTGTTTTAATATAGAAAAGAATCTAGCGTGTTCGGTATCAATTAACGTTGAGGAACATGAGTCTTTCATGGCAAAGTGTAGATTCGATTCAAAATAGAGCTGAGTGTTCATAAGGTATTTACTAAATAGTATTTAGATGTAAATAATGTAGGATAGTCTGGTGATTGTTGTTGCGTTGCGGTTAGGTATTCGAGGAGTGCCGGCGACAGTAGGCAATCGGATTGTTAAAACTAACTAGTGTGAGAGGTCAATTAGCTCAGCTGGTTGGAAATAGTGAAGTGGGATGATATTTAGAAGGATTGAGGATGGTTGGGGGATAGGGGAAATGTCCAATAGTGGGATCTTCCAGTGGGGGTCTACTGGGGTTCCGCACTTTACATTTGGTCTTTCCTTGTCTTACCCTAATTTAGACCGATGTGATGAGCTCCTCTGCCCCATGACAGAGTTTGGTTCACTGTCATATACCTGAGTGAGGCCGTCGGCCTACACTCATCTAATAGGAGTCAGTGTCCGGTTGCGCTCACCGGTGTGTTCTCTCTCTTTCACAGGTTCCCTCACGTTACTCAGGTGAAGCTGAAACATCACTGTTTACTATAATGGATACCTTAGTGCAGGCAAAGTTATTCAGCAGCTTTTGCACTGGGCCCATGATAAAAGGGGTCTGAAGGAACATGGCTCGGATGAGCCGAAACATATACGTATCCAGCAGATGTCTTCTTAGTGATAGGGATCACGGAAGTCAATAGTGAGATTATTTTTCAAAACCACATGTGAACAGAACACTAGTGATTGCTTTCCACATCACATGTAGAAAGATCCATAGTGAATATCTAGGTAACAGAAACAATGAACCTGGTGCTATTACTAAATTACTAGATTTCTGTGGGACTGTAAACAATAACAGTGTAATTATGAAATGATAGGACCTTTAGAAAATGAATCACGTTATTTCAAGGGACAGCGTTCCGGGTTTTCACAAGGCAAGGATGTTTTAAGTCTCAGAACAGTAGGGTCATCTAATAACATGGTGTGTGATCGATTCAGGATCAGTATCGGACTATATCCGTGATTGGTGACCAAGTATCTGGGTTATCAAAAAGCTACCGGACGAAGTCAACATCTAGCAGGAGGGACACATCGTTTGGTGAGGTTATCGTGTACTGAACTATGAAGATGTTGTGTGATCCTTACAGGGATGATCAGACTTTGCTCCTGAGTTGTTCGGTCTGATTCTGCAGACACTAGAGTATACGACATACATTCTACACATACACTTCTCACATACATACACTTTTCTTTATTCAATTAATGTGTTATTAATTTTTAGAAGCTAGAGTTGTTTAGTATGTTGTTTTGGGGAAGTGTGAGAGGGGGCATGAGCCAGTGGTGAAAGAGAGAGAGAGAGAGAAAGAGGTATCCATTGACTGAAGGAGTGTGGTGGACAGAATCTGGTGGATTCTCCAGAATAATGATATGGGGTTAAAAATAATGTGGGTGTTGATTCCCCTCACTCCAGGGACGACACAATAAAGGAAATCCACGACATTACTGGGGGATCGTAAACGGGATCTTTTGACAAGGGGATCTCTCGTAATCGGGATCCTTTGACAGCGGGATCTCTCGACAATGGGATCTTTTGACAAGGGGCTCTTTTGACAACGAGATTTCTAGACGACGGGGTCTTTTGACACGGGATCTTTCGATACAGGACGGTGATATCATATTAGTGAGGATCCAGCTAGGGTGAATGTGAATAGGAGTTAAGACACATATCTTACCTGTTCACACTTCACACGTCTACTTAGGTCTGTGGTCCTAATTCTACTCTTGTCACTGAGTGATTGTGTTGTGTTGTGCTGTGTGGTGTTAAATATATAGATACATTTTAATTAGTGATTATCTATATATTTGTTCTGGAGATAATTTGCACTCATCCTGCTGACCTACCTCTCTGAAATATGGCCACTCCTAAACTAACTATGGCAGAACTAAGGGCAAAGGGGGAAGAAATGGGTTTGTCGGGTTCTGCACTAACAGATTACATACAGGAGGTGGAGAGGGATTTCGTCAAGCAGAAAGGGAAGATCGGAAGGGCGAGATGGAATTGAGAAAGATGGAGTTCGAAACTAAGAGGATAGAAGCTGAGCAGGCCACTAGAAGGCTGGAACTTGAAGCTGAGCAGGCAGCTATGAAACGTGAAGCTGAGCAGGCAGCTAAGAAACTTGAAGCTGAGCAAGCGGCTAAGAAACTTGAAGCTGAGCAAGCCACTAGAAGGCTGGAACTTGAAGCTGAGCAGGCAGCTAAGAAACTTGAAGCTGAGCAAGCAGCTAAGAAACTTGAAGTTGAGCAAGCTGCTAGGCAACGGGAAGCTGAACAAGAAGCTCAGAAAAGGGAGCACTAGTACCGAATGCGGGAACTCGAGCTTAAGAGGCAATCTAGCGGGGAAACTGAGGGAGCAGTGGGAGGTTCCTCTCTACTGGGCTCAACCCCAGTAGATGGACATAGTTACCATGCTATGAAGTTTCCTCTAGCCGTCTACGAAGAAGACAAAGAGAAGATTGACCAGTACCTACATCGCTTCGAGGCCATGTCTGTTGCTATGGGTCTGGATTGTGACAAATGGTGTCTTAAGTTGTCCCAGGGATTACGCGGGACTGGTTACGAGGTTTATTCTCGCCTGCCGCCCGGACACGAGAACAATTACGACGAATTGAAAACAGCTCTGCTGTAACGTTTCAAAGTTACGTCACATGCCTACCGGAAAAAATTTCGAGCAGCGAAACGAGAACCGGGAGAGTTGTTTGCCGCCTACAGTTTGCCTCTGAAATCCTATCCCCATAAGTGGATGGATTTGGCTGGGTTCGCGCATGACTATGAGAGTCTGGAAGAGCTCATGGTGGTCGATCAGTTGAAGAAGCAAATGTCGAAACCTCTCAGGACATTCCTTGGAGAACAAGGTGCGGAACGTATTGACCTCGTGACGAAATTGGCAGAACGGTTCTTCGAGGTACATGGGGAGGCAGGGGAAAACCTTTCCACCAACACCAAAAGTCAGGAGAACCATGACCGGAAGAAAACCAAAAACACAGGAACCAAGAAGGGGGAACCTATGTTAAAACTTCAGAGGAGAGTTTGGAGAAGAAGAAGGAGGGAAGCAAGAGCACCCCGAGCTCTATATCAAAAAGACCGTGGTCGGAGAAGTGGTGCTCGATTTGTAAGTCGCCCTCTCACAATACGAGGGACTGTAAATCGAAGGCTAAGAGCCCTCACTTCGCAGTATGTCAAGTGACTTCCAAGGAGGTTGTCACTGAAAATACCAAGGTCGACAAGGAAGCTCGCCACCAGGAGAGCTCACTAAAGTCCGGCACTGGAAAATCTAGGACAGGGAAATGGTGCAAACACTGCAGGTCGAACACGCACAAAGCTATTGACTGCAGGGTTAAGTCAGTAAAATCTCATTTCGTCGTGTGCCCAGAGAAACCTAAGGTGGAGACCACAGAACAGGTCGAAGCCGAGGAAGAGACTCCAGACCAGGATAAACCACCTGTAGTGGAATTGATAGAGGTTAACGGCCGACAAGTTGAGTGTCTATACGACACTGGACTGGACGGGGAGGCCGTGATCTCTGCGGATCTGGTACACCCAGAACAATTCACAGGTGAGACCATGGAGATACAGCCTGCACAGAAGAGTGCTGTAGCCATGAAGTTGCCCATTGCCAAAGTGGAGATTCGGTCAAGATATGTCACCGGCACAATCAAGGCCGCTGTATTGACCGATTCCATTTTTCCCGTCATCCTCGGTTGCCGGTGTGTCTTTCTGGGAATGCCCATGGAGCCAATCCACCCTGCCGGGGGAGCTGCGAACTGCCCAGAGTGAGGATGCAACCTTACGTCCTTGCTACAAGAAGCTGCAGAGAAGTGCTGATCCACCAAAACGGGGGCAGTACTACATAAAGAATAGGATACTCTACAGGAGAGCCGGAAGGGGAGACTCTACACTGTCAGTTGGTGGTTCCGAAGGCCCACCGTTCCCAAATTCTTCATATGGGGCATACCATCTCATTTAGTGGGCATATGGGTATTGCCGCCACCATTCAGCGAATTTCCTGCCATTACTATTGGCCGGGAATGACAGGTGATGTGCGTCGGTATGTGAAGTCATGCCCTGAGTGCCAGAGGGTGGCACCGAAACACTGGACAGCACCGGTGGTCCTGGGTGAAATGCCCATCATAAACTCTCTTTTCGAGAGGGTAGCCATCGATATCGTGGGTCCACTTGCCAGGACGAGGAAGAGGAACATGTATATTCTCATAATGGTGGATTGCTGTTCGCTTTGGGGTGAAGCCATACCATTGCCAACCATTGACTTGAAACGAGTGGCTGATGCACTGATGGAGGCCTTTACAAGATTAGGCTTCTCTGATCAAATACTGACGGACAATGGGTCCCAGTTTTGTGGGAAATTGATGGAGGAGGTATTTAGAGTGTTCCACTCTAACAATATACATACCAGCCCTTACCACCCTCAAGCCAATGGACAAGTTGAGCGTTTCAACGGCAATGCTCCGGAAACTGGCACAGGAAAAACCTGATAGGTGGGATGATTATATCCCATCAGCACTTTTTGCCTATCGGGAAGTACCTCATGGCTCAACAGGACTACTACCCGCTACTTTGCTGTTTGGTCGTCCAATCAAAGGACCGTTGGAAGCCATGTTGAGGAGTTGGACTGAGGAGGGGACGTCAGAAGAAGTGATCTCCTCTTATAAATACGTGGAGGAACTGAAAGAAAAACTTCACAAAGGATAGACTCTGGCGACTCAAAACTTGGAAAAGGCCAGAAAAAGACATGCGGCTTACTATAACCGTAGGTCTAAAGACAGATCTCTAGAGGTGGGAGACAAAGTTTTGTTGCTACTCCCAACGGGAATCAACAAACTGGAGATAAGTTGGCAAGGACCATTTCCCGTGGAAAGGGTGATATCCAGAACCATCTATCAGATCCGGATCCGGGGAAAGTCGAAGATTTTCCATATCAATCTCCTGCGGAAGTACGAGGAGAGACCCGGAGACAAAGCAGCCCATCTCATGGCAATGGCAGTTGCAGTGGAGACGGAAGTGGGAACCAACGAGGGCAGGGAATATCCCCTGGTACACCAGGAAACCTACATGGATGTGCAGGTGAACCCTGATCTGACTTCCCAGGAGAGGGAAAAGATTGCCCACGTTCTCGAGTCTCATAAGGAGATACTGACTGATAAACTAGGACGAACGAGGTTGGTTGAGTTCGAGATGACTTTGACCACACAGGAGCCTGTCCGCCTAAAGGTTTACCCAGTGCCATTCTCTAAAGAAAAGGCCCTGGAGGAGGAAATACAGAAACAGCTGGAGGATGACGTGATTGCGCCATCCACATCCCCATACAATGCGGGGGTGGTTTTGTTACGCAAACCAAGTGGAGAACACCGGTTGTGTATAGACTATCGACTCTTAAACAGCCATACTCAATTTCAGGTGGAACCTTTGCCGAATCCAACTAAGTTATTCGCTAGGCTCCATAAGGCTAGGTACTACTCAAAGGTGGATCTGAGTCGGAGGTATTATCAGATACCGGTCAAACCAGTGATTCGACCCCTGCTGACTTTCAGTACACCCAGTGGACACTACGAATTCAAGGTCATGCCATTTGGACTCAGCAATGCACCTAGTGTGTTTACTCGCATGATGAGGACCTTATTAGATCCCTTACAGGATCCGTCCATTATCTCATTCTTGGATGATATACTGATTTACAGTGACAGCTTGGATGACCATTTGCAATCCTTGGAGAGAGTTTTCAATAGGCTCAAGGATGCAGGGCTTACAGCTCGTCCAACCAAGTGCATGATTGGTTACCAGACTCTGGAATTTCTGGGTCCCAGAGGAAAAGAACCTAGAAAAAATCAGAAGTGTTCCAATGCCAAAAACGAAGAAGGATGTGCGATCCTTTCTCTCGTTGTGTGGGTATTACCACAAATTTATCCCGCATTTCACTGAACTGGGAGCTCCATTAACAGACACCTTCAAAAAGGGATCCCTGGACCAAATCGTTTGGACACTGGAGTGCGAGAGTACCTACAGTCAGTTGAAGGAGGCTTTGGTCAGCAAACCTGTGTTACAGCTCCCTGACCTTTCCAAACTATTTATTTTGAGAACGGATGCGAGTGGGATTGGAATTGGGGCAGCCCTGTTACAGGAAGGGAAAGACGATGCTTCGGTTTTGAAACCTGTGGCATACGCAAGCAAGAAACTTCTCCAGGCTGAGAGGAATTATTCGACCGTCGAGAGAGAGTGTTTGTCTCTCGTATGGGCCGTGCAGAAATTCCAGCCCTATTTGTATGGAGTTCAGTTTCGGGTCCAGCCGCATCATCAGCCCTTGATGTTCCTGGCTACTTCTCAGAAGCTCAACGCCCGTTTGATGCGGAGGTCGTTGCTACTTCAACAATACCATTTCACTGTGGGGTATATACCTGGGAAGGAAAATGTTGGAGCAGATTTTCCGTCCAGACACCCAGCTCCTGAAGAGGAGGAATAAATCATCTGGATCGAACTTACAGTGGAAAAGAGTGAGATGGACTACTCTCTTAAGAGTATGTCACGGGACCACTGTCGTTAAAGATAAGATGATAAACTAACAGAGAACCAGTCTGTATTCACAGCTGCAATTGTTTGTTACTAGTGGAGAAACACTCATGTCGGATCAAAGGAAACTACAAGTCTTTGAGAGTTCCCTAGGAACGGGGAATTTGTCGGCATTGTTTGATGTATCGTCGTTTGAGAGAAAAAGCTTGTTGTGTTCGTGGTGGAAGAAGGGGACAACTATTCTTGTGAAGTTGGGAACAGATTGTCTGCCGCTGAGGCCAACTGGTGTTTACATCGAATGACGTCACTAGAACAATACCCGACTGTATGCACAACAGAATTTGTTACCGCTAGTTTGAACAAGGGAGTTGACCTAGGCTGAAGTGTTTTGACTAGCTCTGTTTTAATATAGAAAAGAATCTAGCGTGTTCGGTATCAATTAACGTTGAGGAACATGTGTCTTTCATGGAAAAGTGTAGATTCGATTCAAAATAGAGCTGAGTGTTCATAAGGTATTTACTAAATAGTATTTAGATGTAAATAATGTAGGATAGTCTGGTGATTGTTGTTGCGTTGTAGTTAGGTATTCAAGGAGTGTCGGCGACAGTAGGCAATCGGATTGTTAAAACTAACTAGTGTGAGAGGTCAATTAGCTCAGCTGGTTGGAAATAGTGAAGTGGGATGATATTTAGAAGGATTGAGGATGGTTGGGGGATAGGGGAAATGTCCAATGGTGGGATCTTCCAGTGGGGGTCTACTGGGGTTCTGCACTTTACATTTGGTCTTCCTTTGTCTTACCCTAATTTATACCGATGTGATGGGCTCCTCTGCCCCATGACAGAGTTTGGTTCACTGTCATATATCTGAGTGAGGCCGTCGGCCTACACTCATCTAATAGGAGTCAGTGTCCGGTTGCTCTCACCGGTGTGTTCTCTCTCTTTCACAGGTTCCCTCACGTTACTTAGGTGAAGCTGAAACATCACTGTTTACTATAATGGATACCTTAGTGCAGGCAAAGTTATTCAGCAGCTTTTACACTGGGCCCATGATAAAAGGGGTCTGAAGGAACATGGCTCGGATGAGCCGAAACATATACGTATCCAGCAGATGACTTCTTAGTGATAGGGATCATGGAAGTCAATAGTGAGATTATTTTTCAAAACCAAATGTGAACAGAACACTAGTGATTGCTTTCCACATCACATGTAGAAAGAACCATAGTGAATAACTAGGTAACAGGAACAATGAACCTGGTGCTTTTACTAAATTACTAGATTCCTGTGGGATTGTAAACAATAACAGTGTAATTGTGAAACGGTAGGACCTTTAGAAAATGAATCACGTTATTTCAAGGGACAGCGTTCCGGGTTTTCACAAGGCAAAGATGTTTTAAGTGTCAAAACAGTATGAACATCTAATAACATGGTGTGTGATCGATTCAGGATCAGTATCGGACTATATCCGTGATTGGTGACCACGTATCTGGGTTATCAAAAAGCTACCGGAGGAAGTCAACATCTAGCAGGAGGGACACATCGTTTGGTGAGGTTATCGTGTACTGAATTATGAAGATGTTATGTGATCCTTACAGGGGTGATCAGACTTTGCTCCTGAGCTGTTCGGTCTGATTCTGCAGACATTAGAGTATACGACATACATTCTACACATACACATCTCACATACATACACTTTTCTTTATTAAATTAATGTGTTATTAATTTTTAGAAGCTAGAGTTGTTTAGTATGTTGTTTTGGGGAAGTGTGAGAGGGGGCATGAGCCTTTGGTGAAAGAGAGAGAGAGAAAGAGTTATCCATTGACTGAAGGAGTGTGGTGGACAGAATCTGGTGGATTCTCCAGAATAATGATATGGGGTTAAAAATAATGTGGGTGTTGATTTCCCTCACTCCAGGGACGACACAATAAAGGAAATCCACGACACCAGCGTTGCGTTGAAAGATTTCTTTCTTATCGGTGACCAATGTTCCCCCATCTGCGCTGAGGAGGGGAACTATGCCTGGTGATGGAGTGCCATAGACCGCTTTCAGTGAGTCGAAGAAGTTTTTCATGTCATCTATTCTACTTAAATATTGGCTAGTTAGCTGTGGCGCGAACACTTGATGTACCCACATTGGGCTCCTGCCGGGGCTGGTTGAGTTCTGATGTCTGACCTGCACACCTGGCAAGGGTCAGTGATTCTGGGGACAGTTGAACAGGGATGCCTTCCTTCGGGAACTCAAGGTGTAACCCCACGAATTTGATCATAAGGCCTCTAAGAGGACGGATATTACACCAACTCATTCAATCAATCATGTGCCATGCCGTAAAGCGTGGGCGGTCATGACTCGCCATTTCACTCGATCACCAGTGTCGTGGATCAGCTCAGTGTTCTTGTCTCGTCCATGCCATGTGGCCAAGCCATCCAGGTATTTTCCTCTCGGTCTTCCTCTTGGTCTGTTCCCTTCGATCTTGCCAGTTGTCACCAAGTTCTCCAATCCATTTCTTCTCATAACATGTCCAAAAAATTTTGACTGTCTACGTCTAATTTCTCTAATCAGTGTACGATGTTTGCACCAGCTAACGTCAAGTTAATCATGTCTCTAAGACGACGGAGATGACACCAGCTGGGGTCAAGTTAATTATGCCTCTAAGACGACAGAAATTACACCAGCAAGGGTTACGATCATCATGTCTCTAAGACGACGGAGATTACATCAGCTAGGGTCAAGTTAATCATGTCCCTAAAACGACAGTGATTACACTAGCTCAGGTCAAGTTAATCATCATGTTTCTGAATATGACACCAGCTAAAGTGTGGCTCCGGTGACACCATTAGGGAACAGAGGTCAAAGTAAAAGACAACAGTAGTCTCATTGCAGATATCTTAGGGGCGTCAAGTGTTAGGTCTGCCATTATTCTAGGCCGGGACAATGAGCACAATTATCACAATTGTCTGATGGCCATGTTTATGAGGCTGGGTCGAGTCCATAGCCGCATAGGTCGGGACACATTGATCCTGTCTCTGATGGGAATCGAACCGCGACCACTATCTGGCAGGTAAGTGTGGTATCCATTACGTGGCTCCTAGAAGTTAGAGTATACTAGAGAAGAACTGGCTATCATAATTACAGGAAATTTGAACCTATTGCCTTGATCATGGTGCCAATGTGACCAGCATAGAAAGCTGAGGCAGACAGAAGTTATAGCGATGAAATGCATGGGGACCGCAACTTTCTAAGGGTTATTGTTATCTCGGGATTAAACCACGGAAGCCCGGGGCTTGTTTACATGGAATGTTCATTTCTGACACCGTCAGTCTGCCATGAAAGAGGCATCACCCTGCATTAACTTGGTTCCTGCAACATCGAAAAGCTGGTAAGATGTGTCAGTAGATCCAACGAGTTGCAGAAATCCCCTGGGCCGACAAGGCTCAAGCTGGCAACAACACCGCCACGTTACTCACGTCGGCACCGCTAGAGCCCGGAATTCAATTCTGCGGCTGGTGGCGGCAGCATTAATTTGAACCCTGCTTCCACAAGAGTGGTACACCACAGGCTTCAGTTAGAGCCCAGACTTGCTGCTGCTGTTTTTGACCGACTTCTGCAGACACCCTCGCGTGGCTATGATGGGTACAGCTGGGCTAAGACTCGGCTCACAGCTCGTCTTTCTGTTTGCAACACTCGTGGCTCCCTCATGTGGCTGAATTATTTAAGTAGCTCCCACTCATTATCGTTAATACCGTTTTGCGTTCACGCGCATTAAGTTGTTTTCGGTCTGGGGCTGTTTTTCGTTCCCAGTGTTCATCATCATCATCATCATCATCATCATCATCATCATCATCATCATCATCATCATCATCATCATCATCATCATGTGTTATGTCGATATGCGTATGCGATAAAGATGAACTAACAGGACTACAGATGGGAAAATAGTAGACAGGAAAGGCCGCTCAAGTGTGTGAAAGGCTTAAAAAAATGGGCAACAGTTATTCCTAATGTCAGCAACACAATGCTCGTTACAATATCAAGTTATGGAGAGAGGTGGCGGATCACGGTTGCCGATGTCCGCTACACAATGCACACTTGGGGAAGGCGATATTTCTTTCTCTCTCTCTGTCTCTTTGTCTGTCTGCTTGTCTGCCTGACCGTCTTCTGTTTCTCCATCGGTCGGTTTACCTGTCCATCCATTTATCGATCGATCCATCCATCTATCCATCGATCGATCGATCCATCCATTCATCCATGCATCGATCTATCCATCGATCGATCGATCGATCGATCGATCCATCCATCCATCCATCCATCCATCCATCCATCTAGCTGTATGACACTCATCGTAGACTTCTATTTTCTGCCTACCCACCTGCTTGACTGTCTGTGTGTCTCCTCGCCAAACATCTTCATGTTTGCCTGTCAGCATAACTGTCTTTCTGGCTATCAGTCTGTCTATCTGGATGACAGTGTGTCTATCTGTCTGCCTGTCCGGCTGTATGTCTCTTTGGCTACTTGTCTGTCTGTCTGTTTGTCTCCTTAGTTGGGCCTCTATCTGGCTATTTGTTTCTTTGGCAGCTTGTCTGTCTGTCTGTCTGTCTGTCTGTCTGTCTGACTGTCTGGCTGCTACCTGACTGTCTTCTCTGTCTGGCTGCCGGTCTGTCTGACTACCCGTGTGTCTGTTTGTCTGTCTATCTGGCTGGCTGCTGCCTGACTGCGTGTCTGACAGTCAGTCTGTTTTTCTTTTCTTTTTTTGTCTGTCCGTCTGACTGTCTTTCGTTAATTTGTCTGTCTGTCTGCTCGTTTCCTCTCTGTTCCTGTATATATGTTTCCTACCAGTCTGTTTCGTGACTTCCTGTTTCCTTTCTGTACTTTCTTGTCTTTCTGTGTCATGTTTGTCTATTTATTGTCCCCCCCCCCGCCCATCTGTCTGTCTATTTCCTATCTGTCTGTTTTCTGTCTCTCTGTCTCTCCGTTCCAGATTAAACAAATCGACAAGATTCCATGACACACTATAGGAGAAGAGAATAAACTGAATGAATGAATGAATGAATGAATGAAGATTGCGTTGAGCATATACATATTTATGGTTCTAGATGTTTTTCAGGTTTATGAATGTTCACACATACACAGATGAACATACAGACACAAGAACACGGGGAGGCTGTCTGACATTATTTACAGTACAACTGACCGGCCTGGTCAACTTCCTGTCATGAACAGGTCTCAGCGAAGACCAGAAATGATGTAATTGGGCCATCCCAGCGTCACCGGAAACTGGTTTGACCCGCGCTGGACAGAGATGGCACTTTTGCAGATTAGCATCTTCGTGGCAGCATTTTTGTGTCGCCCGGAAAGGATTCCTCAAATTACTGACAGACTACGCAAGAAAATCCTGCGCTTAATTTGTCTGATCAATTTACCCTCACATCTTGCCTGGACTTGTGGATGTTTGTGATGGAGGCATCTGTAGCCCTAATGTGCTACTGCATCTATGGCCGGCAAGCACTTCAGTGAACTGTGGAGAGATGGATACGCCGGCGAGAGAGTGATGCACCTTGAGTCGGTCAGTTACAGAAACCAAACCAAAAATTTACAGCTTGTCGATATGACTGGCGACAGACAAATACAACAATGGGACGTTTCGGCCAAATTCCTTAGTCAGGAATACAGCACAGGGACAGGAGCTGACAAGAGCATGAACAATGCATCCACAGTTGCCAGTCTGTGATATTGGTGAACAGCTCCATTCCTGGTCACTTGTGCCACGTCCGGCATTTGTTTTCTTCTGTTTTACCCGTTCTACATTTGATTGTATACTCTGTTTTGTGTTGTTGTTTAGTGATGTTGTGTTGTGATGTGGTGTGGTGGTGTGCTGTGTTGTGATGTTGTGTTGTGCTGTGGTGTTGTGATGTTGTGTTGTAGTGTTGTGCTATGGTGTTGTGTTGTGATGTGATGTAGTATTGTGCTGTGATATGGTGCTGCGATGTGGTGTTGTGGTGTTGTGACTGTGTATGCCCATTGACAGATATGTTATATCAAATTGCAGTAATTCTGTGCCTTAATAAAACTATTTGTGAACTATTCAACACTCTCTCCCTCCCTCCTCTCTCTCTCTCGCTCTCTCTCTCTCTCTCTCTCTCTCTCTCTCTCTTTCTCTCTCTCTCTCTCAATCTGCTCCCTCTCTCCCCTTCCTCCCCCTCACTCTCTCTGTCTCCATCAGTCTTTTTCTATCTGTCTGTCTCTTGCCCTCATTGTCTCTTGCTTTCTCACTCCCCCATCTCTCTCTCTCTCTCTCTCTCTCTCTCTTTCTCTCTCTTTCCCTGTTGTTTATCATGTCGTGAAGTCAGACTTCACTCGACCTCCAATGATACTCGCCATGGCCTCGCTGACAGTCTCATGTCTGGCCTTCTTTCATCAATCCACATTATGTTACATGTATGTTATGTTATGTTATGTTATGTTATTAACAGTATTAATTTGTGAAGAGAAAGGGCACAAACACACCGCTATTTATATTCTTAGGGTACTTCCATTCATCATGTGCCATGCCGTTAAGCTTGGGTGGTCATGATTCGCCACTTCACTCGATCACCAGAGTCGTGGATCAGCTCAGTGTTCTTGTCTCAACCATGCCACGTGGTCAAGCCATCCAGGTATTTACTTCTCTGCCTTCCCCTTGTTTTCCTCCCCTCGATCTTGCCACTTGTCACCAATTTCTCCAATTTATTTCTTCTCATAACATGTCCAAAAACGTGTGTCTAATTTCTCTAATCAATCAACGGTTTTCATTTGTTTCTTGTAGTACTTGGTCATTGGTTATTCTGTATGCCATGGTATTGTTAGCATTCTTCTCAGAAACCACATTTCCACAGCCATCAGGACTCTATTATAAAGAGCTATGGAAGTAAAAATTCAAAGGCATTTGACTATGTACGACATCAGAAATTTTGGAAAATCATGAGGAAAATGGGCTTTCCATCACATGTAGTGCAACTCATAAACATGCTCTGTCTAGAGTCTAGACCAACAAGCAGCGGTTAGAATAGATGGCTAGACATCAAATTGGTTTGACATCAAGCAAGGTATCCGCCAGGGATGTGTTCTTGACCCCTTATTTCTTTAACACGTGCGCCAAAAATATAATGATAAATGTCGAAGCTGATATAACCAATGAGCAATATGATGCCTTAAATATCGGTGGTCATGAAATACCAGAGATTCTATATGCTGATGATACAGTGTTACTATCCACATCACCGAATGGCATGGAAAAAACAAATAACCTCAATCCAAAAGAATAGCGAAAATCATACCTATATCTTAACATAGCAAAAACAAAGATAATTCAGACAGATAAAACTAATATGGAGAAAGAAATATATGTTAACAAGGGAACTTAGATGTGGTGGAACATTTCGAATATCTTGGGTCATTGATTACCAACAATTATAACACAATAAAATAAATTAAAAGACGAATATATATTACTCTTCAAAAACTAAAACCACATAATTGTGGCATAGGACAGATAGACCTACAAAGATTATATTTTTAAGAGCATGCATGTGGTATGATAAAATAGAAATGGGAGATAGATATCCCCAAATCTCAGTGGCCTACTATTACATGAAAACCAGGAATTGGCTTGTAAGACTCGCTAGTGTTAAATAGATATATATTATAATATTCCACTAGGTATAAGTCAGGTTTTCTAATAGAAGGCCAAGAGAGCACCGGGAAGTCAAGGCTTTTCAGAAAAGATAAAGATGACAATGGGTAGAGTGTAAGCGAATTGTATCCCGTCTACCAGCTCTCTGAGTTTGTTGTCAAATGAAGACAACACAATCACACTTGTCAACAACCTACTTGCGACAAGTTATTCAGGACTCCCTACTTTTGCACAACACGAATCAATAACTCGTGTGGTTTGCAAAAGGATACATTTTTATTTAGAGCTTATGACACACAAGCTCGGCGAGCGGATTACTTCATGAATAATCAACAACATGGTATGTTTCACAGATGCAATGAAGAGGTGGAAATAATGATACTATACACTAATTGGAATCTAAGGTCTAGCTAACACTATTGTCTATAAACTACATAAGGTTCCTAGCGAACACGTCTATTCTCTCTCAGTCCTTGTCCCCCGTCTGAGGCACGCTTCTAGTTGCGCATTCAACTTCGGACATTCAGTCCTGCGTGCGCTGACGAGTTCTGCGTGCGTAGAGTCCCAGCACGCTTGGTCAGTTAACTATGGTAACTGGTATTCCCCAGTTACTCGTCGAGAGGCGAGTTTCCTATACTCTCGCTCATACGCACTTAATGCTCTGTCGTTGACACACTTGTCCTGTTGTCAAGCTAAATATAGTGCCTGTGTCTCTCCTGTCTAGTCTTATCTGTATAGCTCTGTCTTAACTCTCTAAACCCCTGTGTGTAGATCGTTGACACACTCCTCTCCTCTGTATGTAGTGTTACAACCGTTTAACTCCCGTATGTAACACGTATTAGTCATTGAAAAATTGGCTGTCCAATTTTTGTCAACGATCTCATCAGTTTAAGTATCTCTTCTGGGGATAGAACAAACTATCTTCCTTTCCCTTTTCACACTGTTATATTGATTCACTCGGCTAATTGAGTAGTGCATCACATCAATATAGTTGGCTATAGTCCTCTATTATATTCTTGGGAATTGTATTGATCCGGAACCGTTGTCTTATGACTTATGTCCTGGCTTCCGTCGTTTGACCCTATGTCTTTTGACTTTCACCCGTTGACTTATGTCTCGACCTGTCCTCAAATTGCCCAATATGACAACCCGCAACAAGTTGTCTCTGTTAAGAGAACAACACATGAGCATGACTGTTCGTGTTTCCCTATAATATTAGTACCAACTCGTATGCTCTATGTTCTACTCTTCACCTTTTAACTTCCGTTTGTGAATAAATATTTTCAATGTTACCTTCAAGTTTTTAAATAAGTTATTGTGTCCCCTGTTTTATTAAGTTACCGTTCTTTGCAATAAATGGTGACTGCAACTTTTATGTGTTTGTTTTCCTGTTTGTTTGCGTGTTATCTAATAAACTACAATGTAAATACCTTGCTAACATGTGTCTGTGTTTCTATTCTACATGTATGTATTACTTCGAACGCCGTAAATCGGATTATTGTGGCTACAAATGTTGGTTAATTTAATTTATGACCACAATTTCGCTTTATGATGCTCAAAGTACTTTCTCTATTTACTACTACTATTTCTAAAGTATGGCAGTTACACACTTAAAACTGAACAACACATTGCTTACACAGATTGACAGAGACAGGTCATAATAAGACGATTTGCGCGGAGAAAAAAAATTACGCTAAATCTCTCTCTCTCTCTCTCTCTCTCTCTCTCTCTCTCTCTCTCTCTCTCTCTCTCTCTCTCACTTGTGGCATAACGCAACCAACATTATTCATTTACCAACAACTGCCGCAAAAAGAGGAAACAACATTAAAAGAAATTGACTTCACAACCACAAACGGAGACTAGGACTTAAAACTTAACATCGAAACTGGAACTGAACAAGTGACAAATGACGTGGATTCTTAGAAAGATTGCATCAGACAAAGCTCGGAAGACCATTGGACGAAAAGGGACATGTGACCGCTTCGCGCCAAAGCATAATTAGCATATGTTACTATTTCATCAGAAATGTTAATAAGCCCGCACTCTTTTCTGAAACCCGCCTTCTGAACAGATGTGAGAAGATTGTGTGACCAAAATTGTCAATGGACAAGGCAGAATGTCTGAATTTCGGGTGAGCTTGTTAGGCCTTAGATTAAACTGATAACCTGATGTATCAAGTGTCAAAAGAACGGTATCCAGTGTTTGTGATGTCAATTGAAATGTATTATTATTAATTAAAACCTCTGAAATGTAAAAATGCTCGACTGTGGGTTCAAACGACGCAGAGCCATTCCCGGGCAAAATGACTCCCTAATATTCTCTTAGATGAAACTGCAATCTCTGATATTCTTAGAGATAATTATTAACTTTAAGAAGTGCATTATACTACTACATTCTATTCTAAACAACTGTGAGAAGTGATGATTCTAAAGCAATCTTGTGCATTTCACCAGAAACACTGATAAAAGATGCTATCACTATCTACAGCTGAAATGACAGTTCGTGTACTAGAATAAGTGCCTTGTTCTAAAACAGACTTATCTATGCCTATTTACAATCTAGAAAGCTGAAAGAGAAATCAATCTTTCCTTTCTCCTTCATCTATTGAATCAATAGGGTTTGACGGAATAAATATTTATATTTATGTCAAATTTTAATTAGATAAGAGCACTTATGAACTGCAATACATGAGAAAGTTGTGCTTCGCGGAACACCATCACGCGCAGTGAACTTAACTCATTACTCAACATAACTTAAAACTCAACACCACTCATCACCACACAACCCAACACTCAACATCACAACAACAGATAATGAGAGAGAGTTATTAGACACAAGAAGAAGAAGAAGAAGTTAATTGGGAAAACACAGAGAATTATTTATCCACGCGATAAACACTATTTAGTGGAAGAAATGTTATAAATGTATGTCATTTATTTACATGCATCTTGACATATTCTCACTCTTGTCAATGTCTTACTGTACACGTTCACTGACCCCAGGTCAAATGAGAACTTACATACAGCAGGAACAAGTTGATACAAGGCGTACACCGTGTGATAAACTCTGACCACCCCAAATTAACCCAACACTAGCTTAGAGAGAAAAGGAGGGGAGGGGAACTAGTTCCTACTTCAGGAATTTAGGTTTCTTTTACCTACTTTTAAACGATTGTATTGGTAGGAATGTATATATTTATGCGAATATTCATCAGTGATCTTGGTGGCTACATACCAACAACCACCCAACACATCAGCAAACTAACCACCTAAATCAGACCTGAGAGAGGGAAGCCGAGAGAAAGAGATGAACCACAAGTGAGATGGAGGATGACTTGGCTATAAGCAGAGTATAGGGAGGCCTTCAGAGGAGCTATACGGGCAGACCTGAAGTGGATCCATCAGTCAATGGACCCTGGCTTATCTAATCTTCCAGTCACCAGGTTACCTTTCTAAATTGGTAGACACCACACCCAATTTCAGGAAAACTGATATTTAATTGTTGAGACATCACCATCACACTTAATATGTACAACATCAAAATGTTTACTATGTTTCACACTTGTTGACATCTCATATATTGACGCTTGATTGATTGTCTGGGACTATGGTCCAATGTGCAACTTTTCTATTATCTTGTGTAAATCACAATAGAGATGTATGTACTGACCAGAAGGCTCAGGCCAGTCAATAAATGATTAACATGAATTGACCTTCTGTTAATTTGTCAGATCCAACCTATCTGTGTCAACAACTTCTTTGTACATCATGTTGTCGGAATCTAATGTGATTGATTATGTGTTTGATTGTTTAAAGATAAATTAACTCATAATGACTTACTGAATGGGGAAATAAAAAGACTCTAGATCTATCAACTGCTCAACATCCATGTTTTCTTCATCTAAACCAGGCTGAGAAAATTCTCCAGACTTTCCTCAGATTTGATAACCAATAAAAGGGGGCTCCAGAGCTATCAGAATCATTGGAGAAGGGGCAGATTCCCAGTTAGTAATTTCCATTCTCACCAGGGCCATAATCTATATCTCCTAGACATACTTAATAGAACGAGGCCTGCAGATAACTCAAGGTTCATATTCTGGGGTTATTGAAGATAGAAGAGGATGGGGCTCTACTTCTTTTGTTAGAGATGGGCATGCACTACAGTGATCTCCCACTCCCTTCAAAAATATATGACATCACTCAATGTTTACTTTGTCTTCATTCACTCCTCTCATCTATACATCTTTCGCTCAACTTTCATACCATCGTGATGTTAAAACATTCATTCGTCTTTAAAATATGGTTCATAATATTACATAAATGAACAATAATATTTACAATAAATGATTGGCTGAATCGTACAAGTTTTCACGCCACATGACTGTGCTATGAGTTTGCACGCGTCATATCTATACAACATATTATACACGTTTGCAATGATGGTTAGTTACCGATCATGTGTTACTAACTAATCTAACTAAGCTATAGTAATTTCGTGTGCTGTTCTAAATTAACCTAAGGGAAATAACCTAATTAATTAACTATCTCTAAGCAAAGTGGGTTAGTTACCTTATAATATTATCGGTAAATGACATGATGTTAATTCTCTAATGGTTGGGTTAGTTTAGAAATGATGTCTTAAGGAAATTAATCTATAAATGATTATGTTTACATGGTGATGTGATAAAGTAATGTCTATTAATTACATTTCTAACGTAGGTGTTAAATTAACTGATGTTTTAAGTGAATGTGGATGATTTCTGCCTATGAACTAACATAAATAACGTCATAGAAGTAATTAAACATTTTCAATTCACATATAACTATACACATTAAGGTTATGCGCACTGTAAAAAAAAAAAACACAATGTAATATACATATCACAATTACGTTATTATATAACTACACTAACGTCGTCTTTTCCAAATGGGTCCTTTCTGTTTTAATGTTCGAGCACTGTTCCTGGTAGAATAGTTTCATAACTTAGTTCAATTCACCACAGTATTATCTGCTCTCCTTTACGGATATTGTCTATATATAACGTTCCCTACTAGTTTCTGTAGGTTCAAGTGTAACACTTTCGATGTAATTAAGGCTTCTATATGTGTTAGCGCTGTAACAATGTTACTAATGTGCCTGTTCATTTACTCATACTGGCACTGTTTCTGTTACACAGTTCAGTAGACTGGCGATATTAACGCACTTAAAGAACGTACTTAAAGTGTAACTTTTCTATCACACCCGGCACTGATTTCATTAATAGCTACAGTGTCACTGTTTCTGGTGATAAGTGGTCGTTCTTTTCCTGCACTTCAGGTATTGGTATATCTGAAGGTCTACTTAAGACGTCTGCCAACGAGTTCAATGATCCCTTCAAATGTTGGATTGTAAAGGCATAGTTTGCCAATATTAAGGACCATCTGTAAATCCTGTTGTATTGAGGGATGCCAGACTGCATTACAGCAAGGGGAGAGTTGTCGGACTGGATTACAAACTCTGTACCTGCCAAAAACCTATGCAGTTTTCTAACGCAATAGATTACGCTAAGGCCCTCCAATTCAGATGCTGAGTATCTTGATTCAGCTTCGGTAACTTTCCGGCTTACGAACATCACTGGGTGGAACCTCCCATCGTAAAACTGGCCTAATATACCAGATATGGCAATCGCACTTGCGTCTGTGCGGAGAAAATAGGTAAGATTTTTGTTAGGTAATCGCAAAATAGGTGGTACACTGAATAGATATTTCAACTTTGATAACGTTCCAATTAACGTTGCATCTTTCACATCCAATTTAGCCGAAGCTTTCAAAATATTGGAAAAAACGCTGGTGATTTCCGCCAGATTGGGAATAAATTTACTATAGTAGTTTACAAGACCCAGCAGACTTCTGACCTGTTTCTTGGTCGTTGGCATAGTCAAGTTTAGAATCTTTGTGACTATTTTCTCGTCTGTTTTGAGTTGGCCTCTGCAGATGGTATGGCCTAGGAAGTCAATTCGTTCCATGCCCAACTCAACCTTAGTTGGTTTGACGGTAAGACCGAATAATCGTAACCTGTCGAAGACATGTCTCAGTTTCTGTAGGTGTGACGTCCAGTCTTCAGTATGTACACATATGTCATCTATATATGTAGATGTATTAGGTACCCCGTGGAGTAGATCCCTAGTAAGACGTACAAAAGTGGCAGGAGCATTACGAAGGCCGAAAGGAAGAAAGTGCCACTCATAGAGTCCTAGAGGTGTGGAGAAAGCTGTCAAAGAAATTGAATTTTGTTGCATCGGGACTTGCCAGTAGCCTCGAGTGAGATCAAGTTTAGAAAATATACGAGATGTAGACATATCTAGAATCAAATCCTCGCATGCTGGAATTGGCTCAGCATCGATCTTTGTCACTCTGTTTAGACGTCGATAATCGACGCAGAGGCGAATTGTTGAGTCCTTTTTGGCGACAAGAACGATAGGAAAGGAATATTCCGACTGTGATCTTTGAATTATTCCACTCGACTCAAGAGATAGTAGTTCTTTGTCGAGATTTGCCCTATAATTTAGAGGGATGGAATAAGGTCGACATTTGATAGGGGTGTTATCAGTCAGAATGATAGAATGCTCTATTCTGTCTGTCTTTCCTGGGATGTCGGAGAAAATGTCCTTGTACTCTGTCACTAAATCTATCATCTGTCGTCGTTGCTCGTCAGTAAGTTTGGTTTCTATCCGTATACTGTCAATGGTCCCAGTCGTGTCTACAGTAGGGACTGGTAATTCTAATCCGTCGTCATCTGTCTGGTTAAGTACTGTAGTGGTATTAGCTGTGTGTGCTGTTATCTGGCTAAGTGTATTTGCGATGTCGCTGTCGTGTGTCTCCCTACCTAGTGTAGTTGTGTCTTGTACGTCTGTCGTCCGATTACTTGGTGTGGGTGCATTTTGTTCGTCTGTCTGTAGTTCCTGTCGTGAGAAATATGGTTTCAGCATGTTGATATGGAATATCTTTAATTTTCCCTTTATCGATATTTCATAGTCAACATCCGACACTTTCCGTTCGACGTTGAATGGCCCTTGCCATGATGTTAGCAATAAATTTCGTTTATCAGGTAGTAACAGGAGAGCTTTCTGATTAGGTTCCAGGTGTATTGTTTTGGAACCTTTATTTGCATACTCGCGGTACATCTGTCCTTTACTCTCCAAAGATGCTTTGGCTATTTCACACGCTTTCATGATTCTATAGCGTGTCTCTGTTACCATCTCGTACGGTGTAACTGATGTTGGATTTTCTGGTAAGCTAGTAATTAGCTGATGGTATATGGATAGGGGTCCACGAGGGTTCGCCCCATATACTAGTTCAAAAGGTGAGAAACCCGTACTTGTGTGTGGAATTTCTCGATGGGCAAATAGCACAGCTGGCATTAGTGTGTCCCATTCAGCTGGGTTTTCGGCTGTTATTTTTGCCAGCATGTGTTTCAGATCCCCGTTAATTTTCTCTATGATGCCATTAGTCATTGGGTGGTACGGTGTACAGAAATGCTGCTGTATTCCTAACAATTTTGTTAAGGCTTGCATGGCAGCCGAAATAAACTGGGTTCCCAGATCTGATAAAATTGTCCGCGGAAAACCAAAACGACAAAATAAGTGCAAAAATACATTTGCCACATCTTTGGAGGTGATGTATTTTAGTGGAATTGCTTCGATCCACCTGGTACATGTATCCACGAGCGTCAGTATGAAACGGTTTACCTTGTTCGACACCTGATTCAGGGGTCCAACAATATCGACCGCTACACACTCAAATGGTCGTGATGCCAAAAGTGACCGTTGAACTTCGGCCGTCACATGCTTACCCTTTCTTACAAGATGTTGACAAATAGTACATGAACGACAGAAAAATTTTATATCAGTACAGAATTTAGGCCAGTAAAAGTGTGACAAAGTTCTGGCTCTGGTTTTGTCATAGGCCAAATGTCCAGCAAACGGTGACTCATGTGCGATCTTTAGCACAGTTTGTCGGTATGTTACAGGTAACACCGTTTGCTGAATTTCATGGTTATTATTTGTGTAATAACGCATGAGAATTCCGTTGTGTATTCTAAAATACCAAGATGCATTCTTAGTCACTTTCGCTCGCTCACCTAGCAATTTAAAATAAGGTGCGATCGTTTGATCGGTGCGTTGTGCCTCGATAAATTCTTGGCGGGTATTATTGTTAGTAGCACCGCAGGGTGTTAACAGCTGTAACATTTCGTTCTGTAGGTCAGTGTAGTGTGTTTGAGTTTCTGACCTCGTTACAGCGTTAGCCAGGTTCGTTTCCTTCCAGGCTAAAATATCATCGTCAGTACATTTCTTTAGTGATCCCAAGCATCCTAAAATAAGATCCGTGCAAGGGTCTTGAAGGATTGCGCACGTAAATGTGCCGGTAAGAAATGGGGTGTTTATATGCGCTTTTGCCAGTGGATATTTCTCAATTGTTTCTGAGAAAGTACGGCATTTGACAAATTCACCCGTGTAATCTTCTGGTCTCACCAGTTCTTTTCTCAGGCCAAGTAGAGTGCTCCCACTGTCCACCAAACACTGGCATGGTTGATTGTTGACCAGAGCATCGTAGAACTTCAATTTACCTCTGGAGGCATTAACTGCACTAGCATCTTCGATGGCATATGGAATAACGTGACCACATTTTAATTTTCCATCCGCATGAAATTGATGACATGTAAGACATTTATTGAAATCAAATATATCAGTAACTACTGCCACACTTTCACACACATTCTCTGGTAGTACATTCTCAAGCTCAGAGTCAATGACACTCTCATCATCAGATGACGTATCGATGAGCATAGCATTGTTTGCTTTCATTCTTTGTCTGCCCAAACACTTTGCCGAATAGTGGCCATAACTTGAACAAAAATAACATTTGATGGCACGTTTAAAAGAATTTCTCCTATTCTCTTGCTTCTTTATGACCGTTTCTAGGTGAGATGGATAGGCTGGGTTCTTATCACACATAGAATAACTAGGATGATAATGTTTGCAATAAATACATAGTGGAGGCTTCTGATAAGGCTGGTCTTTCTTACGATACTCTTTTTGTCTATACGATCTACTTGGTTCATTTTTCAGAAAGGCAGTGATCTCAGTATCATGGATCGTGGTTTTAAAGACATCACGATTTGCAGAAAAGTAAGCCGACCCACGTTTTTCTAGCTCTTGAATGGATTCTAAGTCTGCCTGTTGTAAGAACTTTGCAAATGGGGTAGGGACTGTAGCTATAACCTTGTCCATTACCATTAGATCTTGCAGTTTGTCAAAGTTTTTACCCACCTTTGCCTCTTTAAGCCAATTGTTAAATGTACTTTTCACGTTAGAGACGTAATCTAGGAACGTTTCCGTAGGTTTAGGTTTTATTTGTGAGTATTGAATTCTATACCCTGGAGCATCCGCAGAAAGTGTTGCATGATTCTATCGTGGATGTATTGATAGTTACTCCTTAGTTCTGTAGGTATTGATTCTATCACTTTTAATGGCTCCCCACTGAGATTTCTCATGTAAATCATTGCCCAGTCATCTAAAGGTATTTTCTGAGTCTTCAGTTGGAACTCGATATTCTCCGTCCATGCAGAAATGGAATCGCCTACGCTGTATGGCTTGATGAGGCCTTTATATTTGGTAAACTTATTCTGCTCCTCCTGGCTTTTCTGTTTACTAGAGGCTATTTGAATATTTGACTCTATCTTTAACTCTTTCATCTTTAACTTTGTCTCTGACTCTACCTGAATCTGCTTCTCTTTCATGGCATGATCTAATTCCAACTGTTTTAGTTTCGTGGCTTCCTCTGCTTCTTTCAACTCTTTTTGATGCTGTCTTTCTAGTGCTCTTTCATCTCTATCTAGAGCAGCTTTTCTCTCTGCGTCTTCTCTCTGTAAAGCAGTTTTTCTGTCTGTTTCTTCCTTCTGTCGAGCTATTTCTTCTTTATATTTTTGATCAACCAATTTTTCTAATTCCTGTCCAGTATGGCCTAGTGCTTTGCCTGCCTGGATACAGTCATTTAACGATGCCATTTTGTGATCTTATGTTATTTTACAACATTAATATTTCAATTTCACACAATAGTTGTACAGTTATATGTTAGTTATTTACATCGTTACTGAAAAATAAGATGCATCGTTAAAATTGGTCAGTATCAAAATGATTCGAAAATATACTCATCTAATCGGTTGGAAAAACTTGGCACTTGGGATGTTCCACCGCTGACTTCTCTATACAATACTGATCGACTTGATTGGCACACTGACGCTTCTGTTTGTTAGAGCATCAATAGTTTAGAAAAACATGTCTATGTTACAGATACATGTTCATTTTTCATGTGGCTGATCAACAACAAATGTGATTTTGATAATGATAGATGATGTTAATGAATGGATGATATGATAGTATCAATGAACGTCATGATTTGTAAGATGATGCGTCGTATGAATGTCACTGTCGTCTTGTCTTCACTCTCTTTCCTAGTTGGTATAACTATCTTCTATCGAATCCGTTTAGTAGCTAATATCTATCAACTGTGATGAATGTTGACATTGATGGTTGTATCACACAAAATGTTGACATTGATGGTTGTATCACACAAAATGTAATGTACACGATGATGTGCTTGAAAACTTTGCAACATATTTGTACAATATTCATTTAACCAACTTCATACACATTTCTTATTAATTTTCACAGAATTACACAGTTTAATAATTCTTTTCTGTTAATTGTGATACAAGCTCCACAAATAGTACTTTTTAAAGTATTTTGGTGTTCATTCTCGAAAAAAAATCTATTTCAAAACTTTATATTTAGTAATTCACGTTTGGATAATTTTAACACCACAAAATATATTTAGAGTCTCTAGACGTTGGTTCAGAAAACTTCTGACACCAAATGGGTCCTGCCTGTCAACAACCTACTTGCGACAAGTTATTCAGGACTCCCTACTTTTGCACAACACGAATCAATAACTCGTGTGGTTTGCAAAAGGATACATTTTTATTTAGAGCTTATGACACACAAGCTCGGCGAGCGGATTACTTCATGAATAATCAACAACATGATATGTTTCACAGATGCAATGAAGAGGTGGAAATAATGATACTATACACTAATTGGAATCTAAGGTCTAGCTAACACTATTGTCTATAAACTACATAAGGTTCCTAGCGAACACGTCTATTCTCTCTCAGTCCTTGTCCCCCGTCTGAGGCACGCTTCTAGTTGCGCATTCAACTTCGGACATTCAGTCCTGCGTGCGCTGACGAGTTCTGCGTGCGTAGAGTCCCAGCACGCTTGGTCAGTTAACTATAGTAACTGGTATTCCCCAGTTACTCGTCGAGAGGCTAGTTTCCTATACTCTCGCTCATACGCACTTAATGCTCTGTCGTTGACACACTTGTCCTGTTGTCAAGCTAAATATAGTGCCTGTGTCTCTCCTGTCTAGTCTTATCTGTATAGCTCCGTCTTAACTCTCTAAACCCCTGTGTGTAGATCGTTGACAACACTACAGTTGAACACAGTATCACACATGTGACTATGACGAAATTAAGTAACACAAACTAATAATAGTATACTCCTGTATTGAAATAAAAAAAGGGGGGGGGGGGAGGATGCAACATGGGCAATTCCAATATACAAAATTAACATTTCACCACTGACATAATTGTCAAAATATCATTCACATTTGAACTATCAGAAAGTTCTAGATGGATCAAATAATGCTGAATGTTTTCCTGTCTTCGCTAATCTAAATGCTGGGTAAATATTCATCTGGATGGGTATCTAGTGTAAAAAGTCCTTTGTGGAAGAATAAATGTAGGTCTAAGGAGATTCTACGGTTGTTTAACTGGGAATGAACTGATGATTAGCTGTTGTTTAGTTGTTGGCCGCTGGTCTACTATAATTGTTGAGGTTACATGAGATTGTCAAGCTGTCAAGCCATTTAGTTTCATTCTCGTGTGGCTATGGCAGTCCTGAGAGGCAAATAGTAAAGAATGTTCTCCGCTACTCATGACAATATAAAGGCGAAAATGTTCTTCATTCACTGAGGAATTGCACGACTCAGGCCGGGGATGTTCCCTGTCTTAGGAGCATCACTTTGGACCAACTGACCACCTCCCAGGGTCATCTGCCGATACAATACGCATACACAAATGTACTCATCCTCACTATAAAATTTGGAAAAAGGGATTCAAGAGCTAAATAGCCATACAACAGGTCTACATCGCCTCTGTTGTATTTTGTCACTCCTATGACTAGCTGTGCCTCTCACCCACACCCATATCCACGTGACACATGCATCCCTTTATCATGTCTGCAAGGGATGTCTCATCCCTTCGTGCACCGAGCCTTATACTCAGTGGTACACTCAACAACCCATTGAACCAGTCAACTGCTATAACTACAACTCAGAGTGCATCATCCCAAAATTATTGTTTATCATTTACCCCTTCAGGGCGGAGGACTACATAATCATGTCATTTCCATTATTCACACACACACACACACACACACACACACACACACACACATATATATACTAGCTGACACGGCCCGGCTTCGCCCAGGCCCTGGAGGGGATCTATCTATCTATCAGTCTGTCTGTCTGCTTGTTTGTCTGTCTGTCTGGCTGACCCGGCCCTGCTTCACCCAGTCCCTGGTGGGGAGCATCTCATTTAATTAATATAAGTAGTCATATAAGCTCTCCCGTTCCCGACTATCTGTCTGTCTGTCTGTCTGACCCGGCTTCACCCAGTCCCTGGTGGGGAGCATCTCATTTTATTCATATACGTAGTCATATAAGCTCTCCCGTTCCCGACTATCTGTTTGTCTGTCTATCTGTCTGTCTGTCTGTCCCGGCCCGGCTTCACCCAGTCCCTGGTAGGGAGCATGTCATTTAATTCATTCATATAAGTAGTCAAATAAGCTTCCGTTCCCGACTATCTGTCTATCTATCTGACCCGGCGTGGTTTCGCCCAGCTCCTGGCGCACAGTAACTTAAAAGAATGTCCTTCCACACACCATTCATTATTTTTAATGAAAACTGTTTTTAATCACCGACATGACAGTTGATAAGTTTTGTAAGCAGAAAAAGATGGGTTAAAATGTTATGCATAATGCATTATTTTTATGCAAACTTTAAAAATACCTTAAAGATTATATCATTATTCCCGGCTTCACCCAGTCCCTGGTATGGAGCATGTCATTTAGTTCATTCATATAAGTAGTCAAATAAGCTTCCGTTCCCGACTATCTGTCTATCTATCTGACCCGGCGTGGTTTCGCCCAGCTCCTGGCGCACAGTAACTTAAAAGAATGTCCTTCCACACACCATTCATTATTTTTAATGAAAACTGTTTTTAATCACCGACATGACAGTTGATAAGTTTTGTAAGCAGAAAAAGATGGGTTAAAATGTTATGCATAATGCATTATCTTTATGCAAACTTTAAAAATACCTTAAAGATTATATCATTATTCCCGGCTTCACCCAGTCCCTGGTAGGGAGCATGTCATTTAATTCATTCATATAAGTAGTCAAATAAGCTTCCGTTCCCGACTATCTGTCTATCTATCTGACCTGGCGCGGTGGGCGCCCAGCTCCTGGCGCACAGTAACTTAAAAGAATGTCCTTCCACACACCATTCATTATTTTTAATGAAAACTGTTTTTAATCACCGACATGACAGTTGATAAGTTTTGTAAGCAGAAAAAGATGGGTTAAAATGTTATGCATAATGCATTATTTTTATGCAAACTTTAAAAATACCTTAAAGATTATATCATTATTTAATATAACTCGTATGCCTAAAAATAACTATAGACAAAGAGTTTAACAATAGTGCAAGTAAGTCCAACAATATGACTATAAAGTATATAGAAATGTTATTAAAAGGTATGCCCCTTGAAATAACTTTTCTAGAGTGAAGTCCCCCTGCTATATAGACATTATATAATGAAAATGGAAAAGTAAATGTTATTAAATAAGTAGAAGATTTTACATTAAGAAATTATTATAGTCGGTTGCACGGGAATGAAAGGAAGACGTGTAGAAAATTTCATCTCAATCGGATGTACCGTTATCGAACGCATCCAAGACCCACAAACCCACAAACATACACTCTGTTTTTTATATATATATATATATATATATATATATATATATATATATATATATATCACATAAAAGCATGCACCTAATATATGCAATAATATAATGAAGTCACTATTATTATCAATCAATCAATCATGTGCCATGCCGGAGAGCGTGGGCGGTCATGACTCGCCATTTCACTCGATCACCAGAGTCGTGGATTAGCTCAGTGTTTCTGCCTCGTCCATGCCATGTGGCCAAGCCATCCAGGTATTTACTTCTCGGTATTCCTCTTGGTCTGTTCCATTAGATCTTGCCAGTTGTCACCAAGTTCTCTAATCCATTTCTTCTGAAAACATGTCCAAAACATTTTAACTGTCTACGTCAAGTTTCTCTAATCAATTTACGATTTTCATTTGTCTCCTGTAGTACATGATAATTGGTTGTTCTATCTGTCCATGGTATTCTTTGCATTCTCCTCAGAAACCACATTTCTGCAGCCATCAGATGTTTTTCAGCTTGACTGCACATTGTCCAAGTTTCACATCCATTCAAAAGAACAGGCTCTATGTATCCCCTCAACACTCTTTTTCTCGTTTCAATTGACATCTTTTTATTGGTCAGAATATTATTATACCTGACTTGAAATCACTGTTCTGCCAAGACAGATCTTCCTAGCAGTAGTCGACGAAACTACTATCCATTCTTTATTTTATCAGCAAAAGGGAAATCATCAATATATTTCCAGAATAAGACATTTCGTTAGACAGCAGTCTCTAACCTCATTATCCATGGAGAAAGAACTATAACTTCAAGAGTTCAAATCCTTTCGACACGATCAGGTTAGTACTACAAACCGCTCTTACCTTGTATTACCAGTGAAAAAGAGCTAGTCTGTACAATATCCACTGAATCACACGACCATTTTTTCTGAATTAACCACACTTTGCTGTTCACTATCCCATGACTGACTGCCCTTACAACCTCCTCTCCAACATATATAAACCTGAATGATTCCTCTCTCCCTTCCTTAAGGAGATGAATCAGCCTTCTCTTGTAAGGCAATGTTTAATCTGTTGAATATCCTGTTTACCCTAACATTCCATGGGTTTACCGATGACTCTCCGTAGGTATAATAACACCATAGGAATGTCCGCCCTAATGGTTCCGTGCAAAGCAAATACCCTCGTAAACTATTTCAGTGACATCATGTTTAGTTTTCGAAGTAAGACAATTCTTTCCTCCTGTTGTTTAGGGCATTTCCACTAAGCCTCTTGTGCCTTTAGCATTCCAAACTCGTCACTTAGGCGCCGTGATATCTACAAACTGGATTAGTCTGTTGGGTTAGTATTGAGGATTCCTGGCTAAAGAAAACACGCGTGGGACGTGCAGTGTTAGTAGTGACTAACATAATATAGGCCCACATTCTTTAGCGTCTGGAACATGCGCTGACTGCTAATTTCCAAGTTTGTGAGTTGAAGATTGTACTTTTGGTTGCAAAATGTTACAATGAATCTTTCCCATTGCAACATATGACTGTGAGACCTGGACACTTACTAAACAAACTGAACAGCGCAAACATGCCTTTGAATATAAATGTTATAGACGGGTTCTAAGAATATCTTGGATGCAGAAAAGAACAAATGCATCCATACCACAAGAGGTGAATATTGAAGAAGGGTGGCTACTAAAGACGATAAAACAAAGAAAAATGAAATATTTTGGTCACTTGAAACATCATGAAAGTTTGGAGAGAACAATAGTGGAGGGGTAGATGCCCGGGAAGAGAGGAAGAGGAAGGCCAAAGAGAAAATGGATGCAGGATGTGGCGGATGATCTCCAGATGGGTGTATCGGACGCGAGGGATCTTGCTTATGATTGAGAGGTTTTCTGGAAGGTTGTTATGGGAGCGAGGTTCTGTAAAGGACATGCTACTGAATGAATGAATAGAAGCAAAACCGAATCTGCACCTATGCTTCATAGACTACACAACCAGGTCACTGAACAACATGATCATTGCCAGGGGTTATAACACATGATCATTGCCAGGGGTTATAGCACATGATCATTGCCAGGGGTTATAACACATGATCATTCCACCACAAAAAATCTAGCCTGTGCTCTACCGTGACTCTCCACTCTTAGGATTGTGTAACTCATAGGTAACTACGCGTTCAGGCACAGTGACTTCATCATCGCTAGTAGCAGTAACAAGTGGCGAACTTCTCTAAGACTATAACTTTGAGGAGTAGTCGAAGATCTGACGAGCAGATGTATATAACGTGATGTCTCATGTTTAAGACACACAAGGCAGAGATAGTCTGGTGTTGGAGACACACAAGGCAGAGATAGTCTCATGGTGAAGATAACCAGGCAGAGATAGTCTCATGGTGAAGATAACCAGGCAGAGATAGTCTCATGCTGAAGACACACAAGGCAGAGATAGTCTGGTGTTGGAGACACACAAGGCAGAGATAGTCTCATGTTAAAGATACACCAGGCAGAGATAGTCTCGTGCTGAAGACACACAAGGCAGAGATGGTCTCGTGTTGAAGACACGCCAGGTAGAGATAATCTCGTGTTGAAGACACACCAGACAGAGATAATCTCATGTTGAAGACATGTATAGATAGTCTCATGTTGAAGACACGCCAGGTAGAGATAGTCTCGTGTTGAAGACACGCCAGGCAGAGATAGTTTTCGTGTTTAAGACAGGCAGAGATAATCTCGTGTTGAAGACACACCAGACAGAGATAGTCTCGTGTTGAAGACAGGCAGAGATAGTCTCGTGTTGAAGACATGACAGGCAGAGATAGTCTCGTGTTGAAGACACGCCAGACATAGATTGTCTCGTGTTGAAGACTCGTCAGGCAGAGATAGTCTCGTGTTGAAGACACGCCCGGCAGAAATCATGTCTCGTGTTGAAGACACGTCAGGCAGAGATAGTCTCGTGTTGAAGACTCGTCAGGCAGAGATAGTCTCGTGTTGAAGACTCGTCAGGCAGAGATAGTCTCGTGTTGAAGACACGCCCGGCAGAAATCATGTCTCGTGTTGAAGACTCGTCAGGCAGAGATAGTCTCGTGTTGAAGACACGTCAGGCAGAGATAGTCTCGTGTTGAAGACACGTCAGGCAGAGATAGTCTCGTGTTGAAGACACGCCCGGCAGAAATCATGTCTCGTGTTGAAGACTCGTCAGGCAGAGATAGTCTCGTGTTGAAGATACGTCAGGTAGAGATAGTCTCGTGTTGAAGACATGTCAGGCAGAGATAGTCTCGTGTTGAAGACACGCCCGGTAGAAATCATGTCTCGTGTTGAAGACTCATCAGGCAGAGATAGTCTCGTGTTGAAGACACGCCACGCAGAGATAGTCTCGTGTTGAAGACTCGTCAGGCAGAGATAGTCTATTGTTGAAGACACGCCCGGCAGAAATCATGTCTCGTGTTGAAGACACGTCAGACAGAGATAGTCTCGTGTTGAAGACACGCCCGGCAGAAATCATGTCTCGTGTTGAAGACTCCTCAGACAGAGATAGTCTCGTGTTGAAGACACGCCAGGCAGAGATAGTCTCGTGTTGAAGACACGCCCGGCAGAAATCATGTCTCGTGTTGAAGACACGTCAGACAGAGATAGTCTCGTGTTGAAGACACGCCCGGCAGAAATCATGTCTCGTGTTGAAGACACGTCAGGCAGAGATAACGCCGCACCTGGCTCATTCTTGTCCCCGGGGGACCAGCCCATACATCTATTCGATTACCGCGTGGGGCGCAAGCACTTGTATGTCCGTAGTGTTTACCAGTGTTCTGTGGGACAAACACAGACAGCAGGCCTGGTATTGTCCAAGCGACCGTGTCTGGGGTTCAGTAACTAAACATCGGCTTCTAGGACGGAGGTCTGTCCCCGGGGAGAATCAAATCTGGAACTTGGAGAAATCGATCTGACACCTAGGGTAATCGTATGATTCGGTCATTACAGGAATCTGTCACATTCCTCGCTGCCCTAATGGCAGGGCGGGATCGATACTGTCAGCCCGGAAGCGCGGAGTCGCCCTGGGACGATCTCACATCAGGCCCTGACTAAATCTGCAGATTTCTATCTTCATGCCATCATTCTAATGGAGGCCCAAACTGGACACGCTGACCTGGTAGTAGGAGAGGCGAATAACTGCCTGTCACTTCATCCTTTGCATAGATGAAGTCAGACATAAATACCTTAGAGAGGTGGATAACTCGCTGTCACTTCTTCCTTTCCATAGATAAAGTCGGACATGCTGACCTTAGAGAGGTGGATAACTCGCTGTCAATTCTTCCTTTCCATACATGAAGTCGGGCACACTTACCTTAGAGAGGTGGATAACTCGCTGTCAATTCTTCCTTTCCATAGATTAACTCGGACACAACCCTTAGAGAGGTGGATAACTCGCTGTCACTTCTTTCTTTCCATAGATGAAGTCGGACACACTTACCTTAGAGAGGTGGATAACTCGCTGTCACTTCTTCCTTTCCATAGATGAAGTCCGACATGCTGACCTTAGAGAGGTGGATAACTCACTGTCACTTCTTCCTTTCCATAGATTAACTCGGACACAACCCTTAGAGAGGTGGATAACTCGCTGTCACTTCTTCCTTTCCATAGATGAAGTCGGACACAGCCCTTAGAGAGGTGGATAACTCGCTGTCACTTCTTCCTTTCCATAGATGAAGTCGAACACACCTGGCTGTCACTTCTTCCTTTCCATAAATGAAGTCGGACACAGCCCTTAGAGAAGTGGATAACTCGCTGTCACTTCTTCCTTTCCATAGATGAAGTCGGACACAGCCCTTAGAGAGGTGGATAACTCGCTGTCACTTCTTCCTTTCCATAGATGAAGTCGAACACACTTACCTTAGAGAGGTGGATAACTCGCTGTCACTTCTTCCTTTCCATAGATGAAGTCGGACACAGCCCTCAGAGAGGTGGATAACTCGCTGTCACTTCTTCCTTTCCATAGATGAAGTCGAACACACTTACCTTAGAGAGGTGGATAACTCGCGGTCACTTCTTCCTTTCCATAGATGAAGTCGAACACACTTACCTTAGAGAGGTGGATAACTCGCGGTCACTTCTTCCTTTCCATAGATGAAGTCGAACACACTTACCTTAGAGAGGTGGATAACTCGCTGTCACTTCTTCCTTTCCATAGATGAAGACGGACACACTTACATTAGAGAGGTGGATAACTCGCTGTCACTTCTTCCTTTCCATAGATGAAGTCGAACACACTTACCTTAGAGAGGTGGATAACTGGCTGTCACTTCTTCCTTTCCATAGATGAAGTCGGACACAGCCCTTAGAGAGGTGGATAACTCGCTGTCACTTCTTCCTTTCCATAGATGAAGTCGAACACACTTACCTTAGAGAGGTGGATAACTCGCTGTCACTTCTTCCTTTCCATAGATGAAGTCGGACACAACCCTCAGAGAGGTGGATAACTCGCTGTCACTTCTTCCTTTCCATAGATGAAGTCGAACACACTTACCTTAGAGAGGTGGATAACTCGCGGTCACTTCTTCCTTTCCATTGATGAAGTCGAACACACTTACCTTAGAGAGGTGGATAACTCCCTGTCACTTCTTCCTTTCCATAGATGAAGTCGGACACACTTACATTAGAGAGGTGGATAACTCGCTGTCACTTCTTCCTTTCCATAGATGAAGTCGAACACACTTACCTTAGAGAGGTGGATAACTCGCTGTCACTTCTTCCTTTCCATAGATGAAGTCGGACACACTTACCTTAGAGAGGTGGATAACTCGCTGTCACTTCTTCCTTTCCATAGATGAAGTTGGACACACTTACCTTAGAGAGGTGGATAACTCGCTGTCACTTCTTCCTTTCCATAGATGAAGTCGAACACACTTACCTTAGAGAGGTGGATAACTGGCTGTCACTTCTTCCTTTCCATAGATGAAGTCGGACACAGCCCTTAGAGAGGTGGATAACTCGCTGTCACTTCTTCCTTTCCATAGATGAAGTCGAACACACTTACCTTAGGTGGATAACTCGCTGTCACTTCTTCCTTTCCATAGATGAAGTCGGACACAACCCTCAGAGAGGTGGATAACTCGCGGTCACTTCTTCCTTTCCATAGATGAAGTCGAACACACTTACCTTAGAGAGGTGGATAACTCGCTGTCACTTCTTCCTTTCCATAGATGAAGTCGGACACACTTACCTTAGAGAGGTGGATAACTCGCTGTCACTTCTTCCTTTCCATAGATGAAGTCGAACACACTTACCTTAGAGAGGTGGATAACTCGCTGTCACTTCTTCCTTTCCATAGATGAAGTCGGACACACTTACCATAGAGAGGTGGATAACTCGCTGTCACTTCTTCCTTTCCATAGATGAAGTTGGACACACTTACCTTAGAGAGGTGGATAACTCGCTGTCACTTCTTCCTTTCCATAGATGAAGTCGAACACACTTACCTTAGAGAGGTGGATAACTCGCTGTCACTTCTTCCTTTCCATAGATGAAGTCGGACACAGCCCTCAGAGAGGTGGATAACTCGCTGTCACTTCTTCCTTTCCATAGATGAAGTCGAACACACTTACCTTAGAGAGGTGGATAACTCGCGGTCACTTCTTCCTTTCCATAGATGAAGTCGAACACACTAACCTAAGAGAGGTGGATAACTGGCTGTCACTTCTTCCTTTCCATAGATTAACTTGAACATACTGACCCTAGAGAGGCGGATAACTTTATGCCACTTTTTCCATGCGATGGGATAAGTCCGTCATACTGACCTTAAAGTAAAAAAGGTGGATAACTTGCTGTGGCTACTGACGTAGACATAAGATCTCGGATATACTGACCTTAGAGAGCTGAATAACAATGCCATTTTGTCTTTGCGACGGACGAGGTCCGTCAAACTAATCTTATAAGGGGCGTTCATTTGAAATCCGTTAGTGTCTGTCAACGTGTTAGGTAGGACTGAGATAGGACAAGAGACAGAAGAGAGTTAAGGACCGATAGGACGTAGATAAGGACCACTACAAGACAGTAGTTAGAATAGAGACAAAACACAAACTATGACTTAGAACAGTCAGAAGACAGGACTTAGATGGGGACACAGACGTGTCATATCTAGGACAACAGCGGGACCAACCCCTAGGACAGGGTGGGGAACGCTAGTTCACGGGAGAACACCTGTAGACAGAGTAAACAGTAGTACAACCCAAGGTTGACGTGAGCAAGACTACTGGACTACGTGACGGACAGGACAGCACGGAGTTTTGCTGACCGCACATGGTTAAGACGACAAGACTAGCCAACCGGTTGAACTTAGTCGGACGGCGACCGGACAGCTTCCAGACAGGACGTGTGTGTTTTCCGAATGCCAATGTGTAGTTTATGAGAGTGCATGTTACAGATAGCGAGAGTTGAGTTATATCTGAAGACGTATGAGTTTTGTGTGAGAAAGGCGACCACTGTATATTGTGTCAGGCAGCTACCGCCTGAGTATGCGTGTATGAATATATCAGGTTCGCCTGAAATAAAGTAGATCTGTTCCATCCACATAATTACTGTGTCATTGAGATGTGGATGAAGATGCGAGAGTGCCTGTATGTAAAGTAGGTCGTTGACAGTGTCGCACCGAGCGTAATTGCGTATGTTGAGCATGATCATGTCATAGTCATGTGATAAGTACTGACCAATAAATAAAAGAGCAAGTACTTATCGTCCCATGATGCATAGGTTCTGTTTCTGACCATTGAGAAAATGGCCGGAAATCCGCCCAAAGAAGCTTAGAGAGCGGTGATTCAGTTTCTTTCATTTGAAGGATGTCGACCAGTGGACATACATAGAAGAATGCAGGCAGCGTACGGTAACAAATGTGTGTCGAAGACAACAGTGATAGACTGGGCACGAATGTTCGGAAAGGACGCCAGTTCACGACAGATCTTCGACGGCCGGGTCAAGCGCATATTGTTGCAACAGATAAAACCATCGCCAAAATCGACGCAGCAGTACAGATGAACCATTGTCGATGCATACGTTCGCTAGCGAAAGAATTTGATGTGTCAATTGGGACAATTCAAAAGGTCGTTCGTAAGAAACTGCAATATCGGAAGGTGTGTTCACAGTGGGTATCATGGATGTTTACCGGCCACCAAAAAAGAGGAACGCATGGGTTGGTGTTTGAACCACTTGCTGCGTTACAGGGTGGAGGGTGATGCATTTCTCTTCCGCAAAAGAAAGTACATGCGAGAGCATTTTTTGACTATGAAGGGCTATTGTTAGCCAACTTTAAAGAACCTGGTGTCAACATCAACTCTACCCACTACTTGCAAACACTAGACAAACTGCAAAAAGCCATCAAGAATAAACAACCCGGCATGCTTTCTCGCGGTGTGATTTTGTTGCACGATAATGCTCGTCCGCATGTCGCAAAGATTGTACAGGAAGCATTAGTAAGGAAGAAGTGGGAAATTCTGCAACATTCAGCTTATTGTCCTAATTTGTCACCATGCGATGTTCATTTATTCGGACCTCTAAACAGAGCTCTCAAAGGGCAACGATTTCACACAAATGCAGACGTAATGAACACGTAAACACTTGGTTCAGTGAGCAACCACAATCCATTTTTGCGGACGGCATTCGCCGCCTACTTAAGCAATTGGATGCTTGCCTGAATGCCTACGGCGACTTCTTCTGACCAACCCACGGTGCATAATTCATTCAAAATGAATGCTTTGTTAAATTCTACCACACATGTTAATGTTTCTTTTATGCTTTGTAATAAAGCCATTGGAAAGGGTTTCAAGTGAACTTCCCTAATAATAGGAAAAGACGGCGTGACCAATGGCATCAAAATAGGATGCCGAACATATTGATCTCCATTGTGTTGTATCTGACATGGTTTGTCGTCTGGCACATCTATGTAGCCAACCTTTTGTGGCTCCTGACTTCTCTGTGTTGGGCCGAGGAAAGCCAGACCCTGATAAATGGCTCCTGACTTTTCTAACCGGGGACGATAATGAGGGAGTGGAAGATGAGATTGAATGAGACCCGACGGGGGAAACAAATCAACCAGCGGACTAGAAGCGACAGATGGTTATGTGAGGACCACAGCAGACTGGAAGCGACACATGAGGATGTGAGGTCAACAGCGGACTGGGGGCGATAACTGGTGATGTGAGGTCAACAGCGGACTGGGAGCGATAACTGGTGATGTGAGGTCAACAGCGGACTGGGAGCGATAACTGGTGATGTGAGGTCAACAGCGGACTGGGAGCTATAACTGGTGATGTGAGGTCAACAGCGGACTGGGAGCGATAACTGGTGATGTGAGGTCAACGGCGGACTGGAAGCGAAACCTGATCGCGTGAGAACAACAGCTGGTCGTGAGAGGACAACAGTGGACTAGAAGCGACACGTGGTCGGTTGAGACTAACAGCAGACTGGAGGCGACACCTGGTGTGAGGACAACAGCGGACTGGAAGCGACACCAGGTGTGAGGACAATAGCGGACTGGAAGCGACACCTGGTGTGAGGACAACAACGGACTGGAAGCGACACCGGATGTGAGGACAACAGCAGACTGGAAGCGACACCGGATGTGAGGACCACAGCGGACTGGAAGCGACACCAGGTATGAATACAAAAACGGACTGGAAGCGACACCTGGTGTGAGAACAACAGCAGACTGGATGCGACACCGGATGTGAGGACAACAGCGGACTGGAAGCGACACCAGGTGTGAGGACAATAGCGGACTGGAAGCGACACCTGGTGTGAGAACAACAGCGAACTGGAAACGACACCGGGTGTGAGAACAATATCGCATTGGAAGCGACACCGGGTGTGAGGACAACAGCGGACTGGAAGCGACACATAGTGAGACGACAACAGCGGACTGGAAGCGACACATAGTGAGAGGACAACAGCGGATCGGAAGCAAAACCTGGTCGTGTGAGAACAACAGCGGACTGGAAGCGACATCTGGTTGTGTGAGAACAACATCTCTTGGTGTGAAGAATACAGCTGGTGATGTGAGGACAACAGCTGGTGGTGTGAGGACAACGGACTAGAAGCGACACCTGGACGTGTGAGGACAACAGTGGACTGGACGCGACACCCGGTGTATGGACACAGCGGACTGGAAGCAATACCTGCTTGTATGAGGACAACAACTGGGGTGTGAAGACAACAGCTTGTGGTGTGAGGACAACAGCTGGCAATGTGAGGACAACAGCTGGTGGTATGAGGACAAAACCTTGTAGTACGAGGACAACAGCTGGTGGTATGAGGACAAAACCTTGTAGTACGAGGACAACAGCTGGTGGTATGAGGACAACAGCTGGTGGTATGAGGACAACAGCTGGTGGTATGAGGTATGTAGACAACAGCTGGCTGTATGTGGACAACAGCTGGCGGTATGTGGACAACAGCTGGCGGTATGAGGACAACAGCTGGTGGTATGAGGACAACAGCTGGCGGTATGTGGACAACAGCTGGCGGTATGAGGACAACAGCTGGCGGTATGTGGACAACAACTGGCGGTATGAGGGCAACAGCTGGCGGTATGTGGACAACAGCTGGCGGTATGTGGACAACAGCTGGCGGTATGAGGACAACAGCTGGAGGTATGAGGACAACAGCTGGCGGTATGAGGACAACAGCTGGCGGTATGAGGACAACAGCTGGCGGTATGTGGACAACAGCTGGCGGTATGAGGACAACAGCTGGTGGTATGAGAACAACAGCTAGTTGTATGGGGACAACAGCTGGCGGTATGTGGACAACAACTCTGGGTATGAGGACAACAGCTCGGGGTATGAGGACAATAGCTAGTGATGTGAGAACATCAGCTGATAGTGTGAGGACAACAGCGGACTGGAAGCGACACCTGGAGTGAGGACAACAGCGGACTGGAAGCTGGTGATATAAAGACAACAGCTGGTGATGTGAGGACAACAGGTGGTGTTGTGATGACAACAGCTGGTCGTGTGAGGTGTCGGATACGTTGGGTAAATTTCATAGTGATAGAGGAAAACTCCCAATGTGATCCTGCCCGTTTTAATTATATTAGCCTTTAATGGCTTAATTGTTTGAGTCCATAAATAAAGTCTCGGAGAACCAAGGAAGCCCCCAAGGCTTAATAATAGTCTTGTGGATTTTCACTGCTCCCGCCCCTCTCTCACTTAATTAATTAATATCTAGGGTATATTAATAAATGACAAGAATAAAGTAAACAATCAAAGAATTCGACACTCACAGTGGAAATAAAATCTCTTCATATTTAATAAACATCAAACTGGGGTATTGGTTATTCTGTCAAAGAAATAATAATATCTTCCAAAGGCCATGATATAAATATATAACATTAATGCTTCCCCCCACCCCCCCCCCCCCCCCCAAAAAAAAAATAAATAATTCACTTCAACAAAATACCAACATACATCTCAGTTCCCCAGCGGGTTGAGTAATATAATATCTTTGTTGAATTGTACAAAGTATAAGACCTGTATTAAACTCAAGTCCATTCTCTATATGAGTCTATTGAACCCAGCTGTAAAGAAAGTTCATTGCCACTAATATATTGAGATATCAGAGGGAGTGTTGATCTGGTCTAGGTAGGTTGTTAGCTGATTAATTCTCCACTCATGGGCTCAAGTAAAGGTTCCCTGTTCAATCTAGGTTGATACCATTTTATCTCTCCTGAGTGGTTAGTTGAAACTCCTGCAGGTAGTTTCTTTCCCTGGATCGGTATGGATCCAACCACTACCTGAAATTCCAGCATCACACATATATCTACTGATATTATCAATACATCTCTATGATCATTAGATTTGGGAGAAGGTAAAAAAAACCAAAGCAACAAAAAAATGAAAATAAATAAAGGGAATTTTGACCCCATGGAAAAATAAGAAACGGCGAAGGAAGGTCTGAGTGTTCCCCAACAGTTATCAACTCCATAGCTGCTCCCTCTCCAGCCAATCCTCCATTACATAGCGCTCAAGGTTTAGACTACCATATAAGCAGTGTCATCTTCACCCATGCCTGTCACCCATGATCTCCAGGTTGAGTAATTACTTGATCGAATCAGAATTTGATAACCATGTTCACCATTCCCTCTTGTACATAATTATTTTCCCTAGCTATCCTTCTGTCTTAAAAGAAAAAGCCTCACACATTGAGGATCTTAATTCGTTCCTAAATGCAATGTGTATTTACTTATAAACAATATAAGTACATTATGGCATCATCTCCTGTATAACATTCAGGTGGATTCTTCCCAATCAAATGCTTTGAGAAGGCGCATCCTCCCTCCTCTTCAACATGTAGGTATATGCCTCTACCTTATTCATCTATAGGATTCATCATCATCATACATCAAACACAAGTTAAAACCATATAATTGTAACATGAGTGATATGGAATACAGAGTGGCATCATGATGAGAAGCACACTAAATTATCACTTTGTGTATGTATACCTCTGATAGACGTGGTAGTATGCCTCAAATTGTCTACTATCAGGTGAGTGTTTGATTGATCATACACATCCTCTGTATGTCTCTTCTTTTCACCCAATCTACAATCATTCTTCATAAATTATAAACAGACTTGCATGGATGATGGATATACATAATTATGTGACTCACAATCAATAAATTAAAAAGGTAAATTCACAGATGTAACACCAATGAAGTCACAAATGAATCACCACATGAATGCTTCCATAGAATACACAGGATTTTATTATAACATATAGGGAACTATTTACCATTTAATGTGCCCATGTACTGTTTCCAGGACAAATGACACTTTCTCCTACTAGTGATTGCACATTTAAGATAGTGTCTTACTATTAAACTAAGGATTCTAACCTACCAAATCCTAAGTTAATCACAAAATCCTAAACCACTTCTGACTTAGATTAACTGCTTAAGGAGTAAAGTGCACAACTTAGGCACAATGCTTAGGCTTTCATAGAAGTTTTATAACTAGAAGAAAACCTTCACTATGGCTTAACCTAGTGCACAGATTATCCATGAACTAGGACATCTGAATATAGTGCTTAGTCTCTATTGAAATAAGTTCTTAAGGACTAACCACAATTTTACAACACACAAACTTACCATCTGGTGGGAAAGGAGCATTTTTTTTTTTGCATATCCTTTACAGGACATCGCTGTCAACATCAGCATCTTTCAGCCGATTGTTGATCTCTAGGCAAGATTACGCTCAGTAGTTTGCCATTACTTTCTGAGCGGCCGGCTCACATACCCCGTAAGTTACCGACGCGATTCGAACCACTGCTGATTCTCACCGTCGTCACGTTACTTACGAGAGTATACAAGATTACGGAGAAAAGTCGCTAACCTCAAGGCCAGGAAGCCGGCTAAAAGGAGCATAACTATCTTAATATTACAGTGTGCTTACCTTCAACATAGTTGAAAGCCTTCCTCACTCATATGCAATCATGTTTCAGGCTCCAGACTAGGCTTTGATTTGTCCAGTACTCTGGCTGCTTCATAGGCTGGCACTTCTCTCTCCCTCTCCTCCTCTTCCAAGTTATGTACTTCAGATGGATTTTTAAACAGAGGATGACAGAGCGTCATTTCCATTGGACCGTCTCCTGTTGAGCGGTTGCTGAAGGATTTTATTCTGCACACACACTGAACTTTTTCCGGTCTTTCGCCATTTTTATTCCAGCCGTCCTAGCTTGGGCTCTGACGTCATGTCGCGTCGTGACCAATGGCAGAGCACCTTTTCGGCTTATAATTATAATATTGTCGTTTCTTTATCAAATCAGCGCTCCGTTTTCAAATTAAGATGATGCAAAGTTCATCTTTCGTCTTAACTATCGGCGCTAATTCATTCCTTCTTCAGATTTGAATTTGAGTATGATGGTGGTGGTTGTTGGCGCTGTTGCTAATTGGAGGGTTTAAAAAATGTTTTGCGTATCCTTTTACAGGACTTAGCTGTCAACAGCAGCATCTTTCAGCTGTCTGTTGATCTCTTGGCAAGATTACGCTCAGTAGTTTGCCATTGCTTTCTGAGCGGCCGGCTCAGTATCCGCAAGTCACGAGCGGGGGTCGAACCACCTCAGTTCTCGCTCCGCTGCGAGACTCTGCGTGATAAACGGGATTACAGAGAGAAAGTGTTATAACCCCACAGCCAGAGAGACCGGCAATTGGAGGGTAGTGCGGGTAAATTTAAAAAGCGATGTGGCGGTTTGCAAGAGGTATACTACATGAGTACACCAGCTGGTGGTGTGAGGACAACAAATGGTGGTGTGAGGACAACAGCTGGTCGTATGAGGACAACAGCGGACTGGAAACGATACCTGGTGGTGTGAGGACAACAGGTGGTGGTGTGGGGACAACAGGTGGTGGTGTGGGGACAACAGGTGGTGGTGTGGGGACAACAGCTGGAGACAGAAGTTCAATCGACCAGCTTAGACTAGGGTGAAGCTGAATGTGAAGGGATGTATGTCTGCCTTAGTGGTGTGATTGTCGCCTTCTTCTGTGACGTCGTATTATGTTGTCATTGTGTGTGTGTAGGTGAATGTGCGTGTGTGTCAATATGTATGTGTGAATGTGTGTGTGAATATCTGTATTCATGTTATGACAGTCTATGAGGCATGTTCCAATGAGTTGTATTTCCCTGTGTGTGGTATGTCCCTGTGTGTGGTATGTCCCTATGTGTGTTTTATGTCCCTATGTGTGTTTTATGTCTCTATGTGTGTTTTATGTCTCTATGTGTGTTTTATGTCTCTATGTGTGTTTTATGTCTCTATGTGTGTTTTATGTCTCTATGTGTGTTTTATGTCTCTATGTGTGTTTTATGTCTCTATGTGTGTTTTATGTCTCTATGTGTGTTTTATGTCTCTATGTGTGTTTTATGTCTCTATGTGTGTTTTATGTCTCTATGTGTGTTTTATGTCTCTATGTGTGTTTTAAGTCCCTATATGTGTTGCATGGGGACTTTTGCCTTTATTCACCCCAAACAAAACGGAATCCCAGGGTATGACGTCACATCCAGGGGTTCCCTGTGTTGCGCCGTAGCTCGATGCGCAATGTTATCGGTGTGCAACAGTTGCTCTCGGCTACTGCAGAAAAGGCAACGCTACTTTGGCTTGTCGTGGACAGCCCGCTGCTGCTGCTGCAAGTTCCAGAAAACACATGATCTCTCTCACACACACACACACACACACACATACACACACACACACACACACACACACACACACAGAGAGAGAGAGAGAGAGAGAGAGAGAGAGAGAGAGAGAGAGAGAGAGAGAGAGAAACGGTTGCCAAAGCCACCAAAGAAACACTGTGGGGGTATTGAAACGCACTGACACGAACTGTACCCGAACACAGAGGAGATCACTGTCAGTGCTAAATATAGCTGGTGACCCTAAATATAGATGGTGACGTTTGTTTGGGGTGATTTAAGGCAAAAGTACCGTTGCATGTCCCTGTGTGTGTTTTGTCCCTGTGTGTGTTTTGTCCCTATGTGTGTTGCATGTCCCTATGTGTGTTGCATGTCCCTATGTGTGTTTTATATCCCTATGTGTGTTTTAAGTCCTTGTTTGTGTTTTATGTCACTATGTGTGTTTTATGTCCTTGTGTGAATTATGTCCCTGTGTGTGTTTTATATCGCTGTCATATATTTTTGAAGGGAGTGGGAGATCACTGTAGTGCATGCCCCATCTCTAACAAAAGATGTAGAGCCCCATCCTCTTCTATCTTCAATAACCCCAGAATATGAACCTTGAGTTATCTGCAGGCCTCGTTCTATTAAGTATTGTCTAGGAGATATAGATTATGGCCCTGGTAAGAATGGTAATTACTAACTGGGAATCTGCCCCTTCTCCAATGGTTCTGATAGCTCTGGAGCCCCCTTTTAGTTTATCAAATCTGAGGAAAGTCTGGAGAAGTTTCTCAGCCTGATTTAGATGAAGAAAACATGGATGTTGAGCAGTTGATAGATTTAGAGTCTTTTTATTTCCCCATTCAGTAAGTCATTATGAGTTAATTTATCCTTAAGCAATCAAACACATAAACAATCACATCAGATTCTGACAACATGATGTACAAAGAAGTTGTTTACACAGATAGGTTTGAACTTGACAAATTAACAGAAGGTCAATTCATGTTAATCATTTATTGACTGGCCTGAGCCTTCTGGTCAGTACATACAGTATTGGGATTTACACAAAGTAATAGAACAGTTGCACATTGGACCATTGTCCCAGACAAGCAATAACAAGCATCAATATATGAGATGTCAACAAGTGTGAAAACATAGTAAACATTTTGATGTTGTACATATTAAGTATGATAGTGTTGTCTCAACCATATAATGTCAGTAGTTTTCCTGAAATTGGGTGTGTATTCAACCTATGAGAAAAGTAACCTGGTGACTGGAGGATTAGGTAAGCCAGGGTCCATTGACTGATGGATCCACTTCAGGTCTGCCCGTATAGCTCCTCTGAAGGCCTCCCCATGCTCTGCTCATAGCGAAGTCATCCTCCCTCTCACTTGTGGTTCATCTCTTTCTCTCGGCTTTCCTCCCTCAGGTCTGATTTAGGTGGTTAATTTGCTGATGTGTTGGGTGGTTGTTGGTATGTAGCCACCAAGATCACTGATGAATATTCGCATAAATATATACATTCCTACCAATACAATAATAAGAAATAGGTCGGAAGAAATCTAAATTCCTGAAGTAGGAACTAGTTCCCCTCCCCTCCTTTTCTCTCTGAGCTAGTGTTGGGTTAAGTTGGGGTGGTCAGAGATTATCACACGGTGTACGCCTTGTATCAACTTGTTCCTGCTGTATGTAAGTTCTCATTTGACCGGGGTCAGTGAACGTGTACAGTAAGACATTGACAAGAGTGAGAAGGTGTCAAGATGCATGTAAATAAATGACATACATTTAGAACCTTTCTTCCACTAAATGGTGTTTACAATGTGTATAAATAATTCTCTGTGTTTTCCCAATTAACTACTTCTTCTTCTTGTGTCTAATAACTCTCTTCCATTACCTGTTGTTGTTGTGATGTTGAGTGTTGGGTTGTGTGGTGATGAGTGGTGTGGAGTGGTGTTGTGTTTTAAGTTATGTTGAGTAATGAGTTAAGTTCACTTCGCGTGATGGTGTTCCGCGAAGCACAACTTTCTCATGTGTTGCAGTTCATGTGTGCCCTTATCTTCTTCTTCTTCTTCTTTCGTTCGCTTGAAATATGTCTATATCTGCAATGTCGTCTCTTGCCTCCAGTAGTTGGGGTTGGACCCTTTCGAGACATAGGGCCCGGCACTGCACCTGCCTGGGGGTCCAAAGCAGGGCGAGCACCATAACGATTAGCAGTAGTCGACATATTCCATTTTGCGTGATTGCGTGGCATCCTGATTTCTGTGGTGCGCCTCTTGGCTGGTTGCCTCCGTCTTCAGCACCTTTCTTTGCTAGAGCAGACTGTGGTCTCACTCGAGTGTAGATGTGTACGCGCGCACACGCCTGTCTGCGCATGCATGTCCGTGCATACACATCTAGAGCATACTGGTTATTTTCCGGCGCCAGAGACTCGCCGTCGCCCCTTCTCCTGTTAGTTTAAACAGGCCCGCCACGTGAAGGCCAGGAGTTGGACTTTTGCTGCATAGGTTATGTATTCACGAGCCATTGAGGTATTTGAGCAATGTTGGGCGCTCACCCCAACACCGCGCCTCGGCTACATACAGCAACATTTGGAACCCCTGCCCTTATCTAATTAAATTTGACATAAATATAAATATTTATTTCGCCAAACCCTATTAATTCTATAGATAAAGGAGAAAGGAAAGATTGATTTCACTTTCAGCTTTCTAGATTGTAAATAGGCATAGATAAGTCTGTTTTAGAACAAGGCACTTATTCTAGTACACGAACTGTCTTTTCAGCTGTAGATAGTGGTGCATCTTTAACAATGTTTCTGGTGAAATGCACAAGATTGCTTTAGAATCATCACTTCTCACAGTTGTTTAGAATAGAATATAGTAGTGGAATGCACTTCTTAAAGTTAATAATTATCTCTAAGAATATCAGAGATTGTAGTTTCATCTAAGAGAATATTCTGCCCGGGAATGGCTTTGCGTCGTTAGAATCTACAGTCGAGCATTTTTACATTTCAGAGGTTTTAATTAATAATCATACATTTCAATTGACATCACAAACATGGGTTTACATTACTTGATACATCGGGTTCTTAGTCTAATCAAGGGCCAACAAACGTACCTCGGATCCAGACTTTTGCCTTGCCCATTGAATTTTGGTCACACAATCTTCTCACATCCGTCCATGGAGCGAGTTCAGACAAAAGTGCGGGCTTATTAACATTTCTGATGAAATAGTAATATATGTTAATTATGCACTGGCGCGAAGGTGGTCATGTGGTTTTCCTATCCAATGGTTTTCTGAGCTTGGTCTGATGAAATCTTTCTAAGAATCCACGTCATTTGTCACTTGTTCAGTTCCAGTTTTGATGTTAAGTTTTAAGTCCCAATCTCCAATTGCGTTTGTGAAGTCAATTTCTTTTAATGTTGTTTCCTCTTTTTGCGGCAGTTGTTGGTAATGAATAATGTTGGCTGCGTTATGCCACATGGCCCCACTCCAGATTGTTCTATGGTATGGAACTATGTTTCCAACATTTTCAGTTATCAAGTTGTTCCCATTTTTCCTCCCTTGTATTCTCTTCTGCATCTGATTGACCTGGTTCATCAGGCACTGGGTGTCGACTCAGGAAGTCCGCTCCCACATTCATTTTCCCAGGAACATACTCAACCTGGAACGAGTAAGGTTGAAGAAGCAGCGACCACCTCATAAGTCGGGCATTCAGAGTCTTAGATGCTGCGAGAAACATGAGTGGTTGATGGTCACATTGCACTGTGAAGTGTCTGCCATATAGGTATGCTTGAAATTTCTGTACACTCCATACGAGCGCAAGACATTCTCTCTCGATAGTACTGTAATTTCTCTCTGCTGCATTCAATTTCCTGCTAGCATAGGCTACAGGGAATAGCTCTGATGGTACATCTCCCTTTCTCTGCAACAGCGTTGCCCCAATTCCTATGTTACTGGCATCGGTGCGCAGCACGAATGGTTGGTCGAGGTCTGGTAGATGTAAGACTGGATGAGCAGTTAATGCCTGCTTTAATGCTGTGAAAGCTCTCTCACAGTCAGCTGACCAAGTGACTTTCTCTGGTTTCCCCTTTTTGGTAAGATCCGTTAAAGGTGCTGACAGAGTATTGAAGTCCTTGATGTATTTTTGATAGAATCCACATAAGGATACAAATGATCTTACATCCTTCTTCGTTTTTGGACGAGGTGCTCTCTGGAGTTTGTCCACATTTCCCTCTTGTGGAGTTATCAGTCCATGAGATATCTTATGACCTAGAAAGTCCAATTCTTGGAATCCTATCTGACACTTCTTTGGTCTAGCCGTCAATCCAGTTTCTCTGAGGCGCCTGAACAAAAGATGCAGGGTTTCTACATGCTCTTCAAATGTTTCAGTTGCGATCAGGATGTCATCCATGAAGTGACTGATGTCTGGATGCTGTAGTGGGTCAAGTAATTTTCTCATCATACGTGTAAAGACGCTGGGAGCATTACTTAATCCGAATGGAAGAACGTTGAACTCATAGTGTCCTCCAGGCGTGCTGAAAGCTAACCATCGTCTAACTTCCGGTTTTACAGGAATCTGGTAATATCCCTTACTGAGATCAATCCTAGTAAAGTACTTAGCTCGGTTGAGTGCTGTGAAGAGTTTATTCTGATCAGGCAGAGGTTCTGCTTGGAATTCAGTTATAGCATTGAGCTGTCGATAATCGATGCACAATCTATGTTCTCCACTTGGCTTTCTCAATAATACGACGCTAGCACTGTAAGGTGATTCAGATGGTGAGATTATTCCTGCGGTGAGCAGCTGTTGTATTTCTTCCTCTAAAGTCTTTTGCTTTGCATAAGGAACTGGGTAAGTCTTGACTCGCACAGGCACTGTGTCATTCAACTTCATGTCAAATTCCTCCAAATCAGTTCTTCCTGGCTTATCAGTAAGTACTTCTGCATATTTTGCCATAAGTTCCCTAATCTGCTTTTGCTGATCCTTTGTTAAGTTGGGATTGATTTCCACATCCTTAAAGGTCTCTTTGGCTTGCAGTTGGCACTCGACTCCCATTGTTGATCCTTCTTCGACTTCAGTAGCCACACTCATGGCCATCAGATGTGCAGGTTCGGTGGTTGAGGGTCTTTCATGATATTTCTTCAAGAGGTTTATGTGAAATACTTTCATCTTGCCTTTGACTGAAATTCTGTAGTTGGTACGTGAGATCTTCTCCGTCACTACATAAGGTCCTCTCCATCCGATTTGCAGCTTATTCTGACTGGTTGGAAGCAGCAACATCACCTTCTCTCCTACCTCTAACTCTCTATCCTTTGCCTTGCGGTTGAAGTTACGAGCAATTCTTCGTCTGGCTTGACGTAGATTGACATTCGCTTGTTTCCAACTGTGTTGTAAACGATTTTTCAACTCGGCAACATATGTAGATGCAGTCACGACTGTATCATCTGTAGTATTATCAGTCCATGTTCGCAGTAACGCCTCAAGGGGTCCTTTGATTGGTCGTCCAAACAACAGTGTGGCTGGAGCAAAACCTGTTGAGTGATGGGGTACTTCCCTGTAAGCGAATAAAGCTGCGGGTAAATACAAGTCCCAATCCTCTGTCTTCTCCTGGGCAATTTTGCGCAGGATACTAATCAATGTCCCGTTCCACCTTTCCACAAGTCCATTTGACTGAGGGTGATATGGTGAACTGAAGATATGGCGTGCATGAAAAAGTCTGAAGGTCTCTTCCATGAGCTTACCACGAAACTGTGAACCGTTGTCCGTCAAGATCCTTTGTGGGAATCCTAGACGTGTGAATATTCCTAATAATGCATCAGCGACGTGTTTGGAGTCACAGCTGGGCATAGGAACTGCTTCGGCCCACATGGTTGTTGTGTCCACAAGCGTTAATATGAATCGGTTTCGCCTCTTCGTTGCTGAGAGAGGTCCGATTATGTCTACTGCCACTTTCTCAAATGGAATTCCAGTGATTGGCGATTCACCCAACATTGCCGGTGGTGTCCGGTGTTTTGGTGATACTTTCTGACACTGTGGGCATGATTTTACAAACCGTTGTATGTCTGAATTCATCCCTGGCCAAAAGTAGTGAGTGGTAATCCGCTGTGTAGTAGCGTTGATACCCATGTGCCCACTGAATGGTAGACTGTGACCCATCTCTAAGATCTGAGTCCTGTATTGAGTTGGTACAACAAGTTGATTAAACTCTTGTCCAGCTCGTCCTGCTTTTCTGTAAAGAAGTGCTGACTTCATGAACAGATCACCTTTACGTAGAGGTAAATGTGATTTTGGCAGTTTTCTGAAGCAGGGTTCCAAGGTGCTGTCGGCTTCTTGTGCCCTCTTCAGTTCCTCCGTTCGAGGGATTGGCGTAGTTGTGTCTGGAGTTTTTGTTGCCTGTGATCGAGTGGTCATGGTCGCCATCGCCACAGGTTGAACAGGTTCTCCTAGAACGATAAATCTACAGCCGAGGATTACAGGATATATCGGATCGTCCAAGATTGCTGCCTTGATCGTCCCAGTGACATACCGCGAGGCTATGTTCACTTTTGCCACTGGAAGAGACATATTTGTTGAACTCTTCAGTGGTCCCTGCAATTCCACTATTTCCTCTGTCACCTGTTCAGGGTGAACTAAGGATGATGAGACAACACAGTCATATGATAATCCAGTATCATATAAACAGGTCGTTTTGAATCCATTTAGTAAGATGGATTCCACAACCGGAATACGAGATGAGGTGTCTTGATGAGGTGTCTGTTTGGACGTTTCACCAGTGCTCACTTTTTTCTCTTTTCGGTTGGCCAAACATGCCGCTGTGTGTGGAGGTGGCTTCTTCCTGCAATTCTGAAATGTGTGACCCCTAATTTTGCAATGGGTACAGAATGGTTTGTCCTCCCTCGGCGCTGTTTGGACTGAGTGTTGAGTGTTTTTCGGGGATTTCCCCTTTTTCCCGGTGGCTACAGTGTTTTCACCCTCTTTTGGCTGTGGAGTTTTGTTTTGAGAGGGGGTGTTGTTCGAACGTCCCTTTCCTCCCATCTCCTTTTGAGATTTCTCAAATCTCTCTGCCAGGATGATTATAGTTTCCAGGCGGTCAGCCCCGTTTTGGGTTAGGAATGCCTTCATTTCGTTCTGCATTTTCCCCTTGATCTGATCAATGATAATCATTTCACGGAGTCCTTCATAATTTTCCTCAAATCCTCCCAAGCAAGTCCATCTTTGTATGTATGACTTCAGTCTTTCGACTAGTTGTGCGTAGCTCTCACCCGGTTCCTTCCTTGCGGCTTTGAACCTGAGTTTATAAGATTCGGCGTCCACTTCGAATCGGCTCAAGAGTGCCGTCTTGAGTGTTGTGTAGTTCTGTTGTTCCTCTCTAGTGAGTCTTGAGAACACTTCATACGCCGTGGATCTTAAGGCCTGCGCCAACTTCGTCGCCCATCTACTTTCTTCAAGCCCACAGCTGACAGCCATTGCCTCGAAGCGTGATAAAAATCCTTCGATGTGGTCAGTCTGTTCATTAAAGGGTTCCAGAGGAAATGACATAGCTCCTGAATTAAGTTGAGAGACGTGAGGTGGTTCTGTCACTGGCGATCCTGATGAGGTTGAGGGTGTAGGACCACTCCCTTTCTCTATCCTCCGGATCTCCACTTCAATCTCCATTCTCCTCAACTCCAGTTGGTGTTGACGCTCTCTCTCCTTATCTTCCATTTCAGCCTGTAGTCGTTTCTCTTTCTCCTCCAATTCTGCTTGAAATCGTTTCTCTTTCTCCTCCAATTCTGCTTGAAGCTGTTTTTCTTTGAGAGTCAATTCAGCCTGCAGTCTTTCTCTTTTGTCGAATGCATCCGAAACATAGTTAGCTAGCTCAGGGCCATCTAACCCGCACTCCCTACCTGTTTCTGTTATTTGGGCTCTAAACTTTGCAGTTTCCGCCATGTCTATAATTTATTGCTTTGCTCTGCCTATCAATATAATTGCAGTTAGTCTGATCCGCGTAAGTTTGTCAGTCCCTGATCTGCAAAGATACAACAGAGCATGTGCAATATTAAAAACACCCTATGTTATGTCTGTCTGTCAATGCTGGAAAAGCCAAAGGCAGCAGGCACTGAAGTAACCACAATTAATTCCTAGTAAAGAAAAGAATCTGAAATTAGACAGAGTTTTCCCAACGGATAAGATTTTCCGGTGGTTGATGAAATGCTGTTAAGTTCAGACTCCACAGTAAAGGAACACCTTCTCTGAAAGAGAAGTAGTGTTGGTAGAGTAGATACACACTATATATTTCACCTGGAGCAACTCTCTCTGAAGTATAAGCCTATTTGAACATGGCCCCCTTCTCCAGGAGTAAAATCAGTCACCTACTCTTATTTATCTATAAATGTCATTCATATCATGTGGCTGTCAATCAATACCCCACATGGTATCTGTTAAACATTCTAGAAAATAACTGTGTTAATAATCTAAAGATAACTGTGTTCATGTATTTTTATATAATTGTTTAAAGGTTAACATATGGGAACCATCCAGGACGTAGCCCACAATATGTCATATATTTTTGAAGGGAGTGGGAGATCACTGTAGTGCATGCCCCATCTCTAACAAAAGATGTAGAGCCCCATCCTCTTCTATCTTCAATAACCCCAGAATATGAACCTTGAGTTATCTGCAGGCCTCGTTCTATTAAGTATTGTCTAGGAGATATAGATTATGGCCCTGGTAAGAATGGTAATTACTAACTGGGAATCTGCCCCTTCTCCAATGGTTCTGATAGCTCTGGAGCCCCCTTTTAGTTTATCAAATCTGAGGAAAGTCTGGAGAAGTTTCTCAGCCTGATTTAGATGAAGAAAACATGGATGTTGAGCAGTTGATAGATTTAGAGTCTTTTTATTTCCCCATTCAGTAAGTCATTATGAGTTAATTTATCCTTAAGCAATCAAACACATAAACAATCACATCAGATTCTGACAACATGATGTACAAAGAAGTTGTTTACACAGATAGGTTTGAACTTGACAAATTAACAGAAGGTCAATTCATGTTAATCATTTATTGACTGGCCTGAGCCTTCTGGTCAGTACATACATCTCTATTGTGATTTACACAAAGTAATAGAACAGTTGCACATTGGACCATTGTCCCAGACAAGCAATAACAAGCATCAATATATGAGATGTCAACAAGTGTGAAAACATAGTAAACATTTTGATGTTGTACATATTAAGTATGATAGTGTTGTCTCAACCATATAATGTCAGTAGTTTTCCTGAAATTGGGTGTGTATTCAACCTATGAGAAAAGTAACCTGGTGACTGGAGGATTAGGTAAGCCAGGGTCCATTGACTGATGGATCCACTTCAGGTCTGCCCGTATAGCTCCTCTGAAGGCCTCCCCATGCTCTGCTCATAGCGAAGTCATCCTCCCTCTCACTTGTGGTTCATCTCTTTCTCTCGGCTTCCCTCCCTCAGGTCTGATTTAGGTGGTTAATTTGCTGATGTGTTGGGTGGTTGTTGGTATGTAGCCACCAAGATCACTGATGAATATTCGCATAAATATATACATTCCTACCAATACAATAATAAGAAATAGGTCGGAAGAAATCTAAATTCCTGAAGTAGGAACTAGTTCCCCTCCCCTCCTTTTCTCTCTGAGCTAGTGTTGGGTTAAGTTGGGGTGGTCAGAGATTATCACACGGTGTACGCCTTGTATCAACTTGTTCCTGCTGTATGTAAGTTCTCATTTGACCGGGGTCAGTGAACGTGTACAGTAAGACATTGACAAGAGTGAGAAGGTGTCAAGATGCATGTAAATAAATGACATACATTTAGAACCTTTCTTCCACTAAATGGTGTTTACAATGTGTATAAATAATTCTCTGTGTTTTCCCAATTAACTACTTCTTCTTCTTGTGTCTAATAACTCTCTTCCATTACCTGTTGTTGTTGTGATGTTGAGTGTTGGGTTGTGTGGTGATGAGTGGTGTGGAGTGGTGTTGTGTTTTAAGTTATGTTGAGTAATGAGTTAAGTTCACTTCGCGTGATGGTGTTCCGCGAAGCACAACTTTCTCATGTGTTGCAGTTCATGTGTGCCCTTATCTAATTAAATTTGACATAAATATAAATATTTATTTCGCCAAACCCTATTAATTCTATAGATAAAGGAGAAAGGAAAGATTGATTTCACTTTCAGCTTTCTAGATTGTAAATAGGCATAGATAAGTCTGTTTTAGAACAAGGCACTTATTCTAGTACACGAACTGTCTTTTCAGCTGTAGATAGTGGTGCATCTTTAACAATGTTTCTGGTGAAATGCACAAGATTGCTTTAGAATCATCACTTCTCACAGTTGTTTAGAATAGAATATAGTAGTGGAATGCACTTCTTAAAGTTAATAATTATCTCTAAGAATATCAGAGATTGTAGTTTCATCGAAGAGAATATTCTGCCCGGGAATGGCTTTGCGTCGTTAGAATCTACAGTCGAGCATTTTTACATTTCAGAGGTTTTAATTAATAATCATACATTTCAATTGACATCACAAACATGGGTTTACATTACTTGATACATCGGGTTCTTAGTCTAATCAAGGGCCAACAAACGTACCTCGGATCCAGACTTTTGCCTTGCCCATTGAATTCTGGTCACACAATCTTCTCACATCCGTCCATGGAGCGAGTTCAGACAAAAGTGCGGGCTTATTAACATTTCTGATGAAATAGTAATATATGTTAATTATGCACTGGCGCGAAGGTGGTCATGTGGTTTTCCTATCCAATGGTTTTCTGAGCTTGGTCTGATGAAATCTTTCTAAGAATCCACGTCATTTGTCACTTGTTCAGTTCCAGTTTTGATGTTAAGTTTTAAGTCCCAATCTCCAATTGCGTTTGTGAAGTCAATTTCTTTTAATGTTGTTTCCTCTTTTTGCGGCAGTTGTTGGTAATGAATAATGTTGGCTGCGTTATGCCACAATCGCTATGTGTATTTTATGTCTCTCTGTGTATTTTATATCCCTGTGTAAGTTGCATGTTCTTTTGTGTTTTGCATGTACCTATGTGTGTTGCATGTCCCTATGTGTGTTGCATGTCCCTATGTGTGTTGCATGTCCCTATGTGTGTTGCATGTCCCTATGTGTGTTGCATGTCCCTATGCGTGTTGCATGTCCCTATGTGTGTTGCATGTCCCTAAGTGTGTTGCATGTCCCTATGTGTGTTATGTCCCTGTGAGTGTTTTATGTCCCTGTGTGTGTTTTATGTCCCTATGTGTGTGTGTGTTATGTCCCTGTGTGTGTTTTGTGTCCCGTGTGTGCGTTTTATGTCCTTATATGTGTTGCATGTCCCTGTGTGTGTTATGTCCCTGTGTATGATTTATGTCTTTATGTGTTTTGTGCATGATGGTGGAAATGACCACGTGTTCACATGCACCCACTGTGAACGGACATTTACAGCGCAAATTGGCCTTATCAGTCACACTCGCTACCGCCATAGTTAAAAGTTATGCCTTTTTAAAGCACAAACTATCGTCTGTCAAGACGGCAAAGTGCCAATGAGTGAGATGAGTTTTGCATGTCCCTGTGTGTGTTATGTTCCTATGTGCGTTTTATTTCCCTATGTGTGTTGCATGTATCTGTGTGTGTTATGTCCCTATGAGTGTTTTATGTCCTTATGTGTGTTGCATGTCCCTTTGCGTGTTATGTCACTATGTATGTTTTATGTCCCTGTGTGTGTTTTATGTCCCTATGTGTGTTTTATGTCCCTATGTGTGTTTTATGTCCCTATGTGTGTGTTTTATATCCCTGTGTGTGTTATGTCCCTATGTGTGTTATGTCCCTATGTGTGTTGTATGTCCCTGTGTGTGTGTTTTATGTCCCTATGTGTGTTTTATATCCCTATGTGTGTTTTATATCCCTGTGTGTGTTATGTCCCTATGAGTGTTGTATGTCCCTGTGAGTGTTGTATGTCCCTGTGTGTGTGTTATGTCCCTATGTGTGTTGTATGTCCCTGTGTGTGTGTTTTATGTCCCTATGTGTGTTTTATATCCCCGTGTGTATTTTATATCCCTGTGTGTGTATTTTATATTCCTGTGTGTGTTGTATGTCCCTGTGTGTGTTGTATGTCCCTGTGTGTGTTGTATGTCCTTATGTATGTTTTCTATCCCTGTGTGTGTTGTATGTCACTATGTGTGTTGTATGTCCCTATGTGTGTTGTATGTCCCTGTGTGTGTTGTATGTCCCTGTGTGTGTTGTATGTCACTATGTGTGTTTTATATCCCCATGTGTGTTTTATATCCCTGTGTGTGTGTTTTATATCCCTATGTTTGTTATATATCCCCATGTGTGTTTTATATCCCTGTGTGTTTTATATCCCTATGTGTGTTTTATATCCATGTGTGTGTTTTATATCCCTGTGTGTGTGTTTTATATCCCTATGTGTGTTTTATATCCCTATGTGTGTGTTTTATATCCCTATGTTTGTTTTATATCCCTGTGTGTTGTATGTCCCTGTGTGTGTGTTGTATGTCCCTATGTGTGTTTTATATCCCTGTGTGTTGTATGTCCCTGTGTGTGTGTTTTATATCCCTGTGTGTGTGTTTTATATCCTTGTGTGTGTTTTATATCCCTGTGTGTGTGTTTTATATCCCTGTGTGTGTTTTATACCCCTGTGTGTGTTGTATGTCCCTGTGTGTGTTTTATATCCCCGTGTGTGTGTTTTATATCCCTGTGTGTGTGTTTTATATCCTTGTGTGTGTTTTATATTTCTGTGTGTGTGTTTTATATCCCTGTGTGTGTTTTATATCCCTGTGTGTGTTTTATGTCCCTGTGTGTGTTTTATATCCCTGTGTGTTTTATGTCCCTGTGTGTTTTATGTCCCTGTGTGTATTATATCCCTGTGTGTTTTATGTCCCCATGTGCGTTTTATGTCTCTATGTGCGTTGCATGTCCCTGTGTGTGTTTTATATCCCTGTGTGTTTTATGTCCCTGTGTGTTTTATGTCCCTGTGTGTGTTTTATATCCCTGTGTGTTGTATGTCCCCATGTATGTTTTATATCCTAGTGTGTGTTTTATATCCCTGTGTGTTTTGTTTGTCCCTGTGTGTGTGTGTTATGTCCCTGTGTGTGTTGTATATCCCTGTGTGTGTTTTATATCCCTGTATGTGTTTTATGTCCCTATGTGTGTTTTATATCCTTGTGTGTGTTTTATATCCCTATGTGTGTTTTATATCCCTGTGTGTGTGTTGTATGTCCCTGTGTGTGTTTTATATCCCTGTGTGTGTTGTATATCCTGTGTGTTTTATATCCCTGTGTGTGTTTTATATCCCTTTGTGTGTTTTATATCCCTGTGTGTGTTTTATATCCCTGTGTGTGTTTTATATCCCTATGTGTGTTTTATGTCCCTGTGTGTGTTTTATATCCCTGTGTGTATTATATCCCTGTGTGTTTTATGTCCCTGTGTGTATTATATCCCTGTGTGTTTTATGTCCCCATGTGCGTTTTATGTCTCTATGTGCGTTGCATGTCCCTGTGTGTTTTATGTCCCTGTGAGTGTTGCATGTCTTTATGTGTGTTGCATGTTCCTGAGTGTGTTATTTACCTATGTGTGTTTTACGTCTCTGTGTGTGATTTATGTGCCTGTGTGTGTCCTATGCCCCTATGTGTGTTATGTCCCTATGTGTGTTATGTCCCTGTGTGTGTTATGTCCCTGTGTGTGTTATGTCCCTGTGTGTGTTATGTCCCTGTGTGTGTTATGTTCCTGTGTGTGTTATGTCCCTGTGTATGCTATGTCCCTGTGTGTGTGTTATACCCCTGTGTGTGTTATACCCCTGTGTGTGATGTCTCTCTGTGGTGGTATGTCTCTGTGTGTGTGTTATACCCCTGTGTGTGTTATACCCCTGTGTGTGATGTCTCTCTGTGGTGGTATGTCCCTGTGGTGTTATGTCTGTTTGTGGTATGTCCCTGTGTGTGTGTGTGTGTGTGGTATGTCCATGTGTGTGTGTGTGTGTGGTATGTCCATGTGTGTGTGTGTGTGTGTGTGTGTGTGGTATGTCCATGTGTGTGTGTGTGTGTGTGTGTGTGTGTGTGTGTGTGGTATGTCCATGTGTGTGTGTGTGTGGTATGTCCATGTGTGTGTGTATGTGGTATGTCCCCGTGTCTGTTATGTCCCTGTGTGTGGTATGTGCCTGTTTTTGTTATGTCTCTGTGTGTATTAAGCCCCTGTGTGTTATGTCCCTGTATGTGTTTTATGTCCCTGTGTGCGATGTGTCCCTGTTTGTGTTATGTCCCTGTGTATATTATGTCCCTGTGTGTTATGTCCATGCATGTGTGTTATGTCCCTGTGTGTGTGATGTCCCTGTGTGTATGTTTTGTCCCTGTTTGTGGTATGTCCCTGTGTGTGTGTGTTATGTCTTTGTTTCTTCTTCTTCTTCTTCTGCGTTCATCCGGAGTTTTTTTTTCGGACGTGATTGCGTTGTGCCTGTTTACAGCAGAGCTGCGTTCTTGCGCCGTTAGGCTGACACATCCGTGTGTGGGAGTGAATGAGTGTGAGTGAATGAGTGAGAGTGAATGAGTGAGCGTAAGAGTGAATGAATGAGCGTGAGAGTGAATAAGTGAGCGGGAGAGTGAATGAGTGAGCGGGAGAGTGAATGAGTGAGCGGAAGAGTGAATGAGTGAGCGGGAGAGTGAATTAGTGAGAGTGAATGATTGAGCGGGAGAGTGAATGAGTGAGCGTGAGAGTGAATGAGTGAGCGTGAGAGCGAATGAGTGAGCGTGAGAGTGAATGAGTGAGCGTGAGAGTGAATGAGTGAGCGGGAGAGTGAATGAGTGAGCGGGAGAGTGAATTAGTGAGAGTGAGAGTGAATGAGAGAGAAAGAGAGAGAGAGTGTGTGTGTGTGTGTGAGCGTACGCATGCGTGTGAGTGTGTGTGTGTATGAAAGAATACAGAGAGAGAGAGAGTGAGAGAGAGAGAGAGAGAGAGAGAGAGAGAGAGAGAGAGAGAGAGAGAGAGCTGAGCAGATGCATGTCATGTAACACGCGAATCCATATGTTTGTGTATTCTCATCTGTCATATTATAAGTTAAATACCATTTGATTTTATCATGTATAATCTAAACTTATGTTCATTACTGTAGTTTGAGTGAGAGAGTGAGTGAGTGTTAATGAGAGACAGAATGAGTGAGCGTGAGAGTGAATGAGTGAGCGTGAGAGTGAATGAGTGAGAGTGAGAGTGAATGAGTGAGCGTGAGAGTGAATGAGTGAGCGTGAGAGTGAATGAGTGAGCGGGAGAGTGAATGATTGAGCGTGAGACTGAATGAGTGAGCGGGAGAGTGAATGAGTGAGAGTGGATGAGTGAGCGGGAGAGTGAATGAGTGAGCGTGAGGGTGAATGAGTGAGCGGGAGAGTGAATGAGTGAGCGTGAGAGCGAATGAGTGAGCTGGAGAGTGAATGATTGAGAGTGTCTGTGTGTGGGAGTGAATGAGTGTGAGTGAATGAGTGAGAGTGAATGAGTGAGCGTAAGAGTGAATGAGTGAGCGGGAGAGTGAATGAGTGAGCGGGAGAGTGAATGAGTGAGCGGAAGAGTGAATGAGTGAGCGGGAGAGTGAATTAGTGAGAGTGAACGATTGAGCGGGAGAGTGAATGAGTGAGCGTGAGAGTGAATGAGTGAGCGAGAGAGTGAATGAGTGAGCGTGAGAGTGATTGAGTGAGCGTGAGAGAATGAGTGAGAGTGAATGAGTGAGCGTGAGAAGGAATGAGTGAGCGTGAGAGTGAATGAGTGAGCGTGGGAGTGAATGAGTGAGCGTGAGAGTGAATCAGTGAGCGGGAGAGTGAATGATTGAGCGTGAGAGTGAATGAGTGAGCGTGAGAGTGAATGAGTGAGCGGCAGAGTGAATGAGTGAGCGGGACAGTGAATGAGTGAGCGTGAGAGTGAATGAGTGAGAGTGAATGAGTGAGCGGGAGAGTGAATGATTGAACGGGAGAGTGAATGAGTGAGCGGGAGAGTGAATGAGTGAGCGGGAGAGTGAATGAGTGAGCGGGAGAGACAGAATGAGTGAGCGTGAGAGTGAATGAGTGAGCGGGAGAGTGAATGAGTGAGCGGGAGAGTGAATGAGTGAGCGGGAGAGTGAATGAGTGAGCGGGAGAGTGAATGAGTGAACGGGAGAGTGAATGAGTGAGCGGGAGAGTGAATGAGTGAGAGTGTGTGTGTGTGTGTGAGTGAATGTGTGAGAGTGAATGAGAGAGAGAGAGAGAGAGAGAGAGAGTGTGTGTGTGGTGTGTGTGTGTGTGTGTGTGTGTGTGTGTGTGTGTGTGTGTGTGTGTGTGTGGGACGCGCTGGAATCACTACTTTTACGTCACATACTTTTTATGTACACATTTTTCTCCATGTTTAGCCTTGTTTATGTTTACAACATTCATTTCACAATGTTTTTTTTTCTTCCTATGTAAATGTATAATGCTCTTGATGAACGAAAGACGAGTGATTGGAAGGGCCGAATGTAAGACGGGCCTGCGCGCCCAATTTGTGACCCTAATAAAGTTGATTTGATTTGATTTGATTTGATTTGACTTCTGCGGGCATTTGTTGACCAGGTTAACCTTCCCGGGATGCCTTTGTTTTATGTTCCCATGTAGGTTTTGTCCCTGTATGTGCGCATTATTTTGATGTGAGGATTGTGTGTCTGTGTATGTTCTGATTGTATTTGAATGACATGTCACATCAGACATCATTGATGTATACATGTCACGTACAGACGATCTTATCTCATTTCATCTCATCTCATCATGTTCCTCTTGTACCTTGCGGTGTCGAGGTGAAGTATCAACAGCGGGAGAGTGCCCGTTTATGGGCTTCATGTATCGACATTCCCATGGACTGTTATTCCCTGCGTCCATCGTTTACGAGGTCGGCCTCTTCCTCTGCTTCCCTCTGGTCTGTACATCATACAGACGATGCACAGGGTAAAACACACGTCACATCAGACATCATTGACGTACACGATTGGGCACATGTCACACAAAGATAGTGATGCACAAGGTAAAACACATGTCACATCAGACATGACTGCACATTATAAATCGCATGTCACTTTAGATACTGATGCACTTAATCAAGCAAACGACAACCCGGCCTTATTTATGCCGCGTGGTTGGACGTTCTAGAATCACGTGACAAGTGAAGCGGCCCAATCAGCATCAAGGTGACAGGTCACGGACGGTTGTGTGTGCCTGAGTGGCGGTTGATGTCAAACTACAACGCAACCTGGGGGGCTGGCCCCGGTAATTGCTTGACGGGTCGCTGGAGGTGCGTTGTCCAGTGCCGGTTGTGTGGTGTGTGAGTCAGAAGCTACACCGTTGTTTGTTGATGTTTGATGGTTAAATGGTGATGACATGGGTCAAAGGTTAATGATTGTATATTTGACTGCCTGTGTGTGGGTGAATCAACAGGTAACTGTCTGTGTGTGAGTGATTGAATAGGTTAGTTAGTTAGTTAGTTAGTTAGTTAGTTAGTTAGTTGCAGTTCCAACTTCACAGCAACGGGTCGTCCCCATTATGCTCCGTTCCTGTGCCAGTGAATATCACACAAAATGCTCCCCACTGCCCAATGTGAAAAGTGGAAAAGACAGGAGTCTCGATAAACAACAACCCGCACAGATACACTGTGCATAATGCCGCCGCCAGAATGTCAACACAATAGTCCCCCATGAAACACCCAGTTCATCTCTGATGGAATCCGTAGTCATTTTCCCATCTGTATGTTTCCTAGATGTTCACCCACACAGTCCACGAAAATACAGTTCATCGTCGATGGCAGTGGCAGTCAACCAGAAGCCCAGCAGCCACGCATTTCTGCATAAGGCAAAAACCGGTCAACTCTGGGACATAGCCATGTGCCATCGCTCTGAACATGCAGTCACGCTCCAAAAACCCTTGGGCAGATTCAAAAGCATTTCACACGAAACTCACAGCTCACAGTGTCGCACCACGCACTCACTCAGTAGCAGGGCGACGGAACCATCAATAGGTGGTTGTCTGTATGTGTGTGTGATTGATCATCTCAGATTACATAAAGACTGGGACAGACTGAGTACACAAGATAATTGTCAGTTTACATAGTGACTGGGTATACATGATAATTGTCAGTTTACATAGTGACTGGGTACACATGATAATTGTCAGTTTAAATAATGACTGGGACAGACTAAGTACATGATAATTGTCAGTTTAAATAATGACTGGGATATACTCGGTACAAATTAACCGGCAAGTCGAGATATATCTGGGTAGATCTGGGTGATCTGAGAACCCTGGTACATTGTGAAGTCCGCTCCAATGAGGATTTGAACAGCAGGCGAGCGTTTAACCAGGTACAACACTACCGTGGCTGCACATTCTTGGGTTAGTTAGTTGCAGATCCTTGACAGGACGTAGCAGCTAACTCCAGCATGATTTTGGCCGTTTGTGATTCCAGGGCACGTTTACGTTCAGTAGTTTGACATTGCTTACCATTGTAGGGAAACCAGCACAAGATGGTCTGCTGCCAAATCGCCCGCAGCTGTGTTTACATTTTTGGGTAGCGTGAAATAAAACTCAGACATTGAAATACGACTCACGAAGAACAACTGTGTGCGTCCATCAGGCTGGACCGGGGTAAACCACCTGGGTGATGATGTCCCCTTGCAGGGACCGGCCATATTTTGTTGTATTTGTGAATGATTGTGTGAACTGTTTCACTTCAGTTGGCGGCAACTTACACGGATACGCGGATATATTCTCTGCGATATCAGGACACAATGCCTGGAATACACCGATATAGTATCTGGGATATACCCATTTATTATCTGGGATACACGGATATATTATCTGGGATACACTGATATATTACCTGGGATGCATGGACATATTCTCTGTGACATAAGGACAGTGTCTGGGATATCAGGACACCGTGCCTGGGATATACGGATACATACACCGACATCTACCTCTCTGAGTGACTCATCATGTCTTCACTACAGCAGAAGTGGCCCGGGGCAGTCTCTAGGCGGGATAGGTTGAAGGTCAGTGCCGTGTCGTCAGGCGGAGTCCCCTAATTAAATCTTCCCTAGACTGTCCTGGGGCCAGGTCTCCCCGGCAAGGGCAGTCACTCCGCCAGTCTCCATAAATCAGATGAGTGACTGGGATCCCCTCGGGCCTGCTGTGTGACCCTGGGGTCGGCCGATCCAGTTAGTATTTCATAACGCGGTTATTTGTCGATTGGAGAGCAGTTTATCAACCGTGGCTCTAACTGTTGGAGTTTGCTGGTTGTTGTGGGCTCTCTGGCACTCGCTACGACAGCTTCAGTCATCATCATTGTCATCATCGTCATTATCATCTTTATCATCATCATCATCATCATCATCATCATCATCATCATCATCATCATCATCATCATCATCATCATCATCATCATCATCATCATCATCATCATCATCATCATCTTTATCATCTTTATCATCATCATCATCATCATCATCATCATCATCATCACCATCATCACCATCATCATCATCATCATCATCTTCATCATCATCATCATCATCATCATCATCATCATCATCATCATCATCATCATCATCATCATCACCATCATCACCATCATCATCTTCATCATCATCATCATCATCATCACCATCATCATCATCATCATCATCATCATCATCATCATCATCACCATCATCATCATCATCATCTTCATCATCATCATCATCATCATCATCATCATCATCATCATCATCATGTTCGCCCTGGGGAGCTGCAGAACTCTGATGACTGGACGCTGGCCTGCCCTCCTTGAGCTCACGGGTTGCATCCACAGCAGCAGCAATGACCTTGGCCTCACGGGTTGCATCCACAGCAGCAGCAATGACCTTGGCCTCACGGGTTGCATCCACAGCAGCAGCAATGACCTTGGCCTCACGGGTTGCATCCACAGCAGCAGCAATGACCTTGGCCTCACGGGTTGCATCCACAGCAGCAGCAATGACCTTGGCCTCACGGGTTGCATCCACAGCAGCAGCAATGACCTTGGCCTCACGGGTTGCATCCACAGCAGCAGCAATGACCTTGGCCTCACGGGTTGCATCCACAGCAGCAGCAATGACCTTGGCCTCACGGGTTGCATCCACAGCAGCAGCAATGACCTTGGCCTCACGGGTTGCATCCACAGCAGCAGCAATGACCTTGGCCTCACGGGTTGCATCCACAGCAGCAGCAATGACCTTGGCCTCACGGGTTGCATCCACAGCAGCAGCAATGACCTTGGCCTCACGGGTTGCATCCACAGCAGCAGCAATGACCTTGGCCTCACGGGTTGCATCCACAGCAGCAGCAATGACCTTGGCCTCACGGGTTGCATCCACAGCAGCAGCAATGACCTTGGCCTCACGGGTTGCATCCACAGCAGCAGCAATGACCTTGGCCTCACGGGTTGCATCCACAGCAGCAGCAATGACCTTGGCCTCACGGGTTGCATCCACAGCAGCAGCAATGACCTTGGCCTCACGGGTTGCATCCACAGCAGCAGCAATGACCTTGGCCTCACGGGTTGCATCCACAGCAGCAGCAATGAACTTGGCCTCACGGGTTGCATCCACAGCAGCAGCAATGACCTTGGCCTCACGGGTTGCATCCACAGCAGCAGCAATGACCTTGGCCTCACGGGTTGCATCCACAGCAGCAGCAATGACCTTGGCCTCACGGGTTGCATCCACAGCAGCAGCAATGACCTTGGCCTCACGGGTTGCATCCACAGCAGCAGCAATGACCTTGGCCTCACGGGTTGCATCCACAGCAGCAGCAATGACCTTGACTGCCAGGTAGACCCAGCCTCACATGCGTACCAATCATGTCTTGGGAAGTCAAGGCGTCCGGCGTGTCACCGCCTGCATCAGCCACCGAGTTCCGTGTGGTCTGTACACATCTGAACCAGCACCATGCACCTGCCCGGCCTCAAGGCTTGTACAAGCGTCCTGTACTTATCTGAAATCAACACTGGCACCTCACACGATCAGAAACGATCTGAAATGATCATACACGATCAGGTCTTGACCTAGGTCGTCCCAGTATTGGCCTCCTTGTCTTCCCCTCCCACTGGAACAGTCACGTGTCCCAGGTGGCACTCAGATATCACGTGTAGCTCTCTCATATCTTGGTCTAATCACGTCTGCCAGCTGGCAATCTGGTGTCACGCGCAGATCTCTCATAGCTTGGTCCAATCATGTCTGCCAGTTGGCACTAAGATGTCACGTGCAGATCTCTCGTATCTTGACCCAGTCACGTCTGCCAGATGGCACTCAGATGTCACGTGCAGATCTCTCATATCTTGGTCCAGTCACGTTTGCTAGTTGGCACTCAGATGCCACGTGCAGTCATGAAGTACACGCGATGTACATCCCTGGCCTCTCTTTGATGCCGTGTATAACTCCGTTAGCCTTGATCTCTGACATGGGGTATGTGTGGCTTATCTCCGTTAGCCTTGATCTCTGACTGACATGGGATATGTGTGGCTTATCTCCGTTAGCCTTGATCTATGACATGGGATATGTGTGGCTTATCTCCGTTAGCCTTGATCTATGACATGGGATATGTGTGGCTTATCTCCGTTAGCCTTGATCTATGACATGGGATATGTGTGGCTTATCTCCGTTAGCCTTGATCTCTGACTGACATGGATTATGTGTGGTTTATCTCCGTTAGCCTTGATCTCTGACATGGGTTATGTGTGGTTTATCTTCGTTAGCCTTGATCTCTGACATGGGTTTTGTGTGGTTTATCTCCGTTAGCCTTGATCTCTGACATGGGTTATGTGTGGTTTATCTCCGTTAGCGTTGATCTCTGACATGGGTTATGTGTGGTTTATCTCCGTTAGCCTTGATCTCTGACATGGGTTATGTGTGGTTTATCTCCGTTAGCCTTGATCTCTGACATGGGTTATGTGTGGTTTATCTTCGTTAGCCTTGATCTCTGACATGGGTTTTGTATGGTTTATCTCCGTTAGCCTTGATCTCTGACATGGGATATGTGTGGCTTATCTCCGTTAGCCTTGATCTCTGACATGGGATATGTGTGGTTTATCTCCGTTAGCCTTGATCTCTGACATGTGTTATGTGTGGTTTATCTTCGTTAGCCTTGATCTCTGACATGTGTTATGTGTGGCTTATCTCCGTTAGCCTTGATCTCTGACATGGGTTATGTGTGGTTTATCTCCGTTAGCCTTGATCTCTGACATGGATTATGTGTGGCTTATCTCCGTTAGCCTTCATCTCTGACTAACATGGATTATGTGTGGTTTATCTTCGTTAGCCTTGATCTCTGACATGTGTTATGTGTGGCTTATCTTCGTTAGCCTTCATCTCTGACATGTGTTATGTGTGGCTTATCTCCGTTAGCCTTGATCTCTGACATGGATTATGTGTTTATCTTCGTTAGCCTTGATCTCTGACATGTGTTATGTGTGGCTTATCTCTGTTAGCCTTCATCTCTGACTAGCATGGATTATGTGTGGCTTATCTCCGATAGCCTTCATCTCTGACTAACATGGATTATGTGTGGTTTATCTTCGTTAGCCTTGATCTCTGACATGTGTTATGTGTGGCTTATCTTCGTTAGCCTTCATCTCTGACATGTGTTATGTGTGGCTTATCTTCGTTAGCCTTCATCTCTGACATGTGTTATGTGTGGCTTATCTCCGTTAGCCTTCATCTCTGACTAACATGGATTATGTGTGGCTTATCTTCGTTAGCCTTGATCTCTGACATGGATTATGTGTGGCTTATCTTCGTTATCCTTGATCTCTGACATGGGATGTGTGTGGTTTATCTTCGTTATCCTTGATCTCTGACATGGATTATGTGTGGCTTATCTTCGTTAGCCTTGATCTCTGACTGACATGGATTATGTGTGGTTTATCTTCGTTAGCCTTGATCTCTGACATGTGTTATGTGTGGTTTATCTCCGTTAGCTTTGATCTCTGACATGTGTTATGTGTGGTTTATCTCCGTTAGCCTTGATCTCTGAGTGACATAGGTTATATGTGGTTTATCTCCGTTAGCCTTGATCTCTGACATGGATTATGTGTGGTTTATCTCCGTTAGCCTTGATCTCTGACATGTGTTATGTGTGGCTTATCTCCGTTAGCCTTGATCTCTGACATGTGTTATGTGTGGTTTATCTCCGTTAGCCTTGATCTCTGACATGTGATATGTGTGGTTTATCTCCGTTAGCCTTGATCTCTGACATGGGTTATGTGTGGTTTATCTCCGTTAGCCTTGATCTCTGAGTGACATAGGTTATATGTGGTTTATCTCCGTTAGACTTGATCTCTGACATGAGTCTCCGTTAGCCTTGATCTCTGACATGGGTCTCCGTTAGCCTTAATCTGTGACATGTGTTTTATGTGGTTTATCTCCGTTAGCCTTGATCTCTGATTCACATGCGTTAAACTGAGTTAAAGCTGTGGAAATGTAAACAGATGGAAGACCTGCAAGTGTAGGGCTTTCATCATCATCAAGTGTCATGCAGGCTGGCGTGGACTTTTATGACTTTCCACAGATCTCGGTCTTTGTTTTTCTGATCTACTCCGCTGATGATATTCCTCCATGCCACCGTCTCAATCTATCCAGCATCATTTCTCTTGGTCTACCTCTCAAAATAAAACCCTAGTATAACAGCCAGTCCCCTTTTGGTAGGCCAGTATATTCCACATGGCTAATAGCAAGTGTCAGACCATTATCTAATTTTACTGTGTCGTGTAGTTTTGATGTTCGCATTTTGCCCATGCCTTTATAATGCATATCGTTTAAATTGTTGCTGTTCTCTGTTAGCCTTGAATGATGTGTGAGTGAAATGATGTATGAGGGAGAGTGATAGAAGGGCAGAATGTTAGACGGGCCTGCGTGCCCAGTTCTTGACCCTTTGAAAATAAAGTTTGTTCGTTCGTTCGTTCGTTCTCTTCTCCTCGATCGTTCCAGTTGTCACGATGTTCTCTAAAGCCTATCTTCTCATCTTATGACCAAAGAAAGCTGTGTGGTTCTTTCTTATTGTTGCATATAATGTTCTAGTTTCATTAGTCTCTCTCTTTCAGGCAGTCGTTGTTAGTTACTTTGGTAGTCCAAGGAATTCGCAACATTCGTCTCAGGAACCTAATCTCTGTTGCTTTCAAGTTCTTCCTAATAGGGCAGCTTTACAGAATACAATTACAAAGAGTGGATTCCTTTGACAAGCTTACAACAGCACACAGCAAGATAACATAACAACAAGAAATCACAACAGCAATAAAACACAACTAGAAAACACAACAGCGCAGAACCAAAGGATATGACACAACCATGACTACTTTAAAGCATACAATTATAGAATCGGGAATGTCAGTACTGAAAGGATCTTTGTCACAAGTGCAAGACTGGAGGGACCTTTGTCACGAGTGCCAGGACTGGAGGGACCTTTGTCACAAGTGTCAGGACTGGAGGGACCTTTGTCACGAGTGCCAGGACTGGAGGGACCTTTGTCGCGAGTGTCAGGACTGGAGGGACCTTTGCCACGAGTGTCAGGACTGTGGAGACCTTTGTCACAATTCTATGGACAGAACGGTCCTTTGTCATATGTATCACTCCTGGGGCTATATTCCCAGCTTACTCTACTGGGACCTGGTCTCTGACACTTCCCCAGACTCTCGGAACGTCAGACATAACAAACACGGCATCACCCAGCAAAGGTCCCCCACCTAGAGCAGGGACAGATGAGAATCACACTAGTGGCTATAATCTGTCTTCATTTTCTGCAGTTAACCTCCCTGTCAGCCCGACTAGCATACTGCAATATGTCGTCCTCAACATAACATCAGACATGCTAACTTGCCTGTCTGCCCCACTCGGTCCCTGCAATATGTTGTTCTCAACATAACATGTTGGCGACCAGAACCCGGTCGGCGCGGTAATGCGTGAATAATACCTTAGTTGCCAGTTTGTGTTAGATGAATGTGTCTTTGTCTTTGAGTTTAGTCGGGAAATTGGTTTAGCCGTTTAGGGGTGTGAAGTTCTTTCTGTCTCCTCTTTTGTCTGACTGCCTGTCTGTGTGTGAGAGCATCTGTGATTGTGTGTCTGGACAATAACATGTGACTCTCCCTCCACCTGCTCCCCTCTCTCCCTGTCTCTGTCTCTCAGTGTGTACGTGCGTATGTGTCTGTATGTGGTGTGTATCTGTGTGCATGTATGTGAGTGTATGTGCATGTATGTGTGTCCCTGGAAAATCAGATATTGTGTCGATATGTGCGTGCATGTATGTGTCTGTGCGTGTATGTGCGTTTATTGAAGTATGAGCGTCAGTTCCGTGATCTTATAGCCACGAATAATTGGGTAGGTTCTACAGCTGGTTTCAGCTCCTATCCTCGCCGCTAGAGTTCCAGCCAATCTGCTCACTATGACCTAGATCCCATTGTCTTCCCTGGTCAACAATGATTTAGCTAAATCCTATTCTCAACTCTATCCTCTATTCTCTTCTCTTCTCTTCTCTTCTCTTCTCTTCTCTTCTCTTCTCTTTTCTTCTTCTCTTTTCTATCTATTCTTCATAATAATTGTCTATCTATTCTCAATAATACCCCCCCCCCCCCCCCCCACAACTACAATGCAAACCGCGAAAGGAAATCTCGGATGTGGCGAATTTCTGTTGTGAAGAACAATATTGTGTCGAGCGTTATAAGTGCATTACTATATGCTTGAACTCTTATAAGAGGAATTTCTGATAAGAAGAACTATTTCTTGGGTACCGTGTGAGTTCGCCTTATCAGGTCTGAACTGTATTATCCTCGTATCTTAGATACCGTTATGTTTGGTGGGCGGCTGATGCAATTCGATCATTGTAAAATATTCCAGCTTCAAAATGCGCTCCTGGAACCTGTCATATTTGTGACAAAAATTTACAGGAGGATGTCCGGGGCTCATGTTCCGCTGTGTTTTCCGTATACTAATTTTTTTTATTTCTACCGACCTATGGTAATAAACTTAGTTGACCTCCTGTACTCATCTACCCAATTTGCGTTTGTTTCTAGTGCTTCTACCTGACCCGGAAGCATTGGCCTGATGGTTTGGGGAACTATAGGGCATGCTGGCCTTGGTACGTAGATCTCTTGTGCTCAGTCTCCTCTGTTACATCAATAGCTGGATCTGTGGCCAGTCATCTATGTTGCCTGGCTGGTCAATGGCAAGCGCCAGCTTCGTTATTCGCACTGCAAGCGCTATCAAGACAAGTCACCTGAAAAATACAAGAAGCCTGATACGGGGGAAAATGGCACGTTGCAAGAACACCAAGAGACACGCAGTATCCAAGATGTGCAGTGTGGGAGCCGACAAGAAGAAGAACGTGGAGAGCCTGCCTGAGAGCTGTAACAAAGAACCTGAAACTACACTATTACTGAAGCCACCATGAGGGAGACCGTCGACAACCCACCACAGACAAGAGCCAAACCTACTGAGAAGCAGAGAGAGGAGAAAGACACCAGAGTCGGAAACACAGACTCACCGACAAAATCAAGTGGGTTATCAAGCGTATCCAAGTGGAGCTATCAGACGAAGAAATTCTGAAGCAGCTACGAGAAGAGAATCTTCACACCCGATTCTTGAAGGCGGAGCGGCTCCTCACCTACTCCAAGATTCCCACAACCTTGGCGGTGGTGACGACAGAGGGCAACGAGATGCCGATCACAGTATCAATCAATAAGAGAATGCAGTAGCCAGAGAGATTCATCCCAAGGATCACCCGTTCCAGATGTCAGAGGGCCGGCCACAGCAGAGCAGCATGTCGCAGTAAGACGGAAATCTGCCGGTACTGCGCCGATCACCACGCCTTCAAGGAGTGTCCGCTGGCCAAACTGGACACGGACTTTCGAGCACCCAACAACAAAAGAAAGTGCGCCAACTGCCAGGGCAAGCATGGAGCAAGATACTTGGGCTGTCCGTACCTGCAACGACACAGAGACGTATTAAAGCTCGCCATCAACACAAAGACACCATACAACGAAGCAATGCGGAGGGGCAAGACAGCCACGGGTATATCACAAGCTGAAAGAGATCAACTGCAAAAACAGATAGACAAGTTGAAGAAACAAGTCAAGGCACTGCTGACGCCGACTCCGACCAGCGACAATGAAAAACTACTGGCGGAAATGAAGGAGATCCAGCAAAACATCAAGCAAGAAGTGGAACATATGGCACCGATAAAGAAGGTGAACGAAGAAATCATACAAAGCATTAAATCAGAGCGAGAACTACAAACAGCTTAAATGGAACTTTTCCGAAACAAAACAACAGAAGCCGTACAAAAAATTACAGAGAAACCGCAATATGAAAAGCAACAAGAGACCGAAAATGAACCGCAAGCTAAAACCGCCGGCAGCCCAACCACGACGCCCGAAACAGTCAAAGGGAAGCCAATATCCCGCCAGACATCTGAAGAAAACCGAGATGAGCACGGCATGGAGAGGCCCCGGGGACCTACCTTGGAGGAGTTGCTAGAATCGGCAAGGGAGCAGGCAATTAAAGAGGAACTCGCGAACAAGGAATTCAGAATCCGCCGGGAAGAAAAAGAAAAGAAGAAGCCCAAGAAACTCAGAGGGCAACCGATTCTAAATACCCAGATAGAATCTATGACTGTGAGACCGGATTCAGGTACTATATAGATGACAGAGAGATCATCCCATGGATGTCCACGGAGGAAGACTGCGAAAGAAAACATAAACTCTTTATCGAAAATGAAAAAAAGGCGCGAGAAGGAGGAAAATGACAACATCAAAAAGCTCCTACGAACATTACACAAAAAGGAGGCAAAAATAAAAAATAAAAAGTACTTATAAGGACTGCACCCAGCCAATCCAGACGAGCCACCAACAAAGAAAACCACAAAAGGAGACGGGCACAAAGGATAGCCGCCGACCAACCCCCCCCCCCCCCCCCTTTTCCCCCAGCTGACGTCACAGATACAAACCCTTAAGCAACCGGTCCTAGGGAGGACTACTCGTAATAGCGCACAAGACAAGAAACAGGGATAAAAACCCACAAAAACCACGGCTCTCAACAATAACCACCGCCGAGGTAGCAGGTTAGACGTGACCGAATTTGGAATTATTCTTTTTTTCGAGAATTGGAATTGGAGTCACTGTCAAGATGTGTGGACATTCATCTGTGATGCCTGGTTGGTCACTAGCAAGATGTATGGCCAGTCATCTATTGTGTTGTCTGGTTGGTCACTAGCTAGATGTGTGGTCAGTCATCTATTGTGTTGTCTGTTTGGTAACCAGCAAGATGTGTGGCCAGTCATCTATTGTGTTGCCTGGTTGGTCACTAGCAAGATGTGTGGCCAGTCATCTATTGTGTTGCCTGGTTGGTCACTAGCAAGATGTGTGGCCAGTCATTTATTGTGTTGCCTGGTTGGTCACTAGCAAGATGTGTGGCCAGTCATCTGTGTTGCCTGGTTGGTCACTAGCAAGATGTGTGGCCAGTCATCTATTGTGTTGCCTGGTTGGTCACTAGCAAGATGTGTGGCCAGTCATCTGTGTTGCCTGGTTGGTCACTAGCAAGATGTGTGGCCACTCATCTGTGTTGCCTGGTTGGTCACTAGCAAGATGTGTGGCCAGTCATCTGTGTTGCCTGGTTGGTCACTAGCAAGATGTGTGGCCAGTCATCTGTGTTGCCTGGTTGGTCACTAGCAAGATGCGTGGCCAGTCATCTATTGTGTTGTCTGGTTGGTCACTAGCTAGATGTGTGGTCAGTCATCTATTGTGTTGTCTGGTTGGTCGCTAGCTAGATGTGTGGCCAGTCGTCTATTGTGTTGCCTGGTTGGTAACCAGCAAGATGTGTGGCCAGTCACCTATTTTGTTGCCTGGTTGGTCACTAGCAAGATGTGTGGCCAGTCATCTATTGTGTTGCCTGGTTGGTCACTAGCAAGATGTGTGGCCAGTCATCTATCGTGTTGCCTGGTTGGTCACTAGCAAGATGTGTGGCCAGTCATCTGTGTTGCCTGGTTGGTCACTAGCAAGATGTGTGGCCAGTCATCTATTGTGTTGCCTGGTTGGTCACTAGCAAGATGTGTGGCCAGTCATCTGTGTTGCCTGGTTGGTCACTAGCAAGATGTGTGGCCAGTCATCTGTGTTGCCTGGTTGGTCACTAGCAAGATGTGTGGCCAGTCATCTGTGTTGCCTGGTTGGTCACTAGCTAGATGTGTGGCCAGTCATCAATGTTGCCTGGTTGGTCACTAGCAAGATGTGTGGCCAGTCATCTATTGTGTTGTCTGGTTGGCCACTAGCTAGATGTGTGGCTAGTCATCTGTGTTGCCTGGTTGGTCACTAGCTAGATGTGTGGCCAGTCATCTGTGTTGGCTGGTTGGTCACTAGCAAGATGTGTGGTCAGTCATCTGTGTTGCCTGGTTGGTCACTAGCAAGATGTGTGGCCAGTCATCTGTGTTGCCTGGTTGGTCACTAGCAAGATGTGTGGCCAGTCATCTGTGTTGCCTGGTTGGTCACTAGCTAGATGTGTGGCCAGTCATCTGTGTTGCCTGGTTGGTCACTAGCAAGATGTGTGGCTAGTCATCTATTGTGTTGCCTGGTTGGTCACTATCAGGATGTGTGGCCAGTCATCTGTGTTGCCTGGTTGGTCACTAGCAAGATGTGTAGCTAGATATCTATTGTGTTGCCTGGTTGGTCACTAGCAAGATGTGTGGCCAGTCATCTATTGTGTTGCCTGGTTGTCACTAGCAAGATGTGTGGCCAGCCATCTATTGTGTTGCCTGGTTGGTCACTAGCAAGATGTATGGCCAGTCATCCGTGTTGCCTGGTTTGTCACACACACAAAAAAGACGCAAACAAGAACAATTATGTTACAGTCTCCTATTGGATTCTGCTTTATAGGGATCACCCGAGACAAGACGGGAGGATATAATAACACAGTGACAAGCCACGATAGGAAATAATTTGTGGTAGAGTAAGCAAAGGATTAGGAAACAATCAGGGAACACAACCGAAAGGTGAAATAAACATAGTGAAACAGTGACAAAGTGGGACAATGACAAAGCATGGAAACAAACTGGTTACAATCTGAACGAATGTGAAAGCAATCTAAAATCAACATGGGGAAACAAAATCTGGAAACCAGCTGGAAATAACATGGACAGAATCTGGAAATACAATTGAGTGGTTGTAATAAACAGGGGAACACAGTGAAGAAACCAGATTGGGAGACTATCAGGGAAGAAAATAGATCGATTGGAATAATAATGGGGATCGGCAGAGATAAGGACAATGGTCAGGACTTGAGGAAGTATTTCTGCCTGGTGTAATCAGCTTGAGTGATTATTGCTGCATTTATCCATCTCCCTGAGTGTTGTCTCTTGTGTCCTTGTAACAAGTTACGTGGAGGGTCCCAAATACCCCTGTCACAATGCTTCAATTCTTTAGCCCTGGCTGGGATAGGTCTTTGCCTGCCAACCCTCCTCCGTTCCCCGGACTCACTGTCACTCTCTCTTTTGACCTCGGGGCCTATTCCCTGAGGTGTCTTTCTGGCTGACAACATATAACATTGCGATCGTTGGAGTAAACTATAACTTCAATTTAATAACTTAATACAGGAAAGAACAGGAGAATATCAAGGCAGTTAAAACAGATCAGCATCTACAAACAAACTGAGGAGGTACATCTCGTCCAGACATAGAGCATCCTAATTATGTTCATCATAGACCCAAGATTACGACACCCAGTCAGTGCACATCCACCTCACCGAGTATGCCTTCAGTTCCTTCCTTCCAGGTAGGTTGTGCGAACAACAGGGCGCTGTAGAACCAGGCTTCCAGGTTTGAGTGGACCTCTCTACATATTCAGTATATTGTTCTTCGAAGCTCCATGGTATCACTTGGCACGATGTTGGGTAGGAATTAATACAATGGGAACAGTTCGTGAATGGGGAATGGGTATGTGCCTTTCACTGTCACTGACAAGGATGGTTATGACTGAGAATTAGGCGTAGGTCCAGTCAGGAACATCGGGTCAGCCACTCCTATGTTGACGATGTGATTTGCGTTGAGCTGGTACTGAAGAATGCCACGCTTCTTCTTCTTCTTCTTCTTCTTCAGCTTTCCGAGCCATTGAGGTTCTTTGCTGCAAATACAATCCGTCTCCATTCGTCTCTCTGGTGGACCTTCTCTTGCCAGTCGTTGATTCCAAGTGCTTGTAGGTCTGTACATGTATTATCTCTCCACCGTCTTCTTGGTCTACCTCGGGGTCTACGGTCATTTATTTCCTGAGTGTAAGCGAGTTTTGTTTCCCTATTATCTTCCATTCTTTCTATATGCCCCAGCCATTGTAGTCTATTAGCCTTCATGATACCAGTGATTAGCGGAGACTTAAACAGATCATAAATGTCTTTGTTACTTCTTCTTTTCCACTCTCCACTTTGTGTATCCCTAATGGGTCCAAAGATGCGTCTTAAAATTTTGTTCTCAAAGGTTTGTAACAAGGCTTCGTCTCCTTTCGTTGTACTCCAGGTTTCAGAGCCATACAGCACAACTGGTCCGATCAGTGTTTTGTATATTGTGATTGCCACTCGTTCAGGACTAATCGGACCTTTATCCATTGATTGGAGTAATTGGCCTGGGACCGTCCTGAACGTCCACGGTTCACCTGAGAATGGCTTAAGGTGACTATCTCGTGGCCTTGAAGATCCCTTCTGCTCCTTTCACTTCCAGGAGGACCCTGGAGAGGACAGAGATTAGTGAGCTTGCTGGCTGACTCAGGTACCGCAATTCTGAGGACCAATATGGGCCTCAGTTTAATAAAGTTTACATCATTTACCTCACCTAATTAATTAGATAGGAGGCCTTAGTGAATGGGCCTGACATGTCAGGTAGCCCCTGGATTGGCTACGTCCCTGCTTGACTAGACCTCCAGCTTGTATAGGTCCTGTTGGTTACCCTAGGAACTCTTTGCATACAAGATTCACTCCCTTCTCTCATGCCATGCCTTTATTATTACTGGGCACATTCGTTTCCTGGCTTCCCTCTCACTTGCAAACCCTGCCTTTCTCACGACAAAGCTCTTGTGGTGTTGTGTGGGTAATTATGTGTGTTTCCCCTACCCCCCCCCCCCCTCTCCTTTAATATGTGAAGGGGAACGTGTAGATCATACCCAGTGTTCTCGGGACCCATCTTCCGTGCCCAACTGAATAGCCTCTTTTGGTTTATATGGTTCGGTATTTCCCGCTTAACGAATATTATAGTAGTGGGTCTGTATGGAACGAAGTGTAGTTCCCTATCCCTAGCAAGAATAGGAAAGAAGATACTACCCCTTCCGGCCGCTGCTCTCGTCTGAGCTGTCGCCGCAATGCACCGGCAGTGCCTCGCATAACATGTATGTTTAGATGAGTTAAGGTTCTTTCCAGTGAGATAAAGGGGTCTATTTATATCACTGGCATCATCTTAACGACCAGTAACTATTCGGTTCACTGGGCTACCCTATCTGCTAAAAGACGAAAGAGATAGCACAGTGTAGACCCTCTTCCGCCTCAAGAAGACAGAACATAGATGGTTGGAACCCGTCCCCACGGAGCCCTCCCCTCCTTCCGGCATACCGTAGATATGTCATGTTTATATTCAAATTAAAGATGACACTATGCAGAGTTCAGGCCGTAGGAAGAAAGATAGCACCCGTCGATCTGCTGCCAAGAACAAGCGAAATCATCTGGGGAAATATATTGCTCAGATTAGTTCCAAGGCTATGCCAAGAATAAGATGCTTAGCTGGATTGGCCCACTGTCAACCCCCTCCCGATATGGCATGACTGGCTTTTCGCCAATTCGTCTCACCAGTCGAGACAACAGAGATTTGTAGGCCAAGGTCTGGTAGGACTAATTAAAACCCACTCTTACCTTTCTACCACCAGCATGATGCATCTAATCTGTCCCAAACTTTAAATTGTTTGGACATGATGCAGGATATAACGGTTGTTGAGACGTTCCGTGATTGCCCAACAAATTGCACGAGTGCGTATTTGGTGCAAGGCGCCCTATCGGGTTTTCCCGAAGCAAAGTCAGACTTCTAATAGTTCTCTTAAGAAGATCGGGTTGTAAAAGTAACCAAGAGAACTATCTTCCAGGAGAATTGAGCGGATAGGAGAACTGAGGGTTCCCGAAAGGGGTTTCCCACTATTTTCCCAAACCCAAAGAAGGCATGAGGACATGGGCCACTGGCGTTTTGTTACAGTCCTGCATTTATCCATCCATCTCCCTGTGTGTTGTCTCTTCTGTCCAGCATTTATCCATCTCCCTGTGTTGTCTTTTGTGTCCAGCATTTATCCATCTCCCTATGTGTTGTCTGTCCTGTCCAGCATTTATTCATCTCCCTGTGTTGTCTCTTCTGTCCATCATTTATCCATCTCCCTGTGTTGTCTCTTCTGTCCATCATTTATCCATCTCCCTGTGTTGTCTCTTGTGTCCAGCATTTATACATTTTGCTGTGTTGTCTCTTGTGTCCAGCATTTATCCATCTCCCTGTGTTGTCTCTTATGTCCAGCATTTATCCATCCCCATGTGTGTTGTCTCTTGTGTCCATCATTTATCCATCTCCCTGTGTTGTCTCTTCTGTCCATCATTTATCCATCTCCCTGTGTTGTCTCTTGTGTCCAGCATTTATCCATCTCCCTGTGTGTTGTCTCTTGTGTCCAGCATTTATCCATCTCCCTGTGTTGTCTCTTGTGTCCATCATTTATCCATCTCCCTGTGTTGTCTCTTCTGTCCAGGATTTATCCATCTCCCTGTGTTTTGTCTTTTGTGTGCAGCATTTATCCATCTTCCCGTGTGTTGTCTCTTGTGTCCAGCATTTATTCACTTCCTTGCGTTGTCTCTTGTGTGCAGCATTTATCCATCTTCCCGTGTGTTGTCTCTTGTGTCCAGCATTTATCCATCTCCCTGTGTTGTATCTTCTGTCCATCATTTATCCACCTCCCTGTGTTTCTCATGCGTCCAGCATTTATCCATCCCCTTGTGTGTTGTCTCTTGTGTCCAGCATTTATCCTTCTCCACGTGTTGTCTCTTGTATCCAGCATTTATCCATCTCCCCGTGTTGTCTCTTGTGTCCAGCATTTATCCATCTCCCTGTGTGTTGTCTCTTGTGTCCAGCATATATCCATCTCCATGTGTGTTGTTTCTTGTATCCAGCATTTATCCATCTCCCTGTGTTGTCTCTTGTGTCCAGCATTTATCCATCCCCATGTCTGTTGTCTCTTGTGTCCAGCATTTATTCATCTCCCTGTGTTGTCTCTTGTGTCCAGCATTTATCCATCTCCATGTGTTGTCTCTTGTGTCCAGCATTTATCCATCTCCCTGTGTTGTCTCTTGTGTCCAGCATATATCCATCTCCCTGTGGTGTCTCTTGTGTCCAGCAGTTATCCATCTCCCTGTGTTGTCTCTTCTGTCCATCATTTATCCATCTCCATATGTGTTATCTCTTCTGTCCAGCATTATCCATTCCCATGTTTGTTGTCTCTCGTGTCTAGCCACGCCGTTGGTAGGTGTTTGTTTTACTCGAGAAGATGTTCTTTCCCCACTCTCACAGATTTGTATCTATGAAGTAAGCTGTTCTTTGGTTGCAGATACGATTAGAGACGTTGTGGCAATAGTGGAAGTTGTTTGTGAATCTTGTGTTATAGTGATAGTAGTAGTAGTAGTAGTAGTAGTAGTAGTAGTAGTAGTAGTAGTAGTAGTAGTAGTAGTAGTAGTAGTAGTAGTTTAGTAGTAGTAGTAGTACTAGTAGTAGTAGTAGTAGTTGTAGTAGTAGTAGTAGTAGTAGTAGTAGTAGTAGCAGTAGTAGTAGTAGTAGTAGTAGTAGTAGTAGTAGTAGTAGTAGTTTAGTAGTAGTAGTAGTAGTACTAGTAGTAGTAGTAGTATTGTTGTAGTAGTAGTAGTAGTAGTAGTAGTAGTAGTAGTAGTAGTAGTAGTAGTAGTACTACTAGAAGTAGTAGTAGTAGTAGTAGTAGTAGTAGTAGTAGTAGTAGTAGTAGTAGTAGTAGTAGTAGTAGTAGTAGTAGTAGTAGTAGTAGTAGTAGTAGTAGTAGTAGTACTACTAGAAGTAGTAGTAGTAGTAGTAGTAGTAGTAGTAGTAGTAGTAGTAGTAGTAGTAGTAGTAGTAGTAGTAGTAGTAGTAGTAGTAGTAGTAGTAGTAGTAGTAGTAGTAGTAGTAGTAGTAGCAGCAGCAGCACTAGCAACAACAGTAGTATCAGTATCAGTAATACGAGTAGCAGCAGAGAAGAAGAAGAAGATACTATTGATCCAGCAGTTGCTGCAGTTGTGTCATCACCATCATCATTATCATCAGTACTACCATCATTCTCCAGAGAGTCCACCAGGCTGTATCGATGTGGAGTGATGGTTGTGGGTCCACCTGTAGGTGGCCTGCAAACCCTGACCTGACGGATGTCAATGACGCGTCCACAGACACGATTTCACACTTATGTTTCCAGTAACTGCTGTAGCTAATCATCATCATCGTGTGCCATGCCGATAAGCCTGGGCGGTCATGTTTCGACATCTCACGCGATCATCAGAATCGTGGATCAGCTCTGTGTTCTTTTCACGACAATGCCACGTGACCAAGCCATCCTGACATTTACTTCTCTGTATTCCTCCTGTTCTTTTACCCTCAATCTTGCCAGTTGTCACTAAGTTCTCAAGTTTATATCGTCTCTTAAGGTGTCCATAAAAATTCACTATCTACGTCTAATTTATGTAATCAGTTTTACGGATTTAATTTTCTTCTAGAACTTATTCATTGGTTTTTCTGTATCTCCATGAAATATTTTTGCATTTTTTCGAGAAATCACATTTCCACAGCCACAAGATGTTTTTCAGCTTGTCTGCTCATTGTCTTTGCTTCACATCCATACAAAAGTACAGGTGAGATGTAGCACTCCAACACTCTCCTTGCAATTGATATCTTTTTCTTGGTCGATATATTTTTCATCTTGCAAAAGGCTACCTTCGCCATAGCGATTCTTTTTCTAATCTCTTCAAGGCATCTCCCATCAAATGTTATGACAGTTCCAAGATTGTTGTACCGATTCACTTGTTTAAGAATATTTCCATTTACATTTATGTCACACTGTGGTATTTCTTTCTTCTTAGTGACGACCACAATCTGTGTCTTCTTACAAATTAATTCTAACCCTTTAGCAATTACTTATATGTTTCTACTTCTCTCCGACTGTCTGTTGTGTTCATTGACTAATGTCTCTCTGCGGCTGTCAATTGTTTTCAGTGACTAATGCCTCTCCCCTGCTGTCTATTGTGTTCATTGACTAATGCGGTTGTCTATTGTGTTCAGTGACTAATGTCTCTCCCCTGCTGTCTGTTGTGTTCATTGACTAATGTCTCTCTGCGGCTGTCAATAGTTTTCAGTGACTAATGCCTCTCCCCTGCTGTCTATTGTGTTCATTGACTAATGCGGTTGTCTATTGTGTTCAGTGACTAATGTCTCTCCCCTGCTGTCTATTGTGTTAATTGACTAATGCGGTTGTCTATTGTGTTCAGTGACTGTCTCTCTGCGTCTGTCTATTGTGTTCATTGACTAATGCCTCTCCCCTGCTGTCTGTTATGTTCAGTGACTAATATCTCTCTGCGGTTGTTTATTGTGTTCAGTGACTGTCTCTCTGCGTCTGTCTATTGTGTTCAGTGACTAATGCCTCTCTGCGGCTGTCAATTGTTTTCAGTGACTAATGCCTCTCCCCTGCTGTCTATTGTGTTCATTGACTAATGCGGTTGTCTATTGTGTTCAGTGACTAATGTCTCTCCCCTGCTGTCTATTGTGTTCAGTGACTAATGCCTCTCACCTGCTGTCTGTTGTGTTCATTGACTAATGTCTCTCTGCGGCTGTCAATTGTTTTAAGTGACTAATGCATCTCCCCTGCTGTCTATTGTGTTCATTGACTAATGCGGTTGTCTATTGTGTTCATTGACTAATGCCTCTCCCCTGCTGTCTGTTATGTTCAGTGACTAATATCTCTCTGCGGTTGTTTATTGTGTTCAGTGACTGTCTCTCTGCGTCTGTCTATTGTGTTCAGTGACTAATGCCTCTCTGCGGTTGTCTATTGTGTTCAATGACTAATGCCTCTCTGCGGTTGTCTATTGTGTTCATTGACTAATGCCTCTCCCCTGCTGTCTGTTGTGTTCAATTACTAATGCCTCTCTGGGGTTGTCTATTGTGTTCATTGATTAAGCCTCTCCCCTGCTGTCTGTTGTGTTCAATGACTAATGTCTCTCTGCGGTTGTCTATTGTGTTCAGTGACTAATGTCTCTCTGCGGTTGTCTATTGTGTTCAGTGACTGTCTCTCTGCGGTTCTCTATTGTGTTCAGTGATTGTCTCTCTGCGGTTGTCTATTGTGTTCAGTGACTAATGCCTCTCTGCGGTTGTCTATTGTGTTCAGTGACTAATGCCTCTCTGCGGTTGTCTATTGTGTTCAGTGACTAATGCCTCTCTGCGGTTGTCTATTGTGTTCAGTGACTAATGTCTCTTTTCTGCTGTCTGTTGTGTTCAATGACTAATGCCTCTCTGCGGTTGTCTATTGTGTTCATTGACTAATGCCTCTCCCCTGCTGTCTGTTATGTTCAATGACTAATGCCTCTCTGCGGTTGTCTATTGTGTTCATTGACTAATGCCTCTCCCCTGTTGTCTGTTATGTTCAATGACTAATGCCTCTCTGCGGTTGTCTATTGTGTTCAGTGACTGTCTCTCTGCGTCTGTCTATTGTGTTCAGTGACTAATGCCTCTACCCTGCTGTCTGTTATGTTCAGTGACTAATGCCTCTCTGCGGTTGCCTTTTGTGTTCAGTGACTAATGCCTCTCTGCGGTTGTCTATTGTGTTAATTGACTGCCTCTCCCCTGCTGTCTGTTATGTTCAATGACTAATGCCTCTCTGCGGTTGTCTATTGTGTTCAGTGACTGTCTCTCTGCGTCTGTCTATTGTGTTCATTGACTAATGCCTCTCCCCTGCTGTCTGTTATGTTCAGTGACTAATGCCTCTCTGCGGTTGTCTATTGTGTTCAGTGACTGTCTCTCTGCGGTTGTCTATTGTGTTCAGTGACTGTCTCTCTGCGTCTGTCTATTGTGTACAGTGACTATCTCTCTGCGTCTGTCTATTGTGTTCATTGACTAATGCCTCTCCCCTGCTGTCTGTTATGTTCAGTGACTAATGTCTCTCTGCGGATGTCTATTGTGTTCAGTGACTGTCTCTCTGCGTCTGTCTATTGTGTTCAGTGACTAATGCCTCTCTGCGGTTGTCTATTGTGTTCAATGACTAATGCCTCTCTGCGGTTGTCTATTGTGTTCATTGACTAATACCTCTCCCCTGCTGTCTGTTGTGTTCAATGACTAATGCCTCTCTGCGGTTGTCTATTGTGTTCATTGACTAATGCCTCTCCCCTGCTGTCTGTTGTGTTCAATGACTAATGCCTCTCTGAGGTTGTCTATTGTATTCAGTGACTAATGTCTCTCTGCGGTTGTCTATTGTGTTCAGTGACTGTCTCTCTGCGGTTGTCTATTGTGTTCAGTGACTGCCTCTCTGCGGTTGTCTATTGTGTTCATTGACTAATGCCTCTCTGCGGTTGTCTGTTGTGTTCAGTGACTAATGCCTCTCTGCGGTTGTCTATTGTGTTCAGTGACTAATGCCTCTCTGCGGTTGTCTATTGTGTTCATTGACTAATGCATCTCCCCTGCTGTCTGTTATGTTCAATGACTAATGCCTCTCTGCGATTGTCTATTGTGTTCACTGACTGTCTCTCTGCGTCTGTCTATTGTCTCCAGTTACTGTCTCTCTGCGTCTGTCTATTGTGTTCATTGACTAATGCCTCTCCCCTGCTGTCTGTTGTGTTCAATCACTAATGCCTCTCTGCGGTTGTCTATTGTGTTCATTGACTAATGCCTCTCTCCTGCTGTCTGTTATGTTCAATGACTAATGCCTCTCTCCGGTTGTCTATTGTGTTCAGTGACTAATGCCTCTCTGCGGTTGTCTATTGTGTTCATTGACTAATGCCTCTCCCCTGCTGTCTGTTATGTTCAATGACTAATGCCTCTCTGCGGTTGTCTATTGTGTTCAGTGACTGTCTCTCTGCGTCTGTCTATTGTCTCCAGTTACTGTCTCTCTGCGTCTGTCTATTGTGTTCATTGACTAATGCCTCTCCCCTGCTGTCTGTTATGTTCAGTGACTAATGTCTCTCTGCGGTTGTCTATTGTGTTCAGTGACTGTCTCTCTGCGTCTGTCTGTTGTGTTCAGTGACTGTCTCTCTGCGTCTGTCTATTGTGTTCAGTGACTAATGCCTCTCCCCTGCTGTCTATTGTGTTCAATGACTAATGTCTCTTTGCGGCTGTCTGTTGTGTTTAATGACTCTCTCCTGCAGTCTATTGTGTTCAATGACTAATGTCTCTTTGCTGCTGTCTGTTGTGTTCAGTGACTAATGCCTCTCCCCTGCTGTCTATTGTGTTCAGTGACTAATGCCTCTCCCCTGCTGTCTATTGTGTTCAGTGACTAATGCCTCTCCCCTGCTGTCTATTGTGTTCAGTGACTAATGCCTCTCCCCTGCTGTCTATTGTGTTCTGTGACTAATACCTCTCCCCTGCTGTCTATTGTGTTCATTGACTAATGCCTCTCCCCTGCTGTCTGTTATGTTCAGTGACTAATATCTCTCTGCGGTTTTTTATTGTGTTCAGTGACTGTCTCTCTGCGTCTGTCTATTGTGTTCAGTGACTAATGCCTCTCTACGGTTGTCTATTGTGTTCATTGACTAATGCCTCTCCCCTGCTGTCTGTTGTGTTCAATGACTAATGCCTCTCTGCGGTTGTCTATTGTGTTCATTGATTAAGCCTCTCCCCTGCTGTCTGTTGTGTTCAATGACTAATGTCTCTCTGCGGTTGTCTATTGTGTTCAGTGACTAATGTCTCTCTGCGGTTGTCTATTGTGTTCAGTGACTGTCTCTCTGCGGTTGTCTATTGTGTTCAGTGATTGTCTCTCTGCGGTTGTCTATTGTGTTCAGTGACTAATGCCTCTCTGCGGTTGTCTATTGTGTTCAGTGACTAATGCCTCTCTGCGGTTGTCTATTGTGTTCAGTGACTAATGCCTCTCTGCGGTTGTCTATTGTGTTCAGTGACTAATGTCTCTTTTCTGCTGTCTGTTGTGTTCAATGACTAATGCCTCTCTGCGGTTGTCTATTGTGTTCAGTGACTGTCTCTCTGCGTCTGTCTATTGTGTTCAGTGACTAATGCCTCTCCCCTGCTGTCTGTTATGTTCAGTGACTAATGCCTCTCTGCGGTTGTCTATTGTGTTCAGTGACTGTCTCTCTGCGGTTGTCTATTGTGTTCAGTGACTGTCTCTCTGCGTCTGTCTATTGTGTTCAGTGACTGTCTCTCTGCGTCTGTCTATTGTGTTCATTGACTAATGCCTCTCCCCTGCTGTCTGTTATGTTCAGTGACTAATGTCTCTCTGCGGTTGTCTATTGTGTTCAGTGACTGTCTCTCTGCGTCTGTCTATTGTGTTCAGTGACTAATGCCTCTCTGCGGTTGTCTATTGTGTTCAATGACTAATGCCTCTCTGCGGTTGTCTATTGTGTTCATTGACTAATGCCTCTCCCCTGCTGTCTGTTGTGTTCAATGACTAATGCCTCTCTGCGGTTGTCTATTGTGTTCATTGACTAATGCCTCTCCCCTGCTGTCTGTTGTGTTCAATGACTAATGCCTCTCTGATGTTGTCTATTGTATTCAGTGACTAATGTCTCTCTGCGGTTGTCTATTGTTTTCAGTGACTGTCTCTCTGCGGTTGTCTATTGTGTTCAGTGACTGTCTCTCTGCGGTTGTCTATTGTGTTCAGTGACTAATGCCTCTCTGCGGTTGTCTATTGTGTTCAGTGACTAATGCCTCTCTGCGGTTGTCTATTGTGTTCAGTGACTAATGCCTCTCTGCGGTTGTCTGTTGTGTTCAGTGACTAATGTCTCTTTTCTGCTGTCTGTTGTGTTCAATTACTAATGCCTCTCTGCGGTTGTCTATTGTGTTCATTGACTAATGCCTCTCCCCTGCTGTCTGTTGTGTTCAATGACTAATGCCTCTCTGCGGTTGACTATTGTGTTCATTGACTAATGCCTCTCCCCTGCTGTCTGTTATGTTCAATGACTAATGCCTCTCTGCGGTTGTCTATTGTGTTCAGTGACTAATGCCTCTCTGCGGTTGTCTATTGTGTTCATTGACTAATGCCTCTCCCCTGCTGTCTGTTATGTTCAATGACTAATGCCTCTCTGCGGTTGTCTATTGTGTTCAGTGACTGTCTCTCTGTGTCTGTCTATTGTCTCCAGTGACTGTCTCTCTGCGTCTGTCTATTGTGTTCATTGACTAATGCCTCTCCCCTGCTGTCTGTTATGTTCAGTGACTAATGTCTCTCTGCGGTTGTCTATTGTGTTCAGTGACTGTCTCTCTGCGTCTGTCTGTTGTGTTCAGTGACTGTCTCTCTGCGTCTGTCTATTTTGTTCAGTGACTAATGCCTCTCCCCTGCTGTCTATTGTGTTCAATGACTAATGTCTCTTTGCGGCTGTCTGTTGTGTTTAATGACTCTCTCCTGCAGTCTATTGTGTTCAATGACTAAGGTCTCTTTGCTGCTGTCTGTTGTGTTCAGTGACTAATGCCTCTCCCCTGCTGTAATTTGTGTTCAGTGCCTAATGCCTCTCTCCTGCTGTCTATTGTGTTCAGTGACTAATGCCTCTCCCCTGCAGTCTATTGTGTTCAGTGACTAATGCCTCTCCCCTGCTGTCTATTGTGTTCAGTGACTAATGCCTCTCCCCTGCTGTCTATTGTGTTCTGTGACTAATGCCTCTCCCCTGCTGTCTATTGTGTTCAATGACTAATGTCTCTTTGTGGCTGTCTGTTGTGTTCAGTGACTAATGCCTCTCCCCTGCTGTCTATTGTGTTCAGTGACTAATGCCTCTCCCCTGCTGTCTATTGTGTTCTGTGACTAATGCCTCTCCCCTGCTGTCTATTGTGTTCAATGACTAATGTCTCTTTGTGGCTGTCTGTTGTGTTCAGTGACTAATGCCTCTCTCCAGCAGTCTATTGTGTTCTGTGACTAATGCCTCTCCCCTGCTGTCTATTGTGTTCTGTGACTAATGCCTCTCCCCTGCTGTCTATTGTGTTCAGTGACTAATGCCTCTCCCCTGCTGTTTATTGTGTTCAGTGACTAATGCATCTCCCCTGCTGTCTATTGTGTTCAGTGACTAATGCTTCTCCCCTGCTGTTTATTGTGTTCAGTGACTAATGCTTCTTCCCTGCTGTTTATTGTGTTCAGTGACTAATGCCACTCCCCTGCTGTCTATTGTGTTCAGTGACTAATGCCTCTCCCCTGCTGTCTATTGTGTTCAGTGACTAATGCCTCTCCCCTGCTGTCTATTGTGTTCATTGACTAATGTCTCTCCCCTGCTGTCTATTGTGTTCAGTGACTAATGTCTCTCCCCTGCTATCTATTGTGTTCTGTGACTAATGCTTCTCCCCTGCTGTTGATTGTGTTCAGTGACTAATGCCTCTCCCCTGCTGTCTATTGTGTTCAGTGACTAATGCCTCTCCTCTGCTGTCTATTGTGTTCAATGACTAACGCCTCTCCCCTGCTGTTTATTGTGTTCAGTGACTAATGCCTCTCTCCTGCTGTCTATTGTGTTCAGTGACTAACGCCTCTCTGTTGCTGCCTGTTGTGTTCAGTGACTAATGCCTGTCTGCGGCTGTCTATTTTGTTCAGTGACTAATGTCTCTATGCGGCTGTCTATTGTGTTCAGTGACTGTCTCTCTGCGGCCGTCTATGCAACTATCTTCCACAAGAAATCAAGGACACCACCAATCACTATACATACAGTCGCAATCTGTTTGAACACTACCCCAGTACAGACTACATGCCCTATCTTCCCCCCCTCCCCCCCCCCACCCTCTTAAAAAAAAACACACACACGCACAATAATAATGGAAAATTGTCTTAAACGACAACCAGCCAATAAACATTCGCATATATATTGGTGCGTTACTACACCTTCCTGAGGCATTTATAATGCCCATGTTAAACATTGCCTCGGTGAGCCATCTATTATTGATTATTTTTCATGCGTTTTAATGCTTATTGTAAATTTGTTGTCTAAGATTCGCTTCATCAGTGATGTTGAATGAAATAATGTATGAGAGGAAATAGAGAAGAAGGACAGAATGTCAGACGGGCCTGTGTGCCCAATTCTTAACCCTTAGAAAATAAAGTTCGTTTGTTTGTTTGTTCGTTTGTTCGTTCGTTCTATTGTGTTCAGGGACTAATGTCTCTCTGCAGCTGTCTGTTGTGTTCTGTGACTCTGATATATGTTTCTCCGACTGACTATTGTGTTCTGTGAACTGATATATGTTTTTCCGACTGACTATTGTGTTCTGTGACTCTCATATGTCTCTCTGACTGACGATTGTGTACTGTGACTTTGATATGTGTTTCTCCGACTGATTATTGTGTTCTTTGACTCTCATATGTCTCTCTGACTGACGATTGTGTTCTGTGACTTTGATATATGTTTCTCCGACTGACTATTGTGTTCTCTGATTTTGATATATGTTTCTCCGACTGACTATTGTTTTCTTGACTCCTGTAGTATCCCCGAATCTGATTTTCACGATCGATCCACCCCCGTCCGACCACCCACCCACCCACCCACCCACCCACCCACGCACACCCACACACACACACGTGCACACACACACATACACAGACTTTATATCGTTATTTGTCAGGAGTGAAGCAGCTGAGAAGCCCGGGAGTCGGGGGTCGCCGAGACGCGGACCGTCCCCTGCCCGTTCTGGGCGTGAGTTCTCCAGCCGTGCGTGGCACCAGGGCAGAGTGGCTCCTGACAGCTTCCGGCGAGGTCCGGTTCATTACTTTCGTTCAAGTGACGTCATGTGTGCTCACGTGCAGCCCACTCTTTCATCGTCATTGCTTTACACACACGCGTACACACACATACACATATACACATACAGACATTTACACACATGCATACATGCACACACACACCTACACACATACACCTAAACATGCACACACACACATATACCTACACACATACACACAAACGCATAGACACATATACACCTACACACATACACACACAAACGCATAGACACACACAAACGCAAACGCATAGACACACACACACGCATAGACACACACACACGCATAGACACACACACACGCATAGACACACACAAACGCATAGACACACTTACACCTACATCTACTCACACAACCTACACGCACACACACGCATACACACAGCTGTGGAAGTCGTCAGAAGGTTAAAGACACTTGCTCCACTGCTCAGGCGCACTCACTACACAGTGCTAGGTCCTTCCTGCTGTAGACCAACCGGCACCCGGTGGCTGATGTAGCCAATAGTACGCCTGTACTTCCCATGTACTGTCCTAGCAGCCATGTCCACCTGGGTCCAGCTGGGAGAAGGGCAGTTGTATACGGCCACTCTCATGCCGATTCGAACTCATGACCAGCAGGCCTACAGCCAACGTCTGGCGTCTAGCTAGTGCGTCGACACCACTACATAATGATACTACTAAACATAGACACCACTACATATAGACACCACCACACATAGACACCACCACATATAGACACTACCACATATAGACACCACCACATATAGACACCACCACACATAAACACCACCACACATAAACACCACTATATATATAGACACCACCACATATAGACACCACTATATATAATTACCACCACATATAGACACAACCACACATAGACACCACTATATATAGATACCACCACATATAGACACAACCATACATAGACACCACTATATATAGATACAACCACAAATAGACACCACTATATATAGATACCACCACATATAGACACCACCACACATAGACACCACTATATATAGATACCACCACATATAGACACAACCACATATATACACCACTATATATAGATACCACCACATATAGACACCACCACACATAGACACCACTATATATAGATACCACCACATATAGACACAACCACATATATACACCACTATATATAGATACCACCACATATAGACACCACCACAAATAGACACCACTATATATAGATACCACCACATATAGACACCATCACATATAGACACCATCACATATAGACACCACCACATATAGACATCACCACATATAGACACCACCACACATAGACACCACTATATATAGATACCATCACACATAGACACCACTACATATTGACACCACCACATATAGACACTACCACATATAGACACCACCACATATAGACACCACCACACATAAACACCACCATACATAAACACCACTATATATATATATATAGACACCACCACATATAGACACCACTATATATAATTACCACCACATATAGACACAACCACACATAGACACCACTATATATAGATACCACCACATATAGACACAACCACACATAGACACCACTATATATATAGATACAACCACAAATAGACACCACTATATATAGATACCACCACATATAGACACCACCACACATAGACACCACTATATATAGATACCACCACATATAGACACAACCACGTATATAAATCACTATATACAGATACCACCACAAATAGACACCACTATATATAGATACCACCACATATAGACACCACCACAAATAGACACCACTATATATAGATACCACCACATATGGACACCATCACATATAGCCACCATATAATATAGACACCACCACATATAGACACCACCACATATAGACACCACCACACATAGACACCACTATATATAGACAGCACCACGTATAGACACTACCACATATAGACACCACCACATATAGACACCACCACACATAGACACCACTATATATAGATACCACCACATATAGACATCACCACACATAGACACCACTATATATATAAATACCACCACATATAGACACTACCACATACAGACACCACTATATATAGATACCACCACATATAGACACCACCACATACAGACACCACTATATATAGATACCACCACATATAGACACCACCACACATAGACACCACTATATATAGATACCACCACATATAGACACCACCACATACAGACACCACCACATATAGAAACCACCACATATAGACACCACCACATATAGACACCACTATATATTGATACCACCACATATAGACACCACCACATATAGACACCACTATATATAGACACCACCACATATAGACACCACCACATATAGACACCACTATATATAGATACCACCACATATAGACACCACCACATACAGACACCACTATATATAGATACCACCACATATAGACACCACCACACATAGACACCGCTATATATAGATACCACCACATATAGACACCACCATATACAGACACCACTAAATATAGAAACCACCACATATAGACACCACCACACATAGACACCACTATATATAGATACCACCACATATAAATACCACTATAAATAGATACCACCGCATATAGACACCACTATATATAGATACCACCGCATATAGACACCACTATATATATAGACACCACCACATATAGACACCACCACATATAGACACCACTATATATAGACACCACTACATATAGACACCACTACATATAGACACAACTATATATAGATACCACTACATATAGACACCACCACATATAGACACCACTATATATAGGTATCACCACACATAGACATCACCACATATAGACACCACCACATATAGACACCATCACATATAGACACCGCTACATATAGACAAAACTATATATAGACACCACTACACATAGACACACTACATGTTGACACCACCACATACAGAAACCACCACATTTAGACACCACCACATTTAGACACCACTACACATAGACACCACCACATATTGACACCACCACATATAGACACCACCACATACAGACACCACCACATATAGACACCACCATACATAGGCTCCACCACACATAGACACCACTACATATAGACACCACTACCTATTGACATCTCCACATATAGATACCACCACATATAGACATCACTATACATAGACCACGTAAACGTTGGACGGAGGGAATAGCAGAGTCCATGGAAATATCGATATATGAAGCCCATACTCGGGCACTCTCACGATGTTTATACTTCACCTCGACACCGCAAGGTACAAGAGGAACATGATGAGATGAGATGAGATGAGACATATAGACACCACCACATTTAGACACCACCCCATTTGAACACCGCCATATTTAGACACCACCACATATAGACACCACCACATATAGACACCACTATACATAGACACTACAACACATAGTCACTACTACACATAGACACCACCACATATAAACACTACCACATATAGACACCACCACATATAGACACCATTATACATAGACACTACAACACATAAACACTACTACACATAGACACCACCACATATAAACACTACCATATATAGACACCACTACATATAGACACTACTACACATAGCTGGTCTCCCTGGCCCAGGTGTTAACGCCTTTCTCCGTAATCCCGTATATTCTCGTGAGTAACGTAACCTGTGAGAGAATCGGTAGCGGTAACTTGCGGGGTACGTGAGCCGGTCGCTCAGAAAGCAATGGCAAACTACTGAGCGTAATCTTGCCTAGTACATCAACAGCAGCTGAAAAGTGCTGATATTGACGGCAACGTTCTGTAAGGGACATGCAACAACAACCAAATAAAAACACATAGATACCACAACACATAGATACTTTCACATATAGACACCACCACATAGAGACACCACCACACACAGATACCACCACACTTAGACACCACCTCATGTAGACACGTCTGACGTTTGTGAATGATTCACGTGCATTGTTTAATTACCTATGTCACGAACACGTCTTTGTATTGGTGTTCATGAGCAATGATGTCTTACATGTGAAATAAACACGTCCTTGAATGGTGTCTTTGCATTTCCCCCAGAAACCATATTTCCGCTGCCATAAGACGTTTCTCGGCTATCTATTTATTGTCCATGTTAGACGCGCATGCAGCATCATGAGTTTTATTTATCACTTCAACACTGTTGTTTCCACTTCATCCTACAACCCTTTATTTGTGTGTTTCCTATCTTGCGAAAGGTGACCTTTTGCCAGGGCCATTCTTGATCTATGTTCGTGTACAACAACTACAACAATCCATTTACAGAACTGCGTACAATTAAACTACTGGACCCAGTCTCACATACGTTCGTACCCAGCATTTGATGGATTCTGTTTATTGGAGCGTTTTATTTGTGTTGGCGCCCAGTGTTGTTCCACAGTGGCAGTTTTGAGGGCGGTATGTTCCGCCAGCGGACAACGTGATGGCTCTGTCTTGTGTCAACATTGCATTGACGTAGTCATCTCCCTCGACCTTCACCGTGTTACCCCCGTGTGTACACAGACTCAACGAGGCGTCCACTGCTCACAGATCTCCTCCATGCCCCGTCAGGCACCAGACTGATGGCATTTACTCAACCACCTCTGCTTCACGCACTTAGCTAGTGCCACTTCCGGTGTTAATGGCAGCTTCCGTTTCCGCTGACTGACTGTCTGGATCAACTACAGCAGATAGAATCAGTACACTTAGTGACCAGTCTCACATGCCCCGACACACACTCACTTTGCCCACAACACAGTCAAGTCTCGGGTTCTATCATTCCGGGGATTCTCTATGTCTCTGTCACTCGCTAGCTGCCCCAGTTTTTCATTTACCTTCTTAGACACTCTCTCACTCCCTCACTCGCTAGGTGCCACACTCTTTCATTTACCTTCTTAGACACTCTCGTATTCTTTCTCTCGCTAGCTGCCCCAGTCGTTCTTTACCTTCATAGACACTATCTCACTCGCTAGCTGCCCCAGTTTTTCATTTACCTTCTTAGACACTCTCTCACTCCCTCACTCGCTAGGTGCCACACTCTTTCATTTACCTTCTTAGACACTCTCGTATTCTTTCTCTCGCTAGCTGCCCCAGTCGTTCTTTACCTTCATAGACACTATCTCACTCGCTAGCTGCCCCACTCTTTCATTTACCTTCTTAGACACTCGTATTCTTTCTCTCGCTAGCTGCTCCAGTCTTTCATTTACCTTCTTAGACACTCTCTCACTCGCTAGCTGCCCCACTCTTTCATTTACCTCCATAGACACTCTCTCACTCTCTCACTCGCTAGCTGCCCCACTCTTTCATTTACCTTCATAGACACTCTCTCACTCGCTAGGTGCCCCACTCTTTCATTTACCTTCTCAGACCCTCTCTCACTCGTTAGCTGCCCCACTATTTCATTTACCTTCTTAGACATTCTCTCACTCTCTCACTCACTAACTGCCCCATTATTTCATTTACCTTCCTAGACACTCTCTCACTCGCTAGTTGCCCTACTCTTTCATTTACCTTCCTAGACACACTCTCACTCGCTAGTTGCCACAGTTTTTTATGTACCTTGTTAGACAGTGGTTTATTCCTCGTTTACCTGGTTAGACAGTGGTTTATTCCTCGTTTACCTGGTTAGACAGTGGTTTATTCCTCGTTTACCTGGTTAGACAGTGGTTTATTCCTCGTTTACCTCGTTAGACAGTGGTTTATTCCTCGTTTACCTGGTTAGACAGTTGTTTATTCCTCGTTTACCTGGTTAGACAGTGGTTTATTCCTCGTTTACCTTGTTAGACAGTGGTTTATTCCTCGTTTACCTGGTTAGACAGTGGTTTATTCCTCGTTTACCTCGTTAGACAGTGGTTTATTCCTCGTTTACCTTATTATACAGCATCTCATTACTCACCCAACCCAACTACTGTCTATCACTTTGTCACTACCGCACACTCCCACTACCACACACACACCCACTAACACACACACACACACACACATGCCAACTACCACACACACTCCCACTAACACACACACTCCCACTACTTTGTCACTACCACACAAACACACTTACTACTACACACACACCCTACCACACACACTCCCACTACTACATACACTTCCACTACCACACACTTTCCACTACAATGCACATTTCCACTACCACACACAAACATACACACCCATTACCACATACACACCCATTACCACACACACTCCCACTACCACACACACCCCGACTACCACAACACTCCCACTACCAAACACACTGCAACTACAACACACACTCACACAACCACACACTCCCACTACCACACACACTCCCACTACCACAACACTCCCATTACCACACACACACCCCCATTACCAAACACAGTCCCACTACTACACACACTCCCATTACCACACATACTCCAATTACCACACACACTCCCATTAAGACACACTTTTCCACTACCAAATACACTCCCACTCCCACACACACTCCCACTACCACACACACTCCCATTACCACACACACTCCCTTTACCACACAAACTCCCTTTACCACACAAACTCCAACTACCACACATACTCCCACTACCACACACACTTCCATTACCACACATGATCCCACTACGACACACACTCCCATTACCACACACACTCCCACTACCACACACACTCCCATTACCACACACACTCCCATTACCACACACACTCCCATTACCACACACACTCCCATTACCACACACACTCCCTTTACCACATACACTCCAATTACCACACACACACTCCCACTATCACACACACTCTCATTACCCGCCGAACGGAATTACTCCACAATCGAACGGGAATGTCTGGCTCTAGTGTGGGCGGTACAGAAATTTCAACCTTATCTGTATGGAGTACCGTTCAAAGTGCAGTCCGACCATCAACCTCTGACCTTTTTGGCAACTTCTAAGAAACTGAACGCGAGGTTAATGAGATGGTCATTGCTCCTACAACCGTATCAGTTCACGGTCGAATACATCCCCGGAAAGGAGAATGTGGGAGCGGATTTCCTATCACGACATCCTATGGTTGAATGTGAGGGTGGGGCCATTCGAACAGAACCTCTGGCAGTAGAAAGTTCGTAGGGTTCGACTTTCTTAAGATGGGGCCTATGTGGTGAAACGCCAATGGCTCATGTCCTCATGCCTTCTTTTATTTTGGGTAAACAGGGGGAAACGGCTTTCGGAAGCTATCAGTTCTCTTGTTCGCTCAATCTCCATGAAAGATAGTTCTTTGGGGTTACCTTCATAACACAATCTTTACATGGAGCGAGTAAATATATGTTTGGTTCTTTCGGGTAGACCCGATGGAGCGCCCTGCGCCAAATGTGCACTGGTGCGGCTTCTGGAGGATTCATGTCCGTTTCTACTGATCGTTATCCACGGCCGAATGTCAAGAGTCCAAGTTAAAGATTGCGACATTCTAAAGGCAGAATACTGATGGCCTAAGAAAGGGTCCTTCTTTTGGAAGTATGAACAGAGCTGAAGGTCTCGACAGGGCTCTACGCAGAAAGTATGTTTATGACTATGCCATGGCAAGGTTTGGGCCATGCCAGCTCTAAGGATATGATCTCTACGAGATACAGCCACTGCTGACCTTGAAAGAATGACCATCAGCTGTACTGACACATCACCAGTCATCTCGATACGCTTGGATTGAGTCCTTTTGTATTATTGGCTGGACCCCGCCAATCACTCAGACACACCCATTATTATATGAGAACTATTCTCCAGGACATTATTTCCTACCTGACATTATGCCAAGTGATTCCATGGCACTTCCCTAGAACATTTGATTACTAAAGACTGTGGTCCATGGAAACTTGGAAGTTTGGTTCTACAGAAGGCTGTTGTACGTACAACCAATTACCTGGAAGGAAGGAGATTCTTGCACACGCGGTGAGCTGTATGTGGACGGATCGGACAGTGTATGAAGCTGGGTCTGTGAAGATAGCTACCTGAGGCTCTGTGCCTGAACGTTATCCTTGTTGTGTCTGTTTAGAACTATCTGTTTTATCTGCCTTGATGTTTTCCTGTGCTGTTCTTGATTAGGTTAATAAAACTACTTTCAAGTTATTCTGACGATCGCCATGTTATTTATGCGGCGGCCAGAAATACACCTTAGAGGTTAGGTCCCGAGGTTGAAAGACAGAGTGACAGTGAGTCCAGGGAACGGAGGAGGGTTGGCAAGCAAAAACCTGTCCCAGCCAGGTAAATTGTAACAAGCTATGTGGAGGGTCCCAAATAACTATGTCTCAATTTTCTCATGTATATTTCATAGCCCTGGCTTTAAATAGGTCTTTCCCTGCCAACCCTCCTCCATTTCCCCCGGACTCACTGTCACTCTCTATTCGACCTCAGGACCTATTTCCTGCAGGGTCGTTCTGGCTGACACGCATACAACATGACGTTCTTCAACATATTTGTAATTGTAGATTTAATAACTCAATACATAACAGCACAGAAAAAAAAATATCTGACAATTAACTCATAATCATCTACACACAATCTAGAGAGAAAACTAGTCCATACAATATCAACACAAATATAAATCTCCTAGATCATCGTTTTCCATATTGTCCCATGAATTCACAACCACCTCATGGCAAGTTCACTGGTCTTTATTTCCCGCGTAGGTTGTTCGAACAACAGGGTTCCATAAATCCAGGATTCCAAGTTTCCGTGTCCTACACGAATGTAGTGTGTCCAATGGTTAGGGAAAGTGCCCTGGGATCACGGGGCACAATTTTGGTGGGGAAATACTCAAGGAGAATAAATAGGATATATGTACGGGTGTGTCCGTGACTTAGGCGGGATTTAGCCCAAAATGCAAACATACTCGATCCCAGCTCAACGAAACGCCTGCCGAGGTGTCTGAAAGTATTCGTTCGGGCCCGCCGTGGTTCTATCTGGTATAGCCCAACAGCAGCAGGGACTTCATAGTAAACATAATGTTCTATGTCGATGCTCTGTCGAAACCTCCGGCTATATTCGCCGTCAAAAGAAGGATCCTGTAAAGTTAAAACAATTTTGAGAGCCTCTGGTGTAAACTTCAGATACAGCCGGCATGGAGATTCCAATGGTCTCAGCATGTCGGTTGCCATACATAAAATCCATCCAATTACCTAGTATTCAATTGTCTTCATACCACACTCCTCTCCACACTCATACCATGCCTTTATTAATATTGGGCACATACCTTCTCAGGCTTCCCTCTCACTTACAAACCTTGCCTTTCTCACGACAAAGCTATTGTGGAGTAGTGTGCGTAATTATGTATGTTTCCTACTCTTAACTAATATCATAATAGTGGGTCTGTATGGACCGCAGTGCATCTCCCTCCCCCATCCCTAGCAAGAACAGGAAAGAGGAAACTACCCTGTCCGGCCGCCGCTCTTGTCTGAGCTGTCACCGCAATGTATCGGCCGTGTCTCACATAACCCATATATTCAGATGAGTTCAGGTTCTCTCAGGGAGGCAGGGAAGTCCATTTATACTCCCAACATCCTCCTATCGACCAGGACCCACCCGGTCCACCTGCCCCCCCCCCCCCCCCCCATCAGCCGAAAGACGAAAGAGATAGCACAGTGGATCGCCTCTTCTGGCTCAAGAAGATATAACTCAGATGGGTGGAACCGGTCCCCACGGAGCCCTTCCCCTCGACATGCCATAGCTATAGAATGTTTATATTCAAATGAAAGATGACACTAAACAGAGGTAAAGCCATAGGAAGAAAGATAGCCCCCCACCCTCCTTATCCGCCGCCAAGAATATGCGACATCATCTGGGAAAAGATATTGCCCCGATTTGTTCCCCCGCCATGCCCAGATCTAGACGCTTAGCCAAATTGGCACGACTGCCGTTTCACCAAATCGTCTCATTATTCGAGACGACCAAGCTTAATATGCCCAGGTCTGGCAGGACCTATTAATCTAAAATTACCTTTCATATCCCAGCCGTAGGATGCGGCACTTTATCTGTAAAATTCTTTAAAACTTGAATACATTGTGCCGACCACAACCGACAAGGTTGACAACGGACTTTTCACGCCCAAACCATTACCCTAGGTCATATTTGGTGCAAGGCGCGCCATTGGGTTTTCCCGAAGAACAGATAGATTTCAAAGTATTCGTGTCAAATGCTCGGGTTATGAAAGTACTCCAGAGAATCCCACTCCGAAGGAATTGAGCGGATAGGTATGAGGACATGGGCCACTGGGGTTTCGCTACATAGGCCCCCTCTTAAGAAAGTCGAACCCTACGAACTTTCAACTGCCAGAGGTTCTGTTCGAATTACCTCCCCCTCACCTTCGACCATAGGATGCCGTGACATAAAATCCGCTCCCACATTCTCCCTTCCGGGGATGTATTCGACCGTGAACTGATACGGTTGTAAGAGCAATGACCATCTCATTAACCTTGCGTTCAGTTTCTTAGAAGTTGCCAAAAACGTCAGAGGTTGATGGTCGGACTGCACTTTGAACGGTACTCCATACAGATAAGGTTGAAATTTCTGTACCGCCCACACTAGAGCCAGACATTCCCGTTCGACGGTGGAGTAATTCCGTTCCACGGGTAACAGTTTTCTACTGGCATATGCCACCGGACATAGCACAGTAGGATCATCTCGCCCTTCCTGCAACAGAGTTGCTCCAATCCCTATGTTACTCGCGTCGGTTCTTAGAACAAACGTTTTCTCCAAATTTGGGAGTTGCAGGACTGGCCTATCCACCAAAGCCTGTTTCAGCTTCCCATAAGCCTCTTCACAGCTCGGGGTCCAGACTATAGGATCTGGCGATCCTTTCTTCAGGGTTTCGGTTAACGGTGCCCCAATTTCGTTGAACTTCGGAATAAATTTATGGTAAAACCCACACAGAGACAAGAAAGACCTAACATCCTTTTTGGATTTAGGACGGGGTGCGAGTCTGACCTTCTCTACATTCTGTTTCTTCAGCCGACAGATCAGGATTTATATGTACATCCTTATAGGTTTCCCTCTGCATGACGCTGTATTCAGAGAAAAGGGTGACAGGCTAAAGAGGGGCAAATCATGGATGGGTCGGGCGGAAGATGTCGTCGGACAGGTCTGCAGTCTTACCAGTATCAACCCCGGCAAGGAATGGGTGCCGGTGCCTCCAGCTTTTAAGTGTACCTTCTCATGCATTATCACACTCGACAGACGGTGCAGAGAGCAGAACCCTGCCGCTGTCAATGCAGAGGTTAACTCGCTCATTGTCCCGAAGTACTCATCTATACAGATGGATCTGTTGTAAAGCAGCAGAGAAGTGCGTGGGCATTTACAGCTCGCTCAGCGGGCCGAACCGTTCAAGAATCCAGTGGTGCCCACTCCATGACCACGACTCGCATGACGATGGAGGTGATGGCAGTTACACAGGCTTTCATATGGCTGGAATCACAGCATTATACCAACGTGTGTGTACTAAGTGATTCAATGAGCATGATTCAGAAGGTCGAAGCTGGATCTGTACGTAGACAGTGGACTGAGTCGCTGCGGAAGTCTGTTGTCCGCAAAGTCACCTTCATCTTCGTCCCGGGACATGCGGGAGTCGAGGGAAATGAACGAGCTGATAAATTGGCTGGCTCTGCACCCCCTGTAGATGGCCAGCCCATGGATCGTGCCGATGTTATTAACGCCCTTAAAGATATGGCGAGAACAGAGGATTTTGACGCCAGTGATTCCACATCGCTTTCCAGGATGAAAGACCTGGGAGTAAGAATCGGCACAGCCAGACGCGAGAGGTACATCGGGAAAACAAAGCGCCTCGTCAACCAACACAGAACTGGCACTATTAGCCACCGGACGCTGATGCATATGCTGGGGGGAGGATCTGAGCACCTATGGACATGTCCGGAGTGCAACGAAGATACCCCAACTGATAACTAACTAACTAACTAACACTCCCATTACCACGCACACTCCCATTACCACACACACTCCCATTACCACGCACACTCCCATTACCACGCACATTCCCATTACCACACAAACTCCCATTACCACACAAACTACCATTACCACAACACTCCCATTACCACAACACTCCCATTACCACACACACTCCCACTACCACACACACTCCCATTACCACACAAACTCCCATTACCACACACACTTCCATTACCACACACACTCCCATTACCACACAAACTCCAACGACCACACACACTCCCATTACCAGACACACTCCCACTACCACACAAACTCCCACTACCACACACACTCCGATTACAACAGACACTCCCATTACCACACACACTCCCATTACTACACACACTCCCATTAAGACACACTCTTCCACTACCACACACACTCCCGCTACCACACACACTTCACTACCACACATGCTCCCACTACATTGTCAGTACCACACACAATCCTACTACCACACACACTCCAAATACCACATACACACACTCCCATTACCACACACACTCCCACTATCACACACACTCTCATTACTACACACACTCCGACTACCACACACACTCCCATTACCACACACACTCCAACTACCACACACACTCCCATTACCACACACTCTCCCACTACTTCACACACTCCCACTACAACAAACACATCCAATACCACACACACTCCCATTACCACGCGCACTCCCATTACCACACACACTCCCAATACCACACATACTCCCACTACCACACACACTCCCGCTACCACACACACTCCCACTACCACATACACTCCCACTACCACATACACTCCCACTGTCACAAAGACTTCCACTACCACACACACTCCCACTACCATACACACTCCCACTACCACCCACACTCCCACACACACTCTCACTACCATACATGCACACCCACTACCACACAGACTTCCACTCCCACACACACTCTTATTACCATACATGCACACCCACTACCACACACACACACGCCCACTATCACACACACACACACACACACACACACACAGACACACACACTATAGTGTGTTACCATATTCTGGTCACACCGCGGGAGTTCACACCGCTGGGAATATTTATCAGTCTGGTAACACCACAAGAGTGTTGTTCATGTTCACAGCATTCATGTGACAGCCTGTTTTTACTTTGTGAATGTAATATGCACAATAGATCATTGAGGTTTGAAAGATGATTGGTTTGAAGGGCCACGTTTAAGACGGGACTGCGTGCCTAATTTGTAACTCATTGAAAATAAAATTCGTTCGTTCGTTCGTTCTCTTTATCACTACTAGATATACTCTTTAACTATCTCAGCCACTCTATTATTCTGTCACTACCAGACACTCTCTAACTGTTTCAGCCACTCTATCATTCTACCACTTACAGATACACTAGTTAGCTCAGTCACTCTATCACTCTATCACTACAACATACACTCTCTAACTGTCTCAGCCATTCTGTCACTCTATCAGAGAGTGCCAAACATCTATATGTACAGCCCCATGTCATTGTTGAACCCCCGCACTTGCCAATATGGAGCACCACTTGTCCTCTCATCTTCCGTACAAGCCTCACACTCCATGGTAACTTCCCTCACAAATACGTATTTGTAGAACCTTACACTCCATTATCCACCTTCCTCACACGACAGTGTGTATATACCACACATTCCATCATTCATCTCTCTCACACCTGTGGTTACACCCGACACACTCTCTGTATGTACCTCTCCCGAAGTGAAGGTGTCTGTGTTTGCGTGTGTACGTATGTGTGTGTGTGTGTGTGTGTGTGTGTGTGTGTGCGCGCGTGTGTATGTTTATATGTATGTGTGTGTGCACGTGGTGTGCGTGTTCGGTGTATGTGTGGGTGTTTGCGTGGTGTGCGCGTGAGGCGTACGTATGTGTGTAGCGTGTGTGTTGTGTGTATGTAGAGTTTGTGCGTGGTTTGTGTGCGTAGTTTGTGTGTGTGAGACTGTGTGTGTATGTATAGTGTGCATGGTGTATGTGTGTATGTATAGTGTGCATGGTGTATGTGTGTGTATGTCAGAGAGACTTAGTGTGTGTAATGTGCGTGGTGTGTGATGTGTGCGTGATGTGTGTGTGTGTGTGTGTGTGAGAGAGAGAGAGAGAGAGAGAGAGAGACTGAGTGTGTGTAGTGTGCGTGGGTGTGAGTGTGTGTGTAGTGTGTGTGAGTGTGCGGTATGTGTGGTGTGAGTGTGCGAGGTGTGTGTGTTTGGTGTGTGTGTGTGCAGTGTGTGTATGTGTGCGGGGTGTGTGTGTTGTGTGTGTGTGAGTGTTGTGTGTTTGGTGTGTGTATGTGTGTGTGTGCGCGCGTGCGTGCATGTGTGAGAAAAGGAAATATTCATCGGGACGAGACACTCGATATCCCGACCTGGAAGAATCCGTGATTGGTGGTAACAACCGGAACTGACTTCTAACCTTTCCCGCGCTGTAATCAACTGAGAAGGCCCGGGTCGCCATCTTGGATCTGTAAAAGAGGAGAAAACCTAATTTGGGACCGTCATGTCCTGGCCTATGTGCCGTGAAATGGGGCTAATGGGTTGCCTTATCTGTTGGCTAAATCCTCGCAGGCGGAGATCATCTCAAGGCTGTTGACTGCATGATGGGCGATAACCACCAAAAAGTCATCCAAGTTATAGGGCACCGGATCCCACAAGAAAAACACCATGAGAGATGAGGTTTGAGTTGTGGGATATTCTTGAGCCTTCGTGATGGCGCAGTAGGTAGCGTGAGCATGTAGAACTAGGTATGTGATGGTGCGGTGGGTAGCGTGAGCATGTAGAACTAGGTATGTGATGGTGTAGTGGGTAGCATGACCATGCAGAACTAGATATGTGATGGTGCGGTGGGTAGCGTGAGCATGTAGAACTAGGTATGTGACGGTGTAGTGGGTAGCGTGAGCATGTAGAACTAGACATGTGATGGTGCGGTGGGTAGCGTGAGCATGTAGAACTAGGTATGTGATGGTGCGGTGGGTAGCGTGAGCATGTAGAACTAGACATGTGATGGTGCGGTGGGTAGCGTGAGCATGTAGAACTAGGTATGTGATGGTGCGGTGGGTAGCGTGAGCATGTAGAACTAGGTATGTGACGGTGTAGTGGGTAGCGTGAGCATGTAGAACTAGACATGTGACGGTGTAGTGGGTAGCGTGAGCATGTAGAACTAGACATGTGATGGTGCGGTGGGTAGCGTGAGCATGTAGAACTAGGTATGTGATGGTTTAGTGGGTAGCGTGAGCATGTAGAACTAGGTATGTGACGGTGTAGTGGGTAGCGTGAGCATGTAGAACTAGACATGTGATGGTGCGGTGGGTAGCGTTAGCATGTAGAACTAGACATGTGATGGTGCGGTGGGTAGCGTGAGCATGTAGAACTAGGTATGTGACGGTGCGGTGGGTAGCGTGAGCATGTAGAACTAGATATGTGCTGGTGCGGTGGGTAGCGTGAGCATGCAGAACTAGACATGTGATGGTGCGGTGGGTAGCGTGAGCATGTAGAACTAGGTATGTGACGGTGCGGTGGGTAGCGTGAGCATGTAGAACTAGATATGTGCTGGTGCGGTGGGTAGCGTATGTGTGTGTGTGTGTGTGTGTGTGTGTGTGTGTGTGTAGACCTAGATATGTGATGGTGCAGTGGGTAGCGTGTGTGTGTGTGGAACTAGATATGTGATGGCCTAGTGGGTAGCGTGAGCATGTAGAACTAGGTATGTGATGATGCGGTGGGTAGCGTGTGTGTATAAAACTAGATAGGTGATGGCGCAGTGGGTAGCGTGTGTGTGTAATACTAGATAGGTGATGGCGCAGTGGGTAGCGTGTGTGTGTGTGTGTAGATCTAGCTAGGTGATGGCGCAGTGGGTAGCGTGTGTGTGTGTGTGTGTGTGTGTGTGTGTTTGTGTGTGTGTGTAGATCTAGCTCACGCAACAAGTCGTCTGGGCGCCAGCATGGCTAAACGGATCAGAGCACACGCGCTTAAAGGTTTAATCACTACAGCGATCAGTTGGACTAACATATTGACTTCTCGTTCTTGACTTTGGGACCTAAATAACAAGTACCTCAGAAGTTGGAGTGGGTGTGCTTGATGGCAGGAGACAATAGGAAAGCTAATCTAGATAGAGGTAATAGGAAAGCTAATCCACACGCAAACAATTATAGTTCAGTGCACTAGAAGTAGTGGCACGTGTCTGGTCTATGATATATATGAATGAATGTATTGTGCAAACATGGAGGACATTCCCTTCACGGACAATCACAGGTGTCAATGAATGTGTTGTCGACAGAAGCCGGACATTCCCTTCAAGGACAACCACAGGTGTCAATGAATGTGTTGTCGACAGAAGCCGGACATTCCCTTCACGGACAATCACAGGTGTCAATGAATGTGTTGTCGACAGAAGCCGGACATTCCCTTCACGGACAATCACAGGTGTCAATGAATGTGTTGTCGACAGAAGCCGGACATTCCCTTCACGGACAATCACAGGTGTCAATGAATGTGTTGTCGACAGAAGCCGGACATTCCCTTCACGGTCAATCACAGGTGTCAATGAATGTGTTGTCGATAGAAGCCGGACATTCCCTTCACGGTCAATCACAGGTGTCAATGAATGTGTTGTCAACAGAAGCCGGACATTCCCTTCACTGAAAATCACAGGTGTCAATGAATGTGTTGTCAACAGAAGGCGGACATTCCCTTTGCGGACAATCACAGGTGTCAATTAATGTGTTGTCAACAGAAGCCGGATATTCACTAGACATCGGACACAGATCACGTGGACATGATATTGTTCTATTCGTTGGTTGGGAAGATTACGGCGCGGCCACATATTTCACACACACACACACACACACTCACACACACATATATACACACACACGCGCGCGCGCGCACACACTCACCCACATTCACCTACTCTCACCAGCTCACACACAACAAGAATGATCAGTGTTCCCAACACCCACAACGATCCCTCCTGGGGCTAATCTCCAAACCACGAACGCCCAGGCCTCACCCCTCCCCCCAATCCGCCCACTCCACCCTTCTATACCCTTGTAACAGCCTACCACGAAAGGCCAGCGAACGCCCCCCCCCCCCTCCGCCTCTATGTAACAGCCTACCCCAAAGAACAAGCACCCCGTCCGAGCTTAGGCCAAATGTCAACTGCACAGACCTGCCGCCCCTCTCTGCGCGCCCTGATGTCCTCGTGAAGACAAACAAAAACAACACATTCAAACTGGATTAGCTCCTTTCTGGAGTGAATTTGTCAACCGTTTCTCGCCGTTCCCACGAATTTCACGTGTCAGCGAGAAGGAACGAGATTTCCTTGTAGTTGTAGGCTTTTTGTGGGGAGGGGAGGGTGGGTAGCCAAGCGATAGGCCGTGTAGAGCCGTGGGATGCTAGAGACAATATTGTTGTTTTCTGTGTGGCAGCAGGCTGGTTGATATTGTTGCTGTGTGGGAGAAGTCTGGTTGATATTGTTGCTGTGTGTGGGAGCAGGATAGTTGATATTGTTGCTATGTGGGAGAAGGCTGGTTGATATTGTTGCTATGTGGGAGAAGGCTGGTTGATATTGTTGCTATGTGGGAGAAGTCTGGTTGATATTGTTGCTGTGTGTGGGAGCAGGATAGTTGATATTGTTGCTATGTGGGAGAAGGCTGGTTGATATTGTTGCTATGTGGGAGAAGGCTGGTTGATATTGTTGCTGTGTGTGGGAGCAGGCTGGTTGATATTGTTGCTGTGTGTGGGAGCAGGATAGTTGATATTGTTGCTGTGTGTGGGAGCAGGATAGTTGATGTTGTTGCTGTGTGTGGGAGCAGGCTGGTTGATATTGTTGCTGTGTGTGGCAGCAGGCTGGTTGATATTGTTGCTGTGTGTGGCAGCAGGCTGGTTGATATTGTTGCTGTGTGGGAGAAGGCTGGTTGATATTGTTGCTGTGTGTGGGAGCAGGACAGTTGATATTGTTGCTATGTGGGAGAAGGCTGGTTGATATTGTTGCTATGTGGGAGAAGGCTGGTTGATATTGTTGCTGTGTGTGGGAGCAGGATAGTTGATATTGTTGCTATGTGGGAGAAGGCTGGTTGATATTGTTGCTGTGTGTGGGAGCAGGATAGTTGATGTTGTTTTCTGTGTGGGGGCAGGCTGGTTGATATTGTTGCTGTGTGGGAGAAGGCTGGTTGATATTGTTGCTGTGTGTGGGAGCAGGATAGTTGATATTGTTGCTATGTGGGAGAAGGCTGGTTGATATTGTTGCTATGTGGGAGAAGGCTGGTTGATATTGTTGCTGTGTGTGGGAGCAGGCTGGTTGATATTGTTGCTGTGTGTGGGAGCAGGATAGTTGATATTGTTGCTGTGTGTGGGAGCAGGATAGTTGATGTTGTTGCTGTGTGTGGGAGCAGGCTGGTTGATATTGTTGCTGTGTGTGGCAGCAGGCTGGTTGATATTGTTGCTGTGTGTGGCAGCAGGCTGGTTGATATTGTTGCTGTGTGTGGCAGCAGGCTGGTTGATATTGTTGCTGTGTGTGGCAGCAGGATAGTTGATATTGTTGCTGTGTGTGGCAGCAGGATAGTTGATATTGTTGCTGTGTGTGGCAGCAGGATAGTTGATATTGTTGCTGTGTGTGGCAGCAGGCTGGTTGATATTGTTGCTGTGTGTGGGAGCAGGCTAGTTGATATTGTTGCTGTGTGTGGGAGCAGGATAGTTGATATTGTTGCTGTGTGTGGCAGCAGGCTGGTTGATATTGTTGCTGTGTGTGGCAGCAGGCTGGTTGATATTGTTGCCGTGTGTGGCAGCAGGCTGGTTGATATTGTTGCTGTGTGTGGCAGCAGGATGGTTGATATTGTTGCTGTGTGTGGGAGCAGGCTGGTTGATGTTGTTGCTGTGTGTGGGAGCAGGCTGGTTGATGTTGTTGCTGTGTGGGAGCAGGTGTTGGATGATGTTGCTGTGTGTGGGAGCCAACTGTTTGGGCTGTTCTAGATCATTCCATGTGCTAACGAACGTTGGGGTTTTATGTCGCCCACGTGACCAGTGTGGTTGCACTTCCGGTAAGTTTTATTGCACATTTCCCAGCCACATTCATAAATTCAAATTGTAAAGTGAAAAGTTGGTGTGGGCATTGGAGAGCTTCTTGGGCTCTCTCTCTCTCTCTCGCTCTCTCTCTCTCTCTCTCTCTCTCTCTCTCTCTCTCTCTGTCTGTCTGTCTCTCTCTCGCTTTCTCTCTCTCTCTCTCGCTTTCTTTCTCTCTCTCTCTCGCTTTCTCTCTCTCTCTCTCTCGCTTTCTCTCTCCATGTCTCTCTCACACCAAGGGAGAGTGTGTGTGAAAGAGAGAGAGAGAGAGAGAGAGAGAGAGAGAGAGAGAGAGAGGATGGAGGATGGATACACTGGTTTGCCCTTGCTTCCTGAACGGCTGGTGCTGATACCGTAGTGAAAATCAACGCAAATCTATCAATACCAGACGGATGTGACGATACACGACCTTAGACTGCCTGTGTATGCCGCAAGCAATGAGAATAGACCAGCCAGTGACACAAATACAGTCAACCTCGGCTCTCTTACACGCCATTGGTCGAACTGACCACGTGGTGCTAGATCTATATTTGCCTAGACTTAGACCAATCGGCACTCGTTGAGTGATCTGCTCAATATCAGATCGGCTGCCTTTTTATTTTTATTGTACATATCATATATCCTGGTATATATATCATATGTCCTGGTAATCACTTTAGGATAGACCAGACTGGAACCCCAAGTCAATTTTACAAAAAATCCACCCCGCTGCAGATTCGAACTCGCGACCGCCGTGTCGGGAGGCGAGCGCCTGGCCACTACGCCAGCCCGGGTCCCGGCCAGCAATCAGCTGAGCAAAACGTCCGTGTCAGCCAACACCCACTGAGGTATGTCAGCCAACACCCACTGAGGTATGTCAGCCAACACCCACTGAGGTATGTCAGCCAACACCCACTGAGGTATGTCAGCCAACACCCACTGAGGTATGTCAGCCAACACCCACTGAGGTATGTCAGCCAACACCCACTGAGGTATGTCAGCCAACACCCACTGAGGTATGTCAGCCAACACCCACTGAGGTATGTCAGCCAACACCCACTGAGGTATGTCAGCCAACACCCACTGAGGTATGTCAGCCAACACCCACTGAGGTATGTCAGCCAACACCCACTGAGGTATGTCAGCCAACACCCACTGAGGTATGTCAGCCAACACCCACTGAGGTATGTCAGCCAACACCCACTGAGGTATGTCAGCCAACACCCACTGAGGTATGTCAGCCAACACCCACTGAGGTATGTCAGCCAACACCCACTGAGGTATGTCAGCCAACACCCACTGAGGTATGTCAGCCAACACCCACTGAGGTATGTCAGCCAACACCCACTGAGGTATGTCAGCCAACACCCACTGAGGTATGTCAGCCAACACCCACTGAGGTATGTCAGCCAACACCCACTGAGGTATGTCAGCCAACACCCACTGAGGTATGTCAGCCAACACCCACTGAGGTATGTCAGCCAACACCCACTGAGGTATGTCAGCCAACACCCACTGAGGTATGTCAGCCAACACCCACTGAGGTATGTCAGCCAACACCCACTGAGGTATGTCAGCCAACACCCACTGAGGTATGTCAGCCAACACCCACTGAGGTATGTCAGCCAACACCCACTGAGGTATGTCAGCCAACACCCACTGAGGTATGTCAGCCAACACCCACTGAGGTATGTCAGCCAACACCCACTGAGGTATGTCAGCCAACACCCACTGAGGTATGTCAGCCAACACCCACTGAGGTATGTCAGCCAACACCCACTGAGGTATGTCAGCCAACACCCACTGAGGTATGTCAGCCAACACCCACTGAGGTATGTCAGCCAACACCCACTGAGGTATGTCAGCCAACACCCACTGAGGTATGTCAGCCAACACCCACTGAAGTATGTCAGCCAACACCCACTGAGGTATGTCAGCCAACACCCACTGAGGTATGTCAGCCAACACCCACTGAGGTATGTCAGCCAACACCCACTGAGGTATGTCAGCCAACACCCACTGAGGTATGTCAGCACAAACATTCACGGCTTCAGTGCTGAAGGATATATACCGCCACATGTGACCTCCAATTTGGAGAGAAGGACGATATATCGTCATACTAGGGTCATCGTGTTATTTGTTGTTTCGTGGTATCCTCCGCCATTTGAATGCTCAGTCAATGGAGAGTATTACATTATATTTGTTCATGTGATTGAGTACCATCTTTGGTCCAAACCTACTGATTATTGGGCACTGAATCGATTAATTATATATTAGCATATTTACAGTCTTGTGACATGAGAGAACCATTTCCTTTCCACTTAGCTACGTCCGTCCCCAACTCAGAACAAAACCAGGCCCTTTCTTTCATCAGTTGGTCTGTTGAAACGATTAGGAATGGAACCGGAACCTTCCCCAGTGAAGGCAAGCCCATTATGAGTGATCTGTCCGGGTAGTCACGCTACATCACACGTGTGCTACATGCAACCAGCAAATGTGTGTCACGTGACATCCCGGACTGAGCCAAAGAGCGCGGACACCTCCATCTGGGGAGATCGATTCAAGCCCCAAGAGGCTGGACTTGCGTGGCTATGTGCTGACTGCACGACAGTGTTGATGTTATCGTTTGCAGCGCCGACATTATCGTCTTCATCATTATCATCGTTATCTGTGTTCCGTGTCGATGCACTGAGACTCATCGATGACCCGCGCCGACACCAGGTTTTATATTGTTTTAATGTTTCCTAGGCCGAGTGGTCGATCAGCTGTGTAAGGGGCCGGTGTTCGAACACTGTCAAGGGTCCATACTTATCTTCGCACCGTGAGAGTGCAGATTAGGGTGTCAGCTATCACGTCCGCTTACAACCGACGGTAGGCATCGAGTCAGTTTGGTGATTTCGGAAGTGGCTTTACATTGAGTTTTTTTTTCTGTGTTCATGAACTTTCAGCTATTTGTTGCAAAGTTAGCCGCATGTCTTTCACAGGACATTGCAGTCAACCCAAACATTCGTTGGCGGTTGGTATTTACTAGGCCAGTTTATGTCCAGTAGATTGCCATTGCTTCCTGGACGACCGTCGCTTGTTTAAACATCAACAGAGGGCGGCCATCTTCCAAATCACTGGCAATTGAATTCGAACGCGTTTTGTGGGACTGAGAATCTCGTTTTGTGGGACTGCGAATCTCGTTTTGTTGGACTGCGAATCTTGTTTTGTGGGACTGCGAATCTCATTTTGTGTGACTGCGAATCTCGTTTTGTGGGATTGCGAATCTCGTTTTGTGGGATTGCGAATCTCGTTTTGTGGGACTGCGAATCTCGTTTTGTGGGACTGCGAATCTCGTTTTGTGTGACTGTGAATCTCGTTTTGTGGGATTGCGAATCGCGTTCGCTAACTCTTCGCCACATTCTATATCTATAAACATCCAGTCTGTGTTCTGTTCTATACACATCCAGTCTGTGCTATGTTCTATAAATATTAGAGTGTCTTTATTGATCTGGAAAGGTCAACAATCGATGATAAATATATAATTATAAAATGTGGATGCCGTCACTCGTCAATAATTGAAACCATGTCCCAGGTGTAACATGTCTATGTGGTTACATATGTATATCACACAACAAGATATATGTATATGTGGTGCCGATGATGTTCAGTCACAGAGCTGGACAGGGCATAGAGAAACAACAGACAGCAGTGGACGCACAAAGTCAGATAAACTACACGTGTCCACGGATATCAGTTAATCCGATGTGTGTGTGTGTGTGTGTGTGTGTGTGTGTGTGTGTGTGCGTGCTTGTGTTTGCTTTTTGGCCTGTACTAATCGTAGTATGTGTGTGTGCGTGTGCGTGTGCTAGTATATATATATATATATATATATATATATATATATATATATATATATATATATATATATATATATATATATATATTGTGTGTGTGTATGTGTGAATGTGTGTGTGTGTGTGTGTATGTGTGAATGTGTGTGTGTGTGTGTGTGTGTGTGTGTGTGTGTGTGTGTGTGTGTGTGTGCATGTGTGCTATTTGATCTGTCAACTAACGGCCGTGTTTTTCTGTTTGCTATGTGACTTATGTCACGTGGGCTGAGACTAGATTACCAACCACCGTGCTCTTCTTGTTGCCCCCGTGAGAGAATGACCTTACTGGGAAGGAGTAGGGCAGGGATTGGGCGGGGGGGGGGGGGGTCTCTGGCATCTCTCAGGGAGACAACTGCTGGTGGGACGCCTGGACTCCACATGCGTATTAATCCGAAAACTAAGTAGATACCGGTGGGACCTGTTGGAACTAGCGCAAGACTGGTGGGCTGAGTTAGGTGATGAACATCAAATATGGATAATGTGCAGGAAGATCATCATCAGCCAGCGCAGAGTGGGTTTGATTGTCCGCGAAGGTTGATCCAGCTCGGGAATAAACTCTACACTGCAGGGACATGACTTTGTGCAGCCCACCCACAGATCAACTGCGTTATGGGGGAAGATCGTTCGTCTCCGTTATACGGATAGATCATCTCCGCTAGACGGGTATATGCCCCTTCTGCTGGCTAACACGATGGTGCAGTATAGGAATTATATGAAAATCTGAATGGCGCAATCAGACAGACAATGTCCACGGAACATCTTCACACCGTGGAATGCAAACATTGGTCCCGATGTGTACGATCAATGGGCTGGCACAATGGGACCACATGTATACAGTCAATAGGCTGGGACAGTGGGACGAATGTATATAATCCCTGAGCTGGGACAGTGAGGCGAATACATATAATCCCTGAGCTGGGACAGTGAGGCGAATGCATATAATCCCTGAGCTGGGACAGTGAGGCGAATGCATATAATCCCTGAGCTGGGACAGTGAGGCGAATGCATATAATCCCTGAGCTGGGACAGTGAGGCGAATGCATATAATCCCTGAGCTGGGACAGTGAGGCGAATACATATAATCCCTGAGCTGGGACAGTGAGGCGAATTTATATAATCCCTGAGCTGGGACAGTGAGGCGAATGTATATAATCCCTGAGCTGGGACAGTGAGGCGAATTTATATAATCCCTGAGCTGGGACAGTGAGGCGAATTTATATAATCCCTGAGCTGGGACAGTGAGGCGAATGTATATAATCCCTGAGCTGGGACAGTGAGGCGAATGCATATAATCCCTGAGCTGGGACAGTGAGGCGAATGCATATAATCCCTGAGCTGGGACAGTGAGGCGAATACATATAATCCCTGAGCTGGGACAGTGAGGCGAATTTATATAATCCCTGAGCTGGGACAGTGAGGCGAATGTATATAATCCCTGAGCTGGGACAGTGAGGCGAATTTATATAATCCCTGAGCTGGGACAGTGAGGCGAATGTATATAATCCCTGAGCTGGGACAGTGAGGCGAATGCATATAATCCCTGAGCTGGGACAGTGAGGCGAATGCATATAATCCCTGAGCTGGGACAGTGAGGCGAATGCATATAATCCCTGAGCTGGGACAGTGAGGCGAATACATATAATCCCTGAGCTGGGACAGTGAGGCGAATTTATATAATCCCTGAGCTGGGACAGTGAGGCGAATGTATATAATCCCTGAGCTGGGACAGTGAGGCGAATTTATATAATCCCTGAGCTGGGACAGTGAGGCGAATTTATATAATCCCTGAGCTGGGACAGTGAGGCGAATGTATATAATCCCTGAGCTGGGACAGTGAGGCGAATGTATATAATCCCTGAGCTGGGACAGTGAGGCGAATTTATATAATCCCTGAGCTGGGACAGTGAGGCGAATGTATATAATCCCTGAGCTGGGACAGTGAGGCGAATGTATATAATCCCTGAGCTGGGACAGTGAGGCGAATTTATATAATCCCTGAGCTGGGACAGTGAGGCGAATTTATATAATCCCTGAGCTGGGACAGTGAGGCGAATGTATATAATCCCTGAGCTGGGACAGTGAGGCGAATTTATATAATCCCTGAGCTGGGACAGTGAGGCGAATGTATATAATCCCTGAGCTGGGACAGTGAGGCGAATGCATATAATCCCTGAGCTGGGACAGTGAGGCGAATGCATATAATCCCTGAGCTGGGACAGTGAGGCGAATGCATATAATCCCTGAGCTGGGACAGTGAGGCGAATGCATATAATCCCTGAGCTGGGACAGTGAGGCGAATTTATATAATCCCTGAGCTGGGACAGTGAGGCGAATGTATATAATCCCTGAGCTGGGACAGTGAGGCGAATGCATATAATCCCTGAGCTGGGACAGTGGGACGTATTATGTAATCCCTAAGCTGGGACAGTGAGGCGAATGTATATAATCCCTGAGCTGGGACAGTGAGGCGAATGCATATAATCCCTGAGCTGGGACAGTTAGGCGAATGCATATAATCCCTGAGCTGGGACAGTGAGGCGAATGCATATAATCCCTGGGCTGGGACAGTGAGGCGAATGTATATAATCCCTGAGCTGGGACAGTGAGGCGAATACATATAATCCCTGAGCTGGGACAGTGAGGCGAATATATATAATCCCTGAGCTGGGACAGTGAGGCGAATGCATATAATCCCTGAGCTGGGACAGTGAGGCGAATGTATATAATCTATGAGCTGGGACAGTGAGGCGAATGTATATAATCTATGAGCTGGGACAGTGAGGCGAATGTATATAATCTATGAGCTGGGACAGTGAGGCGAATGTATATAATCTATGAGCTGGGACAGTGAGGCGAATGTATATAATCTATGAGCTAAGACAGTAGAACGAATCCCTGAGCTGGGACAGTGGAACCATATGTATTCGATCAGTGACCACACTTTTATCTCGCGGCCATTGGTCTCTAAAAGGTGTGATGTACACAAAATGTGATCTATACAAGATGTGGTCTGTACAAAATGCAGTCTATGCAATATGTACACAGGTTGTGGTAGTTCAAGGTCAGAAATGACGGCATGTTTACAGGTTGTGATAGTTCAAGGTCAGAGATGAAGACGTGTACACAGGTAGTGCTAGTTTTAGGTCAGAGATGAAGGCGTGTACACATGTTGTGGTAGTTCAAGGTCAGAGGTGAAGGCGTGTACACAGGTTGTGGTAGTTCAAGGTTAGAGATGAAGGCGTGTACACAGGTTGTGGTAGTTCAAGGTTAGAGATGAAGACGTGTACACAGGTTGTGGTAGTTCAAGGTTAGAGATGAAGGCGTGTACACAGGTTGTGGTAGTTCAAGGTCAGGGATGAAGACGTGTACACAGGTTGTGGTAGTGTGGCTGATACTTGCTGCAGCAGCAACCGTACTTCTAGGACAGACATGATGGCAGCACCCAAGATGAACCCACCTGCCAAGACATGATAGAATTATCTATGGGAGACCAACATTGGCGTTCCTGTCAAGGTCAGACAATATAGGTCACACGTGGTATTTGTCATGGTGTGGGGTTGTGACTCCTGGGCCCTCACCGCAGACCCAGGAGAGAGTATTCTTATTCGGATCAATGCTGGACATTGGGTTACAGTAGGTTGCCAGTGACATGCCAAACTCACAGACAGAATGACCAGCTCAGGCTCGTAGGGCTTGGGGTAAGTTGGGTGGTAATCGCTGCTCCAATGGCAGTTACAAGACTTTAGAAGAAGAAGAAGAAGAAGAAGAAGAAGAATAAGAAGAATGGGGAGGAGGAGGAGGAGGAGGAGGAGGAAGAGGAGGAGGAGGAGAAGGAGCAGCAGCAGCAGGAACGAACGAACGAACTTTATTTTCACAGGATCACAAATTGGGCACGCAGGCCCGACTTACATTTGACCTTTCCAATCACTCATCTTTCGTACAGGAATTATTTATTGTGTATATTACATTCGTCTCCCTGGTCTAGGGGTTACACGACTTTCTCCGTAATCCCGTATACTCTCGTCAGTAACGTGACGTGCGCGAGAATTGGTAGCGGTTCTCTCCCCGTCGGTAACTTACGGGGTATGTGAGTCGGTCGCTCAGAAAGCAATGGCAAACTAATGAGCGTAATCTTGCCAGAAATCAACAATCAGCTGAAAAATGCTGATGTTGACAGCGATGTCCTGTAAAGGATATGCGAACCAAAAAAAAAAAAAATGTTACATTCACATAGGAAGCAAACCACAGTCAATTAAATGCTGTGTAAATAAACAATGCATATTACCATGTTATGAGATAGGCATGCAGGCAGGCAGGCAGGCAGGACACACACACACACACACACACACACACACACACACACACTAAATCTCTCTCTCTCTCTCTCTCTCTCTCTCTCTCTCTCTTATACATAAATATATACAGACCTGCATGCATACTTATATCATTTACACTAACTCTCACAATTACAGTATACACCCACTCAATACACACAAATACACCTCTCGCATACAAGTATACCTGCTCACAATCAGAAACACAGTAAAACACATTTACCCATACATACATGCTTCTCTCTCTCTCTCTCTCTCTCTCTCTCTCTCTCTCTCTCTCTCTCTCTCTCTTTCCATCTCTCACGTCTCATCTCTCTCTCTTTCCATCTCTCTCCGCCTTTCTCTCTCTCTCTCTCTCTCTCTCTCTCTCTCTCTCTCTCTCTCCCTCTCTCCCTCTCTCTCTTTCTCGGGCCCTATACCCTCATTCATACATAAAGCAAAGCTCACACATACACTCTTTCCCACACATACACACATACCAGACATATATATTCTTTATACACGGAGAGCATGAGGAAGGAATAGAGACAGCAGAAGCGGTAGAGGAGAAAGAAGAAGAATCAGCAGCAGCTCTGACGGTATTTCCCCAGACTGCCTCAGATAATGGCTGCTCCCAGCACGGTCTGATTTCCTTTGTGCGTGAGCGCTGCCAGAGCCGCCCGTGTTAAGGGGCAGGTAATTTGTGAGGCTAGACCGATGGTAGTCACAGATCGGAAGTGTGGTCGACCTGGTCAGATTGGGGGACCCTGGAGTCCAGGCAGCTCATTCCACCCGCGTAAATATTGTGTCAGGGGACCGGGATGCCCGCAGCAGACGATCAGTGAGCAGTCACAGGTGCCGTCTCCGCCAACACCAGCCTTCACTGTTCATGTTGTAGATGCTCTCTTTAGTGTATACATTCCGGCCATCTGAGATGTGTTGCTGCCTGTCTGCTGGGGCTGTCTGCCCCGTCTGTTTGCTGGGTATGTCTAGCGTATCTGTCTTCTGGGTATGTCTAGCGTGTCTGTCTGCTGGGTCTGTCTATCGTGTCTTTCTGCTGGGTATGTCTAGCGTGTCTGTCTGCTGGGTCTGTCTATCGTGTCTGTCTGCTGGGTACGTCTATTGTGTCTGTCTGCTGGGTCTGTCTATCGTGTCTGTCTGCTGGGTCTGACTGCTTGGCCTGTCTATTGTGTCTGTCTGCTGGGTCTGTCTATCGTGTCTGTCTGCTGGGTCTGTCTATCGGGTCTGTCTGCTGGACCTCTCTATTGTGTCTATGTCTTCTGGGTCTGCCTATTGTGTTTGTCTACTGGGTCGTTATGACTTGTCTGTCTGCTTGGCCTGTCTATTGTGTCTGTCTGCTGGGTCTGTCTATTGTGTCTGTCGGCTGGGTCTGTCTATTGTGTCTGTCTGCTGGGTCAGTCTATCGAGTCTGTATGCTGGGTCTGTCTATTGTGTCGGTCTGTTGGGTCTGTCTGATTGGCCTGTCTATTGTGTCTGCCTACTGGGTCTGTCTGCTTGGCCTGTCTATTGTGTCTGTCTCCTGAGTCTGTCTGCTGGGTCTGTCTTTTGTGTCTGTCTGCTGGGTCTGTCTAGCGTGTCTGTCTGCTTGGCCTGTCTGTTGTATCTGTCTGCTTGGCCTGTCTTTTGTGTCTGTCTGCTGGGTCTGTCTATTGTGTCTGTCGGCTGGGTCTGTCTATTGTGTCTGTCTGCTAGGTCAGTCTAACGAGTCGGTCTGCTGGGTCTGTCTATCATGTCTGTCTGCTTGGCCTGTCTATCGTGTCTATCTGCTGTGTCTGTTTATTGTGTCGGTCTGCTGGATATGTCTGCTTGGCCTGTCTATTGTGTCTGTCTGCTGGGTCTGTCTATTGTGTCTCTCTGCTTGGCCTGTCTGCTGGGTCTGTCTGCTTGGCCTGTCTATCGTGTCTGTCTGCCGGGTGGTCTGCTTGGCCTTCTATTGTGTTTGTCTGCTGGGTCTGTCTATGGTGTCTGTCTACTGGGTCTGTCTTTTGTGTCTGTCTGCTGGGTCTGTCTATCGTGTCAGTCTGCTGGGTCTGTCTAGCGTGTCTGTCTGCTAGGCCTGTCTATCGTGTCTGTCTACTGGGTCTGTCTAGCGTGTCCATCTGTTTGGCCTGTCTATCATGTCTGACTGCTTGGCCTGTCTATTGTGTCTGTCTGCTGTGTCTGTCTATGGTGTCTGTCTGCTGTGTCTGTCTGCTGGGTCTGTCTATCGTGTCTGTCTACTGGGTCTGTCTATCGTGTCTGCTGGGGTGGTCTATCGTGTCTGTGTGCTAGGTCTGTCTATCGGGTCTGCTTGGGTTGTCTATCCTGTCTGTCTGCTGGGTCTGTCTACTTGTTCTGTCTACTGGGTCTGTCTATCGTGCCTGTCTACCGGGTCTCTCCAATGGGCTTGTCTAGAGTGTCTGTCCACTGGGTCCATTGTGTCTGTCTATCGTGTCTGTCTACTGGGTCTGTCTATCGTGTCTGTCTGCGTGGCCTGTCTATCGTGTCTGTCTGCTTGGCCTGTATATTGTGTCTGTTTGTTGGGTCTGTCTATCGCGTCTATCTACTGTGTCTGTTTATCGTGTCTGTCTTCTGGGTCTGTCTATTGTGTCTGTCTGCTGGGTCTGTCTATCGTGTCTGTCTGCTGGGACTGTCTATCGTGTCTGCTGGGTCTGTCTATCGTGTCTGTCTGTGGATCTGTCTATCGTGTCTGTCTGCTGGGTCTGTCTATTGTGTCTGTCTGCTGGGTCTGTCTATCGTGTCTGCTGGGGTGGTCTATCGTGTCTGTGTGCTAGGTCTGTCTACTTGTTCTGTCTACTGGGTCTGTCTATCGTGTCTGTCTACTGGGTCTGTCTAGCGTGTCTGTCTACTGGGTCTGTCTAGCGTGTCTGTCTACTGGGTATGTCTATCGTGTCTGTCTGCTGGGTCTGTCTATTGTGTCTGTCTGCTGGGTCTGTCTATCGGGTCTGCTTGGGTTGTCTATCCTGTCTGTCTGCTGGGTCTGTCTACTTGTTCTGTCTACTGGGTCTGTCTATCGTGCCTGTCTACCGGGTCTCTCCACTGGGCTTGTCTAGAGTGTCAGTCCACTGGGTCTATCAACTGAGTCTGCCTACTGGGTCTGTCTAGCGTGTCTGTCTACTGGGTCTGTCTAGCGTGTCTGTCTACTGGGTATGTCTATCGTGTGTGTCTGGGCCTGTCTAGCGTGTCTGTCTACTAGGCCTGTCTAGCGTGTCTGTCTACTGGGTCTGTCTAGCGTGTCTGTTTACTGGGTCTGTCTACTTGGCCTGTCTATCGTGTCTGTCTACTGGGCTGTCTATCGGGTCTGTCTCCTAGGTTTGTCTAGCGTGTCTGTCTGCTACGTCTGTTTAGCGTGTCTGTCTACTGCGTCTGTCTATCGTGTCGATCTGCTTGGTATGTCTATCGTGTCTGTCTGCTTGGTCTGTCTAGCGGGTCTGTCTAATGGGCTTGTCTAGCGTAACTGTCTGCTGGGCGTGTCTAGCGTGTCTGTCTGCTGGGTCTGTCTAGCGCAGTGGTTCTCAACCTTTTTTGGCCCATGCCCCCCTTCACCATATTTTCAGAACATCAATCCCCCACTTTCGTATTTCCTACCTAAAAATTCCCCCCACCCACCCCCGCCCCCGTCCCTACACAGTATACGTAATAATAAAAGCTAAATTTAATAGCACATACTAAAACAAGTCTAGATGTCCACATAAAACGTGATTTGTGGGTCTACTTAATTTATAAAATGAATTTTAGAAGGGTGAGACGTACAGAACTGTAAAGTATGAAGGGAAAAACAATAACAAGTAATCGGTTCTTGTATTTACGCGATCTTGAAATAATCTTAATCCCCCCCCCCCACCCCCGGAAACCCTAAAATTCCCCCCTGGGGGGGGGGGGGAATTCCCCACCGGCTCAGAACCACAGGTCTAGCGTGTCTGTCTGCTGGGCCTGTCTAGCGTATCTGTCTGCTGGGTCTGTCTAGCGTGTCTGTATAGCAGCCCTCTGTACGCACAGCCTGGTTGCTGTGTCTTGTTTCTGTCCTCCTGTTGTCTATGTCTGTCTGTCTGTCTGTCTGTCTGTCTGTCTGTCTGTCTGTCTGTCTGTCTGTCTGTCTGTCTGTCTGTCTGTCTAGATAGCTCGGGCTCTTTTCTTTCTTCGTTGCCATATAATTTTAATTTATTTATCCCTCTCTCTGTTTTTGTTTATTTCTCCTATTTCGTCTCTCCCTTCGTACCTTTTTATCTGTCTTGTTCTTTTTCGCTTCCCCCACTCTATCTTTCTCTCTCCTCTGTCGGTCTCTCTCTCTCTCTCTCTCTCTCTCTCTCTCTCTCTCTCTCTCTCTCTCTCTCTCAGTGTGTGTGTCTCTCTTTGTCTCCCTGTCTTCACATGTCATCTCTATCTTTCTCTTTATATGTATCTGTGTGTGTGTGTGTGTGTGTGTGTGTGTGTGTGTGTGTGTGTGTCATTGCTTCCCTGTCTCCACATGTCATCTCTCTCTCTCTCTCTCTCTCTCTCTCTCTCTCTCTCTCTCTCTCTCGTGTTCTCTCTTTCACCTCTCTCTCCATTCCCGCTCTTTCTAGAATTTTCTCTCTCTCTGTATCTCTGTATCTCTGTTAATGCCTTTCTCTATTTTTCTGTCTTCTCATCTTCTCATATCTCTCTGTCTCTCGCTTGCTCAATTCTGAACCCTTTGATAATAAAGCTTGTTCGTTTGTTCATTAGTTTTCTCAAGCTATTTGTTTCTTTGTCTCTTTCTCTCTCCCTCTCTCTCTCTCTCTCTCTCTCTGTCTCTCTCTCTCCCTCTCTCTCTCTCTCCCACTCTATAAGACTGCTTCTGTCTATTTCTCTTTCTGTCTCTACCTCTATATTCCTTTCTCGTTCCCTCATTTTCTACATTTCTCGTTCTCTCTATCTCCCTCCCTCCTTCCCTCCCTCCCAACCCCTATCCTTCTCTATATACTTTCTCTTCTCTTTCTTCTGCATACTTCCTTAATATTGTTGTGGACGTAACTACGTTGTGCCTGTTTACAACTACGTTGCGATAGTTGCGCTTTTAGGCCGACACATCCGACTTCTTTAGGCATTCGTTTTGACCGTCTTAACGTTCGCGGGTGGCTCTATATCCTTTGTTTTGTTGTGTTTAGTGCTCTTCGCCTTGAACTCAAGCGTAGTCCATACTGTTTCTAGCACACGGGACTGATTTGTGCGTGTGGATTAGCTATTCTTATTACCAATGGCCCTCGTCATCAGGCGAACCCACTCTGACTTCAGAGGTACTTGTAATTTATGATCCCAAGTCAAGGACGAGAATTCCACATTTTAGTCCAACTGACCGATGAGGGGTTGAGCTCGCTAATTCGATATCAGCACACCGGAAGTTTAAACAACAAGCGTTTCTACCCATTAAACTACGCTGACCTGGGCACAATATACTGTCTCTCTATATCTCTCTTACTCATTCTCTTTTATTATTTCTGTCTTGGTTTCTCTCCCACTTTATCTCTTTCTCTCTCCCTATTTCCGTGTCCCCCCTTTCTTCTCTTCCCTTATTCTTTGACATTCGTTTGTCTCTTGTCCTTCTCTCTCTCTCTCTCTCTCTCTCTCTCTCTCTCTCTCTCTCTCTCTCTCTCTCTCTCTCTCTCTTTCTCGTTCTCTCTCGCTCTCTCTCTGCCTCTTAGTCTCGCTTTCTCTTTTATTTTCTGTCTCTTTGTCTCGTTTCGATCACTTTCTCTCGCTTCCTTTCTCTATTTCTTCTTCTTCCTTATTCCTCTCTCCCTCTCTCTTTCTATCTAACCTCCCCCCCCCAACCCCCCCCCCCCTCCGCCCAACCCCCACCCCCTTCACTCTCTCTCGCTCATAAGTCTCGGATATAGGGGAACATTAGAATGCAAACACAACAATGGAATACCCAGTTACAACCCAATAATGGAATACCCAGTTACAACCCAACAATGGAATACCCAGTTACAACTAAACAATGGAATACCCAGTTACAACCCAACAATGCAATACCCCGTTACAACCTAACAATGGAACACACAGTTACAACCCAACAATGGAACACACAGTTACAACCCAACAATGGAATACACAGTTACAACCCAACAATGGAACACACAGTTACAATCCAACAATGGAACACAAAGTTACAACCCAACAATAGAACACACAGTTGCAACCAAACAATGGAATACCCAGTTACAACCCAAAAATATAACATCCAGTTGCAACCCAACAATAGAACACACAGTTACAACTCAACAATGGAATACCTAGTTACAACCCAACAATAGAATACCCAGTTACAATCCAACAATGGAATACTAGTTAGAACCTAACAATGGAACACACAGTTACAACCCAACAATGGAATAACCATTTACAACCCAACAATGGAATACTAGTTACAACCCAACAATGGAACACACAGTTACAACCCAACAATGGAATACCTATTTACAAACCAAGAATGGAATACTAGTTAGAACCCAACAATGGAACACACAGTTACAACCCAACAATGGAATAACCATTTACAACCCAACAATGGAATACTAGTTACAACCCAACAATGGAACACACAGTTACAACCCAACAATGGAATACCTATTTACAAACCAAGAATGGAACACACAGTTACAACCCAAGAATGGAATACCCAGTTACAATCCAACAATTGTGTAACGTTTTCTGTGCTCAAAACCTGAGAATGTAGAGAATAATGAAGACAATGGAAGAGATTATGATTCCAAGAACAACAACATATGTGAGGAAAGGACGTTTGAACTAGAATACTTTTATCAGCAAAGATTGTTTTTCATGATCAATTAGGCGAAATTCCCCTAGCATTGAGTGTAAGGCCATATAAGTGTAAGAACTAGGGATGCTATAACTGGCCACACACATGTCAGCGTATTTGACCAGCACGCACGTGAGGCCGTGATCAATGCTGTGAGATGCATCTCCTAACGCTGGTCAAACAGAGCTGCTTGTGGAATCAATCCCTGCAACACTCGCGGCCAGCCCCGAGACTCGACCCGGCCTCGGGCTGTGATTACTGTGTAATGTCGGTCATTTGTTCTCGTGTTTTAAAGCCTGATCGTGCTAATCTGATGACTTCAGGGTGTGCCGACTTTCAAAATCCGTGAGACGTTTTGTCCACTAACTTAATCCCGTCCTTGTTTTCTGCTAATCGTCTTTTCTGCTGCCTGGTTCTCTGTTTTCTATTTCTTCATTTCTGTTACATCTGTGACCTTTCCTTCATCATCATTTCTGTGACATGTGTGACCCTTCCATCAACATCATTTCTGTGACATGTATGACCCTTCCATCATCATCATTTCTGTGACATGTATGACCCTTGCATCATAATAATTTCTGTGACATGTGTGACCCTTCCATCATAATAATTTCTGTGACATGTCTGTCTGTCTGTCTGTCTGTCTGTCTGTCTGTCTAGATAGCTCGGGCTCTTTTCTTTCTTCGTTGCCATATAATTTTAATTTATTTATCCATCTCTCTGTTTTCTGTGCTCAAAACCTGAGAATGTAGAGAATAATGAAGACAATGGAAGAGATTATGATTCCAAGAACACCAACATATGTGAGGAAAGGACGTTTCAACTAGAATACTTTTATCAGCAAAGATTGTTTTTCATGATCAATTAGGCGAAATTCCCCTAGCACTGAGACCAGTGACCCTTCCATCATAATAATTTCTGTGACATGTGTGACCCTTCCATCATAATAATTTCTGTGACATGTGTGACCCTTCCATCACCATCATTTCTGTGACACGTGTGACCTTTCCATCATCATCATCTATGTTACATGTGTGACCCTTCCATCACCATCATTTCTGTGACAAGTGTGACCCTTCCATCAACATCATTTCTGTGACATGTGTGACCCTTCAATCATCATCATTTCTGTGACATGTGTGACCCTTCAATCATCATCATTTCTGTGACATGTGTGACCTTTCCATCATCATCATCTATGTCACATGTGTGACCCTTCAATCAACATCATTTCTGTGACATGTGTGACCCTTCCATCATCATCATTTCTGTGACATGTGTGACCCTTCCATCATCATCATTTCTGTGACATGTGTGACCCTTCCATCAACATCATTTCTGTGACATGTATGACCCTTCCATCATAATAATTTCTGTGACATGTGTGACCCTTCCATCATCATCATTTCTGTGACATGTATGACCCTTCCATCATAATAATTTCTGTGACATGTGTGACCCTTCCATCATCATCATTTCTGTGACATGTGTGACCCTTCCATCAACATCATTTCTGTGACATGTGTGACCCTTCCATCATCATCATTTCTGTGACATGTGTGACCCTTCCATCAACATCATTTCTGTGACATGTGTGACCCTTCCATCAACATCATTTCTGTGACATGTGTGACCTTTCTTTCATCATCATTTCTGTGACATGTGTGACCCTTCCATCATCATAATTTCTGTGACATGTGTGACCCTTCCATCACCATCATTTCTGTGACATGTGTGACCTTTCCATCATCATCATCATCTATGTTACAAATGTGACCCTTCAATCATCATCATTTCTGTGACATGTGTGACCTTTCCATCATTATCATCATAATTTTTGTGACATGTGTGACCCTTCCACTATCATCATTCCTTTTCTCGTGTCACTGATTGATGCTTATAAGCCGTGTGTCCACAAGGGCCACATGGGACATGGGCACATCATTACGTCAGTTTAGAGTCAATGGAGAGGCACATTTGAACACTTCCTTGAGTCAGCACGCGTACCTCAGAATGTCAGTTTCAAGTCAATGGAGAAGGGCTCATAAGCAATTGCCAGATAATGGAGAGGCGGCCGGTCATGGATTTTCCCAAAAATATTAAAGTATCTGGATCACTAAGAAATTAGTCTAAAACATTGTGCTGAATTAGGGACGCAGATGTGTTTCCAAGGCACCGGGGTCGGGTTATATACTGGCCAAGACCTATAGACGCGTCTTCGTCGAGCGTCCTGGGCAACAGGTCCCTTCGGGGTCCTGGCTAAAGTCAATAGGATCGCCGATTCCTCCGAAGTCGGAGAGTGTCTGCCTGTATGGCGAGGAACCACCAGTCAGTACGCCAATAAGCCAGACATGGGACATCGGATACTCAGGAAAACCTCAGGTCCTGTATGACATCACACTGATGTTGCACAACAGGATGCCTTTATCCGACATAAGGACTTCGCGTTGGAGCTCAAGCCAACGAACACAAGCAAGCAAGCATTAGACACAAAAAGGAGACAAATTTACACATCACATCATGAGACACAAAAAGAAGACAGATGTACACATCGCATCCTGAGAAGTAAATAAGAGACAAATTTACACATAACATCCTGAAAAGTATATAAAAGACAGATTTACGCATCGCATCATGAGACACAAAGTGGACATAGACTTACACATAGCATCATTAGATGTAAATACGAGATAGATTTACACATTACATCATCAGACACAAAATAGAGATAGTTTTACACATCCCATCGTTAGATGTTAATAATAGATAGATTTATACATCGCGTGATAAGACACAAAGTAGAGATATATTTACACATTGCATCATACGATGTGCCGGCTTCCTGGCCTAGAGGTTAGCGACTTTTCTCCGTAATCTTGTATACTCTCGTAAGTAACATGACGACGGTGAGAATCAGCAGTGATTCGAATCGCGTCGGTAACTTACGGGGTATGTGAGCAGGCCACTCAGAAAGCAATGGCAAACTACTGAGCGTAATCTTGCCAAGAAATCAACAATCAGCTGAAAGATGCTGATGTTGACAGCAATGTCCTGTAAAGGATATGCATACACTTTTTTAATCATACGATGTAAATAAGAGACATTAGTACAGAACGCATCATGAGACATAACGTTGAGATAGATTTACACACCCCATCATGAGACACAACGTTGAGATAGATTTACACACCCCATCATGAGACACAACGTTGAGATAGATTTACACACCCTATCATGAGACATAACGTTGAGATAGATTTACACACCCAATCATGAAACACAACGTTGAGATAGATTTACACACCCCATCATGAGACACGACGTTGAGATAGATTTACACACCCTATCATGAGACACAACGTTGAGATAGATTTACACACCCCATCATGAGACACAACGTTGAGATAGATTTACACACCCCATCATGAGACACAACGTTGAGATAGATTTACACACCCTATCATGAGACACAACGTTGAGATAGATTTACACACCCCATCATGAGACACAACGTTGAGATAGATTTACACACCCCATCTTGAGACACAACGTTGAGATAGATTTACACACCCCATCATGAGACACAACGTTGAGATAGATTTACACACCCCATCATGAGACACAACGTTGAGATAGATTTACACACCCCATCATGAGACACAACTTTGAGATAGATTTACACACTCCATCATGAGACACAACGTTGAGATAGATTTACACACCCCATCACGAGTCACGAAGTGGAGATATCTTTAAACATGGCACCATGAGACACAAGGTGGAGATAGATTTACACACCCCATCATGAGACATAACGTTGAGATAGATTTACACACCCCATCATGAGACACAACGTTGAGATAGATTTACACACCCCATCATGAGACACAACGTTGAGATAGATTTACACACCCCATCATGAGACACAACGTTGAGATAGATTTACACACCCCATCATGAGACACGACGTTGAGATAGATTTACACACCCTATCATGAGACACAACGTTGAGATAGATTTACACACCCCATCATGAGACACAACGTTGAGATAGATTTACACACCCTATCATGAGACACAACGTTGAGATAGATTTACACACTCCATCATGAGACACAACGTTGAGATAGATTTACACACCCTATCATGAGACACAACGTTGAGATAGGTTTACACACCCCATCATGAGACACAACGTTGAGATAGATTTACACACCCCATCATGAGACACAACGTTGAGATAGATTTACACACCCCATCATGAGACACAACGTTGAGATAGATTTACACACCTTATCATGAGACACAACGTTGAGATAGATTTACACACCCCATCATGAGACACAACGTTGAGATAGATTTACACACCCTATCATGAGACACAACGTTGAGATAGATTTACACACCCCATCATGAGACACAACGTTGAGATAGATTTACACACCCCATCATGAGACACAACGTTGAGATAGATTTACACACTCCATCATGAGACACAACGTTGAGATAGATTTACACACCCCATCACGAGACACGAAGTGGGGATATCTTTAAACATGGCACCATGAGACACAAGGTGGAGATAGATTTACACACCTCATCATGAGACAACGTTGAGATAGATTTACACACCCCATCATGAGACACAACGTTGAGATAGATTTATACACCCCATCATGAGACACAACGTTGAGATAGATTTACACACCCCCATCATGAGACACAACGTTGAGATAGATTTACACACCCCATCATGAGACACAACGTTGAGATAGATTTACACACCCCATCATGAGACACAACGTTGAGATAGATTTACACACTCCATCATGAGACACAACGTTGAGATAGATTTACACACCCCATCATGAGACACAACGTTGAGATAGATTTACACACCCCATCATGAGACACAACGTTGAGATAGATTTACACACCCCATCATGAGACACAACGTTGAGATAGATTTACACACCCCATCACAAGACACGAAGTGGAGATATCTTTAAACATGGCACCATGAGACACAAGGTGGAGATAGATTTGCGTGCGGTTAGTCGGTGGAGACATCGGCTATGATGACGCTTCATTCATATCTAGCATGGCTGATGTTCTCTATCCCCAGTGTGACATGGCGTATATCTCTATCCCAGTGTGACATAGAGTATATCCTGTATCCCCAGTATGACATGGCGTATATCCTCTATCCCCAGTGTGGCATGGTGTATGTCCTCTATCCCAGTGTGACATGATATATATCCTCTATGCCTGTGTGTCATGGCGTATATCCTCTATCCCCAGTGTGACATGTCGTATATCCTCTATCCCCAGTGTGACATGGAGTTTATCCTCTATCCCCAGTGTGACATGGAATATATCCTCTATCCCCAGTGTGACATGGAGTATATCCTCTATCCCCAGTGTGACATGGAATATATCCTCTATCCCCAGTGTGACATGGAATATATCCTCTATCCCCAGTGTGACATGGAGTTTATCCCCTATCCCCAGTGTGACATGGAATATATCCTCTATCCCCAGTGTGAAATGGAGTTTATCCTCTATCCCCAGTGTGACATGGAATATATCCTCTATCCCCAGTGTGACATGGAATATATCCTCTATCCCCAGTGTGAGATGGAGTTTATCCTCTATCCCCAGTGTGACATGGAGTTTATCCTCTATCCCCAGTGTGATATGGAGTTTATCCTCTATCCCCAGTGTGACATGGAATATATCCTCTATCCCCAGTGTGACATGGAATATATCCTCTATCCCCAGTGTGACATGGAGTATATCCTCTATCCCCAGTGTGACATGGAGTATATCCTCTATCCCCAGTGTGACATGGAGTATATCCTCTATCCCCAGTGTGACATGGAATATATCCTCTATCCCCAGTGTGACATGGAGTATATCCTCTATCCCCAGTGTGACATGGAGTATATCCTCTATCCCCAGTGTGACATGGAATATATCCTCTATCCCCAGTGTGACATGGAATATATCCTCTATCCCCAGTGTGACATGGAGTATATCCTCTATCCCCAGTGTGACATGGAATATATCCTCTATCCCCAGTGTGACATGGCTGTGGCGACCAAAGCGTTCTTCGACATGATGGCCGACAGTCAGACCATCACCGCCATGTTGTTTGGTGACGTCTGCTTCAACGTCACAGGTCCCATGGTCCAGATCGCTCACCAGTGGGGCATGTACCAGGTAGGTCACCAGTGGGGCATGTACCAGGTAGGTCACCAGTGGGGTGTACCAGGTAGGTCGCCGGGGCATGTAACAGGTAGGTCACCGGGGCATGTAACAGGTAGGTCACCGGGGCATGTAACAGGTAGGTCACCAGTGGGGCATCAACAGGTAGGTCACCAGTGGGGCATGTACCAGGTAGGTCACAAGCGGGGCATGTACCAGATAGGTCACCAAACGGGCATGTAACAGGTAGGTCACCAGTCGGGTATGTACTAGGTAGGTCATAGGGGCATGTAACAGATAGGTCACCGGGGCAAGTAACAGGTTGGTCACCGGGGAATCTAACAGGCAGGTCACCAGAGCATGTACCATGTAGGTCACCGGGGCATGTACCAGGTAGGTCACTGTCGTAGTAATCCCTTATTACTTTAGTGTCGTCCCTGGAGTGAGGGGAATCAACACCCACAATTTTATAACCCAAAATTATTATCTTAGAGAAACCATCAGAATCCGTCCACAAAACTCCTTCAGTCTGTAGACACCTCTTTCTTACTCTCACTCACCCGTGGATCATGCCCCCTCTCATTCTTCCCCAACACAACATACTCAACAACTCTAGCTTTGACAAATAAATACAACAAATAATTTATTAAAGCAAAAAGTATGTGTATGAGAAGTGTGTGTGTAATGTGTAGAATGTGTGTCAAATATTCTAATGTGTATGTAGAATCAGACCAGTGAATCAGGAGCAAAGCCTGTTACATCACTGTGCTGAGCACACAACAGCACCATGTATTCCGGACAGTGAACCTCACCCAGAAGATGTTTCGCCGTCCACGTGACGACTTTCTCCAATAACGCTCGAACAAACAGGATGCTGGTCATCAGTTAGACACTGTTCGATCTTGGTCTTCACTCTAACAAACACGGTGAAGTTACTCTGTTTAATAATGTTTGTTGAACAGAGAATCTTTCAATTAACTGAACTGTCACTTGGGAAAATCTACTGTTCACAAGTCTCTGATTATAAGATTTTCCCCCTCTTTAACAAACAACCTATTAATGTTTCTAGGTAGATGTATATATATATATATATATATATATATATATATATATATATATATATATATATATATATATATATATATATATATATATATATATATATATATATATATGTGTGTGTGTGTGTGTGTGTGTGTGTGTGTGTGTGTGTGTGTGTCCTTCGTATATGAGTTATGAATCTTCGGTGATGAAGCTTATCACTCAGTAAACACAACACTTATGTTCATCAAGTCCGGCTCAGCAGAAGCCAGGTTTCTGCAGACTAACTAGGTTCTGAGCCCCGTGTAAAAGCCTCTCAGTAACCTCTGTCTTCATTCCGTGAGCCATCATTGTATAAAACTTTGAAACTGCTTCTTCGTGATAAATCATCGCACACTCAAGTGGAACCTGTTGAGTAGAGAACATCATGGTGAGAGCAACTCAATCCTGACCGTAATTAGGTGAGTGTAGGCCAATAGCAGCACTTAGATCTATAACAGAGATCCAATCTCTGTCATACGGCCAAATAGCTCATCACATTGGTACATGGCAACACCAGGAAAGAATAAAGGAACGGGTAGAAACCCAGCAGATGCCCTACTGGAAGATCCTACCTTTTCACATTCCCCTCCTCCCTCCCAACCATCCTCAATCTCTCTAATTATTATCCCACTACATTATCCGCAACTCCCTGAGTAAAATGATATATCACACAAGCTAGTTAAAGCCATACAATAGGACACTAGTGCCGACGCTCCTATAATACGTTCTAGCACCGCACTTATAGAACATTCTATCACCGCACCTATAATACATTATATCACCACACAGTACTGTACTCTATTCCTAATCATACTCTAAGTTAGATATGATTAATAGACTACCATATGCCTATTCCGGTTGATGATTGAGACTACGCAATCCCAGACTGGATCTATGTCCGCCGATAAATTATCAACACGCTGACACTATAGTCTCTTTCAATTAACACAACTCGGAAAACTGCGCCGATCTTTAACACTTCAGAATTTTTGGTCGACTCCTCGAACTTTGTTTACCGCAACTGGTTTTATATCGGAGCTTGAGTGACCCTCACCAACAAGTCTAGACGCTAATCAGTCCAGATTCTGGTTTTCTCCGCCTGTTTTCGACTGACTGGAATCAATCCGCCGACTATTTTGCTTTCATCTGGGACTTGTCCCGGCACTTCCGAGAGTCCCGCTAGTCTGGGATCTGGGGAATCATGTCCCTTACATCACAAGACCTCTCCGACGTCTGTCCAGACATTCCGTCTACAACATCAAAGGCTGACTACCGCCTTTGCAGACGGATGGCGCTTTTGTCCCGTCTCGAGCAACAACTTGTTAACAAAATGCCGACCGGGTGTAGACATTTGACGCGACTTATTTTGTTCCTCAGTCTATACAACATGAAAGGGTTGCCGGTGTCTGTGCAGACGAATGTCTCTTTTTTTTCATCGATCGAACTATCAAGTTTATTTTTCGCGACATAGGCCCCCTCCCAAGAGAGTAGTCCGCAACAACTCTTTCTCCTTGGAGGTTCGATCCAGATGATCTATTCCTCTTCTTCAGGAGCTGGATGTCTAGACAGGAAATCAGCTCCAACATTTTCCTTCCCAGGAATATACTCCACTGTAAAGTGGTATGGCTGAAGTAGCAACGACCACCGCATCAAACGGGCGTTGAACTTCTGAGAAATGGCCAGGAACATCAAGGGTTGATGATCCGACTGAACTCGAAACTGAACTCCATACAAATAGGGCTGGAATTTGTGCATGGCCCATACGAGAGACAAACACTCTCTCTCGACGGTCGAATATTTCCTCTCAGCCGGGAGAAGTTTCTTGCTTGCGTATGCCACTGGTTTCAAAACTGAAGAATCGTCTTTTCCTTCCTGTAACAAAGCTGCCCCAATCCCAATCCCACTTGCATCCGTTCTCAAAACAAATGGTTTGGAAAGGTCCGAGAGCTGTAACACAGGTTTGCTGACCAAGGCCTCCTTCAACTGACTGTAGGCACTCTCACATTCTGGTGTCCAAACGATTTGGTCCGGGAATCCCTTTTTCAAGGTTTCCGTTAATGGAGCTCCCAGTTCAGTGAAATGTGGGATAAATTTGTGGTAGAATCCACACAACGAGAGAAAAGATCGCACATCTTTCTTCGTTTTTGGCCTTGGAGCACTTCTAATTTTCTCTAGGTTCTTTTCCTCTGGGACAATGTGTCCTGGAGTTATGGTGTGACCTAGAAATTCCAGAGTCTGGTAACCAATCATGCACTTGGTTGGGCGAGCGGTAAGCCCTGATTCCTTGAGCCTATTGAAAACTCTTTCCAAGGATTGTAAATGGTCATCCAAGCTGTCACTGGAAATCAGAATAGCATCCATGAATGAGATGATGGACGGATCCTGTAAAGGATCAAGTAAAGTCCTCATCATGCGAGTAAACACACTAGGTGCATTGCTGAGTCCAAAGGGCATGACCTTGAATTCGTAATGTCCACTGGGGGTACTGAAAGCCAGCAGTGGTCGAACCTCTGGTTTGACCGGAATCTGATAATCTCCGCGACTCAGATCCACCTTTGAGAAATACCTTGCCTTATGGAGCCTTGCGAATAACTGAGTTGGATTCGGCAAAGGTTCCAACTTGAAATTGTGTATGACTGTTCAGTAGTCGGTAGTCTATACACAACCGGTGTTCTCCACTTGGTTTGCGTAACAAAACTACCCCCGCATTGTATGGGGATGTGGATGACGCAATCACGTCATCCTCCAACAGTTTCTGTATTTCCTCCTCCAGGGTCCTTTCTTTAGAGAATGGCACTGGGTAAACCTTTTGGCGAACAGGCTCTTGGGTGGTCAAAGTCATCTTGAACTCCACCAACCTCGTTCGTCCTGGTTTATCAGTCAGTATCTCCTTATGAAACTCGAGAACCTGGGTTATCTTTTCCCTCTCCTGGGAAGTCAGATCAGGGTTAACCTGTAAATCCTTGTAGGTTTCCTGGTGTACCAGGGGATATTCCCTGCCCTCGTTGGTTCCCACTTCTGTCTCCACTGCAACTGCCATTGCCATGAGGTGAGCTGCTTTGTCTCCGGATCTCTCCTCGTATTTCCGCAAGAGATTGATATGGAAAATCTTCGACTTTCCCCGGATTCGGTTCTGATTGTTGGTTCTGGATATCACCCTTTCCACGGGAAATGGTCCTTGCCAACCTATCTCCAGTTTGTTGTTTCCCGTTATGAGTAGCAACAAGACTTTGTCTCCCACCTCTAGAGATCTGTCTTTAGACCTACGGTTGTAGTAAGCCGCATGTCCTTTCTGGCTTTTTTCAAGTTTTGATTTGCCAGAGTCCATCCCTTGTGAAGTTTTTCTTTCAGTTCCTCCACATAGTTATAAGAAGAGATTTCTTCTTCTGACGTCCCCTCTTCAGTCCAACTCCTCAACATGGCTTCCAACGGTCCTTTGATTGGACGACAAAACAGCAAAGTAGCGGGTGGTAGTCCTGTTGAGCCATGAGGTACTTCCCGATAAGCAAAAAGTGCTGCTGGGATATATTCATCCCACCTATCAGGTTTTTACTGTGCCAGTTTCCTGAGCATTGTCATCAACTTGCCGTTGAAACGCTCTACTTGTCCGTTGGCTTGAGGGTGGTAAGGGCTGGTATGTATATGGTTAGAGTGGAACACACTAAATACCTCCTCCATTAGTTTTCCACAAAACTGGGACCCATTGTCCGTCAGTATTTGATTAGGAAAGCCTAATCATGTAAAGGCCTCCATCAGTGCGTTCGCTACTCGTTTCGAGTCAGTCGTGGTCAACGGTATGGCTTCACCCCACATTGTACAGCAATCCACCATGGTGAGTATGTATATGTTCCTCTTCCTAGTCCTAGGAAGTGGACCCACAATATCGATGGCTACCCTCTCGAAAGGAGAGTTCATGATGGGCATTTCACCCAAGACCATCGGTGCTTTCCAGTGTTTCGGTGCCACCCTCTGGCACTCAGGGCATGACTTCACATACCGAGGCACATCACCTGTCATTCCCGGCCAATAGTAGTGGCAGGAAATTCGCTGCATCGTGGCGGCAATACCCATATGCCCACTGAATGAGATGGTATGCCCCATATGAAGAATCTGGGATCGGTGGGCCTTAGGGACCACCAACTGACCGTGTAGGTTGTCTCCCCTTCCGGCTCTCCTGTAGAGTATCCTATTCTTCATATAGTACTGCCCCCGTTTGGGTGGATCAGCACTTTTCTGCAGCTTTTTGTAGCAAGGACGTAGAGTAGCATCCTCACTCTGGGCAGTTCGCAACTCCCCTGGCAGTGGGTTAGTCACATTTGCTTCTGCCTCATCCGTTCTCGTCTGAGAGCGAGTCTGTATTGCTCCCATATGGATTGGCTCCCTGGGCATTCCCAGAAAGACATACCGGAAACCGAGGATTACGGAAAAAATGGGATCGGTCAACACCACGGCCTTGATGGTGCCTGTGACATATCTTGACCGAATCTCTACTCTAGCAATGGGCAATTTCATGGCTACAGCTCTCTTCTGTGCAGGCTGTATCTCCATGGTTTCACCTGTGAATTGTTCTGGATGTACCAGATCCGCAGAAATCACGGCCTCCCCGTCCAGTCCTGTGTCGTACAAACACTCCACTTGACGACCGTTAACTTCTACCAATTCCACTACAGGTGGTTTATCCTGGTCTGGAGTCTCTTCCTCGGCCTCGACCTGTTCGGTGGGCTCCACCTTAGGTTTCCCGGAGCACACGACGAATTGAGAGTCTCCTGACTTTCCCCTGCAGTCAATAGCATTGTGCGTATTCGCCCTGCAGTGTTTGCACCATTTTCCTGTCCTAGATTTTTTAGTGCCGGACTTTAGTGAGCTCTCCTGGTGGCGAGCTTCCTTGTCGACCTTGGTATTTTCAGTGACCACCTGCGTTGAAGTCACTTGACATGCCGCGAAGTGAGGGCTCTTAGTCTTCGATTTGCATTCCCTCGTATTGTGAGAAGGTGACTTACAAATCGAACACCACTTCTCCGACCACGGTCGTTTTTGTGTAGAGCTCGAAGTGCTCTTGCTTCCCTCCTTCGTCTTCTCCAAACTGTCCTCTGAAGTTTTAACATATGGTTCCACCTTCTTAGTTCCTGTGCTCTTGGCTTTCTTCAGGTTATGTTTTTCCTGACTTTTGGTGTTTGTAGAAAGGTTTTCTGCTATATCCCCATGGACCTCGACGAACCGTTCTACCAATTTCGTCACCATGTCGATTCGTTCCGCCCCTTGTTCTCCCAAGAATGTCCTGAGAGGTATTCGACATTTGCTTTCGCATCTGATCGACTACCATGAGCTCTTCCAGACTCTCATAGTCATGCGCGAACCCAGCCAAATCCATCCACTTATGGAGATCTTTCAGACGCAGACTATAGGCGGCGAACAACTCCCCCGGTTCTCGTTTCGTTCCTATAAGTTTTTTTCGGTAGGTATGTGACGTAACTTCGAATCGTTTCAGCAGAGCCGATTTCAACTCGTCATAATTGTTCTTATGTCCTTGCGGCAGGCGAGAATAAACCTCGTAACCGGTCCCACGTAATCCCTGGGATAGTTTAAGATTCCATTTATCACGATCCAGACCCATTGCAACCGACATAGCCTCGAAGCGTTGAAGGTACTGGTCAATCTTCTCCTTGTCCTCTTCGTAGATAGCTAGAGGGAACTTCATAGCATGATAACTATGTCCACCTACTGGTGTTGAGCCAGGGAGAGAGGAACCTCCCACTGCTCCCTCAGTTTCCCCACTAGATTGCCTCTTAAGCTCGAGTTCCCGCATTCGGTACTCGTGCTCCCTTTTCTGAGCTTCTTGTTCAGCTTCCAATCTCTTAGCAGCCTGGTCATCTTCAAATTTCTTAGCTGCTTGCTCAGCTTCAAATTTCTTAGCTGCTTGCTAAGCTTCAAGTTTCTTAGCTGCCTGCTCAGCTTCAAGTTTCTTAGCTGCCTGCTCAGCTTCAAGTTCCAGCCTTCTAGTGGCTTGCTCTGCCTCACATTTTTTAGCAGCTTGCTCTAACTCCATCCTTCTCAATTCCATCTCGGCCTTCCGATCTTCCCTTTCTGCTTGACGATAATCTCTCTCCACCTCCTGTATGTAATCTGTTAGTGCAGAACCCGACAAACCCATTTCTTCCCCCTTTGCCCTTAGTTCTGCCACAGTTAGTTTAGGAGTGGCCATATTTCAGAGAGATAACATAGCAGATAGAGTATAGATTAACTCCAAGATAAATATATAGATAATGAACAATTACAGTTAATCTATATATTTAAGACCACAACACAACACAATCACTCAGTGACAAGAGCAGAATCAGGACCACAGACTTATGCAGACGTGTGAAGTGTGAACAGGTAAGATATGTGTCTTAACCCCTATCCACATTCACTCTAGCTGGATTCTCTCTCTAACAATATCTCCGTCCTCTAACTAAAGATCCCGTTTCAAAAGATCCCGTCTACAAGAGATCCCGCTGTCCAAAGATCACGTTTACGAGACCCCAATAATTGTCGTAGTAATCCTTTATTACTTTAGTGTCGTCCCTGGAGTGAGGGGAATCAACACCCACAATTTTATAACCCAATATTATTGTCCTAGAGAAACCACCAGAATCCGTCCACAAAACTCCTTCAGTCTGTAGACACCTCTTTCTTACTCTCACTCACCCGTGGATCATGCCCCCTCTCATTCTTCCCCAACACAACATACTCAACAACTCTAGCTGTAACAAATAAATACAACAAATAATTTATTAAAGCAAAAAGTATGTGTGTGAGAAGTGTGTGTGTGCTTGCTTGCTTGCTTGTGTTCATTGGCTTGAGCTCCAACGCAAAGTCCTGTATGTCGGATGAAGGCATCCTGTTGTCCAACATCAGTGTGATGTCATACAGGACCTGAGGTTTGCGTGAGTATCCGTTGTCCCATGTCTGGCTTATTGGTGTGCAGACTGGTGGTTCCTCGCCATACAGGCAGACACTCTCCGACTTCGGAGGAATCGGCGATCCTATTGACTTCAGCCAGGACCCCGAAGGGACCTGTTGCCCAGGACGCTCGGCGAGGACGCGTCAATAGGTCTTGGCCAGTATATAACCCGGCCCTGGTGCCTTGGAAACACCTCTGCGTCCCAAGTGTGTGTGTAATGTGTAGAATGTGTGTCGAATATTCTAATGTGTATGTAGAATCAGACCAGTGAATCGGGAGCAAAGCCTGTTACATCACTGTGCTGAGCACACAACAGCACCATGTATTCCGGACAGTGAACCTCACCCAGAAGATGTTTCTCCGTCCACGTGATGACTTTATCCAATAACGCTCGAACAAACAGGATGCTGGTCATCAGTTAGACACTGTTCGAGCTTGGTCTTCACTCTAACAAACACGGTGAAGTTACTCTGTTTAATAATGTTTGTTGAACAGAGAATCTTTCAATTAACTGAACTGTCACTTGGGAAAATCTACTGTTCACAAGTCTCTGATTATAAGATTTTCCCCCTCTTTAACAAACAACCTATTAATGTTTCTAGATATATATATGTATATATATATATATATATATATATATATATATATATATATGTGTGTGTGTGTGTGTGTGTGTGTGTGTGTGTGTCATTGGTATATGAGTTATGAATCTTCGGTGATGAAGCTTATCACTCAGTAAACACAACACTTATGTTCATCAAGTCCGGCTCAGCAGAAGCCAGGTTTCTGCAGACCAACTAGGTTCTGAGCCCCCTGTAAAAGCCTCTCAGTAACCTCTGTCTTCATTCCGTGAACCATCATTGTATAAAACTTTGAAACTGCTTCTTCATGATAAATCAACGCACACTCAAGTGGAACCTGTTGAGTAGAGAACATCATGGTGAGAGCAACTCAATCCAGACCGTAATTAGGTGAGAGTAGGCCAATAGCAGCACTCAGATCTATAACAAAAATCCAATCTTTGTCATACGGCCAAATAGCTCATCACATTGGTCTTAGACATGGCAACACCAGGAAAGAATTAAGGAACGGGTAGAAACCCAGCAGATGCCCTACTGGAAGATCCTACCTTTTCACATTCCCCTCCTCCCTCCCAACCATCCTCAATCTCTCTAATTATTATCCCACTACATTGTCCGCAACTCCCTGAGTAAAATGATATATCACACAAGCTAGTTAAAGCCATACAATAGGACACTAGTGCCGACGCTCCTAAAATACTTTCTAGCACCGCACTTATAGAACATTCTATCACCGCACCTATAATACATTATATCACCACTCAGTACTGTACTCTATTCCTAATCATACTCTAAGTTAGATATGATTAATAGACTACCATATGCCTATTCCGGTTGATGATTGAGACTATGCAATCCCAGACTGGATCTATGTCCGCCGATAAATTATCAACACGTTGACACTATAGTCTCTTTCAATTAACACAACTCGGAAAACTGCGCCGATCTTTAACACTTCAGAATTTTTGGTCGACTCCTCGAACTTTGTTTACCGCAACTGGTTTTATATCGGAGCTTGAGTGACCCTCACCAACACGTCTAGACGCTAATCAGTCCAGAGTCTGGTTTTCTCCGCCTGTTTTCGAGTGACTGGAATCAATCCGCCGTCTATTTTGTATTCATCTGGGACTTGTCCCGGCACTTCCGAGAGTCCCGCTAATCTGGGATCTGGGGAATCATGTCCCTTACATCACAAGAACTCTCCGACGTCTGTCCAGACATTCCGTCTACAACATCAAAGGCTGACTATCGCCTTTGCAGACGGATGGCGCTTTTGTCCCGTCTCGAGCAACAACTTGTTAACAAAATGCCGACCGTGTGTAAACATTTGACGCGACTTATTTTGTTCCTCAGTCTATACAACATGAAAGGGTTGCCGGTGTCTGTGCAGACGAATGTCTCTTTTTTTCATCGATCGAACTATCAAGTTTATTTTTCGCGACAGTCACCAGTTGGGTATATACCATTTAGGTCAACAGTGGGGCATGCACCAGGTAGGTCACAGGGGCATGTACCAGGTAGGTCACCGGAGCGTGTACCAGGTAGGTCACCGGAGCATTAATAGGTAGGTCACCGGAGCATGTAACAGGTAGGTCACTGGAGCATGTAACAGGTAGGTCACTGGAACATGTAGCAGGTAGGTCACCGGAGTATGTAACAGGTAGGTCACTGGGGCATGTAACAGGTAGGTCACCGGAGCATGTAACAGGTAGGTCATCAGTGGGGTGTAACAGGTAGGTCACAAGTGGGGTGTACCAGGTAGGTCACCATTGGGGCATGTACCAGGTAGGTCACCAGTGAGGTGTACCAGGTAGGTCACCGGGGCATATAACAGATAGGTCACCGGAGCATGTAACAGGTAGGTCACTGGAGCATGTACAGGTAGATCACCGGGGTATGTAACAGGTAGGTTACTGGGGTCTGTAATAGCAAGGTCACTGGGGTGTGTAACAGCTAGGTCACTGGGGTGTGTAACAGCTAGGTCACTGGGGTTTGTAACAGGTAGGTCACTGGGGTGTGTAACAGGTAGGTCACTGGGGTGTGTAACAGGTAGGTCACTGGGGTGTGTAACAGGTAGGTCACTGGGGTGTGTAACAGGTAGGTCACTGGGGTGTGTAACAGTTAGGTCACTGGGGTGTGTAACAGTTAGGTCACTGGGGTGTGTAACAGTTAGGTCACTGGGGTGTGTAACAGGTAGGTCACTGGGGTGTGTAACAGGTAGGTCACGGTGGGGGGAGGGGGGAAAGGTAGGTCTTTGTTTTATGTGCTAGGTATGTCACTGGAGCATGTACCAGGTAGGTCTCTAGTGGTCAGGTAGGTCTCTGAGGCCTGTGCCAGATAGATCTCGGAAGGAGAGGGGGGAGGGGGTAAGTCACTGGCATGTACCCTGTAGGTCTTTACGAGGGGGACGACAGGTAGATCTTGGGGATGGGGATGAAAGTAGGTATAGAGCGGTCAATATGTGTGGGGAGGTACGTGTCTGGGGCATGTAAGTGGCAGGACAACAAGTCATATTATAATCTACAGAACCTTCATCAACATATCAACCTATGGACATTCATGGTCGCCAGGTCTGCTTCAGACCAGGGGGTGAATTCTGCTGATTAATGTATGACTGTCTGTCTTTCATTGTCAGACATTTAATGTCTGTTTTCCACTGTCTGTTTTGTACTGTCTGTCTTTGACTGTCTGTGTTTCACTGTCTGCCATGATTTTTGTTTTACTTAGCGTCTATTTCTTACAGCTTGTTTCTCTATCTGGAGCTATTTATCAACGCCTTCTTGTCTGTATGTCTGTCTTTCTGTCTTTTCTACATGTATGCCTGTATCTCTGTCTGTCTACTTGTAAATGTATGCCTGTATCTCTGCCTGTCTTCTTGTACATGTATGTCTGTATCTCTGCCTGTCTACTTGTACATGTATGTCTGTATCTCTGTCTGTCTACTTGTACATGTATGCCTGTATCTCTGCCTGTCTACTTGTACATGTATGCCTGTATCTCTGCTTGTCTACTTGTACATGTATGTCTGTATCTCTGTCTGTCTACTTGTACATGTATGCCTGTATCTCTGCCTGTCTACTTGTACATGTATGTCTGTATCTCTGTCTGTCTACTTGTACATGTATGTCTGTATCTCTGTCTGTCTACTTGTACATGTATGCCTGTATCTCTGCCTGTCTACTTGTACATGTATGCCTGTATCTCTGCCTGTCTACTTGTACACGTATGCCTGTATCTCTGTCTGTCTACTTGTACATGTATGTCTGTATCTCTGTCTGTCTACTTGTACATGTATGTCTGTATCTCTGCCTGTCTACTTGTACATGTATGCCTGTATCTCTGTCTGTCTACTTGTACATGTATGCCTGTATCTCTGCCTGTCTACTTGTACATGTATGCCTGTATCTCTGTCTGTCTTCTTGTACACGTTTGTCTCTATCTCTGCCTGTTTACTTGCACATGTATGCCTGTATCTCTGCCTGTCTACTTGTACATGTATGTCTGTATCTCTGTCTGTCTACTTGTACATGTATGTCTGTATCTCTGCCTGTCTATTTGTACATGTATGCCTGTATCTCTGCCTGTCTACTTGTACACGTTTGTCTCTATCTCTGTCTGTCTACTTGTACATGTATGCCTGTATCTCTGTCTGTCTACTTGTACATGTATGCCTGTATCTCTGCCTGTCTACTTGTACACGTTTGTCTCTATCTCTGCCTGTCTACTTGTACACGTTTGTCTCTATCTCTGTCTGTCTACTTGTACACGTCTGTCCGCCACTTTATTACAGTTATTACTAGAGAGTTGCAAAGCATATTAAACTGCACAATACATTTGTACTTCTATAGCTCTTTGTCTCTTGTATCTATAAACATATCCATAGATCTGTCTGCAGTTTCTGGGAGGCACAGGTTTCACAGACGACGTCCTAGCAGTTTACTTAACCACTTTAAACTTTCCTCGCCTGAACCCTAACGTTTAACCCTAATTCTAACACCAACGCTAACTACAACCTTTGACCCGGTGACTAATCTCTAACCCTACCCTCTAACCCTCCCCTCTAACCCTCCCTCAAATCGCAATCTATATTTAGTAATAACCTCTAACCCTACCCTCTAACCCTTCCTCAAATCTCAATAGATATTTAGTAATAACCTCTAACCCTACCCACTAACCCTTCCTCAAATCCCAATCTATATTTAGTAATAACCTCTAACCCTACCCTCTAACCCTTCCTCAAATCTCAATAGATATTTAGTAATAACCACTAACCCCAAACTCTAATTACAATCTGAACTCTGACATTTAATCTCTCACCCTAAAATTGACCCTAACTCTAACCTTTAACCCCAGCTAGCCTATGCAGACACGAACCCAGTGTTGTCCGACCGCGACCAATTCCCCAACTTCTACCGGACCGTGCCCAGTGACAGCGACTTTAACCCGGCCCGCCTGGCCCTGCTGCAGCACTTCAACTGGACCACGGTGGGCACGCTCTTCCAGGATGCCAAGTTGGGAGAGGCCAGGCATGGCTACGTGAGTGTCCTAGATCTATCTTACCTGCCCTAGATCTATCTTACCTGCTCTAGTTCTATCTTACCTGCTCTAGATCTATCTCACCTGACCTACATGTATCTTACCTGCCCTATATCTATCTTACCTGCCCTAGATCTGTTTTACCTGTCCTAGTTCTTCTATCTTACCTGCCCCAGTTCTTTCATCTTATCTATCCCAATTCTTCTATCTTACCTGTCCTAGTTCTTCTATCTTAGGTGCCCTAGTTTTTTTCATCTTACCTGTCCTAATTCTTCTATCTTACCTGTCCTAGTTCTCCTATCGTACCTTTCCTAGTTCTTCTATATTACCTGCCCTAGTTCTTTCATCGTACTTGTCCTAATTCCTATATCTTATCTGTCCTAGTTCTTCAATCTTACCTGTCCTAGTTTTTCTATCTTACCTGTCCTAATTCTTCTATCTTACCTTTCTTAGTTCTTCTTTCTTACCTGTCCTAGTTCTTCTTACTTACCTGGCCTAGTTCTTTTATCTTATCCGCCCTAGTTTATCTTTAATACCTATTCTATTTCTTCTGTCTCACCTGACTTAGTTTTTTGTTGTTGTCCTACCTGTTCTAAATCTATCGAACCTGTTCTCTTATTTCTATCTTACCTGTCCTTGTTCTTCTATCTTGTCTGTCCTAAATCTTCTATCTTATCTGCCGTAGTTGGGGGGGGGGGGAAATGTATATGTGGGTGTGGGTGGGGGATATGTAGGGGTGGGGAGATGTGTGTGTCGGTGGGGGATGTGTGTGGAGCATGTGTGTGGGTGGCTATGGCTATGGGATATCATGAAGGTGCAGACAACATGCTGTAATGACAAGTAACACCCTGAAATTCGTAATCCCGTATATCCGGGTTCGAAACACAGCGGTGCTGGTGTTTTCGGAAAAGGTATAGGTGCTGGTCGTTCAGAAAGCAATGGCAAACTACTGAATGCAAATCTTGCCCATGAATCACGACCAGCCAAAATGCTGGGGTTGACTGCTACGTCTTGTGAAGGACATGCAACTAAAGAGAGAACACCGGGAATGGGCAGGCTAGGAAACCGCAATACCTACACCCATTGCTGAAGGCTGGAGGCAGTGGAAGGCCTCGACAATCGGCGTATCCGTTGTGGTACCCTAACGACTCACGCAAGAGGTTATGGAGAAGAAGAAGAAGAAGAAGAATACATTATCACCATCATCATTGTCATCATCGTAATTGTTATCATTTTCATCAACATCAGCGTTTTCATCATCATCATCATCATTGTTATCATCATCACGATTGCTATCATTGTTATCATAATCACCATTGCTATCATCATCATCATCATCATCATCATCATCATCATCATCATCATCATCATCATCATCATCATCATCATCATCATCATCATCATCATCATTGTCATCATCATTGTCATTATTTTTATTATCATCCTCATCATTCTCATTTTATCATCATCACCATCATTGTCGTCATCACAATATCGTCACCACCAAGATGATAGCCAGGACCACGAATGACCCTAACCTTGACCCCCACTTGTGCCTCCTGCAGGCCAGCAACAGCTTCGACAGTCTGGTGCAGAAGTTCCGCGTCAACATCTCCATCGTGGAGAGTTTTGCTGACGACCCGGACGCCGCCATTAAGAAGCTCAAGGTAAGCCAGCTGATTTTGTTGAGTTGTGTGAAGAACTTCCACCTTTGAGTTTGTGCTTCTGAATCCCACTCTAACCACCCAGCGGAGCTGTTCTCATGAGCGTCTGTTTCCTTCCGCTTCCCCCAGTGCCAATCATTACCTACCAGTGTCACAATTCTGTATGTGTACAGTGAAAGTATGTGTACATTCTAGGTATATGTTATGTGTACAGTGAAGGTATGTGTATAATGAAGGTATGTGCACAGTCTAGATATGTGTTATGTGTACAGTGAAGGTATGTGTACAGTGAGTGTATGTGGTCTAGGTATGTGTTATGTGTACAGTGAAGGTATGTGTACAGTGAAGGTATATGGTATGTGTACAGTGAATGTATATGTTGTGTGTATAGTGTAGGTATGTTCACGGTGAAGGTATATGGTATGTGTACAGTGTATATATATGGTATATGTACAGTAATGGTATATGGTATGTGTAACTGAAGGTATATGGTATGTATATAGTGAAGGTATTTGGTATGAGTACTGTGAAGGTATGTGTACAGTCAAGGTATATGTTATGTGTATAGTGAAGGTATGTATACAGTAAAGGCATATGTTATGTGTAAAGTGAAGGTATGTGTTTAGTGACGGTATATGGTATGCATACAGTGAAGATATGTGTTGTGTGTACACTCAATGTCTGTTCTTCCCCATCAGCTGCAGGATGTGCGCATCATCGTCGGGAACTTCGATCAGACAATGGCTAGAAAAGTCTTCTGTAGCGTGAGTACCTCTTGTTGTTGTTGTTGTTGTTGTTGTTGTTGTTGTTGTTGTAGATGATGATGTTGTTTCCGTTGTCGTTATATTGTTTCTTCGATTGCACAAATGCAGGTTACTGCTGGATCTGATATTATGTAGGTTACAGGCGGCAGGATCACCATTTGGCCCAGTCTCTGTCAGCAGAACGGCAAGACACCAGATGACGACATCGCACAAACCACGGACACAATGACTCCAGCGAAGACCCCTGAGTGACTCCACACAAACCACGGACACCATGACTCCAGCGAAGACCCCTGAGTGACTCCACACAAACCACGGACACAATGACTCCAGCGAAGACCCCTGAGTGACTCCACACAAACCACGGACACAATGACTCCAGCGAAGACCCCTGAGTGACTCCACACAAACCACGAACACCGTGACTCCAGCGAAGACCCCTGAGTGACTCCACACAAACCACGAACACCGTGACTCCAGCGAAGACCCCTGAGTGACTCCACACAAACCACGAACACCATGACTCCAGCGAAGACCCCTGAGTGACTCCACACAAACCACGAACACCGTGACTCCAGCGAAGACCCCTGAGTGACTCCACACAAACCACGAACACCGTGACTCCAGCGAAGACCCCTGAGTGACTCCACACAAACCACGGACACCATGACTCCAGCGAAGACCCCTGAGTGACTCCACACAAACCACGGACACAATGACTCCAGCGAAGACCCCTGAGTGACTCCACACAAACCACGGACACCGTGACTCCAGCGAAGACCCTCGTGTGACACCGCGCAAACAGCACTGGTGTCCGAACACAAGCCCCTGCCCTGCCGGGCTGGAGTGGTCACATCGGCCAGGAGATTGCCTAGGCTCTCGTGTAGCCTGTCTGCTGTGTTGTTGTTGCATATTGCGACGCTTTGTTACAACCGGTTTTTCTCCTGGCTATTGTTTTGTCTCGTTGTGGTAGTTGTTGTTGATGCTGTTGTTACGTTTTGTTACATTGGTTATTCTTTTGACTGTCGTTTCTTGTTGTCGTCGTCGTCCTTGTTGATCATCTCTTAGTGTTGTTGAACATGCTATTGTTGCCTGTTGTTGTCTTGCAATTCAGTTGTTGTTGTTGTTGTTGTTGTTGTTGTTGTTGTTGTGTATATTGTTATTGTTACATGATGTTATATAAGTTATTTTCTTGTCGATCTCTTCTTGTCGTCGACGTTGTTGTCGTTATTGTTGTTCTTATTGTTATAGTTGTTGTGGTATCTTGTTGCATCGGCCATTTTCTCGCGTATCTCTTATTGTTGCATATGTTCTCCGACGACTTGTATGCATATATATGTTGTTGTTGTATCTGTTAATCTGCAGCGTGTCAGTAATAAACCCAAACAATAGTGTGACATCTATGATCAGCGATTCTCGTGAAAGCGTATACTTGTTTCATGCAACCAAGATACGAGGGCAAGTTAATAAGTAAGTCACAAATTGATGTAGAAAAATAACTAAAAATGATAACAACTTGAAACCAGTTTATTTGAATACATCTTTTGTCCCTTTATTTCTCAACATAATTTCCACCAACATTGATGCACTTATCCTATCGTTGTATCAGTTCTCCCAAAACGGCCGCGTAGAACTGCGTGCTCTGTTTTCTAAACCACGTTTTCACTTCACATTCAACTTCGGCGTCATTCGCGAAATGTCCCCCGCCAAGGTGAGTTTTCAGTGGACTTTGCCCCTAACGATTTCCAGTAAAGCGGTGCATAGTTGGGTAGAAAACGTTACGAGAGCGAGTCAATAAGAAAGTCACACACTTCTGTGGGATGGCAGGTAAATGAAAAAAGGCACGCAGATTTATGCAGTCGGTCTGGGAGAACTGATAAAACTATGGGATAAGTGCATCACCGTTGGTGGAAATTATGTTGAGAAATAAAGATACAATGTATGTATACAAATAAACTGGTGTCAAATTGTTATCAAATTTAGTTATTTTTGTACAACCATTTGTGACTTACTTATTACCTTACGCTCGTAGCTATCTTATGAGTTATCACCATTATCCTCACCATCATCTTACATTCCGTCCACTTCCTCTACTGCTTCCTGTTGCGGCTACTCCTGTCCTCCAGATTTACCTCCCCCTCCCTCTCTATGCAGTCAGAGAACACACACTTCTGCAACAGTTGAGTACACATTGAGTAGTTAGAAGACCCCAGCCTTACATCCCCACCGCCACCATCCGCTGCTCACTGTGTGGCTTATATCATTCAGTTAGAAGACCCCAGCCTTACATCCCCACCACCATCCGCTGCTCACTGTGTGGCTTATATCATTCAGTTAGAAGACCCCAGCCTTACATCCCCACCACCATCCGCTGCTCACTGTGTGGCTTATATCATTCAGTTAGAAGACTCCTACCTTACACCCCCCTCCCCACCACCATCCGCTGCTCACAGTGTGGCTTATATCATTCAGTTAGAAGACTCCTACCTTACACCCCCCCCCTCCCCACCACCATCCGCTTCTCACAGTGTGGCTTATATCATTCAGTTAGAAGACTCCTACCTTACACCCCCCTCCCCACCACCATCCGCTGCTCACAGTGTGGCTTATATCATTCAGTTAGAAGACTTTAGCCTTACACCCCCCACCACCACCATCCATTGCTCACAGCGTGGCTTATATCATTCAGTTAGAAGACCCCAGCCTTACTCCCCCACCACCATCCGCTGCTCACAGTGTGGCTTATATCATTCAGTTAGAAGACCTCAGCCTTACACCCCCCTCCCCACCACCATCCGCTGCTCACAGTGTGGCTTATATCATTCAGGTAGAAGACTTTAGCCTTACACCCCCCACCACCACCACCACCATCCGCTGCTCACAGTGTGGCTTATATCATTCAGTTAGAAGACCCCAGCCTTACTCCCCCACCACCATCCATTGCTCACAGTGTGGCTTATATCATTCAGTTAGAAGACCCCAGCCTTACTCCCCCACCACCATCCGCTGCTCACAGTGTGGCTTATATCATTCAGTTAGAAGACCTCAGCCTTACACCCCCCCTCCCCACCACCATCCGCTGCTCACAGTGTGGCTTATATCATTCAGTTAGAAGACCTCAGCCTTACACCCCCCTCCCCACCACCATCCGCTGCTCACAGTGTGGCTTATATCATTCAGTTAGAAGACCCCAGCCTTACACCCCCCTCCCCACCACCATCCGCTGCTCACAGTGTGGCTTATATCATTCAGTTAGAAGACCTCAGCCTTACACCCCCCTCCCCACCACCATCCGCTGCTCACAGTGTGGCTTATATCATTCAGTTAGAAGACTTTAGCCTTACACCCCCCACCACCACCACCACCACCATCCGCTGCTCACAGTGTGGCTTATATCATTCAAGACAGGCCCGCAAGAACTCAATGTACGGCCCCAAGCATCAGTGGATCATTCTGGGCACGTACGACGCTGATTGGTGGACTGCTGATGACGACACGGTCACGTGTTCACCATGGGAACTCAACGACACCATTCATGGTTACCTAGCAACGGACTCCCTACCTCTGAGCACCAGCGATGACGTCACAGAGTCAGGCTTGGTAAGTCAGGGGCGGGTACTGGCTTGGGTGTTTGTGGACTTTATAATAACATTAACATAATATAAATGTAAACTATGCAGGTAGTGAGTGGCAGTCACAGAAGAGAAAGGAAAAGTGTGATAGAAATTAAAATAACCATACCATTGTCTTATAACATGTCAATATTGTTGTTAAGGATGTTAAGAGGGTTAAGCACCTGAGATCACGGTGACATCAAATGGACAGTTTAAATATGGCCTCCCCCTTTTGACGCGCACCAAAGATGAGCAGTGTTGTATTATCCGTTTTTTGATCATTGATAAAACCTATAAAAATGCATCGATGAATGAAGGTTCAGTATGGATATGCATGCCTGTCAGTCTAGCAAGTGTATGAGTCGAGTAGGAAGTTTCAAAATGGCGTGACTTCTGTAACAGACTATTAATGACCGGGTCAGTCACACCGAGTAGTGACCCAGGAGTCGATTTTTCTACAGGAATCCAAGCACTTTCCAACACACACACACACACACACGCACGCACGCACGCACGCACGCACGCACGCACACACACACACACACACACACACACACACCATGATATGAAGCCCCTTGGTATATAATGTTCTACTTGTATTAGCCTCTTCTAGCCAATCATTGCCGATATCCCTGGTCCAGGCGTGAAACGACTTTCTCCGTAATCCTGTTTATCCACGTAGGGTAACGCAGCTCGCGAGAATTGGAAGCGGTTTTCGCCGCGTTGGTAACTTACGGGATAAGGAGCCGGTCGCTCTGAAAGCAATGGCAAACTACTGAGCGTAATCTTGCCAAGAAATCAACGACAGTGGTAAATTGCTAGTGTTGACAGCGATGTCCCGTAAAGGATATTTTTTTCCCCGCGTTTCCATCCTGTTTCAGGATATTGCGGTCAACACCAGCATCTTTCAGCTGTATGTTGATTCCTAGGCTAGATTACGCCCATCAGCACGCCACTACTTTCTGAGCGACCGGCTCCATACTCTCATAAGCCACTGGGGCGACTCGAACCACTTCTAATTCTCGTGCGCTCACGTCGACCACGAGAGTATTCGGAGTTAACGGAGAAAGTTGCTAACTCCTTGGCCAGGCAGCTGGCCGTAAAGGATATGCGGGGAAAAAAAAAGCTAATCATTGTTGGTTTGTCTGTGAGAGAGAAAGCATGCCGCACCAAGTGACACATTCATGAAACACATCCACAAACACCAGATGGCGGCAGTTGGTCGTGTGTGGAAAGGGGGGGGGGGTATAATTGATGTCTGACACGACCTAGGACATCCATAATACGGACAGTACCAAACATTTCATGTCTCCCACAATATGCTCGTTCAATGGCAGGCTGGCGGCAAGGATTTAATCAGTTTCTGTAATAGTTTTGTCGTAATCAATGCTCGATATGACATAGTAGTAGTAGTAGTAGCAGCAGCAGCAGTCAATAGTAGTAGTAGTAATAGTAGTAGTAGTAGTAGTAGTAGTAGTAGCAGTCAATAGTAGTAGTAGTAATAGTAGTAGTAGTAGTAGTAGTAGTAGTAGTAGTAGTAGTAGTAGTAGTAGTAGTAGTAGTAGTAGTAGCAGCAGCAGTCAATAGTAGTAGTAGTAATAGTAGTAGTAGTAGTAGTAGTAGTAGTAGTAGTAGTAGTAGTAGTAGTAGTAGTAGTAGTAGTAGTAGTAATAGTAGTAGTAGTAGTAATAGTAGTAGTAGTAGTAGTAGTAGTAGTAGTAGTAGTAATAGTAGTAGTAGTAGTAATAGTAGTAGTAGTAGTAATAGTAGTAGTAGTAGTAGTAATAGTAGTAGTAGTAATAGTAGTAGTAGTAGTAGTAGTAGTAGTAGTAGTAGTAGTAGTAGTAGTAGTAGTAGTAGTAGTAGTAGTAGTAGTAGCAGCAGCAGTCAATAGTAGTAGTAGTAGTAGTAGTAGTAGTAGTAGTAGTAGTAGTAGTAGTAGTAGTAGTAGTAGCAGCAGCAGCAGCAGTCAATAGTAGTAGTAGTAATAGTAGTAGTAGTAGTAGTAGTAGTAGTAGTAGTAGTAGTAGTAGTAGTAGTAGTAGTAGTAGTAGTAGTAGTAGCAGCAGTCAGTAGTAGTAGTAGTAGTAGTAGTAGTAGTAGTAGTAGTAGTAGTAGTAGTAGTAGTAGCAGCAGCAGCAGCAGCAGTCAGTAGTAGTAGTAGTAGTAGTAGTAGTAGTAGTACTAGTGGTGGTGGTGGTGGTGGTGGTGGTAAGGTGGTGATGGTGGTCGTGGGGGAGGAGGAGGGGAGGAAAGGAGGAGGATGAGGTAAATAACTAGTTAGTAGTTAGTAAAACAAATGTATGTGGACGAGGAAGAAATGGAGAGAGACGGCGGACATGTAGTGTTGGTAATGGCAATTGTGGTAGTTCTGTCATCAGCGATGGTTGCAGTTAGCTGGCGACTGAACACACGTGATAATGATTGTGTGATGCGGCAGTGACTGTGTAAACTTCCGCCGCCACATGTAGGACAAGAGATCGTATGGGTGAACGGATCTCTGTTGGTGGATGTCTCTGCAGTTTGTCATTTCCTGACCAAGCTGGTAGTTCCCTGCCTGACGGGACAGCTCTAATCATGTCTACGGTGTTTCACATTAAAGTGATCACACCTCCTCCCCTCCGACCAACCAAGCAGCCGGCCAGACACGGACTGTATGTTCTAGACTAGATGAGTTTATTCAACACACAGACCGTACGGCTGTAACTATATTTACACTAGCGCCAGATACTTGGTTAAGCATCCCAGACAGGAGGCAGGGGACAGCAGATCACAGCAGATCGGACAACAATATTTGCCTAGCCAACCGCGAGCATTGAAACCACTGTTTGGATTGAGGACAATCCTCTCCTGTGTGTGGTCTGTGTCCCGGCAGTGCCCGATGCTCTTACACGTGTACATTTGGGAATAGACTGTGGGTGTATATTTTGTGTCGTCAGGATATGTAGATGTACCACAACCAGCTGGCTGAGGAGCTGGCCTTTGTGTCGTCAGGATATGTAGACGTACAAAACTAGCTGGCCTTTGTGTGCTTCAGGTTTTTAAAGATAAATCTCATCATCATCATCATCATCACGTGCCAGCCCCATAACCTTGGTGCGGTCATGGTTCTCCATCACACGCTATAACCGGTGTCGTGGATCAAGCCTGTGGTTTTGTCCGACAGTGATCACTTTGCCTTCCCCTCGCCGTTTTCTTCATCAGTTTTGCCAGTTGTCGCCAAATTCACCCTTTATATCTCCTCACATCGAACCCAAAGACTAACTGTCAAAGTTATTTCTCTAATTAGTTTACGATTTTTATTTGTTTCTTACAGGACACACTCATTTTTTTTCATTTTTTATTTTTTATTTTTCTGTCTGTCCTTGACACTCTTTGCATTTCCCTCAGAAACCACATTTCCTCTGTCACTAGACGTTTCAGTAATTGTCTGCTTATTGTCCATGCTTTATACTTGTATAATAGCAAGGGTTGTATATAGCACTTCCGTGCTGTTTTTGTTTATTCTGTTCGACAGGTTTTTGTTGGTCAGTAAGGTATAATCTTGCAGGAGGGTGAGTTTCCTTCCATAGGAACTCTTGTTATAATCTCTACAAGGCACCTCCGGTCAGACTGTTCTGAGATAGTTGTTTGCCTCAGTAACGATAGAGTTAATGTGTGTGTGTGTCTGTGCGTGTCTGTCTGTATGGGTGTGTGTGTTTGTCGTAGTGTGTGTGTGTGTGTGTGTGTGTGTGTGTGTGTGTGTGTGTGTGTGTGTGTGTACTTTGTATTTGAGCTAACAGAATGCACTTGATTTCGGCACTTTTATTACTTCTGCAGAATACATCTGACGAGATACAGCGAAGTATGTAAGGCAATAAACTCTGCAGTCTGTTGCTTGTGTGTTCTTTGTACAGAACTGTGACCTTGAACTATATCCACAGACGGCGGATGAATATCTGCAAGCCTATAACGAGGCCCGAGGGGAGGAGTTCAGCAAGTACCATGGATACGCCTATGACGGGGTCTGGGTGGTGGCTAAAGCTCTGGATCGTCTCCTGGACCAGGCAAGCGTGACTCCTGACCTCTTCCGTGGACCCGTGATCGGCAGAGTGCTCAATGAGACCAATTTTGTCGGAGTTACGGTACTGAGAGCAGCAATCAACTCTCGCCAGTTTTTTTTTTTTTTTTTTTTTGGGGGGGGGGGGGCGGGTCTTCTTGTCTGTCCCGTCCTTGCCTGTCACGTCCTTGTCTGTCTTTTCCTTGTCTGTCTTTTCCTTGTCTGTCTTGTCTTTGTCTGTCGTGTTCTTGCCTGTGACGTCCTTGTCTGTCTTTTCCTTGTCTGTATTGTCTTTGTCTGTCGTGTTCTTGCCTGTCACGTCCTTGTCTGTCTTTTCCTTGTCTGTCTTGTCATTGTCTGTCCCGTCCTTGCCTGTCTTATTCTTGTCTGTCTTGTCCTTGTCCGTGCCTGTCTCGTCCCTTCTACACCATGAATACACTTGATCAAACTGCGATAAAGTTGTGGACATGTCAGTAACACAACAACATGAAGTATAGATCATCTTTATAAAACACAAGTAAAAAAAACAAACAACATCAACAAAGGTCGTCGCAGCAACAAGTTTTCATCAGAAAACAAATATAAGACAACAACATACACACCACGTAATATAATATTAACAAACGTGGTTTATATGTTGTGTTTTCTTGTGTTTGTTTGCTATAGAAGACTTGTCGCCGCAACGTCGTTTTTGTTCCTGTTCATTACTATGTTATGTAAAGCTGCCGTGTTCGTCTTGTTGTTACATTTTTTTGTAACTCGTCTTCTCTAGACTGCAGAGAAACATAAACCCTCACCATCTTGCTCCTTGTGCAGTATATTTTCTTGAATGTTCGAGCCATGTGGCTGGCTCAAAGACAAATCCATTCGTGTACAGCCACAGCGTGTGGCAGGGTGTCAGTCACATGTCCACTTGGCTTTGACGCTGTTAACATACAAGACAGCCATTGCCAGAAGAAGATGACGCAGGAGGAGGAGGAGCATAAATCTTTCTGTACGTGAAGGTTGCCTCCATCTGTCAACTATAGAACAATCTTTCTGTACGTGAAGGTTGCCTCCATCAGTCAACTATAGAACAATCTTTCTGTACGTGAAGGTTGCTTCCATCTGTCAACTATAGAACAATCTTTCTGTACGTGAAGGTTGCCTTTATCTGTCAACTATAGAACAATCTTTCTGTACGTGAATGTTGCCTTCATCTGTCAATTATAGAACAACCTTTCTGTATGTGGCGGTTGCCTTCATCTTTCAACTATAAGGCATTTTTTTCTGTATGTCGAGGTTGCTTTTATCTGTCAACTGTAAGGCAACATTGTTGCTAGTTGTCAGATGTATGTACCACAATATCATAATAACGGACATCACCTTTGTCTACTGTCTACTGTCTGCTGTCTGGTCTCACAAATGCTTCTCCCCCAAAGCCCCATGTCAGTGGTAGTTGAGGCATGCAGTCTTGGTGGTGCCTCCTTGTGCGTCAGACAACCAAGGTCCCTCTGTGGGATGTGAACTGTTAGAACTTTTACAGGATGTAAGCCGGAGTGCACGCAGGGATAGGTGGTCAGTCATTCACTCCTGTAGCAAACAAAGAGAGCTGGCGTCAAACTTTTGTCCCACCAGGCCCATGAATTGTCTGAGCAGTGTAGCTGGTGAGTCAGCACATCGCGCTCTGTGATGACGTCAGCCGATAGCTATGTGTGGTGACTGTGAGGGGTTAGCTCGAGAATACACTGACTTGCAATGATTAGCACTCATAGAATAGAGTCTGCCGTTATGATATGTAAATAATGCCCGTTTGTTTTTCTATTGATCCCTCTCTCCATCAAGGGCAGGGTGCAGTTTCAAAATGGAGACCGTCTTGGGAGCATCAGCGTCTCTCAGATGCAGTGTAAGTAGAGACGGCGACATCCTGTCTACAGGGGACAGTGTATGTAGGGATATGGATGTCTTTTCTACAGGGGACAGTGTATGTAGAGATGTGGATGTCCTGTCTACAGGGGACAGTGTATGTAGAGATGTGGATGTCCTGTCTACTGGGGACAGTGTATGTAGAAATATGATTGTCCTGTATGCTGGGGACAGTGTATGCAGAAATATGGTTGTTCTGTTTACAGATGTCAGTGTATGTAGAAATATGGTTGTCCTGTCTACAGGGGATAGTGTATGTGAGTCCTATGGTTATGTCCTGTTTACAGATGTCAGTGTATGTAGAGATGTGGAAGTCCTGTCTACAGGGACAGTGTATGTAGAGAAGTGAAAGTCCTGTATACAGGGGACAGTGTATGTAGAGAAGTGGAAGTCCTGTCTACAGGGGACAGTGTATGTAGAGAAGTGAAAGTCCTGTATACAGGGGACAGTGTATGTAGAGAAGTGGAAGTCCTGTCTACAGGGGACAGTGTATGTAGAGAAGTGGAAGTCCTGTATACAGGGGACAGTGTATGTAGAGATGTGGAAGTCCTGTCTACAGCGGACAGTGTATGTAGAGAAGTGAAAGTCCTGTCTACAGGGGACAGTGTATGTAGAGAAGTGAAAGTCCTGTCTACAGGGGACAGTGTATGTAGAGATGTGGAAGTCCTGTCTACAGGGGACAGTGTATGTAGAGAAGTGGAAATCCTGTCTACAAGGGACAGTGTATGCAGAGAAGTGGAAGTCCTGTCTACATGGGACAGCGTGTCTTCGTGTACTGTTCCCTGTAGATAGGCGTGTCCTGTCACAAGGGCTAACCATAGAGATAGTATTTGCCTGTACTGTGGATCACTGTGTGTGTGGATTGTGTTCTATGTACAAGTGGGTAGTATTATTATATCAATGTGAGTGGGTCAGTTCTAACGGTGATGGATTATTGTGAGTCAGTGTGTTATTCTGAGGTAGTTGACTCATTATTCCCTAACCCACGCGTCATTCGTGTGAGGGCAGCCATGCAGATACAGGTTTCGTGTTTCTCTCTCACCCTCAGACGGCAAGATGGTCAAGGTTGGAGAGTACCACGCGCTGACCCACACACTGGATCTGGGAGACGGCCGCCTGGTGTTGTGGAGAGGTAGGTCCTTGCCCTGTAGGTGTGGGTATGTGAGTCATATACATAAACACATCCATCACACAGACATGCACACACTCACCACACAGACATAAACACAACCACAACACAGATATACACATTCAGACATACATACAACCACCACACAGATATACACACAACCACCACACAGATATACACACAACCACCACACAGATATACACACAACCACCACACAGATATACACACAACCACCACACAGATATACACACAACCACCACACAGATATACACACAACCACCACACAGATATACACACCACCACCACACAGACATAAACACACCACACAGTTATAGACATAACCACCACACAGATACACACATCACAACGACACAGATATACACACCACCACCACACAGATATACACACCACCACCACACAGACATACACACACCACACAGTTATAGACACAACCACCACACAGATATACACACAACCACCACACAGATATACACTCAACTACCACACAGATATACACACAACCACCACACAGATATACACACACCACAACGATACAGATATACACACCACCACCACCACACAGATATACACACAACTACCACACAGACATACACACAACCACCACACAGATATACACACAACCACCACACAGCTATAGACACAGCCACCACACAGATATACACATTCACACAGACATACACACAACCACCACACAGATATACACACAACCACCACACAGATATACACACAACCACCACACAGCTATAGACACAGCCACCACACAGATATATACACAACCACCACACAGCTATAGACACAGCCACCACACAGATATACACATTCACACAGATATACATATTCACACAGACATACACACAACCACCACACAGATATACACACAACCACCACACAGATATACACACAACCACCACACAGATATACACACAACCACCACACAGATATACACACAACCACCACACAGACATACACACAACCACCACACAGATATACACACAACCACCACACAGATATACACACAACCACCACACAGATATACACATTCACACAGACATACACACAACCACCACACAGATATACACACAACCACCACACAGACATACACACAACCACCACACACATATACACACCACCACCACACACATATACACACCACCACCACACAGATATACACACAACCACCACACATATATACACACAACCACCACACAGATATACACATTCACACAGACATACACACAACCACCACACAAATATACACGCAACCACCAAATCAGACATACACACACTCTCACATATATACACACAACCACCACACATACATACACACACTCACACAGATATACACACCACCACCACACAGACACACACACACTCTCACACAGACATAAACACAACCACCATATAGACATACACACACTCACACATATATACACACAACCACCATACAGACAGACACACACTCACTTCACAGAAATACACGCAACCACCACATAGACATATACACACTTACCACTCATACATACACACACTCACCACATAGACATACTTGTCCATTACTCAACATACCCATCATGCATATACACAGACCACATCGGCACACACACACACACACACACACACACACACACACACACACACATCGCAAAGGCATTCACACACCGACCACACTTACACAGACATATACATTTCGACCAAATAGATACAACCATGCAGACACCTACACACATACACACACACATACACACACACACACACACACACACATCCAAGAGATATGGCTGCATTTCTGGCTCCACTGTACTCCAGGACTTCATGTCCTGCTGCCTATCGTCCCCCAACGGAACATTAGCCCTCGACCAGCTCACTCCAATCCTCCTGAATCGCCTCCTACGACACGCATGACAAGTGATAGCATTACTGTACTTTCTTTCCCACAATGGGCTGCAGCAACACACGGGGGCGGGGGTGGTGTATGGTGTCAGTGGGTCTAGGCCAGCACTCTTGTACACGTCACTGTGCTACTGGGCATATTTTGCCAGGCCCATACTTGTCAGTGACCAGTCGGCACTGGATGGCTGATGTGGCCAGTCTCACGACGTCCTCGTTTACTTCCCCAGACATTTCCTAGTACAATGTGAGGCTGGGTGTCCCTGTCAATTGTACATATTCCCTGGTACACATGTTAGGCTGGGTCGCCCTGACAGTTGTACACATTCCCTGGTACACATGTTAGGCTGGGTCGACATGTCAGTTGTACACATTCCCTGGTACACATGTTAGGCTGGGTCGCCCTATCAGTTGTACACATTCCCTGGTACACATGTTAGGCTGGGTCGCCCTGTCAGTTGTACACATTCCCTGGTATACATGTTAAGCTGGGTCGACATGTCAGTTGTACACATTCCCTGGTACACATGTTAGGCTGGGTCGCCCTATCAGTTGTACACATTCCCTGGTACACATGTTAGGCTGGGTGGCCGTCAGTTGTACACATTCCCTGGTACACATGTTAGGCTGGGTGGCCGTCAGTTGTACACATTCCATGGTACATATGTTAGATTGGGTGGCCCTGTCAGTTGTACACATTCCCTGGTACACATGTTAGGCTGGGTCGTCGTGTCAGTTGTACACATTCCCTGGTACACATGTTAAGCTGGGTGGCCCTGTCAGTTGTACACATTTCCTCGTACACATGTTAGGCAGCCCTGTCAGTTCGTCTTCTGCCCTATGCCGCCACTGGGGCTCGCCTGCCGCCCCCCTCCCCCAACCAATCCTCGCCAAGACATCCCCTTTCGCTTTCGCCATCTCCTGCATCTCCTCCCGGTTGGGCCTCCCTCTATTTTCTTGTCTCTTACATACAAGAGAGAGAGAGAGAGAGAGAGAGAGAGAGAGAGAGAGAGAGAGAGAGAGTCTAATTACATTGTCCTCAAGTTTTCTCCTTGTGTGTCCTAACCAGCAAGAGCGTCTTTTCCTCTCCTATGTTTTCAAGGCCTCATAGTCCGACTATGTACTTTCGGCCCTTGTGGTCCACCCAGGCCCACCTGCCAGTGATAGTGGGCAGTGGTTTGGTGATTCGGGTGTGCAGGTTGGATAACCACCCCTGCACCCTGGCCAGGTCAAGTACAGATAAATCCACACGTTGATCTTAGCCAATGGGCGGTACGGATCTACATGAACATGACATCTTGCTGTCGTCTACACGTGACCCAGACACGCAGACAGTGCTCGTCTGTGGGGCTGCTGTTGTCGCTAGCTCGGCATGTGGGTCTCACCCGGACATTCGACACATGTGACCTTAGCCCAAACCGTTCTATAACCAACTGCCAGGTACTATAGGCAGTAGATGACTTTTTTTTTTTTTTAAATGACTTTTGTTAGAATTACATTTCCCACACCGACAATAATTCCGTCATTGACCTTCTGATGACCCGACAGATGGGAAACCGCCTGTGGACAGAAGCATCAAAATAGAGGAATTGCGTCACGTGAGCTTCCCAGTCTACATCGCCTTTGTTGTCTTGGCAGCCATGGGCATCACCATGGCCGCGTTATTCTTGGCTATCAACATCCGGTATCGACGTCACAGGTGAGTTTCCCCGCGCTAATTTTAAACCTCCATTCATATTATTATTCTTTCTATTTTTTTTTTTTTTTTTTGCGTATCCCATTTACAGGACATCGCTGTCAACACCATCGTTTTACTGCTGTTCTTGATGTCTTGGCAAGTTTTAGGTTCAGTAGTTCGCCATTGCTTTCTGAATGACCGGCTCCCATACCAACGCGTTAAAACCCCAACGCAACACGTCTGCTGCCAAATCAGTCGCCGCTGCATTTCGAACGCGTGATAAGCAGGTTATAAATCGCGTTCGCAAGCCTTTGGTCACTGAGACCCGCATTCTTTCTATTGCTTCACACAATACAAATCATGAATGCCATTCGTCTTTTTTTTTCGGTTTGCAACCGACTATACAGTGAGTGCAGACGAGAGAACCGGGTGGTTGTGGGGATAGAAGTTCAGGCCTTGATTTTGAAAGTTCTTGAGAGGGCGAGGTAGCGAGGCGAGAACTGGAAGCGGTTCGACCCGCGCTCGTGACTTGCGGGATAATGAGCCGCCCGCTCAGAAAGCAATGGCAAACTACTGAGCGTAATCTTGCCAAGAAATCAACATACAGCTGAAAGATGCTGATGTTGACAGCGATGTCCTGTAAAGGATATGCAAAACATATATATATATATATATATATATATATATATATATATATATATATATATATATATATATATATATACTATACCCATACAGTGATATCTACACTATACGCAAATAGTGATATTTATACTATACCCTTGTAAAAATATCTATGCAATATCCATGTAACGATAGCTATACTACACCCATGTAGTCATAATTATAATATACCCATATAATGATATCTATTCTATACCATTGCAGTGATATCTATACTATACCCATGTAGTGATATCTATACTATACCCACGTAGTGATATCTATTCTACACCCATGTAGTGATATCTATACTATACCCATGTAGTGATATCTATTCTACACCCATGTAGTGATATATATACTATACCCATGTAGTGATATCTATACTATACCCATGTAGTTATGTTTATACTGTAGTGATATCTACAGTGGTGCTGATTCTGTAGACAATAGTGATGACTACAGCTGACATGGTCATGATAACGATTTTCAAAATAATGGAGGTGGAAATTATGCTTGTGAAGAAGATGATGATGATGGTTGTACAGTTAAATGGCGACGGCGATAAAGATGATAATGCCAATGTAATTGTGTTGATGTAGTTGTGATGGTGTAATTGTGATGATGTACTTATGATGATGTAATTGTAATGATTATGGTTATGCTGATGGTTGTACTGAGGGCGATGATAATTATGGTAATGGAAATGATCATGCTAGTGGTGGTGATGATGTTAATTATAATGGTAATGATGATGACTATGCTGATAGTGAAGGCGGTGATGGTGGCAATGGTGATAATGATGAATTGATTGTGTTGATAGTGAAGAAGATCATTGTGATTATAATAATAATAATGATGATGATTGTGCTGATTCTGAAGACGATGAAGGTGATGATGAATATGTTTGTGCTGATAGTGAAGACGAGTTGAGGATGTTGGCGGCGACGATGATGATAGACAAGTAAAAGGCTCCGATACACACGTAGAACACGATCTAACGGTTGTGATATCTCTCATTGCCAGGTACATCAAGATGTCCAGCCCTAACATGAACAACCTGATCATCGTGGGCTGTATCCTCTGCTACCTGTCCATCTTCTTGCTGGGGGCCGATCCAGACCATAACAACCGCCTACTCTTCAGCTATTGGTGCACTGTAAGTTGACATGTCCAGCCCCTTCCTTACCACACATCTCACCACACATTGAGATTAGCACCGTGTACCTAACATGCTCAAAAGCTGATCAATTCTATAGTACATCCATGGACAATTCTCAAACCTTCGTTCTGGACATTTGCAAACTGCCACACCGTGACTGGGTTGTGAGGGATACTCGCTGAACATAGTTACAGATAGAAAATAGTTAGTTACATATTCTTTACAGGACGTCGCAGTTAACCCCAGCAGATTTGGCTGTTCGTGATTTCCTGGCAAGTTTACGTTCAGTGGTTTACCATTGCTTTCTGAACGACGGCACTCATACATTAACACACAAATAAACCAACGCAAAGCTGTCTGCTGCCAAATCGCCCGCAGCTGTATTTCGAACGCGGTATGCGGGATTATGATCTGCGTCCGTAACCCTTCGCCACTGAACGGGTAGAGATAGAAGCAAGTGGTAACACAAGCGGCCTCTGCTGCACGTGCTCAGACAACATTGTTGTCAGGTCATCGTAGGCACGTGTACATCCGGGTGTGCTGCTACCAACCTACACCTGAATCAAGGACTCATATATCACGTGTGTAGAGAGATGTGTACAGTATGATCATTCATACTCTGGTATGTCTCAAGGGTTCTTCCACCCACTGAAAATATCTCCTTACACACCCGTTGTAAGAATTTCTAACACACACTTTGTAACATTTCCTTACACACCCCATTGTAACATTTCCTTATACATTCATTGTAACATTTTCTTTCACATCCATTGTAACATTTCTTGTCACGCCCATTGTAAAATTTCATTTCACACCAATTGTAACATTTCTTGTCACACCCATTGTAACAATTCCTTACACATCCATTGTAACATTTATTGTCACACCCATTGTAACAATTCCTTACAAACCCATTGTAACATTTCCTTACACATCCATTGTAACATTTATTGTCACACCCATTGTAACAATTCCTTACACACCCATTGTAACATTTCTTGTCACACCCATTGTAACAATTCCTTACACACCCATTGTAACATTTCCTTACACATCCATTGTAACGTTTCCTTACACACCCATTGTAACATTTATTGTCACACCCATTGTATCATTTCCTTACACATCCATTGTAACGTTTCCTTACACACCCATGTAATATTTCCTTGCAAATCCATTGTAACGTTTCCTTTAAATACCCATTGTAACATGTCCTTACACATCCATTGTAACGTTTCCTTACACACCCATTGTAATATTTCCTTACACATCCATTGTAACGTTTCCTTACACACCCATTGTAATATTTCCTTACACATCAATTGTAACATTTCCTATAAATACCCATTGTAACATTTCCTCACACACCCATTGTAACATTTCCTTACACATCCATAATAACATTTCTTGCCACACCCATTGTAACATTTCCTTACACACTCATTGTAATATTTCCTTACACACTCATTCTCTACATTTCTCTACAGCCCAATGTTCTTACACACCCTATTATAAAATTTCCTCACACATCCATTGTAAAATTTCCTTACACACCCATTGTAACATTTCCTTACACATCCATGGTAACATTTCTTGTCACACCCATTATAACATTTCCTTACACACCCATTGTAACATTTCCTTACAAGGCCCATCGTAACATTTCCTTACACACCCACTGCAACATTTCCTTACACACCCATTGCAACATTTCTTTACACACCCATTATAACATTTCCTTACACACCCATTGTAACATTTCCTTACAAGGCCCATCGTAACATTTCCTTACACACCCACTGCAACATTTCCTTACACACCCATTGCAACATTTCTTTACACACCCATTGTAACATTTCCGTACAAATCCATTGCAACATTTCCTTACACACCCATTGTAACATTGGAAACGTATCATTGAGACAACCAGTTACTAGAAGATTCGATCATTTGAGACCAAACAATTTAATCGTCTGGCCACTTCTCGTTGTTTGTGAAAAACAGCGTTGTCTTGTTTCTAATCTTTGTGTTGCTGCAGTTGCTGCTGCTATTGTTGTTGTTCTTCGTCTTCTACTTCTTCTTCTTCCGCTTCTCTTTCTCCTTCTCTTTGTCCTTCTTCTCCTGCTCCTTCTCATCTACTACATCTCTTCCGTTTCATAACCTTCCTTCATTTCCTCCCCATCCGCCTCCTCCATCTCATCCGCCCCCTCCTCATCTTCTTCATCTGTTTGCTCATCCTCCTTCTGCTCCTCCTCTGCCATGTATAATCCCCAAGCAGCCCTGGTCCAGCCTGACTTAAGACCCTCTAACCTTGACTTTCCCCCCAGGCCAGGTCCTGGACGTTGGCTCTGGGATTCACTCTGGCTTTTGGCGCCATGTTTGGCAAGACCTGGAGAGTGCACGCCATCTTCACAAACATCAAACTCAACAAGAAGGTCAGAGTGTGTTGTTGTTTACTGTCACAATATCGTTTCACGTTGTTTGTTTGTTTAATTCAACATGCTGTAGACAGTCTTCTGAGATTATAGCAGTATATTCTCCCCTGCTTATTGCAATATGGTTTCTTTATTATAACAATGTATTCTTCCTTCATGACAGCAATATATTCTTCCTTCATTATAGAAATATATTCTTTCTTCATTATAGCACTGTATTCTCCCTTCATTATAGCAATATATTCTTCCTTCATTATAGCAATATATTCTTCCTTCATTATAGCACTATATTCTTCCTTCATTATAGCAATATATTCTTCCTTCATTATAGCAATATATTCTTCCTTCATTATAGCAATATATTCTTCCTTCATTATAGAAATATATTCTTTCTTCATTATAGCACTGTATTCTCCCTTCATTATAGCAATATATTCTTCCTTCATTATAGCAATATATTCTTCCTTCATTATAGCAATATATTCTTCTCTTCATTATAGCACTATATTCTTCCTTCATTATAGCAATATATTCTTCCTTCATTATAGCAATATATTCTTCCTTCATTATAGCAATATTTTCTTCCTTCATTATAGTAATATATACCGTTCATTATAGCAATATATACCGTTGATTACAGCAATATATGTAATATAATTTAATATATATAATATATAAGATATAGCACTATATTCTTTCTTCATTATAGCAATATATTCTTCCTTCATTATAGCAATATATTCTTCCTTCATTATAGCAATATATTCTTTCTTCATTATAGCAATATATTCTTCCTTCATTATAGCAATATATTCTTCCTTCATTATAGCAATATATACCGTTGATTACAGCAATATACGCTCTGTTGATTATAGCAATATATAATCTGTTGATTATAGCAATATATACTTTGCTGATTATAGCAATACATACTCTGTTGATTATAGCAATATAGTGGTACCTCGGGTTACGAACGCCTCAGGTCACGAACAATTCAGGTTATGAAAAACTTCAAATTTTTTTTGTCTCGGGTAACGAACAGTGCCTCGGGTTACGAACGAAGGCGAGATAGATAGAGAGAGAGAGAGAGAGAGAGAGAGAGAGAGAGAGAGAGAGAGAGAGAGAGAGAGAGAGAGAGAGAGAGAGCAAGGTGTAACGTTGGAGACAAACGATCGCATACAGTACAAACAGTACTACAGATGCGCTTGTGGATGTTCAGAATGAATAAAAAGACATTAAAGGAGGAGCAGTCGTCCAGATGAGGAGCCAGTGACCGTTTCAACTGCCAGGATTAAAGAAATTTGCAGCAAGTGGGCAGACGTGGAAGACTTCATTGTGAACCATCATCCAAACAAACTTGTTGCTACCAGGGCAGTGAACCTAATGAATGATAACGCGATGGCCCACTTCAGAAAGATTCTCCAGCAAAGGAAGCGACACATTTCCCTTGATAGTTTCTTGGTGCAGAGAGATTCCCAGTCGGCTGCCAAGAAACAGCGACAAGATACTCCTGAAACTAATGATTCAGAAAAACACAGAAAGTGACAAATCGTTTTCATGGTAATAAAGATAGACTAAATCTCTTTTTAGTTTACATTTAATTCATTTGGTTGGTTTCTTTCTCTTTATTTAATACGTGAAGTACACGTATTCTTAAAGTTTTGTCAGGTAAATGACCGGATGTTAATTTAAACAAAAAAGAACGATACTTTCATCTTGAAACGGATTGTCTTTATTTCATTGATTTCAGTGTTTCGGGTTACGAACGTTTCGGGTTACTAACCGAGTTCTGGAACGAATTAAGTTCGTAACCCGAGGTACCACTGTATACACTTTGTTGATTATAGCAATATAAACCTTTCGTTAAAGCATTCTATAGCGCTTATATAGCAATATACACTGTTGATTATAGCAATAATACTTTGTTGATAGTAGCAATACATACTCTGTTGATTATAACAATATATACTTTACTGATTGTAGTAATATAAACACTGTTGATTGCAGTAATATTGACTGTCATCTGAGACTGTGAATAACCTCGGTGTATTGCTGTGTGCCAGGTGATCAAGGACTACAAGCTGATGTTGATTGTACTGGTGCTGGTGCTCCTGGATGTGCTCATTCTGGTCACGTGGCAAATTGTTGACCCCTTTGATAAGGCGGTCAAACGATTATCACCGGAGGTAGGTAGCTTATATATCAGATCTCACCTGAGATAGATCATCATCTGAGGTAGGTTGTCACCTGGATAAATCATCACCTGAGATATATTATCATCCGAGGCAGTTTATCTATCACCTGAGATAATCACCTGAGGTAGATTATCACCTGAGGTAGATTATCACCTGAGATAGATTATCACCTGGGATAGATTATCACATGAGATAACCATATGAAGTATGTTATATTATCTGAAGTTACTAACCATCTAAGGTATATATGACCTGAGTTAAATTTATGTACGTGGTAGGTTTTTCATCTGAGATTGTTTTATCATTCCAGGTAGGTTTATTACCCAAATGAAAGACATACAATAATAATAACTATAATATAACCTGTTGTAGCTAGATGAATAAGATATTACCTGGTCTAGGTAGATGACTATAATATAACCTGTTGTAGGTAGATGACTAAAATATCGCCTGGTGTACGTAGATGAAGATATCACGTGGTCTATGTAGATGACTAAGATATCACCTGGTCTAGGTAGATGACTAAGAACACGTGTGCAACCAACCACACATCTGGAGTCCTGGTGTCTGGATTGACAGATCAACTACCTGACATGTGTGCAACCAACCACACATCTGGAGTTCTGGTGCCTGCAGGGACAGATCAACTACCTGACACGTGTGCAACTAACCACACATCTGGAGTCCTGGTGCCTGGATTGACAGATCAACTACCTGACATGTGTGCAACTAACCACACATCTGGAGTCCTGGTTCCTGCAGGGACAGATCAACTACCTGACACGTGTGCAACCAACCACACATCTGGAGTCCTGGTGCCTGCAGAGACAGATCAACTACCTGACACGTGTGCAACTAACCACACATCTGGAGTCCTGGTTCCTGCAGGGACAGATCAACTAGCTGACACGTGTGCAACCAACCACACATATGGAGTCCTGGTGTCTGGATTGACATATCAACTACCTGACACGTGTGCAACTAACCACACATCTAGAGTCCTGGTACCTGCAGGGACAGATCAATTACCTGACACGTGTGCAACCAACCACACATCTGGAGTCCTGGTGTCTGGATTGACAGATCAACTACCTGACACGTGTGCAACCAACCACACATCTGGAGTCCTGGTGCCTGCAGGGACAGATCAACTAGCTGACACGTGTGCAACCAACCACACATCTGGAGTCCTGGTGCCTGCAGAGACAGATCAACTACCTGACATGTGTGCAACTAACCACACATCTGGAGTCCTGGTTCCTGCAGGGACAGATCAACTACCTGACACGTGTGCAACCAACCACACATCTGGAGTCCTGGTGCCTGCAGGGACAGATCAACTACCTGACACGTGTGCATCTAACCACACATCTGGCGTCCTGGTTCCTGCAGGGACAGATCAACTACCTGACACGTGTGCAACTAACCACACATATGGAGTACTGGTGCCTGCAGGGACAGATCAATTACCTGACATGTGTGCAACCAACCACACATCTAGAGTCCTGGTTCCTGCAGGGACAGATCAGCTACCTGACACGTGTGCAACCAACCACACATCTGGAGTCATGGTGTCTGGATTGACAGATCAATTACCTGACATGTGTGCAACCAACCACACATCTGGAGTCCTGGTTCCTGCAGGGACAGATCAACTACGTGACACGTGTGCAACCAACCACACATCTGGAGTCCTGGTTCCTGCAGGGACAGATCAACTACCTGACACGTGTGCAACTAACCACACATCTGGAGTCCTGGTTCCTGCAGGGACAGATCAACTACCTGACACGTGTTCAACCAACCACACATATGGAGTCCTGGTGTCTGGAATGACAGATCAACTACCTGACACGTGTGCAACTAACCACACATCTAGAGTCCTGGTGCCTGCAGGGACAGATCAATTACCTGACACGTGTGCAACCAACCACACATCTGGAGTCCTGGTTCCTGCAGGGACAGATCAACTACCTGACACGTGTGCAACCAACCACACATCTGGAGTCCTGGTTCCTGCAGGGACAGATCAACTAGCTGACACATGTGCAACCAACCACACATCTGGAGTCCTGGTGCCTGCAGGGACAGATCAACTACCTGACACGTGTACAACCAACTACAATTCTGGAGTCCTGGTGCCTGGATTGACAGATCAACTACCTGACACGTGTGCAACCAACCACACATCTGGAGTCCTGGTTCCTGCAGGGACAGATCAACTACCTGACACGTGTGCAACCAACCACACATCTGGAGTCCTGGTTCCTGCAGGGACAGATAAACTAGCTGACACGTGTGCAACCAACCACACATCTGGAGTCCTGGTTCCTGCAGGGACAGATCAACTACCTGACACGTGTGCAACCAACCACACATCTGGAATCCTGGTGCCTGGATTGACAGATCAACTACCTGACATGTGTGCAACCAACTACAATTCTGGAGTCCTGGTGCCTGGATTGACAGATCAACTACCTGACACTTGTGCAACCAACACACATCTAGAGTCCTGTTTCCTGCAGGGACAGATCTACTACCTGACACGTGGGCAACCAACCACACATCTGGAGTCCTGGTGTCTGGATTGACAGATCAACTACCTGACACGTGTGCAACCAACCACACATCTGGAGTCCTGGTTCCTGCAGGGACAGATCAACTACCTGACACGTGTGCAACCAACCACACATCTGGAGTCCTGGTTCCTGCAGGGACAGATCAACTACCTGACACGTGTGCAACCAACCACACATCTGGAGTCCTGGTGCCTGCAGGGACAGATCAACTACCTGACACGTGTGCAACCAACCACACATCTGGAGTCCTGGTTCCTGCAGGGACAGATCAACTACCTGACACGTGTGCAACCAACCACACATCTGGAGTCCTGGTGCCTGGATTGACAGATCAACTACCTGACACGTGTACAACCAACTACAATTCTGGAGTCCTGGTGCCTGCAGGGACAGATCAACTACCTGACACGTGTGCAACGAACCACACATCTGGAGTCCTGGTTCCTGCAGGGACAGATCAACTACCTGACACGTGTGCAACCAACCACACATCTGGAGTCCTGGTTCCTGCAGGGACAGATCAACTACCTGACACGTGTGCAACCAACCACACATCTGGAGTCCTGGTTCCTGCAGGGACAGATCAACTACCTGACACGTGTGCAATCAACCACACATCTGGAGTCCTGGTGCCTGGATTGACAGATCAACTACCTGACATGTGTGCAACCAACTACAATTCTGGAGTCCTGATGCCTGGATTGACAGATCAACTACCTGACACGTGTGCAACCAACCACACATCTGGAGTCCTGGTTCCTGCAGGGACAGATCAACTACCTGACATGTGGGCAACAAACCACACATCTGGAGTCCTGGTGTCTGGATTGACAGATCAACTACCTGACACGTGTGCAACCAACCACACATCTGGAGTCCTGGTGCCTGGATTGACAGATCAACTACCTGACATGTGTGCAACCAACTACAATTCTGGAGTCCTGATGCCTGGATTGACAGATCAACTACCTGACACGTGTGCAACCAACCACACATCTGGAGTCCTGGTTCCTGCAGGGACAGATCAACTACCTGACACGTGGGCAACCAACCACACATCTGGAGTCCTGGTGTCTGGATTGACAGATCAACTACCTGACACGTGTGCAACTAACCACACATCTGGAGTCCTGGTTCCTGCAGGGACAGATCAACTACCTGACACGTGTGCAACCAACCACACATATGGAGTCCTTGTGTCTGGATTGACAGATCAACTACCTGACACGTGTGCAACTAACCACACATCTAGAGTCCTGGTGCCTGCAGGGACAGATCAATTACCTGACACGTGTGCAACCAACCACACATCTGGAGTCCTGGTTCCTGCAGGGACAGATCAACTACCTGACACGTGTGCAACCAACCACACATCTGGAGTCCTGGTTCCTGCAGGGACAGATCAACTAGCTGACACGTGTGCAACCAACCACACATCTGGAGTCCTGGTGCCTGCAGGGACAGATCAACTACCTGACATGTGTACAACCAACTACAATTCTGGAGTCCTGGTGCCTGGATTGACAGATCAACTACCTGACACGTGTGCAACCAACCACACATCTGGAGTCCTAGTTCCTGCAGGGACAGATCAACTACCTGACACGTGTGCAACCAACCACACATCTGGAGTCCTGGTTCCTGCAGGGACAGATCAACTAGCTGACACGTGTGCAACCAACCACACATCTGGAGTCCTAGTTCCTGCAGGGACAGATCAACTACCTGACACGTGTGCTACCAACCACACATCTGGAGTCCTTGTGCCTGGATTGACAGATCAACTACCTGACATGTGTGCAACCAACTACAATTCTGGAGTCCTGGTGCCTGGATTGACAGATCAACTACCTGACACTTGTGCAACCAACCACACATCTAGAGTCCTGGTTCCTGCAGGGACAGATCAACTACCTGACACGTGGGCAACCAACCACACATCTGGAGTCCTGGTGTCTGGATTGACAGATCAACTACCTGACACGTGTGCAACCAACCACACATCTGGAGTCCTGGTTCCTGCAGGGACAGATCAACTACCTGACACGTGTGCAACCAACCACACATCTGGAGTCCTGGTTCCTGCAGGGACAGATCAACTACCTGACACGTTTGCAACCAACCACACATCTGGAGTCCTGGTGCCTGCAGGGACAGATCAACTACCTGACACGTGTGCAACCAACAACACATCTGGAGTCCTGGTTCCTGCAGGGACAGATCAACTACCTGACACGTGTGCAACCAACCACACATCTGGAGTCCTGGTGCCTGGATTGACAGATCAACTACCTGACATGTGTACAACCAACTACAATTCTGGAGTCCTGGTGCCTGGATTGACAGATCAACTACCTGACACGTGTGCCACCAACCACACATCTGGAGTCCTGGTTCCTGCAAGGACAGATCAACTACCTGACACGTGGGCAACCAACCACACATCTGGAGTCCTGGTGTCTGGATTGACAGATCAACTACCTGACACGTGTGCAACCAACCACATATCTGGAGTCCTGGTTCCTGCAGGGACAGATCAACTACCTGACACGTGGGCAACCAACCACACATCTGGAGTCCTGGTGTCTGGATTGACAGATCAACTACCTGACAAGTGTGCAACCAACCACACATCTGGAGTCCTGGTTCCTGCAGGGACAGATCAACTACCTGACACGTGTGCAACTAACCACACATCTGGAGTCCTGGTTCCTGCAGGGACAGATCAACTACCTGACACGTGTGCAACCAACCACACATATGGAGTCCTGGTGTCTGGATTGATAGATCAACTACCTGACACGTGTGCAACTAACCACACATCTAGAGTCCTGGTGCCTGCAGGGACAGATCAACTACCTGACATGTGTGCAACCAACTACAATTCTGGAGTCCTTTTTCCTGCAGGGACAGATCAACTACCTGACATGTGTGCAACCAACCACACATCTGGAGTCCTGGTGCCTGGATTGACAGATCAACTACCTGACATGTGTGCAACCAACCACACATCTGGAGTCCTGGTGCCTGGATTGACAGATCAACTACCTGACATGTGTGCAACCAACTACAATTCTGGAGTACTGGTGCCTGCAGGGACAGATCAACTACCTGACTATTGTTTGACGGCATGACAGGGGACACGACTACAGAAACACTGCTTGATTTAATTGTTGCAAGAGTTAAGGGTCTTTGTCTAAGACCTGTTCGAATGTCATGGTTGGTTTTGTCTATATGTTCAAAAGATGAGATACTCTGTCTGTTGGTTGTGTCTGTCTGTGTAAGAGCTGATATAATGTGTCAAAGACATATATAATGCCAACTATAGTTTATCTGTTGGTATTGCAGGTGTATGTAGACTATGAGATCGTGCCCAAGCTGTACTACTGCTCCAGCAGTGGCATGGAGATCTGGCTGGGAGCGCTGTACGCCTACAAGGGGCTTCTGCTGGTGAGTGGCTGGGACGTGTGTACAGGGTACAAGGGGCTTCTGCTGGTGAGTGACTGGGACGTGTGTACAGGGTACAAACGGTTTCTGCTGGTGAGTGGATGGGACGAGTGTATATGGTACAAGGGGCTTCTTTTTTGGTGTGTGGATGGGACATGTGTACAGGGTACAACAGGTGACAGTTTGTGTCAACCTCTGTTAGTGAGTATATAGGACATGTGTACAGGGTAATGGTATAATCGAGGTAGGGGTATCCCCTATCAAAAGAGAAGTAAGGTGCCTCCTTCCCTCTGCAAGCCTACGGGACACCCTTGGGCAAAGCGGAGTACCCGTTTACACTCCCCCCCCCCCCCCCTCGATCAGGGCTACGTGAAGCCATGGGTGCAGGTGGGGGGATGAAGTTGAAGATCAGCCGACAGATAGTTGTAGGTTATGGTCTCCAGAGAGTCTTTTTTTTTTGGGGGGGGGGGGGGTTCGAGAAAATGGCTACGGTCATCGACCAGTATGGTCACTGCTAGGAAGGAAAGCAATGGCAAACTACCTTCTTTACAGATACCATGCTTTGCAACTACATTGAAAATCAGAGAAACGGCGTAAATGGGTGCTCCATTGGAGCAGCCTCGCCTGGTAGGGGTTGTCATGCGCACCAGGTGACTCCAGACCATCAGCTGGCGACTGAGTGCACAAGTGCAACAACAATGAATGTTTGAACTATGAGTCGGGATGGAAAATTTGATAACATTAACACAGAAATGAGAAGACTTAATATTAACATGTTAGGTATATGTGAGATCTAATGGAAAGGAATGTTACATAATCCATTCTGGCAGAGAGAAAACACGAGGGGTAGCAATTATAATGCATATACAGAGATCAAAATCGATCAAATGATATTGGACTGTGTCAGAATATTACTAGGAAAGTTAAGCGGCAGACCTTTTGATATCAGCATCAATGCAAACACACACACACTGACTAAAAGTCGTCTTCCTGCAGGCGTTTGGCTGTTTCCTGGCGTGGGAGACGAGGCACGTGAGTATACCGGCTCTCAACGACTCCAAGTACATCGGCATGTCTGTCTACAACGTGGTGATCATGTGCGTCTGCGGCGCGGCTGTATCATTCATCATCGAAGACAGGCCCACGGAGAGCTTCGTCATTATCGGCCTGTTCATCGTTTTCTGTACCACCATCACACTGTGCCTTGTTTTTCTGCCTAAGGTCAGGGTCGCCGGTGTTGTCACCATGACTTAACACATGTTATTTGGGTATTTGTTCCTCTGTGTTGTCATCATTACTTACACATGTTATCTGGGTGTTTATGCCTCTGTGTTGTCATCATTACTTACACATGTTATCTGGGTATTTGTTCCTCTGTGTTGTCATCATTACTTACATATGTTATCTGGGTATTTGTTCCTCTGTGTTGTCATCATTACTTACACATGTTATCTGGGTATGTGTTCCTCTGTGTTGTCATCATTACTTACATATGTTATCTGGCTATGTGTTCCTCTGTGTTGTCATCATTACTTACATATGTTATCTGGGTATTTGTTCCTCTGTGTTGTCATCATTACTTACACATGTTATCTGGGTATTTGTTCCCCTGTGTTGTCATCATTACTTACATATGTTATCTGGGTATTTGTTCCTCTGTGTTGTCATCATTACTTACATATGTTATCTGGGTATTTGTTCCTCTGTGTTGTCATCATTACTTACACATGCTATCTGGGTATTTGTTCCTCTGTGTTGTCATCATTACTTACATATGTTATCTGGGTATTTGTTCCTCTGTGTTGTCATCATTACTTACACATGTTATCTGGGTATTTGTTCCTCTGTGTTGTCATCATTACTTACACATGTTATCTGCGTGTTTATGCCTCTGTGTTGTCATCATTACTTACATATGTTATCTTGGAATGTTTGCGTGTGCTCTCAGTTTAACCCGACCTACTCCACACACGTGCTACCACTGCTACCAGTTGCTATTACTAATGAATTTCCCTATTACCAGTGTCCCTTGCCATCAGATGAACCCACTCCTACTTCTCCTTGTAATTTACATCCCTAAATCAAGGACGAGAAGTCAGCATTTAATTCCAACAGACCAGCGTACAGAACGAACCCCCTACATAGCTGTCAGAGAGGAAGTGTCCACCCATTACACCTCTCAGCGGGGCCGATCTCCAGTCCGTGTGAAACACACAGGGGTAATAACTCATTCAAGGGATACAAATCATTCAAATACATTACTAACAACAAGTGCCTGGCCAAATGTTGTGTGCTCTCACGCTATCCCGCTTGTCGCGATCTTCAGCAAAATGTATCAAATCGTAGGCTGTGAAGAATCTCCTCCTGTTGTCTTCCTCCCTGTCTGTATACCACACTGTGTTCCAGTTCTTCTCCTCCCAAAACGTAGTACACAACATGGCGGATCAACCCGCCAACACCAGTAGTGGAAGAGTTCAGTTTGACAAGAACACCAGCACGAGTGACACAAATGACGTTACGGTTAGAAATCCTTCGTTAGCACACAACAAGCCAACACTGAAACAACTTCATTACAATAAACATGAACTGTAAAATCGATAACGCGAGACAGAAGACACACAACAACGGTTGTAAGAAAGAGCTACGATGTGAGATGAGGTTGCTGGGACTGGAGTAAATAATTCAGATAGTACATCAACAACAACCAAAAAAAACCCAGACGTGGAATTAGTAAGCTCGACAAGAACACAATCACAGGTGGTAGAATGGATGTTGCTGTTAGAGCCTTTTTCAGCATACAACATGCAGACACTGATATCAACGACATCAATCTCTTTTATTTAGACAAGAGAGCACAGTGAATTTGCATGCACATGCCCAGTGAATTGTTTTGTCATAGCTATATGTGAAGGTCACAACTGACCAGTCTTGCTCATCCACAGATAGTTCAGTTGAAAAGAAACCCCAAGGGCGGTGAGCAGAGAGTGCGGGCCACTCTAGGACACTGCAGTAAAACCTCCAAGAAGTCGGAGTATTCGGTCCACAGGGAGAAGATGCGGGCCACACTGGAGGAGAACCGGAGGCTGAGGGGCTTTCTGGAGCAGGTGAGTGGCGTTCTGGAGCAGGTGGGGGAGGGGGAGGAGGAAGGAGGAAGGCATTCTGAAGTATGAGAGTGAGGGGGGGGGGCTTTCTGGAGCAGGCGAGGGGTTTTCTGGAGCAGTGGAAGACTTTCTGGAGCGTGGGCGGGGGGGGGGGGGAATTTCTTGCGCAAGTGAGAGGCTTTCAGGGGCAGTCGGGGGTGGGGGGGGGGGATTCTGGAGCAGTGGAAGACTTTCTTGAGCAGTGGGGGTGGGAATTTCTGGAGCAAGTGAGAGGTTTTCACGAGCAGTCAGGGTTGGGTGGCTTTCAGGAGCATGTAAGGGGCTTTCTAGAGCAGTGAGGGGTGGGACTTTCTGGCGCAGGTGAAGGGCTTTCTGGAGCAATGGTGGTCTTTCTGGAGCTGTGAGATGCTTTCTGGAGCAAGTGGGGGGGGGGGGGTTCTGGAGCTGGTTGGGGTCTTTCTGGAGCTGGTTGGGGTCTTTCTGGAGCAAGTGGGAGAATGTCTGGAGCAGGTGAAAGACTTTCTGTAGCAGGTGAGGGGCTCTCTTGGGCAGATGAAGGGCTTTCAGGAGCTGTGGCAGTCCTTCTGGAGCTGTGAGGGGCTTTCTGTAGCAAGTGGGGGTTATTTTGGAGCTGGTGGAGATTTTTCTGGAGCAAGTGGGGGGCTTTCTGGAGCAGGTGGGAGACTTTCTGGAGCAGGTGAGGGGGCTTTCTGGAGCGGGGAAGGGGGGGGGGGTCTTTCTGGAGCTGAGAGGAGCTTTCTGGAGCAAGTGGGGGATTTTCTGGAGCCGGTTGGGGACTTTCTGGAGCAGGGGAGGGGCTTTGTGGAGCAAGTGAGGGACTTTCTGGAGCAGGTGAGGGACTTTCTGGAGCAGGAGATAGGTCTTTCTGGAGCAGGAGATAGGTCTTTCTGGAGCAGGCGGGGGAGGGGGAAGGGGGAATGCATTCTGAAGCAGGAAAGAAGGGGGGGGGGCTTTCTAAAGTAGGCGAGGGGTTTTCTGGAGCAATGGAAGAATATCTGGAGCAGTGGGCGGGGAGGGGGAATTTCTGGAGCAAGTTGGGGCCTTTCTAGAGCAGGTGGGAGACTTTCTGGAGCAAGTAAGAGCTCTCAGGAGCAGATGAAGTGCTTTCAGAACAGTGGGGGTCCTTCTGGAGCTGTGAGGGCCTTTTTGGAGCAAGTATTGAATGTTTTGAAGCTGGTGAAGATTTTTCTGGAGCAAGTGGGGGACTTTCTGGAGCAGGTGGTAGACTTTCTGGAGCAAGTGAGGTGCTTTCTGGAGCACGTGAGCTTAAATGAGCATGTGAGCGGCTTTCTGGAGCAGGTGAGAGGCTTTCTGAAAGCTTGGAGAGGTTTTGTGGAGCAGGAGATGGTTTTTTTTTTTTAGCAGTGGGGGGGGGGGGGGGGGGTTCTTTCTGGAGCTGTGAGGAGCTTTATAGAGCAAGTTGGGGATTTTCTGGAGCTGGTGGGGGTTGGGGGGGGGAGTCCTATCTGGAGCAAGTGGGGGACTTTCTGGAATAGGTGGGGAACTTTCTGGAGCAGGTGAGGGGCTTTTTGGAGCAGGTGAGGGCCTTTCTCGAACAGGTGGTGGGCTTTCAGGAGCAATGGGGGTCTTTCTGGAGCTTGAGAGGCTTTTGAAAAGTTTCGAGGGGCTTTGTTGAGCAGGTGATGGTTTGTCTTGAGCGGTGAGGGGCTTTCTGGAGCAGGTGAGGGGCTTTCTGGAGCAGGTGAGGAGCTTTCTGAAAGGTTGGAGGGGGTTAGTTAGTTAGTTAGTCGACAGATCATCCTCATTGCACATCGAACCATTCAGTCGATAAGTGCTCGGATCCCCTCCTCAGCAAATCCCGCAGCGTGTAGCGGCTAACGACACCAGTTCTGTGTTGGTTTATAAGTCTTCTTTGGCTTCCCGCGTAGTGTTCTTGTTTGGCCACCCCTCTTTTAATTTGCTGTTCTCGCAGTCTGGCCATGGTTGTAGATTCACAGTCATCACTTGGTTCTCGCAAAAGTCTTACATCTCGTAGAGCATTCAGAATGGCAGCCTGGTCCATGGCGCGTCCGCCCTCCACAGTAGCGTTACCTGCGAGCTTGTCATCCCGCTCATTCCCTTGTACTCCCGCATGCCCAGGCACGAAGATGAAGCTAATCTTTGCCAGCCGAGACCGCTCCAGAGACAGCAACCAGTCTCTTCGGATCCCCCCCCCCCCATCTCTATCCTCTAGAGCAGAGGTGGGTAAACATTTTGTGCGGAGGGCCGCATTGACAAATGTAAAGCTATTGGCGGGCCGCATATATATATATATATATATATATATATATATATATATATATATATATATATATATATATATATATATATATATATATATATATATATATATATATATATATATATATATATAATGTCCATTTTGTTTAGAGCAACATTTCACAATAAGTAATTATTAATTATTTATAGGTTATTAAGCAGTATAAATAACTAATTATTGCTATTTTATTTTACTTATACACTTATCTATATATATAAAAGAGACTGTATGTATGTCCGTTCTTTATGCGTTCGCGAACGGACCATCCGATTGAGATGACATTTTCTACACGTTTTCTTTTCATTCCTGTGCAACTTTCTGTCATAGTTTTTTAGTTTTTTTTTCCGGCTACTTACTTACTAAAATTTAATATTTCATTTTTCATTATAATTTCTATATAGCAAGGGGACTTAACTCTAGAAAAGTTATTTCAAGGGGCATAACTGTTAATAACATTTCTATATACTTTATAGTCATATTGTTGCATCGTTTTCAAAGATTTATAAACTCTTTGTCTATAGTTATTTACAGGCATATGAGTTATAATAAATAATGATATAATCTTTAAGGCATTGTCAAAGTTTTCATAAAAATAATGCATAATGCATAACATTGTAACTCATCTTTTTATGCTGAAAGAAGTTATCTACAGTCATGTAGGTGATTAAAAACAGTTTTCATTAAAAATAATCGATGGTGTGTGGAAGGACATTCTTTTAAGTTACTGTGTGAATTTAATTAGATGCTCCCCGCCAGGAGCTGGGCGAAGCCACGCCGGGTCAGATAGATAGACAGACAGACAGACAGATAGTCGAGAACGGGAGCTTATATGACTACTTATATGAATTAAATGAGATGCTCCCCACCAGGGACTGGGTGAAGCCGGGCCGGCTCAGACAGACAGACAGATAGACAGACAGACAGACAGACAGACAGACAGACAGATAGTCGGGAACGAGAGCTTATATGACTACGTATATGAATTAAATGAGATGCTCCCCACCAGGGACTGGGTGAAGCCAGGCCGGGTCAGACAGACAGACAGACAGACAGACAGATAGTCGGGAACGGGAGCTTATATGACTACTTATATGAATTAAATGAGATGCTCCCACCAGGGACTGGGTGAAGCCGGGCCGGATCAGCCAGACAGACAGACAGACAGACAGACTGATAGATAGATAGATCCCCTCCAGGGACTGGGCGAAGCCGGGCCGGGTCAGCTAGTACATTATATTTGACAATATGGACAAAAACGTTTATAATTTGTTAACAAGATTTTACAACTTGTTATTTTAACAAATATTCTTTATTATCTATCAATGGCTTTAATTTAGACACAAACCGACTACATTGTCACTATCATTGTTAATTTCAAATGAGATGTATGTAACTGCTTGCACTTTTTGACAATATTCTTGAAATCTGGAGCAAGTTTACTTGTTAAAATTCGCATGACAGCATGCAAGTTGCTGTCCGACAATAAAGACCTATTCTTAGATTTGTTCATCTTCAAGCAAGAGAATGCTTGTTCACAAATGTATGTTCATCCAAATAATGATAACAGCTTAGCTGCAAAGTTTTTCAAGTTGGGAAATGATTCTTATGATAAAGATCCATAGAAATCCAGCAAACCATCTGACTTGAATTTCTCTTTGAGATCATGATCTGCTTGTAAGTCAAGCAGCTCCAAATGTATGTCCTCTGTGGTTGTATCAGCTTCTGCACTAAAAGGGAAACTGCGAATATTGAACTGTGGCTCTAAGTTCTTGAAATCATGGAATCTCCATCCAAATTCTTCAATCAATGCATCTAATTGGGCTTTGTACTTTTCAGTCATTTCACCAGAAATGGTCTCTTGTTTCAGCAAAGGGAAGTGACAAAATCTTTTTTCAGTTGCTTGTCTGGAGAACAGTGAGAGTTTTGCCTGAAATGATTTTACATGCACGTACAATTCATGTGCAAACACACCATTGCCCTGAAGTTTGACATTCAGTTCATTTAACTTTTCCATAATTTCAATGACAAACATGAAGTCTAACTTCCACTCTTTATTGACAATGTTAGTATTAAAGTCTCATTCAATGCCCTTCATCTCTGGGAACATCACTATTTCTTCTATGAGTTCCCACACTCTCCTCTACACCTTGCCGAGACTTAGCCATCGAACACTTCGGAATGTTCAGTTTCCAAATCGTCAAGTAATGCCTTGAACTGTCTGCAGTTAAGTCATCTTGATCTGATGAGGTTGATGACACTGACAACTGGGTCAATAACATGCTTGATATTCAAAACAGTTTTACACACGCAGTGAAGTGGTAGTAATGTGTGGTCTGGATATTCTGCTTTAAGCTTATCACTTATAAACTTTACCAGACCTACATTTTTTCCAGCCAAAGCACAAGCTCCGTCAGTTTTAACACGCTATCTTGTTCCAAAAATACCCAGTTCTTTCAATACAGTTAGTAAAAGCATTGGATATATCATGGTCACTCAGTAACTCGTCAGTGAGTTTGAAAGAAGTGTTTATTCCACGTATAAATATCAATAATTGGACAGTATCATGTACATCGGTACTCTCATCCAATGCAAGAGAGTACCTGTCACGAAAAATAAACTTGTTAGTTTCGATCGATAACAAACAAGACCCGACGTTCGTCTGCAAAAACAGGCAACCCTTTGATGTTGTATAGACTGAGAAAAATAAGTCGCGTCAAGATGTCTACACACGGTCGGCATTTTGTTATGGTGTGGGTTGTTCGAGAAACGAAGAATAACGCCAGACGGCTGCCACGGCGGTTGTTAGCCTTTGAAGTGGTAGACGGAATGTCTGGCCAGACGTCGGATGGAGTCTTGTGATGTGGAGAAGGTCTCTAGATCACAGACAGGAGACAATTTTCCAGATGAAAGGGGACACCAGTCAGATGTTCACATTGAGTTGGGAAAAAGAAAGAGAAAAACAACTTCTCGACGCCGATGCGTCTAGACTTTTTGGTGACGTCACTCAAGCTCGATATAAAACCCGTTGCGGTAAACAAGTGGAGTTAGTCGACCAAGATTTCTGAAGTTTGAAGGATCGGTGCAGTTTCCGAGTTGTGTTCAATTAAAGAAACTATAGTGTCAAATTGTTGATATTTATCGGCGGACATAGATCCAGTCTGTGATTGCATAGTTTCAATCAGCAACCGGAATAGGCATATGGTAGGCTATTAATCATATCTAACTTAGAGTATGATTAGGAATAGAGTACAGTACTGTGCGGTGATGTAATGTATTATAGGTGTGGTGATAGAATGTTCTATAAGTGCGGAGCTAGAAAGTATCGTAGGAGCGTCGGCACTAGTATCCTATTGTGTGGCTTTAACTAGCTTGTGTGATATATCATTTTACTCAGGGAGTTGAGGACAATGTAGTGGGATAATAATTAGAGAGATTGAGGATGGTTGGGAGGGAGGAGGGGAATGTGAAATGGTAGGATCTTCCAGTAGGGCATCTGCTGGGTTTCTACCCGTTCCTTTATTCTTTCCTGGTATTGCCATGTCTCAGACCATGTGATGAGCTATTTGGCCATATGGCAGAGATCGGATCTCTGTTGTAGATCTGAGTGCTGCTATTGGCCTACACTCACCTAATACCGACCAGGATTGAGTTGCTCTCACCATAGTATTCTCTACTCAACAGGTTCCATGTAGGTGTGCTATGATATTCAACAGTGAAGCTAGAACACAGTTTAGAAGTTGATGGCTCAGGATTTGAAGACAGAAGTTGCCGAGAGGCCTCTACATTGGGCTTATACCCAAGTTGGTTTGCGGAAACCTGGCTTCTGCTGAACAGGACAGGCTGATGATACTTATGTTTAGCAAGTGATAGTTGTATCACTGAACAGTCAGAACATTATATATATATATATATATATATATATATATATATATATATATATATATATATATATATATATATATATATATACACAACACTGATACCAGGAACATTCATATAAATTTATAGAAATACCTGGAACATTCAGATTGTGGTGTTAATATGGGGAATCTTTACAACCAGTGACACTAGATCAATTAAGATTTCCCAAGTAACAGTGACAATAGTGTTAGAATTCTCTGAGTAACAAACAGTTAATAACAGAGGAAATTCATAGTGTGAATTAGATTGAAGACTCTCATTAGACAATGTTTGTCATGGATGTCCAAACATCTGGATGCCTCGAGAGATAGCGGAGAAACTCTTCACGTGACCGGAGAAGCATCACCTCGGTGAGGTTGTTTGTCTGTAATACATGGTGCTAGTGTGTTCTCAGCACAGTGATGAGAATGACTATACTCCTGAACACTGATCTGAGTCTATATACTCCTTAGAATATACGTCACACATTCTACACATTATACACACACACACACTTCTCCTACATATACTCTTTGCTTTAATAAATTTCTTGTTTTTATTTGTTGAAGCTAGAGTTGTCAAGTATGTTATGTTGGGGAAGAATGAGAGGGGGCATGATCCAGGGGTGATTAAGAGTGAGAAGAAGGTGTCTTCAGATTGAGGGAGTGTTGTGGACGGAGTTTGCTGGATATCTCCAGGATAGTGATATTGAATTAAAATAAATGTGGGTGTTGATTCCCCTCATTCCAGGGACGACACTAAAGTAGTAAAGAAGAACAAATAACTACTACGACATTCTTTACTTACGACAGTACCACAAAAATTGTTTACTTGCATCTTGAAGTTTATGCATCAAATTGTCACTTATCTTGTCAACACGTCTGGCCACAGTTCTCCTTGATAAAGTAATGTTGTCAAATCTTTTTGTTTTTTGTTTTTTTGTTTTGTTCTCGGCACATAATGTTTGCTGCATCTAGCAAACATTCCTTGATGAACTCGCCATCAGAAAATGGCTTGTTCTATTTTACAATTCTGTGTGGCAGCACAAGACTAGCAGCATTCAGTTGCAGCATCTTGAATTGAAGACTGTTTAGTGAAAACAGTTTGCTGTTTCTCCAAATTTTTCACCAACTCAAGGCATTTACTTTCCCTCCCTTCGGTTGTTAAATTGTATCCGAAATCGGAATGTTTTGTTTGATAATGTCTTTTTAAATTGTACTCCTTGAAGACAGCCACTGACTCACGACACAACAAGCAAACTGATTTGCTGCCAACTTTTATAAAACAGTACCTTGTTGTCCATTCATCATTTAAAACACGGCATTCATCTTCAATCTTACGTTTCTTATTGACACTCACTTATTTAATAAAATTCGAACAGTTAGAATTGTAAAAAACTTTAAAACGGAAATGAAACAAAACCTACTTCCGGCTGTGTGTGAAAATTAAATATTCGGAAAACAAATAGTAATCTCAGAATAAATTTCAGAAATATAGCAAGACTACTTCAACAAATAAATTAATTTGAACATTGTAAATGTGAAAATAAATTATAACAGCAAAAAACTTTTAAATTTAATATTTTCTTGCAAAATAAATTATTTTAGTCACCGGAGAAATATATGTTTTTCATAAAATCATCCTTATTAAATTTTTACATGTCGGTAAATATTTATCTATATAAAAATCGATAAATTCGCATTTTAACATTACATGGTTCCAAATGTTGCTATATGTAGCCAGGGGCCGGGTTGGGGTGAGCGCTCCCATACCAATGCCCAACCTTGCCTAAATACCCTAATGGCTTGTGCATTCATCACCTATGCAGCAAAATTCCAACTCCTGGCCTTCTCGTGGCGGAACTGTTTTAACTTACAGGAGAAGGGGCGACGGCGAGTCACTGGCGCCGAGAAATATCCAGTACGCTCTAGATGTGTATGCACGTACATGCATACGCAGAAATGTGTGTGCGTGCCTACACACCTAAACTCGAGTAAGACCACGGTCTGCTCTAGCAAAGGAAAGGTGCTGAATACGGAGGCAACCAGCCAGGAGGCGCACCACAGTAGTCAGGATGGCACCAATCACGCATAATGAAATATGTCGACTACTGATAAATTTTACGGTGCTCTCCCTGCTTTGCAGGTGCTGTGCCGGGCCATATGCCTCGAAAGGGCCTAACCACAGCTACTGGAGGTCCTTCTCAGATGTCCTGTGGAGCCAGGGGACCTCAGAATATAGCGTCTGACCATAACAAACAAAGACTAAAGCTAATACACTGGAATGCGCAGAGATTCAGCAACAAAACAATAGAACTAGAAAACATCTTGGACCAAGAAAAGGTAAGCGTATGTTGCTTGCAAGAAACTCACCTCAACGAAAACGAAATGATGTCTTGAAAATTGCCAGTACTAAGGACACTACTTTCTGAACTTAGCAGCCAGCATAAGGTCATCATACAGTGGATGCCATCCCACTGAGGAGTGCTCGGAAACGACAGAACTGATCGATTGGCTAAGGAAGGGGCCTGATGTGCCCGTTACATACCACCAAAAAGAAAAAATTGATCAAATCAGTCAGAAGGCCACCAAAACCTGCTCAAGACGACTATCACGTTATGGACAGACCAGAACAAGTCATTACTCTGCGCCTCGGAACAGGACACAATAGATTACGCAACCACATACATACAAGATTCAAGATTGGTGAATCAGCCATTTGCATATGTGGATTATTGTCGCAGACCGCAGAGCACATACTTAAAGACTGCCCAAATTACAACATGTCTAGTCAAACCTTCAGGCCTAGAGAGACGATAGTGGAAGGTAAACTATGGACTGCTGAGTGAACTAAAAAGGACAGTTAAATTCATACAAGAGGCAACATTACAGTTATAGACATATTTAAGGCGAACGAAAGAAGAAGAAGAAGCACTACATTAGAAAGGTCAAGGACTTTTTACAAAAATAGATAATTAGAAAGAAATGTTATTAAAAATGTTAAAACAATTATAACGGTACATGAAATTCTTTAAAATTCAACAAAATAACTTAAAAACGAAGTAAAAATTGTTATTCCTAAATGCCCTCGCGGGCCGCATAAAATCAGTTGGCGGGCCGTAGTTTGCCCACCCCTGCTCTAGAGCATATTCATTGAGTCGCTAAGGAAACATGCCCTAGTGAATGTCTGTGTCTCGAGCCATGTTATTGCTTTAATTACTGCCATGACTTCCACAGTCAGGCTACTTGTGGTCTCAGCAAAAGCACCAGAGTCCTCCTTCACAGTTCTCCCTCCGGCCTGAGCCGTACAGGCCCATGAGCTTCTCACATGTCGGACGACCGACCCATCTGTGTAAATTACAGCATCACCGTCTAGAGAATTCTCGAAAACCAACGCTTGTACTTCCGCCTCCACAGCTGCCCGGTTTTCTTGTCTGCATTTTCTGTCTAGTTGGATGCAAACCGAAAAGGATGTGCAGAAACCTGTTGGCACTTGTACCCACTCCTCGCCAGGTTCTAAGTCCTCAAGTGAACACACCTGTTGAAGAATGTCTTCGGCTTGACCCATCCACGACCGTCCTCTTTTTAACCTGCTGCCCTTCACCTTCATAATTTCACTATGCAGTGGATGTTGTGTGTTTGCGTTAACTCTGAGGTAGGCGCGAGCTCTGCAGACTTGTATTCTGTCTTCAATGGTTGGAAAATCAAGAAGGTAGCGCATCGCCCTGCATGCTGTATCTCTTGTACATCCAAGAATAATGCGCATAGCTTCATTCTGTATCCTTCCCATCCTTCCTGTCTGCTTACGGCTGAGATCAGGATTGCCATCGCATACTCAAAAACAGACATCACCAGCCCTTCGTATAGAAGACATAGATGGCGCTGCTCACAGTTTGCTGCCGCCATCACCCGCATCGCAGCCAACCCCCGCTTGGCCTTTGTTATTACCTGGTCTATGTGCTCATTATAAGCAAGGCTTCGATCAAACCGTATCGCCAGGTAATTCATTGCCTGCGTTCTTTCCACCGTCTCTGAACACAGCTTTACAGTTGGAGTGTTGGAGTGTTGACAATATGATTATTCAACGAGAACTAGGGGTTGGAGGGGGTATCTTTCTTGAACATGTGGGGGATGGGGGTGTTATTTCTGGAGCAGGTTTGGGGGGATGTTTTTGGAGCAGGTTGGGGGAGGGAGTTCTGGAGAAGGGAAGGGGGCGGGGTTCTCCACCAGTAGTCAAGTAAGGTTGGTGTCTGTGTCTGTCACCTCGGCAGTGAACGCAGTTTCATAATGCCAGATGTGACGTCAGCCGCAGGAGAGGTGGGAGCAGTTGGCTGGACGTTGATTTTGACAGCAGCATGGATCCTCAGTCTTTCAGCAGGTGGTGGATGATTGCGACGTCTTGTAAAAGACATGAAAATAGCTTTTCCATCCATGTAAGCTATATCCCGGTCTCATTACTGACCCAGATATGTGAAATATGTGGTATAAAGTGTTTGAGAGATGATTGTAAGCAAATGTTAAAGATGGGTATAAAGTGTTTGAGAGATGTATGTAAGCAAATGTTAGACATGTGGTATAAAGTGTATGGCAGATGTATGTAAGCATGCGTTAGAGATGTGGTATAAAGTGTATGACAGATGTATGTTAGCAAATGTTAGACATGTGGTATAAAATGTATGACAGATATATAAAAGTAAATACTAGAGATGTGCAGACAGTATGACCCCGGAATTGTGTGTATAATACGTGGAAGGAGGCAGCTTAACATCTCCGTTAGTTGCATCTTTTTGACAGAAAGCCAATGAGCTTGAGAACCTTCTGGAACAGCTGGGTGATGATGTCATCAAGGATGGTGCTGGGCTGCAGTCAGGTCTACTGCACAAGACAGTCCTTGACCTCCGACACACCAAGGGGTCTCCAGCCAAGATGTCCCTCAAATGTGAGTGCCACAGTTAACTTGTGTGTGCTGGTTGTCCTCAGCTATGAGCGTCACACAGAACAGGTGTGTATGTGTATGTGAGTGTGTGTGTGTGTGTGTGTGTGTGTGTGTGTGTGTGTGTGTGTGTGTGGATTGCCCTTAAACGTTAGTCCCACACAGAACAAGCGTGGGCTGGTTATCCCCACTAAGCCCACTACAACCAATAGTAACCGTCGCCTTTAGTTTTTACTTTTTTAAGGTTTTCATTTGAAGAGCTGTAACTCGTAACCCGAATCCGTACCCCCAAACCTGTGTCTGATGATACTGTTTAAGTCATACCCACTACAATCAATAAGAACCGCCATCTTTAACTGTTAATATTTATAATTCAAAAACATTTGAAGGCCGAATGTAGTAATGTCCTCTTAACGAGGAGAAACCGGAAGTAGTTATCTGTTTTAGCCCGGGAATATTTGAATCTTGAGGCTTGCCTTTGTGACGTTTTCTTAATTTTCTAGTGGCGTCACAAAAGCGCAAAGAAGGAAAACAATTGAAGGGCGGCTTCTCATTGTCGGCAAACGTGCCTATATTACTACCGACAATGAGCTGTTTCCATCTCCAGCATACTGTGCTTCCGAATTTGAATGTACATCAAGTTACTCTGAGGGCAGCGCGACTACCTGTGTCTACCTGAGTGATGAGCCTACACCTGCCAGTAGCCTTCTCAAGCACAAGTTCAACAATAGCAGGCTCTACTCGGAGGCCATCGAGATGGCAGGTATCAGGTGAGTGTCTAGTGTACACCTGGGGTAGATGATAGGTATCAGGTGAGTGTGTCTAGTGTACACCTGGGGTAGATGATAGGTATCAGGTGAGAGTGTCTAGTGTATACCCGAGGTAGATGATAGGTATCATGTGTGTCCAGTGTACACCTAGGGTAGATGGCGGGTAATGGGTGAATGTGTCTAGTGTACATCTGGGGGTAGATGGCGGGTATCATTTGAGTGTGTCTTGTGTTCACCTGGGGTAGATGGCGAGTATTATTTGAGTGTGTCTTGTGTTTACCTGGTGTAGATGGCGGGTATTATTTGAGTGTGCCTAGTCTATACTAGGGGTAGATGGCTAGTAATAGGTGAGTGTGTCTAGTCTATACCTGAGATAGATGACGGGTAATAGGTGAGTGTGCCTAGTCTATACCTGGGGTAGATGACGGGTAATAGGTGAGTGTGCCTAGTCTATACCTGGGGTAGATGACGGGTAATAGGTGAGTGTTTATAGTATACACATGGGGTAGATGGCGGATATCATTTGAATGTGCCTAGTCTATACCAGAGGTAGATGGTGGGTATCAGGTGAGTGTTGGGTGTATCTAGTGTACACCTAGGGTAGATGGCGAGTATCAGGTGAGTGTATCTAGTGTACACCTGGGGTAGATGGTTGGTCTTAAGTGGGTGTGTCAAGTGTAAACCTGGTGTAGATGACGGGTATCAGGTGAGTGTGTATAGTGTACACCTGTGGTAGATGGCGGGTATCATTTGAGTGTGTCTAGTGTACACCTGTGGTAGATGGCGGGTATCAGGTGAGTGTATCTAGTGTACACCTGGGATAGATGGCGGGTATAAGGTGAGTGTATCTAGTGTAAACCTGGGGTAGATGGGGGTCTCAGGTGAGTGTGTCTAGTGTACACCTGGGGTAGATGGTGGGTCTCAGGTGAGTGTGTCTAGTCTACACCCTTCAGGTATCAGGTGAGTGTGTCTAGTGAACACCTGGGGTGGATGACGGATATCATTTGAGTGTGTCTATTGTACACCTGGGGTAGATGGCGGGTATCATTTGAGTATGTCTAGTCTATACCTGGGGTACATGGCGGGTATTAGGAGAGTGTGTCTAGTCTATACCTGGGATAGATGGCAGGTATTATGTGAGTGTCTAGTGTACACCTGAGGTAGATGGCGGGTTGTTGTTTTTTTGAGGTAGATGGAGGGTACCATTTGAGTGTGACTAGTCTATGCCTACCGTCTCCGTGGCGATAGCGTTCCGGACGCGATTCGTAATGCCGCTTACCCGCGTTCGAAACGCAGCAGTGACAGATTTGGCAGCAGACCGCTTCTCGCTGTTTTAACGTGTTGGTATGGGAGCCGGTCGTTCAGAAAACAATGGCAAATTGCTGAACGTAAAACTAGCCAAGACATCAACAACAGCAATAAAATGCTGATGTTGACTGCAACGTTCTGTAAAGGATATGCGACTTTAAAAAAAGTCTATACCTGCGGTAGATGGCGGGTATCAGGTGAGTGTTTAACTTTACACATCAAGTTTAACACTGGACATCAGGTTTAACGCTAGAAAGTGTTTACCGGCCAATCAGGTTACATGCTAGACATTGTGTACTGACCAGCAAGGTTAACTCCAAATATTGTGTACTGACCATCAAGTTTAACGCAAGACATTGTTTACTGGTCATCAGGTTTAACGCTAGAAAAAATTCACTGACCATACCTCCAGCATCAGAAGATGAGGTTGAAGATGACCCATTTGGCGGGGTCTACCTGGGACCCAGTGACTCACCAACACACGTGCAGGATACTGATGGGTAGAGTATTTGTGTGTGTCTGAAGGGCATCTGTGTGTGTTTCGTGTTTATTTGTCCACTTGTATATTCTTGTTTGCTTGGTTTATTTAATTTTTATGTTTTAAATGTTTATGTTTTGTATATTTATGTTTTATAAGTTTGTGTTTTATATGTTTGTGTTTTATATGTCTATGTTTTATATGTTTATGCTTGATATCTTTATGTTTGATATCTTTATGTTTTATATGTTTATGTTTGACATGTTTATGTGTTTGTTATGTATGTTTGTTGTTTGTGTTACACACACACACACACACAAACACACACACAGACACACACACACACACGCACACACACACACACGTCATTATTGTAAGAATCAGTGGCATTATAGTAAATAAACATGGACACAGAATCAGCTAGAAAATAGACATTGGACACACAGTGACATAGGCAATCAAACAACGGAGAAACGTGGACAATGAACCCAGAGAGACATGGACGATGAACCCAGAGAGACATGAACAATGAACCCAGAGAGACATGGACAATGAACCCAGAGAGACATGGACAATGAACACAGAGGCATGGACAATGAACACACTGAGACATGGACAATGAACACAGAGACATGGACAATGAACACACAGAGACATGGACAATGAACACACAGAAACATGGACAATGAACACAGAGACATGGACAATGAACGCACATAGACATGGACAATGAACACAGAGTCATGGACAATGAACGCACAGGGACATGGACAATGAACGCACAGAGACATGGACAATGAACGCACAGGGACATGGACAATGAACGCACAGGGACATGGACAATGAACGCACAGGGACATGGACAATGAACACAGAGACATGGACAATGAACGCACAGGGACATGGACAATGAACACAGGGACATGGACAATGAACGCACAGGGACATGGACAATGAACGCACAGGGACATGGACAATGAACGCACAGAGACATGAGCGATGAGCAGACAGAGACATGGATAATGAACGCACAGAGACATGGACAATGAACGCACAGAGACATGGACAATGAACGCACAGATACATGGACGATGAGGTAACAGAGACGTGGACAATGAGCAGACAGAGACATAGACAATGGATACATGGACAATGAGTAAACTGCTGGAAAACAAAATAGGAAACTACTAAAATGTAGCTGTGAAAAACATAATAGAAAGAAAGCAAGTGAGACAGACAGACAGACAGACAGACAGACAGACAGACGTTCTAACTATGGTGGAAATAAATAAAACGTTAACGTGCTGAATGGTTTGGCCAGTGGCACGATCGGGACAAAGCCATAGACCGGATCTGAACTGTTGTTGATGTTGATCGTGGAAGATGGAGGGCTATGACTGCCCGTGCTGATCGGCATGGAAATACTGCGAGGCTAACAGAGGGTGTCACAAATAATTGTCTGGAGTCGCCGAGTTACAGTCAACAGTGTCCGTTAAAGAAGGGGGTGATGAGGCAGGTGGGGTTGTATGGATGAATGCAACAGCTGGAGTTGTATGGGGGAATGTAAGAGCTGGGGTTGTATGGGTGAATGTGACAGCTGGGGTTGTGTGGGTGAATGTAAGAACTGGGGTTGTATGGTGAATGTAACAGCTGGGGTTGTATGGTGAATGTAACAGCTGGGGTTTTATGGGTAAATGTAACTGCCGGGGTTGTATGAGTGAATGTAACAGCTGGGGTTGTATGGGTGAATGTAACAGCTGGGGTTGTATAGGTGAATGTAACAGCTGGTGTTGTATGAGTGAATGTAACAGCTGGGGTTGTATGGGTGAATGTAACAGCTGGGGTTGTATAGGTGAATGTAACAGCTGGTGTTGTATGAGTGAATGTAACAGCTGGGGTTGTATGGGTGAATGTAACAACTGGGGTTGTATGGTGAATGTAACAGCTGGGGTTATAAGGGTGAATGTAACAGCTGGGGTTGTATGGTGAATGTAACAGCTGGGGTTATAAGGGTGAATGTAACAGCTGGGGTTATAAGGGTGAATGTAACAGCTGGGGTTATAAGGGTGAATGTAACAGCTGGGGTTATAAGGGTGAATGTAACAGCTGGGGTTGTATGGGTGAATGTAACAACTGGGGTTGTATGGTGAATGTAACAGCTGGTGTTATAAGGGTGAATGTAACAGCTGGGGTTATAAGGGTGAATGTAACAGCTGGGGTTATAAGGGTGAATGTAACAGCTGGGGTTGTATGGGTGAATGTAACAACTGGGGTTGTATGGTGAATGTAACAGCTGGGGTTATAAGGGTGAATGTAACAGCTGGGGTTGTATGAGTGAATGTAACGGCTGGGGTTATAAGGGTGAATGTAACAGCTGGGGTTGTATGGGTGAATGTAACAACTGGGGTTGTATGGTGAATGTAACAGCTGGGGTTATAAGGGTGAATGTAACAGCTGGGGTTGTATGGGTGAATGTAACAACTGGGGTTATAAGGGTGAATGTAACAGCACAGACAGACGGACATAATTAAAGTACTCTGGACATTGGTGGCAACGGTGATGAAGGAGGAAGAGAGGAGGGGAAGGGAAGAAGGAGAAAAGAAGGAGGGAGTAGGGTTAAAAAGACGAAGAAGAGGAAGAGGATAGTAAGAGGAGAAAAGACAGAAGAAGGCGAAGAAGAACAAGATGCTAAAGAAGAGGAAAAAGAAGTTGCTGAAGACGAATAATGGGGTAGAAAAAGACAAAGGAGGTAGAAGAGAAGAGAAAGGCGGAAGAAAACAAAGACTTACAATGTTCTGATCAAGTGTCTAATTAAGCTGTAAGAATATCTTATGTAGGGAATATTCTCGAAAGCTAGAAAGAGGAATCTTTAAAAGTTGAGAGAGAGAGAGAGAGAGAGAGAGAGAGAGAGAGAGAGAGAGAGAGAGAGAGAGAGAGAGAGAGAGAGCGAGAGAGACAGAGACAGAGACAGACAGAGAGAGAGACAGAGAGAGACAGAGACAGAGACAGAGACAGAGAGAGAGACACAGAGAGAGCGCGAGAGAGAGAGACCCACACCCACCTTCCCCCCTACACACACACAAACTAATACACAATAATACCCGACAGGGATGAGTGTGTAGCGGAGAGGGAACCCCTGATGTTCAACCCCGCCAACAGTCCGCTGATGGCACCCGGACCAGAAAGTGCCACGTCCGGAGACTTTCTCCCGGACAACTGTACCGGAGCAGCAGGTTTGGTGGCCACATTTGGTAGCACGGAAACTAACACAGGAGCTCTTGTATGTAGCATGCGTGTTTGCCTTGTTGCATGACTTGACGTGTGCTCTCGTTGTCCTCCAACAGGTTGCAGACAATAATGGAATCTTATGTTGGTGTTCTTGTTGGTTAGCTTTACAATAAGTGCCTCATAGAGAGGCAATCAAAGACAACTAACTACTCACTGAGGTACATATGTATGTGTACTCTATGCCGGTCCATTTACATGGACAGCACGGAACAACAATTAGAAAGTGAAACAGTAGAACACATTCATAAATGGATTAGAAAGCTAACACTAGAACATTCTGGCAATCTGACCAACCCTAGCAGCAGGAAGGTACCACGTTCTTCAATAGTTAATTGCATATCCTTTACGGGACGTAGCAGTCAACACCAACCTGCGTTTGGCTGTTCGTGATTCCTGGGCAAGTTTACTTTCCATAGTTTGCCAATGCTTTCTGAACGACCGGCATCCATACCATTTCATAAAAAACCAACGTACGGCGGTCTGCTGCCAAATCGCCCGTCCGTAAAACCTTCGCCACGGAGCAGGCGTTCTTCAATAGCACGCCATCTATAATACAATTTGGCATGTGGCAGACAAGCGATTTCAGTGAGCTTTTGGCCACGCAAATCTCATCCTCTGAAGATAAGGACGGAGCGCGCATGAGCATGCCCCGAGTGCTGTGACGCCGTTTCTTGACCCAGCTCTACTAAACTCAACCAACAGTTACTGAGAGCTGTCGAGGCGTCTGCTATTCATACGGACATATCAGAATTATGCAAACAAAAAGACATGACAGTCTCTTTAACACCCCCATGGTGATAATGAAATATGTGACAATGTGTTCCGTGTTTGTCAGATGAAAGGATTCACACGTTGCATTATTATAGGTTGTATTATTTCTACAGTAAGTACCGGGCGAGGTACAGCGAAATATGACTGGCAATAACCTGTGAAATCTATTGTTTGTGTCTTCTTGATTGGAGTTCACCAGAGGAAAACACTGTTTGGAATTAACTCTTTCTGTCTGACTCTTCGCTTACATTAACCAATAATATCCACGCTGCTATATCGTCACTTTCCGCTACAGGCAGTGTTCACTTTAAATCAATTGCTCAAAACAATCATTACATTAACGTTGTATCATCATCATCATCATCATCATCATGTGCCATGCCAACCAGCATTGGCGGCGAGGGTTGGCTTGTTCCCACTACACCACGTGGCCAAACTATCTCTTTCCCTGGCTCTGTTCTCATACATTTTGCCAGTTGTCACTTTGTTTTTAGGTCTATTTCTCCACAACATTGTGCATATCTGCTTCTCATTTCTCTGATCAGTTTACGGCTTACGGTGTTATTTATCTGCTTCTCATTTCTCTGATCAGCTTACGGTGTTATTTATCTGCTTCTCATTTCTCTGATCAGTTTACGGTGTTATTTATCTGCTTCCAATTTCTCTGATCAGTTTACGGTGTTATTTATCTGCTTCCAATTTCTCTGATCAGTTTACGGTGTTATTTATCTGCTTCCAATTTCTCTGATCAGTTTACGGTGTTATTTATCTGCTTCCAATTTCTCTGATCAGTTTACGGTGTTATTTATCTGCTTCTCATTTCTCTGATCAGTTTACGGTGTTATTCATCTGCTTCTCATTTCTCTGATCAGTTTACCGTGTTATGTATCAGCTTCTCATTTCTCTGATCAGTTTACGGTGTTATGTATCAGCTTCTCATTTCTCTGATCAGTTTACGGTGTTATGTATCAGCTTCTCATTTCTCTGATCAGTTTACGGTGTTATTTATCTGCTTCCAATTTCTCTGATCAGTTTACGGTGTTATGTATCAGCTTCTCATTTCTCTGATCAGTTTACGGTGTTATGTATCAGCTTCTCATTTCTCTGATCAGTTTACGGTGTTCTTTAAATGCTTCCAATTTCTCTGATCAGTTTACGGTGTTCTTTATCTGCTTCTCATTTCTCTGATCAGTTTACGGGTGTTATTTATCAGCTTCTCATTTCTCTTATCAGCTTACGGTTTTTTTTATTTGTTACTCATTTATCTGATCAGCTTACGGTGTTCTTTATCTGCTTCTCATTTCTCTGATCAGTTTACGGTTCTCGTCTGTTTCTGGAAGGACTACTCGTTGGTTGTTCTATCTATCCATGGGGCTCTTTACATGTTCCCCAGTAACATTTCCACTGACGTTAGATGTTTCTCAGCTTGTCTGCTTATTGTCTGTGTGTTACGCACATGTAACAGTATAAGTTCTGTATAGCTCGTCATTTTCTCACCTGCATTTGACAGCTTTATATTGGTGTATTTTCCATACCTTTGTCACAGGGATGTTTATTTTAATCTCTACAAGGCAACTCCCACTAGACCTGTGGTTCTCAACCTTTTTTGGCCCATGCACCCCTTCACCATATGTTCAAAATATAATTCCCCCCCCCCCCTTCCGTATTTCCTCCCTATAAATCCCCCACCCCGCCCCTACATATTATACATAAAAAGGGAAGCTAAATTTAATAGCACATACAAGTCTAAACGTTTACATAAAACGTGATTTGCGGGTCTATTTCAGTTACAAAACGAATTTCAGAAGGGCGAAAGTACAGAACTGTAAAGTATGGAGGGAAAATCAATATCAAGTAATTGGTTCTTGTATTAACGCGATCGTGACATAATCTTAATCCCCCCCCCCCCGGTTTCCGGGGGGGGGGGTGAATTCACCACTGGTTGAGAACCACTGCACTAGACGCTATGGCTGTTCCGAGATAGCTGTACCGATTCACTTGTTTAAGAATATTTCCACTTACTTGGGTGTTAAATTGTGGTATTTCCTTTTTCTTGGAGATAATCATAATTTACGTTTTTGAAAACTGTTGAACGATTTTTATTATATATCTAGTCGCCGACTGTACAATAACGGCATGGGCCAAATGTTGCAGGTCCTGTTCGTTGTCTGCATTCAATACTGCATATCTTATGTTGTTGGTGTTATGGCCTCCGATGGCAATTCCTCCGTGTGTCTTTTAAATTCTCATATTCTTACAATACGAGGAAACGCCAGGTCTGGAGACATTTCATTACACATCCCTGTTGCACACCTCTCTTGGTAGGCTGGTATTGACCTACTGCATTGTCAGTTGTTATGGCAGTTTGTTGTTTTTATTATACGTTATTTACAAATGAATGATCTTTCCCGTCCATTCGGAGATCTGCAAACATCTGTATTACGTCGACGTGTCTTACTCTATCTAAAGCCTGTGTGTGGTCAATGAAGACAAGATTTTGGTCTTTGCTTATTTCCGTCGAACACACTCCTGATGTATCTCAACAACTACACAGCATCTGGTGTACCCTTGCCTTTTACAAACCCACAATCTTCTTCCGCTATTTCTGGCTTATTTCCTTCTTAACTCGTTGCATGACAATTCTTAGAAAATCTGTGTGATATGACAATTGTTCTATGTTGATCGCATTCTAAGGCGGAAGATCTATCCAGGATGGCAGCAAACATATATCTATCTAACTCAGTGGGCCTATCTCCAGTATCACATATTGTGGTGAGCAGCCCGGTGGTCCTATCTCCAGTATCACATATTGTGGTGAGCAGCCCGGTGGTCCTATCTCCAGTATCACATATTGTGGTGAGCAGCCCGGTGGTCCTATCTCCAGTATCACATATTGTGGTGAGCAGCCCGGTGGTCCTATCTCCAGTATCACATATTGTGGTGAGCAGCCCGGTGGTCCTATCTCCAGTATCACATATTGTGGTGAGCAGCCCGGTGGTCCTATCTCCAGTATCACATATTGTGGTGAGCAGCCCGGTGGTCCTATCTCCAGTATCACATATTGTGGTGAGCAGCCCGGTGGTCCTATCTCCAGTATCACATATTGTGGTGAGCAGCCCGGTGGTCCTATCTCCAGTATCACATATTGTGGTGAGCAGCCCGGTGGTCCTATCTCCAGTATCACATATTGTGGTGAGCAGCCCGGTGGTCCTATCTCCAGTATCACATATTGTGGTGAGCAGCCCGGTGGTCCTATCTCCAGTATCACATATTGTGGTGAGCAGCCCGGTGGTCCTATCTCCAGTATCACATATTGTGGTGAGCAGCCCGGTGGTCCTATCTCCAGTATCACATATTGTGGTGAGCAGCCCGGTGGTCCTATCTCCAGTATCACATATTGTGGTGAGCAGCCCGGTGGTCCTATCTCCAGTATCACATATTGTGGTGAGCAGCCCGGTGGGCCTATCTCCAGTATCACATATTGTGGTGAGCAGCCCGGTGTCCTCGTCTCTTCCACATTTGCTACGACATTGATCTTGTCAGATGTGATGTAGTCTGGACCCCGGTCATGTCGGACTTCTTGTGGTGAAGGATAGCATCGTGCCGCAGGTCTTTGGCCAAACATAGCTCCCATAATAGCCTGCGGAACAAGTTTTCAACAGCTGGTCATCTCTGTGCCTCATGGCCCAGATGGCTGCTGTGTGCTGTCTGCACCATAATGCTGGTCCACCCCTTCCTCGTCTTACAGAAACCACGCCCCATCCCCCAATCACTGTTCTCTCCCAGCTACTCTGACCTTAAATATGACCAAAGTATTTCAGTCTAGTCAAGTGCATCAAGGACATATTCAGCTTGATCAGCTGAATGATCTCATGTACTACCAGTGTCACAGTGATACTATATGAGCGACATTTACATCACATTCTAAATGAATATGGAGCCGTAATAACTTAGTGGCAAGCATGCTTGCATGCCGGCCTAGGGATAGCTTGGCCATTAAGGTGGAGACGTTATTTGTATTAACACAGACTCTCAAATTGACACAGACTAGACTGGCTACTAGAAAATGTTCTGGGAAGTACAATCGGCCGGCCTGATGTTGACATCACGACCCAGCGAGTGCCAAGTGCTCTATACACATATGAGTGAGCACCATATACCACAGATGCTTCACAGTGTGGAACTGTAACGTTCCAGGTGTCAACGTGTTTCCATCCTCTCCAACGTGATAACCTGACATACACATAGAACTGAAGTCACACGTGTTTACAGGTGTGTCTATGTACACACTTGTGTGTGTATGACGCAGATATACACACAGGACCAAACAGTCATTGAACGTGCCAGGGTAGAAGAGTGGCTTAATACAGATATAAACTCCAATAACAGTGCGAGGAAAGACTACACACGGCTACAGAGTTGCTAAACAACCCAGGGTAGAAGAGGAAAGACTATGTACACGTGTACAACCCAGGGTAGAAGAGGAAATATAAAACAAGACTTCAGATTCCCAATACACCCCAGGATAGAAGAGGAAATATAAAACAAGACTACATATTCCCAATACATCCCAAGGTAGAAGAGGAAATATAAAACAAGACTACAGATCCCCATTACATCCCAAGGTAGAAGAGGAAAGATAAAACAAGACTACAGATGCCCATTACATCCTAGGGTAGAAGACGAACGATAAATCAATACTGCGACTCCCAATGCAACCCAGGGTTGAAGAGGAAAGACCACACAAGACTAAAGAGTTGCAATACAACCTAGGATAGAAGAAGAAAGAATGTGTGCTCGTGTACAACCTAGGGTAGAAGAGGAAAGATAAAATAAGACTACATTTCCCAATACATCCAAGGGTAGAAGCGGAGATATAAAACTAGACTATAGATTTCCTGTACATCCTAGGGTAGAAGGCGAAAGATAAATCAAGATTACGATTCCCAATACATTCCAGGGTAGAAGAGGAAAGATAAAACAAGACTACAGATTCCCAATACATTCCGGGGTAGAAGAGGAAAGATAAAACAAGACTAAAGATTCCCAATACATCCCAGGTTAGAAGAGGGCAGATAAACCAAGACTACAGATTCCCAATGCATTCCGGGGTAGAAGAGGAAAGATAAAACAAGACTAAAGATTCCCAATACATCTCAGGATAGAAGAGGATATATAAAACAAGACTACAGATTCCCAATACATCTCAGGATAGAAGAGGATATATAAAACAAGACTACAGATTCCCAATACATCTCAGGATAGAAGAGGATATATAAAACAAAACTACCAATTCCCAATACATCCCAGGGTAGAAGAGAACAGATAAAACAAGACTACCGATTCCCAATACATCTCAGGATAGAAGAGGATATATAAAACAAGACTACAGATTCCCAATACATCTCAGGATAGAAGAGGATATATAAAACAAGACTACAGATTCCCAATACATCTCAGGATAGAAGAGGATATATAAAACAAAACTACCAATTCCCAATACATCCCAGGGTAGAAGAGGAAAGATAAAACAAGATCACAACAGACCATGCCATCCCCGGGTAGAAGAGGATAAATTCAGCACAATCACAATCTGCCCACCCACCCTATATTAGATTAGGAGAGGTAATGATTAGCGTACACATGTGTAATCCATGACCATTGATTTCAGACTGAGAGGAAAAGCGCGTACAATTCCAATGGCTTGTTTCACTGTGTGCATGGCATGGCGGTATGTTTGTGTCTGTGTCTACTAATATTTCTCTCACTTCATGTCTGCTGTTTTATTTACGATGCTTTCTTCCATGTTTTAGCGGTTACTTATTTAATGGACTAACTATGTTTCTTTTCTCCATGTGCCTTGACTCAGTCGGCCTGGCTAAGTTCACAGCGCAAGGTATATAGCCCAACTCATGTGTGTGTGGGTCAGTGGACAATCCCATGAAGATTGAATGGTAGTTCCTCATTATATTACATTGAGATATAGGTCTTCTGAGAGGACCTATAGGTGTAACTCAACTGAGAGGACCTATAGATGTAACTCGACTGAGAGGACCTATAGGTGTAGTTCGTCTGAATGGACTTAAAAGTGTAGGCGGCCTGAGCTTTGGCAGTTCTTGCATCTGTTAGGTTGAGGTTGATGTAGGAATCTCCGTGGCGATGTGGTCAAGCCGTTTGTCTCGCGCTATGAAGGTTGTGGGTTCGATTCCGGTTCCCGAGTGCATTTATCTCGGAGACTCCTGGGGATCGTCACTGGAGCTACCGAGTTCGTGCTTTGTGTGACATTATCGGCAGGCAGACGTGCGGAAAGAGACAGAGCTATATGGGAAAATATCCGATGCAGTGAAGTCGATCCTCTCGACTTTTGAGACGTTATTTATGTAGAAGCTTTCCCCCGACCTGGTACGGAATATCTCCACGGGGGGTGTGTTAAATCTTTCTCCTTCTCCTCTTGAAGTTTGGATACCAGCCAGGAGTGCAGGACCAGCACTGGGACTTCGTGTTGCCTGGACAGTGGTTACTGTAACATATAAACCGTGCCATGTGTGTCGTCATGACACTAGACAAGGCTGGGATGGGATTGTGATCACAAATATGAAAGGAAGAAATCTGTACAGAAGCATGGGGCTCCAGTGTTTGTTAGCCAGACTGACGACCCAGTGTGTGGGTGGATCGCCGCATGATGAGTTGTCCAGCGGTGTAGACCAATGTGTGGGTGGATCGCCGCACGATGAGTTGCCCAGCGGTGTAGACCAATGTGTGGATGGACAGCCGCACGATGAGGTGCCCAGCGGTGTAGACCAATGTGTGAATGGACAGCCACACGATGAGGTGACCGGTGGTGTAGATCGGTGTGAGATCTGCTAGTGCCGCCCCGTCCAGCTGTGTGAGATGGGCGTCAATGAGACCGCCCACCATGTGCTCTAGCTGGAGGAGTCCGTCACCAGACACAGATGTCAGTACAGCTGTAGACAGACACGGCATCACATATGTCATGAGGAACATATGTCAGTACTACTGTAGACAGACACGGCAACACATATGTCATGAGGAACAGATGTCAGTACAGCTATAGACAGAAACGGCATCACATATGTCATGAGGAACATATGTCAGTACTACTGTAGACAGACACGGCATCACATATGTCATGAGGAACAGGTGTCAGTACAGCTGTAGACAATCACCACATATGTCATAAGTAACGAAGAAAGGGGGAGAGAGATACCCCCTCCCCTTTTCCAATATGACTCAACATGTTGCTTGCTATTTGACTTCACTAATGAATATTTTCTTAACATTGTCACACTCATCTAACCAAGCTTTTATATCTATTAACACTAACACGGCTTGCCGGCCGAGTTTGATTTGGTATGCCTGTTTTGTTTCTCTTCGTGTGTTTCTTCATATTTCATTGATACTAACAGTCATGCAGTGTTTGTTCTTCTGTGTTTTCTCATATTTGATTGATACTAACAGTCATGCAGTTTTTGTTATTGTGTGTTTTCTCATATTTGATTGATACTAACAGTCATGCAGTTTTAGTTCTTTTGTGTTTTCTCATATTTGATTGATACTAACAGTCATGCAGTTTTAGTTCTTCTGTTTTCTCATATTTGATTGGTACTAACAGTCATGCAGTTTTTGTTATTGTGTGTTTTATCATATTTGATTGATACTAACATGGCCATGCAATTTCGTTCTGATGTGCTTGGTTTGTGATGTTTTCTTGTGCCTTCTTGATTGCCGTCTTGCTACTCCATCACTGGATGGACATGGTGTAACACTGCTGTTTGTGCTGGCTGATGCATCGTTGTCTGTGTTTGTACATACTGCGGTTGTTGTGAACACAGTTCAGTGGTTTACATCTGGATTTCTGTGGCCATTGTTCCTGGTTGAAGACCAGATGACGGTTCTGTCAGGTATAGGCCAGTCAGGTGTGGCAGGTATATCTTTGTGATTGAATTGTCATGTGATATATGTCTCTCAGTGATTTGTCACATATATCAGTGTGTGTGTTGTGGGTATATGTGTGACTTGTTAGGTATGGCCGTCTGTCACAGTATGTGTTTGTGAATGGCGTCTCCGGATTATCTATATGTGAAAGTTGTGTCATATGTGTGTATGTATATATATATATATATATATATATATATATATATATATATATATATATATATATATATATATATATATATATATATATATGTGTGTGGCTAGTTTAAAAGTCGAATACACGTGTACATGTCTGAAGACAAGGTGCTGGCGTCATATTCTGACAGACCAACCTGCCCTTAAGGGTTGATGTGCTCCACGGTTAATACACAAGATATGATCTGACAGACCAACCTGCCCTCAAGGGCTGATGTGCTCCACGGTTAATACACAAGATATGTTCTGACAGACCAACCTGCCTTCAAGGGCTGATGTGCTCCACGGTTAATACACAAGATATGTTCTGACAGACCAACCTGCCCTCAAGGGCTGATGTGCTCCACGGTTAATACACAAGATATTCTCTGACAGACCAACTTTCCCTCAAGGGCCGATGTGCTCCACGGTTAATACACAAGATATGTTCTGACAGACCAACCTGCCCTCAAGGACTGATGTGCTCTATCTTTACTTTCCAAGGCATGTTCTGGCACCCATGAGAGGCTGGGTCAACCTTGGACCCCAAGTCACGTGTTGTGCTAGTGCCTGGAATGGATAGGGGCAGAATAAACACGGAACATATCTTCAACTCGAGAACCATATTTGAGAAACGCAGAGACTACAGTGTAGATCTACATACTTGTTTCATGGACTGCAGTAAGGCCCCCGACTGTGTGCAACATCAGAAGTTGTGGAACATCATGCGTGACGTGGTCTCCAGCACAAGTGATCCATCCTATCACGAGTGACATGGTCTCCAGCACATGTGATCCATCCTGTCCTCGTTTGTCAAGAATTTACTCCGTCAAGAAACCACGTCACCGCCGAGCCACGTGACTGACATGATCAAGCATGGCCATGGCCTGGTCAAGCTATCCCCCAAACAGATACAGCAGTTGGGGCGTGACATCTGTGGTCTTAGTGTAGGCCATGGCATGGGATGGTGTGGCTAGCTGCCTTCCTCATAACCTCGCAGATAATTCCCATAAAACGTTGACAATATGCTACCCATTTCTATCAAGCTGGGTGGACCCCACAGTTTTATTGGCTGGTTGGACCCCGCAGCTGTGCTGGCTGGAACAAATAATTTGGCCTCCTCTAGGGGTTAAACCCGGACCACTAACTTGTCATACAAGCGCACTAAGAATGGATGGGAGTATTTTGAGTAGAACCCAGTCAATGACATATCTTGGCGTGAGGCTTGATCGTAGCCTGTCCTTCAGAGATCATGACGATTATGTCATAACGAAGGCTCGAAAAGGTTTGTCAGCAATGAGAGTCATGGCGACTGCCAATATCGAGCAAAGACTGCTAATACTTCTGTTCCAAGGACTTGTGCTTTCACGCATCGAGTATGCCCTGGCCATCCTCACTGTCAGCCCTACACAGATTGGAAGACTTGAAAAAGGTACAAAACGAAGCCATGCGCATCATTTTGGGCTGCACGAGAGACACCAGCTGTGTAGCAATGAGATACCTCCTTGACTTCCCGACAATGGAACACAGAATCAAGATCTGGAGAGCTCGTGCAAACTTAAAAATAAGTGCAGATGAGCAGCACCCTCTGCATGACGCTATATTCAGAGAAAAGGGTGACAGGCTAAAGAGGGGCAAATCATGGATGGGTCGGGCGGAAGATGTCGTCAGACAGGTCTGCAGTCTTACCAGTATCAACCCCGGCAAGGAATGGGTGCCAGTGCCTCCAGCTTTTAAGTGCACTTTCTCCTGCATTAACACACTCGACAGACGGTGCAGAGAGCAGAACCCTGCCGCTGTCAATGCTGAGGTTAACGCGCTCATCTATGAACATTCAGATAGCCCCGAAGTGCTCATCTATACAGATGGATCTGTTGTAAAGCAGCAGAGAAGTGCGTGGGCATTTACAGCCCGTTCAGCGGGCCGAACCGTTCAAGAATCCAGTGGTGCCCACTCTATGACCACGAGCAGCATGACGATGGAGGTGATGGCAGTTACACAGGCTTTCATATGGCTGGAATCACAGCATTATACCAACGTGTGTGTACTAAGTGATTAAATGAGCATGATTCAGAAGGTCGAAGCTGGATCTGTACGTAGACAGTGGACTGAGTCGCTGCGGAAGTCTGTTGTCCGTAAAGTCACCTTCATCTTCGTCCCGGGACATGCGGGAGTCGAGGGAAATGAACGAGCCGATAAACTGGCTGGCTCTGCACCTCCTGTAGATGGCCAGCCCATGGATCGTGCCGATGTTATTAACGTCCTCAAAGATATGGCGAGAACAGAGGACTTAGACGTCAGTGAATCCACATCGCTGTCCAGGATGAAAGACTTAGGAGTAAGAATCGGCACAGCCAGACGCGAGAGGTACATCGAGAAAACAGCGCCTCGTCAACCAACACAGAACTGGCACTATTAGCCACCGGACGCTGATGCATATGATGGGGGGGGGGGGGGGGGGAAGGATCTGAGCACCTATGGACATGTCCGGAGTGCAATGAAGATACCCCAACTGATAACTGATAACAAGCGCACTAACCACTCAGTCACTGCGTGCCTACTACTGATGTGATACCAGTTTTGTATCATCATTATTGATACTTTTATTATCATACTAGTGGCATTAGTCATATTATTATAAGTGTGTTATTAAGACGGATATTGTATGTTATTTTTACTAGTATAATCATGATAATCCCCGTAAACGTATACAAAGAAGGATGTCTGGACATTGTCTGTTTGCTTTCACCCATGAGGTGTAACAAAACAGACTGTAACCACTTCTCATGTGGTTCAGCTCACCCGTGTACAATCTTCCCTAGAAGCTGTAGAATCCGGGTTGGTCAGTGACCAGCAGTCCGGCATATCTGTCCCATAGGTCATATAGTCCACAGCTGACTGTTCACATGTCCTCTCTCTAGGATCTCTTCCCCCACCCCCCAGGAAGCTTTAGAATCTAGTGGTAGCAGTCCGGCATGTCTGCCCTATGAGTCATGTAGTCCCACAGCTGACTGTTCACATGTCCTCTCTCCAGGGTCCTCCAGCCGACGCCAGCTACCGAGAAGTCTACGCCTCAGACGACATAGTGCTCCTCTAGCCATCTGGACCATCGCCGAATCCTGCCTGGAGGACAGCCCCGACACAGCCCAGGCCAAGGACACACAGCCGCTGGTGCAGCAAAGTGCCCGTACTCCTGCCGCCGCCGTGTGCCCCGAGAATGCCGCCATGACATCGCCGATGACACCCTCACCGCACAGTCAGACACAGTCGAAAACACAGTGGAGCCGAACAGTGGCTAAGACACGCCATAGTTCTACGGGTGATTGTGCGGCCCGGCGCGGCACAGACGTTTCCGGCAGCCCTAACACATGCAGTGATCTAGAAACTATGTGATTGTGTGTAATAACTGCTGACAGCCTAAATGCCTCACGTTCACTGAATCATATGAATGAACACACGTATCATACTAGGACAATAGATGCAACATGGAGCCAATAAGAATGAACATATATGACTTGAAGAGAATGAAGATCTATATTTCCACTGAGATAGTGAGAATGAAAATATTTCGTGTGTTTCTATGGAGATTATGAGCAGATGTGACATGGAGAGTATGAGAGTGGACAAGTATGACTTGGAGAGTATGAGAGTGGACAAGTATGACTTGGAGAGTATGGGAATGGACAAATATGACTTGGAGAGTATGAGAGTGTACAAATATGACTTGGAGAGTATGAGAGTGGACAAGAATGGCTTGGAGAGTATGAGAGTGTACAAATATGACTTGGAGAGTATGAGAGTGGACAAGTATGACTTGGAGAGTATGGGAATGGACAAGTATGACTTGGAGAATATGAGAGTGTACAAATATGACTTGGAGAATATGGGAATGGACAAGTATGACTTGGAGAGTATGAGAGTGTACAAATATGACTTGGAGAGTATGAGAGTGGACAAGAATGACTTGGAGAGTATGAGAGTGGACAAGTATGACTTGGAGAGTATGAGAGTGTACAAGTATGACTTGGAGAGTATGGGAATGGACAAGTATGACTTGGAGAGTATGAGAGTGTACAAGAATGACTTGGAGAGTATGGGAATGGACAAGTATGACTTGGAGAGTATGAGAGTGTACAAATATAACTTGGACAGTATGGGAATGGACAAGTATGACTTGGAGAGTATGGGAATGGACAAGTATGACTTGGAGAGTATGAGAGTGGACAAGTATGATTTGGAGAGTATGAGAGTGTACAAATATGACTTGGAGAGTATGAGAGTGGACAAGAATGACTTGGAGAGTATGAGAATGGACAAATATAACTTGGAGAGTATGGGAGTGGATAAATATCACTTGGAAAGTACGGGAACGGACAATTATAACAGAATCCAGTGCAGGATAACTGTAACACTTGTGAACATGCAAGCAGTTGTAGAACAGAGTACAGAAGACAGCCTTGACTACGGGGCCAAAGGGATGGGATGATCCGATAACTGATAAGTCCCAGTCCAGCTTCTGGTCTGTCAGCTGTGGGGGTCTCCTGACCCGACTGGCAGGACAGCAGCTACATGTGACCACAGTAACCGACCCACATGCCTGTCCTACAGTGACACAGAGAACAATACTCAGGTGTCATGTGATCAGGGCACTCAGAGAAGGTGTGCACTAATACACCTGCAACAAGGTTGATTCACTGAAAACTCATACACATTCAACACATATTTCAGACTCCTTCTTTGTGTTTGAACCTCATCCCTTCTCACATGCCTGTCAACTTTCAGCTCTGCACCATGTGTGAGCACCACTGACTGACGAACTACCAGCAGATGTTCTGTAATGTGTCTACCCTGGCGATGCATTCCCATGATATAATTCTACTCCACTTATAGTGACTACTGATATTATTCCCATGATATAAATCTAACCATTACAACGACTACTGATATTATTCCCATGATATAAATCTACCCCAGTTATAGTGACTACTGATATTATTCCCATGATATAATTCTAACCCAGTTATAGTGACTACTGATATTATTCCCATGATATAATTCTACCCCAGTTATAGTGACAACTGATATTATTCCCATGATATAAATCTACCCCAGTTATAGTGACTACTGATATTATTCCCATGATATAATTCTAACCCAGTTATAGTGACTACTGATATTATTCCCATGATATACATCTAACCGTTATAGTGACTACTGATATTATTCCCATGATATAAATCTAACCGTTATAGTGACTACTGATATTATTCCCATGATATAATTCTAACCCAGTTATAGTGACTACTGATATTATTCCCATGATATAATTCTACCCCAGTTATAGTGACAACTGATATTATTCCCATGATATAATTCTACCCCAGTTATAGTGACAACTGATATTATTCCCATGATATAAATCTAACCGTTATAGTGACTACTGATATTATTCCCATGATATAATTCTAACCCAGTTATAGTGACTACTGATATTATTCCCATGATATACATCTAACCGTTATAGTGACTACTGATATTATTCTCATGATATACATCTAACCGTTATAGTGACTACTGATATTATTCCCATGATATAAATCTAACCGTTATAGTGACTACTGATATTATTCCCATGATATAAATCAAACGTTATAGTGTCTACTGATATTATTCCCATGATATAAATCTAACCATTATAGTGACTACTGATATTATTCCCATGATATTAATCTACCCCAGTTATAGTGACTACTGATATTATTCCCATGATATAAATCTAACCGTTATAGTGACTACTGATATTATTCCCATGATATAATTCTAACCCAGTTATAGTGACAACTGATATTATTCCCATGATATAAATCTAACCGTTATAGTGACTACTGATATTATTCCTATGATATAAATCTAACCGTTATAGTGACTACTGATATTATTCCCATGATATACATCTAACCGTTATAGTGACTACTGACATTATTCTCATGATATAATTATAACCCAGTTCTAGTGACTACTGATATTATTCCCATGATATAATTCTACCCCAGTTATAGTGACTACTGATATTTTCCCCATGATATAAATCTAACCCAGCTATAGTGATTACTGATATTTTTCCCATGATATAATTCCACCCCAGTTATAATGACTACTGATGTTATTCCCATGATATAATTCTAACCCAGTTATAGTGACTACTGATATTATTCCCATGATTTAATTCTACCCCAGTTATAGTGACTATTGATATTATTCCCATGATATAAATCTAATCCAGTTATAGTGACTACTGATATTATTCCCATGTTTTAATTCTACCCCAGTTATAGTGACTACTGATATTATTCCCATGATATGAATCTAACCCAGTTATAGTGACTACTGATATTATTCCCATGATATAAATCTAACCGTTATAGTGACTACTGATATTATTGCCAGGTGATAATTGTACCTTGATTGTACTAACACTGACTTCCAAGACTTCTCGAGTCATAGTTTTACTCCCTGCTGACTGTGAATATTGATATTGCTTCCAGACTACATTTCTACCTAGCCTACAGTGAATACTGATATTATTGTCATGACATATGCATACTTCATGGTTGAAGTGAATGTTGATGTTATCTGCATGATATATTTTAGTTACTGTGAATGCTGATATTATTTCCATAATATATATATAACAGTGGACTGAATCGCTGCGGAAGTCTGTTGTCCGTAAAGTCACCTTCATCTTCGTCCCGGGACATGCGGGAGTCGAGGGAAATGAACGAGCTGACAAACTGGCTGGCTCTGCACCCCCTGTAGATGGCCAGCCCATGGATCGTGCCGATGTTATTAACGTCCTTAAAGATATGGCGAGAACAGAGGACTTTGACGTCAGTGATTCCACATCGCTGTCCAGGATGAAAGACCTGGGAGTAAGAATCGGCACAGCCAGACGCGAGAGGTACATCGGGAAAACAAAGCGCCTCGTCAACCAACACAGAACTGGCACTATTAGCCACCGGACGCTGATGAATATGCTGGGGGGAGGATCTGAGCACCTATGGACATGTCCGGAGTGCAATGAAGATACCCCAACTGATAACTGATGATGAATATATATATTTCCTAGTGGGTTATATTGAGTGATATTACTGTCATGATGTACTTCTCTGCAGCTGGTCCCAGCAAATGATATTCAGTTCAGTATTCTGTATCTAATTATTGGTAGTAGAGAAACAGTATTGTCTGTCTGTCTTATGCTGCCTACAAAGGAAGGGTGTGTGTCTACACAGGGGGGAGGAGAGATTATGATGAGTAAATGCAAGTTTCAGCAAGCTGATGGTAGGACATGGGATCAGGTCTTAAGAACATGGATATTGTGAGTTGGAGTGGGATCATGGACTATGTAATCGGATGTGCCTGCAGCTGAGAATCACACATTTCTGAAGCTAAAGAAGAAGACAGCAGATGGACTTGAGGAGACACAAGATGCATGGACGTTATCACAGAGGTTTGACTAAACTCTGACATAGGGCCACAGACAGATACCAGAACTGGATGACACTGCTCATGGTAGCACCAAGACAACAAACTGTAATTAACTGTACATGCACTACTGTAAGGATGAGTGCAAGACACCAGTTTCTGCATGAGCTCCCTGGAGTTGAGACATGTCCCACGGCAGCCAGAGACAGACGCCTGACCTACAGATGGCCATCCATGCCTCAACCAGACACAACATGGGGTAGTGTTGTCACTAACACATTCACTGAACTATAGTCTGCTAGACTAGAGGAGGTCTCATGTGGCTCACTCAACTAGATATGACATACAGCACAGACTTCTCATCAAGAATTGACTAAACTAGACAAGATCTACAGTACAGATTTCTCTGAATACATTGACACATTATCCATGTAATATTTAGTCTATGAAAACATTGACACATGTGCAATTATTTGTGTAACATTTACAGTCTGTGAAAACATGGACATTTTTACAATTTATGAACAAATGTATACATCCATTAACATTTAGTCTATGAATATAATGACAGATTATCTGTGTAACATATACATTCTATGAATAAATACACTGACACACTATTCATGTAACATTTGCATTCTATGAATAAACTTACACACTATCCATGTCACATTTATAGTCTATGAAACATTGACACATGAGTATTTATCCATGTAACATTCACAGTCTATGAAACACATTGTCCATGTAACATTTAGTCTATAAATACATTTACACATTATCCATGTCACATTCAGTCTATGAAACATTGAAACATGTGCAATTATCCGTGTAATATTACAGTCTATGAATAAATTTACATATTTTCCATGTAACATTTACTGTCTGCAAAAACATTGACATTTGTGCAATTGTCCATGTAACATTCAGTCTATGAAACATTGACAGAGGTGCAATTATCCAAGTAAAATTTACAGTCTATGAATAAATTTACATATTTTCCATATTACAATTACTATCTGCGAAAACACTGACATATGTGCAATTTTCTATGTAACATTCAATCTATGAAACATTGACAGACGTGCAATTATCCAAGTAAAATTTAGTCTATGAATAAATTTACATATTTTCCATTAACAATTACTGTCTGCGAAAACACTGACATATGTGCAATTTGCAATGTCTATAAAACCATTAGATGCACAGACACAACTATGTCTAAAACTGCACACAGACATTTGGACAACCTTATCGTACTATTCAAGTGTGTACAACTGACTTCATCTTTACAATGTTTATTCTGACTCATGTGCCATTATCCATGTTAACATTGTCAATGTGTGTATGAAAACATGTGGACGTATGCACGAAACTAAGTCTAAAACTGCACACAGACTCTATTGTACCATTCATGTGTTTATGAAAACTTGTGTGCACTCAACTATGTCTAAAACCGCCCACAAATTCTATTGTACCATTCATGTGTGTATAACAGATTACTTTGTTCCATTGTTTATTTTGCATTCTGGATTCCAGTGGTGAAGAAATATGCATGACACAGCTATATTCCATAACTACAGAGTTGGCTGGAGGATTTGTCTGGTATTGTGAAGTATTTGTCTGGCTGGCATGTGGAATGTTTGTCTGTGAAATGGTTCATGTTTAGACATATAATATGTTCACCAACTCTTCTGTCCATTGTTCGTTCCACACAGGCATGAAGGGTATAATCAAGTTTGATGGTGCAACTTCAGAAGAGTTTGAAATCAAGAGTGGAGTTAAGCAAGGTTGTGTACTTGTTCCTACACCTCTTTGGAATATACTTTTTGCTTCTACTGAAATATGCCTTTCGTGATCAGGATGGTGGTGTATACATTCACTCACATGACGGCCTCTACAATGCTCAGAGATTGAAGGCCAAGACCAAAATTAGGAGTGTAATGACCAGAGAATTGCTGTTCGCAGATGATGCTGCAATTACGACCCACTCTGAGAAAGAATTACAGCATCTACTATCTGCATTCTCCAATGCTTGTTCTGAATTTGGTTTAACCATTAGCAAAAAGAAGACACAGATTATGTCACAAGGTGCACACAGTGTACCATCAATCTTTATTGACGACGCCGAACTGGAGATAGCAGACCATTTTACATATTTAGGGTCAGATGTAAATAGCAAATTATCCATAGATCAGGATATCAACATCACGATTGGTAAGGCAGCAACAACAATGAACATGTTAACAAAACGAGTCTGGGAGAACAGGAAGCTTACTGTCAAAACAAAAGTCTTTGTCTATCAAGCCTGTGTCCTTACTACTCTTCTTTATGGCAGTGAAGCCTGGACAACTTACTCACACCAAGAGCAATGTTTAAACTGCGAAGAATTCTTGGTATTAAGTGGCAAGACAAAATCACAAATACTGAAGTATTGGAAAAATTAGGTTGTGTGACGGTTTGTTCCATGCTTAGTCTTTGTAGATTTAGATGGATAGGACATGTTAGGAGGATGGATGATGGTAGAATACCAAAGGACATCTTTTTTGATGATTTACAGATGGGTAGGAGATCTCAGGGTTGGCCTTTACTACGATACAAAGATGTGTGTAAGTGGGACATGACTAATACATCACTGATAATGCACATTGGGAGCAAGTCACCGCCAAACGTGTTGCATAAAGGGCAAATATCAGAAATGGAATAAAGACAAAGGAGAAAATGATTGCAGATAGGTCACACAATGAGCACGTGAGATGTAAGATGGTGCATGATGGTGAAAATGACCATTTGTTCACATGCATCCAATGTGGACGAATATGTAGTGCGAAATTGGTCTGATCAGTCACATTTGCTACCGCCATGGGTTGCAGTTATTATGCCTCTTTTATAGCACAATGTAACAAACTATCGTCTGTCAAGACGGCAAGGTGCGAATCATGTGGCAGATACAGACACTGGCTGGTATGTCAGCTAGACAGTACTCACTAACATGTGTCAGTCAGCCAACACAAGTCAGAAACAGCACGGACATCTAAGTAAGACAGTGCATGTCACAGATAGCACTCAACTGTACACCTGACAGCACATGTAGAAGACAGAAACTGTCAGAGCATAATGTAAGAGAAAGTTCTTGGTTGTAAATCAGAGATACAAGGTAAGAATGCAGCATATGTAAAAGACAGTAAACTGTGAGATGCTAGATTAAGAGACAGCACTCAACACTGAGTCAGACAGCACCTACAAGTGAGACAGCACTCAACTGTAACTCAGACAGCACCTACAAGTGAGACAGCACTCAACACATAGTCAAACAGCAGCTACAAGTGAGACAGCACTCAACACTGAGTCAGACAGCACCTACAAGTGAGACAGCACTCAACACTGAGTCAGACAGCACCTACAAGTGAGACAGCACTCAACACTGAGTCAGACAGCACCTACAAGTGGGACAGCACTCAACACTGAGTCAGACAGCACCTACAAGTGAGACAGCACTCAACACTGAGTCAGACAGCACCTACAAGTGAGACAGCACTCAACACTGAGTCAGACAGCACCTACAAGTGGGACAGCACTCAACACTGAGTCATACAGCAGCTACAAGTGAGAAGCACTCAACTGTAAGTCAGACAGCACCTACAAGTGAGACAGCACTCAACACGGAGTCAGACAGCACCTACAAGTGGGACAGCACTCAACACTGAGTCAGACAGCACCTACAAGTGGGACAGCACTCAACACTGAGTCAGACAGCACCTACAAGTGGGACAGCACTCAACACTGAGTCAGACAGCACCTACAAGTGGGACAGCACTCAACACTGAGTCATACAGCAGCTACAAGTGAGACAGCACTCAACACTAAGTCACACAGCACCTACAAGTGGGACAGCACTCAACACTGAGTCATACAGCAGCTACAAGTGAGAAGCACTCAACTGTAAGTCAGACAGCACCTACAAGTGGGACAGCACTCAACACTAAGTCACACAGCACCTACAAGTGGGACAGCACTCAACACTGAGTCATACAGCAGCTACAAGTGAGAAGCACTCAACTGTAAGTCAGACAGCACCTACAAGTGAGACAGCACTCAACACGGAGTCAGACAGCACCTACAAGTGAGACAGCAGTCACGTGGTAGACATTTACCTGCACCCATGAATCAAAGAAAACAGATTTATTAGTTGAATGCAAACAAAAATACACAATTCATATAATGTTGGCAACTTCTAACAATACAAAACCACAGACAAAGATGTAAATTCCTCATGCACACACACAAGCGGACACATCACACATTGAACACACAAGTGGTGTCACTGCTGGATGGCAGACAGCCAGACGCCTGCATCACGTTGGACTGCAATATGCCATGACATGTTGGACTGCAATATGCCATCACTCCATGACATGTTGAGGTGCTGGTCTAGGTATATTCTGAAACAGAAGACACACTGGTGTTTTTGGGGCAGTATGTTATACAACATGTGCTAACTGATAACTCAGATAGCTATTGCATACACTAGATGTGCTAACTGATAACTTAGATAGCTATTGCATACACTACATGCACTATGTGATAAATAAGATCAGTACTATAAACATTATATGTACTAAGTGATAAACAAGATCAGTCCTATATACACTACATGAACTAAGTGATAAATCAGATCAATACTATTTTTTTTTTTCGCATATCATTTACAGGACATCGCTGTCAACATCAGTATCTTTCAACTGACTGTTGACTTCATGGCAAGATTACGCTCAGTAGTTTGCCATTGCTTTCTGAGCGACCGGCTCAATGGCCCGTAAGTTACCGACGCGGAGAGAACCGCTACCAATTCTCATGCAACGTCACGTTACTTACGAGAGTATATGAGATTACAGAGAAAGTTGTGTAACCTCTAGACCAGAGAGACCGGCCCAGTACTATATACACTACATATAATTATATACACTATAGGTACTAATTTATATAAAAGATAACACGTTACGATGTACTATAGGTACATAAATACTGAACTATAAATGTAAGGAAATAACATACAGAACTATAAATATGATTGCAATAACAATACACACAACTATAAATACGAGATAAAACACACACAATTATAAATGTGAGACAAGAACAACATAAATTACTATAAATGTGAGATAATAATATACACAACTATAAATATGAGATAACAACACACATAAATATAACTGCAATAACAATACATACAGCTATAAAAATGAGATAACAACATATATGAGGGGGTTCAAATGAATACCTTAAATGTTTTTATGGGTGATTATTTTCTGAAAGTGAAGAACAAATGTATAATTTCTCAATGTAGTCATCACTGCGATCAATGCAAGTCCTCCAGCGCTGATATAAAGTTCTTGGATTCCTGCAGAAAAATCAACTCTGGGGTCACTACTCAGTGTGCCTGACCCGGCCATGAACAGTCTGTTACAGAAGTCACGCCGTTTTGAAACTTCCTCATACACTTGCTGAACTGACAGGCATGCATCACCATACTGGATCTTCATTCGCCGATGAATTTCTATAGGTTTCACCCCTTCACTGATAAAAAAAAAAGGATAACAGAATGCCACTCCTCTTTGGTGCATATCAAAATTGGGGCGGCCATCTTTAAGCTGTCCTTATGACGTCACTGTGTTCATCTGCACTGTGGTGTCACATGCTTAAAACTCTTGACATCCTTAACAACAATACTGACAGGCTACAAGACAATGGTTATTGTAATTTTATCACACTGCAAAGGTTTTCTTGTGAAGCCCCCTCATACAACAATAAATATGAGATAACATACACAATTGTAAATATAAAATAATGTATAGGCCTATAAACATGAAATATCCACATAAAACCTAACAATGTGAGAAATCAGAGCATACAACTATAACTATGAGCCAAGCCAACATACAAGAAGTTGGCAGTTCATGCAGCTCAGCTCATACAACTATCAACAAAATGTTTAGCTCAAAGAAGGCAATCTGGTATAAATGGTAAACAAATATTTGTTTGTAATACTATAATCTTAACATGCCAGAATCTCTGATATTATGTAAACATGCGGTTGCCTATTTGAACCAATGTCATATAATGAATATGTGAAACAATGTACAGTATTAAACATTAAACAGCTACGTAAAGTAAAAAGGAAAATAAACAAATGAAATCAAATCAAGCTATGAAACTATAAACAGCCAGCACCATTAAACATGCAACAAAATAAAGCGTTGTCCTTTCCAACATATATTTACAGGCATGTACCACATTGATTGTGATATGTCCGTTCATTCTTTCATCCGTTGAATGTGAACTGTCATCTCTTTTTTGTTTTAAATTACTCTAGTAATTATTCCACCTCAGTAACAACAACTGTGACCTGTCTAGTAATCCTCACCTCGAGACTATCTCACCTCCACAACATCAACTATGATCTCACTAATGACTATCGTGGAGAATGTAATAAAAGAGAACGTGGAACTGTTGACATGATTTTCACTGCAAGGCAGCTGCAAAAGAAATGTCAGGAACAGAACTGCAAAATGTTCTCCACTTTCATTGACCTTACCAAGGCTTTGACAATCTCACCTCCAGACCATCACCTATGATCTCATTAATAACTATCTCACCTCCAGACTATCTCACCTCCACAACATCAACTATGATCTCACTAATGACTACCTCACCTCCAGCCATCAAACTATGATCTCACTAATGACTACCTCACCTCCAGCCATCAAACTATGATCTCACTAATGACTATCCCACCTCCAGACTATATCACCTCCAGACTATCCCACCTCCAGACTATATCACCTCCAGACCATCTCACCTCCAGACTATATCACCTCCAGACTATATCACCTCCAGACTATCTCACCTCCAGACTATCTCACCTCCAGACTATCCCACCTCCAGACTATCCCACCTCCAGACTATCCCACCTCCAGACTATCCCACCTCCAGACTATCCCACCTCCAGACTATCCCACCTCCAGACTATCTCACCTCCAGACTATCTCACCTCCAGACTATATCACCTCCAGACTATCCCACCTCCAGACTATCCCACCTCCAGACTATCTCACCTCCAGACTATCCCACCTCCAGACTATCTCACCTCCAGACTATATCACCTCCAGACTATCCCACCTCCAGACTATATCACCTCCAGACTATCCCACCTCCAGACTATCTCACCTCCAGACTATCTCACCTCCAGACTATCTCACCTCCAGAACATCAACTATGATCTCACTAATGACTATCTCACCTCCAGCCATCAAACTATCATCTCATTAATGACTAAGTCACCTCCAAAACATCAACTATTATTTCACTAATGACTATCTCACCTCCAGAACATCAACTATGAACTCACTAATAACTATTTCACCTCCAGACTATCTCACATCCACAACATCAACTATGATCTCACTAATGACTATCTCACCTCCAGCCATCAAACTATGATCTCATTAATGACTATCTCACCTCCAGAACATCAACTATGATCTCACTAATAACTATCTCACCTCCAGACTATCTCACCTCCACAACATCAACTATGATCTCACTAATAACTATCTCACCTCCAGACTATCTCACCTCCACAACATCAACTATGATCTCACTAATGACTATCTCACCTCCAGCCATCAAACTATGATCTCACTAATGCCTATCTCACCTCCACATAAACTATGATCTCACTAATAACTATCTCACCTCCAGACTATCTCACCTCCAAAACATCAACTATTATCTCACTAATGACCATCTCACCTCCAGAACATCAACTTTGATCTCACTAATGACTATCTCACCTCCAGAACATCAACTATTATCTCACTAATGACTATTTCACCTCCAGACCATCAACTATGATCTCACCTCCAGACTATCTCACCTCTACAACATCAACTATGATCTCACTAATAACTATCTTACCTCCAGACTATCTCACCTCCAGAACATCAACTATGATCTCACTAATAACTATCTCACCTCCAGACTATCTCACCTCCACAACATCAACTATGATCTCACTAATGACTATCTCATCTGCAGCCATCAAACTATGATCTCACTGACTATCTCACCTCCAGAACATCAACTATGATCTCACTAATAACTATCTCACTTCCACACTATCACACCTCCAGAACATCAACTATGATCTCACTAATGACTATCTCACCTCCAGAACATCAACTATGATCTCACTAATGACTATCTCACCTCAAAAACATCAACTATGATCTCACTAATGACTATCTCACCTCCAGAACATCAACTATGATCTCACTAATGACTATCTCACCTCCAGACCATCAACTATGATCTCACTAATGATTATCTCACCTCCAGACCATCAACTATGATCTCACTAATGACTATCTCACCTCCAGAACATCAACTATGATCTCACTAATAACTATCTCACTTCCAGACCATCAACTATGATCTCACTAATGATTATCTCACCTCCAGACCATCAACTATGATCTCACTAATGACTATCTCACCTCCAGAACATCAACTATGATCTCACTAATAACTATCTCACTTCCACACTATCACACCTCCAGAACATCAACTATGATCTCACTAATGACTATCTCACCTCCAGAACATCAACTATGATCTCACTAATGACTATCTCACCTCAAAAACATCAACTATGATCTCACTAATGACTATCTCACCTCCAGAACATCAACTATGATCTCACTAATGACTATCTCACCTCCAGACCATCAACTATGATCTCACTAATGATTATCTCACCTCCAGACCATCAACTATGATCTCACTAATGACTATCTCACCTCCAGAACATCAACTATGATCTCACTAATAACTATCTCACCTCCACAACATCAACTATGATCTCACTAATGACTATCTCACCTCCAGCCATCAAACTATGATCTCACTAATGCCTATCTCACCTCCACATCAACTATGATCTCACTAATAACTATCTCACCTCCAGACTATCTCACCTCCAAAACATCAACTATTATCTCACTAATGACCATCTCACCTCCAGACCATCAACTATGATCTCACCTCCAGACTATCTCACCTCTACAACATCAACTATGATCTCACTAATAACTATCTTACCTCCAAACTATCTCACCTCCAGAACATCAACTATGATCTCACTAATAACTATCTCACCTCCAGACTATCTCACCTCCACAACATCAACTATGATCTCACTAATGACTATCTCATCTGCAGCCATCAAACTATGATCTCACTGACTATCTCACCTCCAGAACATCAACTATGATCTCACTAATAACTATCTCACTTCCACACTATCACACCTCCAGAACATTAACTATGATCTCACTAATGACTATCTCACCTCCAGAACATCAACTATGATCTCACTAATGACTATCTCACCTCAAAAACATCAACTATGATCTCACTAATGACTATCTCACCTCCAGAACATCAACTATGATCTCACTAATGACTATCTCACCTCCAGACCATCAACTATGATCTCACTAATGATTATCTCACCTCCAGACCATCAACTATGATCTCACTAATGACTATCTCACCTCCAGAACATCAACTATGATCTCACTAATGGCTATCTCACCTCCAGAACATCAACTATGATCTCACTAATGGCTATCTCACCTCCAGAACATCAACTATGATCTCACTAATGATTATCTCACCTCCAGACCATCAACTATGATCTCACTAATGACCATCTCACTTCCAGAATATCAACTATGATCTTGCTAATGATGATCTCACCTCCAGAATATCAACTATGATTTACACATGACAGCAAAAAGGACAAACTAGAATATAGATGGATTCAGGATGTGATAGATGCTTCAGGACATATGGCTGGTGCTAGAGAGAAATGTTAAAAGAGACTGTTCTGGGGGGAAAGGAGAAGCCACTGATGAATCCTCATCACAATGATCTTATGGTCACATGTCATCAGATTGATTAACTAGTGACTGTGATCCTGTCTTTAGTCCTGGGGGTTTATCAGACTAATTAGACATAAGTACAGTGATCCATTAGTCATGTGAATAGGCAATCACTGTGATCTGTCACAAATCACCATCAGTCAAGTCATCCATCTTGACTCTCCATCAGTCAACTGTTCTGTCATGACTCTCTACCATGACTCTCCATCAGTCATGTCCAACTCTCCATCAGTCAAGTCATCTGTCACAGCTCTCTATCAGTCAAGTCATGTCACAACTCTCCATCAGTCAAGTCATGTCGCAACTCTCCATCAGTCATGTCACAATTCTCCATCAGTCAAGTCATCTGTCACAACTCCATCAGTCATCTGTTATGACTCTCCATCAGTCAAGTTTGCTTCAAAATAAAAATAAAGACAGCTGTGAAGCCTACCAGTGTCTGTGTGCCCACAACAAGAATGACAGGAGCATAGAACACAACATGCAGACATGACACGGCTGACTGAGGCATGACCAGCACACAACAGTGACCAGACACAGAAAACTTCATGCAGCAACAACACCAACAGCAACAAACACAGGCACACAGGAGATGAAAACCTTGGTCTAAAGACTGCTGACTCCAGGCCAGGGAACCTGCCACCCAGGGACATGCAGACTTTCTCTGCCACCTGCCCCCAAGCTTTAAGATAAAAATGACAGTTGGTGGTGAATTAGCTACCTCACACCAGGGAGCTGGAGTCTCCAAACCTGTCTGCCACCTGCAACACAAGTCAGTCATCAACATACACTACAAGTCATCTGATACAAACCTGTCTGCCACCTGCAACACAAGTCAGTCATCAACATACACTACAAGTCATCTGATACAAACCTGTCTGCCACCTGCAACACAAGTCAGTCATCAACATACACTACAAGTCATCTGATACAAACCTGTCTGCCACCTGCAACACAAGTCAGTCATCAACATACACTACAAGTCATCTGATACAAACCTATCTGCCACCTGCAACACAAGTCAGTCATCAACATACACTACAAGACATCTGATACACTAGGCTGTCACATATACTAGGTCATGATGTTCACCTGCAACACAAGTCAGTCATCAACATACACTACAAGTCGTCTGATACACTAGGCTGTCACATATACTAGGTCATGATGTTCTGAAGTTGGGCGACCAGCTCCAATACATGTGGCAATTCCTTTTCCAACTCCAGGGATACATTTAATCATTGTGACTCAAAGTGACGAAGTTCCATGGGTATGATACAATTGGATATAATGTCCTACAGACAGTTAACTAACATCACCATCTGACAGTTAACTGTCATCATTGGATGATAGTTAGCTGTAAAGTTACAGGCAGTTAATTAGTGTCAAGATGATACTCAAACATTTATGTCAGACAGTTACCTAACATTTCAAGTGAAATATTGCCAAAGGAGTAGCCATCTTGGTCTAAATGTTAAAATGTATAAACTCCCCAGGATGTCTACACTGGCAATGTCCATGTAGGCTGGCCTCTATGTCAGCAACTGTATATGGAAAGCCAGGCAACATATCCATTAGCCAGAAATCTGGGGCAAGTATGAAAATATCAGCATGTTCACAGCTGAATTCAAACCTTAACAGTATATCAGTCACAGCTGGATACTAAATTCATAAGACACCATAAGCCCACATCTCTCAATACAACCCACACTCTAACAGTCAGTCTTGCAAACAAGCATCAATGAAACACAGAATCAGACATATATGAAGGATGACACATGTTCACACTTAACATGACACATGTTCACACTTAACTAAACATGCACTTATTAATCTTCTTTGTTGTACATGTTTTGCCCACCAGCATCAAGTTAAGAAAAGACATCTGGAAAGAACTGCTTCTTATATGGTGGTATTCCCATCCTCACATATCCTTTATATCCACTGTTTGCTGGGATGACTTCTCGGATTGTTTCTGTTGTCTCTCTGCCTGTGGGCTGGTGTCTTGTGATCATCTTATCACATGACCAAACCATCTGATATATTGTTGTTTTATACGAGCTGTCCCAACTTACTACCTGATATCTGTGTTGTTGATTTTGTCTCGCTCTAATGAGAATTCATTACTGAACATTTGAAGTAACTTACATGTCATCCAGGAGACTGCCTATGTCACTGCAACCATCCATACACGACAGTGCAGCCTAAACTGTCATCAGCTACAGCAACTATATTCTATGGCACACTACAACAGCTAGAGGAATACATCAGACCAGTGGTCATTTTCACACTGATGGTCAGTGGCAGCCATCTATCTCTAGCACCTGCTGACTTTCACCATGATGGTACAGACGAACACCCACTGTCCCATGTTATCTTCCCATGTCATCACTGGGTTTCTTCTAGTGTATGTGCCTTCCACTTCCTCCCCCTAGCATGATGTTCATCAGTCACATGTTTTATTATGTATCTCAAATACTGTATTTATCAATCCTTGATCTCATCCTATAATTCTGCTTTCCATCTAAATGTATTTAGGATTATTTTACATTTTGTCTGAATGTACTTAACCCTTTACCTGGCAGAGCAGCCCAGCGCGTTTTTACCCCAAAACGGGCAAAACGTCTCAAAGCGTTCGTTATTATTAAGTGTTGTAAAATCGCGATCTCACGGTTTTCCGAGGCTTCCGATTGTTTACGTCCGGCGGTATCGATAAGTAGATAATTTGTTGCCATTTGCAAGCAATTTGATCGGATTTTTACATAGTTTTCAGGGGTTTTACACTTTGTTTTTCAAAATGGATTTTGACAATTCTTCAAGTGATAGTGGAGATTTTGCTGGGTTGAATTTAAGTGAACAGTGAATTGCACAAATATGACTATGAATTGCAGCTAGATATCAGTGAAACCAGCGTGGGGCAGTGTCCACACTTTGGATCTCTTGGACTTTTGAGAAAATGATTCTGATTCAGTGTTTGTAAATAGTGTATAAGACTGACAGTCACAAACAACATATTGTATTTTGTAAATATTTGTGTTCATGTGTGAATTACTGGCAACACTGAATTCTTTATTACACATGTGAGTACAATTTTAAATCTGCATTAATATTCCGTCATTCTGTTCTTCATTTCACAAAATTCTGTTCACTAACACCTTAGATATGATGTTTTTACTAACTTAAGCATAAATCTTAGTAAAAACCTGAAAAATCTTGCCCGTTCAGAGCTAAATGGTGTCCGGCTGTTTGTTGAACTGGGTTTGCCTTATGTAGTAATGTGTGGCTGTTGGTTTTGTAGTGACTGCCGCTTCCATTGACGATGAACTGTATTTTTCTTGGAGGACTTTTATGTTGGCATTCTGGCAGCTGATTATGCTGTGCGAGCTGTTGGTCTGTTGGGACTCTTGTCTGTTCCACTTTTCACATGCGGCAGTGAGGAGCATTTTGTGTGATATTCACTGACACAGGAATGGAGCATTATGGGGCAACCCTTTGCCATGAAGTTGGAACCGTGACTGACTGACTGAATAACAAACTAATTTCTCATGTTGTCTGAATGTATTTAAGACTTGTTAATGTCTCATGTTGTCTGAATGTATTTAAGACTTGTTAATGTCTCATGTTGTCTGAATGTATTTAAGATTTGCTAATTTCTCACACTGTCCGAATGTATTTAAGACTTGTTAATGTCTCATGTTGTCTGAATGTGTTTGAGACTTGTTAATGTCTCATGTTGTCTGAATGTATTTAAGACTTGTTAATGTCTCATGTTGTCTGAATGTATTTAAGATTTGCTAATTTCTCACACTGTCCGAATGTATTTAAGACTTGTTAATGCCTCATGTTGTCTGAATGTGTTTGAGACTTGTTAATGTCTCATGTTGTCTGAATGTATTTAAGACTTGTTAATGTCTCATGTTGTCTGAATGTATTTAAGACTTGTTAATGTCCTCTAAAAGTACTGGAGAGTTTTGGTCAGAGACCATAACTTTATGAAGGGAAAATCCCAACTGCACCTCCACGCGGTAGAGGATGGAAACACACTACGGTGTGGCTAACACAGCTCTGGGGACCGAGTATCCACCGGAATAAGTGGACAACTCTGCAGCTGAGCAGAGCAGGGCACTCACTTGTCCTTGCAGTCGGAAATGGCTGTCAAAAGCAGAGGTAAATAGACCACCATGTGAATGTGGAAGGCAAGGGGAAACCACCACATTATCTTCCCAAGACTTCATGGCAAAACATAAATCAAAGTTAGTGAAGGACGTTAATGGCTGTCTTAGGGCATCCTCGTCCGGTAGGGACAGTCATGAGCCACAGGTGACACCAGACCGTCATCCAGCTACTGATGGCAAAATCTTAACTAAAATAAATAAATTTAGAGTAGGAACATGGAATGTTAGGACATTAAATGAGCTAGGAAAGTTGACCAATGTTCTAAGAGAGATGGATAGCATGAAAATGAATATACTAGGCGTTAGTGAGATGAGATGGAAGGGATCGGGAAAAATTATAGCTGACAATCACACAATAATTTATTCTGGAGGGGAGACACATGAGAAAGGGGTAGGAATAATATTAGATGAAAAAACAGCCAAGTCAATTAATGGATACTGGTGTATTTCAGATAGAGTTATTATGGTAAAAATCAAAGGCAAACCAATAGACATAAATATTATACAAGTATATGCACCAACAGCAAGCAGTAGTGATGAAGAAATACAACACTTTTACGACGAAATAGAAATGGCGATGGCTCAAATTGGATCACAAGAAATAAAAATAATACTTGGTGATTTTAATGCAAAAGTAGGAAAGGGAAAGATGGAGGATGTAGTGGGGAATTATGGTTTAGGTACAAGAAATGAAAGAGGGGAAAAGCTAATAGAATGGGCAAATATCAATGATATGATAATTGGAAACACATGGTTTAAACACCATAAAAGACGACTGTACACATGGATAAGCCCTGATAAGAAAATACGCAACCAAATTGACTACATCTTCTTCTTCTTCTTCAGCGTTCCGAGCCATTGAGGTTCTTTGCTGCAAATACAATCCGTCTCCATTCGTCTCTCTGGTGGACCTTCTCTTGCCAGTCGTTGATTCCAAGTGCTTGTAGGTCTGTACATGTATTATCTCTCCACCGTCTTCTTGGTCTACCTCGGGGTCTACGGCCATTTATTTCCTGAGTGTAAGCGAGTTTTGTTTCCCTATTATCTTCCATTCTTTCTATATGCCCCAGCCATTGTAGTCTATTAGCCTTCATGATACCAGTGATTAGCGGGGACTTAAACAGATCATAAATGTCTTTGTTACTTCTTCTTTTCCACTCTCCACTTTGTGTATCCCTAATGGGTCCAAAGATGCGTCTTAAAATTTTGTTCTCAAAGGTTTGTAACAAGGCTTCGTCTCCTTTCGTTGTACTCCAGGTTTCAGAGCCATACAGCACAACTGGTCTGATCAGTGTTTTGTATATTGTGATTTTGGTGTTACGAGATAGCGCCTTTGATTTTAGTAGATGTTGTAGTGCATAGTATATCTTATTTCCAGAGTTGATTCTAGTTTGTATTTCTTCCCTTATGATGTTGGAGCAGTTGAAGATCGTACCCAGGTATTTGTATGTTTCCGTTCTTTTAATGGTAAATTGACTACATACTAATTAATAAAAGATTTAGAAATGCTTTAATTAATGTAAAGACAATGCCTGGTGCTGACTGTAATAGTGATCATGTACCACTATGTGGACAAATAAAAGTAAGATTAAAAAGAGGGAAAAAAATGGTTAAGAACATGAGACTTAATAAAGAGGTTCTAAAAATAGATAACGAAATGCAAGAACAATACAGAGTGACTGTGAAAAATAGGTACAATGCAATAACTAAAATACAGAGTATAGATGAACAATGGGAAATGTTAAGGGACTCCATTCATCAAACTAGCAAAGAAGTATTACCAGAGAGAGGCAAAATAGCTAAGAAAAAATGGATGAATGAAGATATCTTAAACCTGATGGACAAAAGAAAACAGTATAAAAATGACAAACAAGAATACGCTAAGATAAATAAAGAAATAAAAGATAAATGTGGGAAGGCTAAAGAAAGTTGGTTAAACGAGCAATGCAAAAAAATTGAATTAAATTCCATTAAAGATACAAAAAATATGCACAGACAAATCAGTGAGCTTACAGGAAAAAAAATAAGAATAAATACAGGGTGTTTGAAATCAAAAACAGGAAAGATAATATTAGAGGAAGATGCTATAATGAAGAGGTGGAATGAGTATATAAGAGAATTATATGAAGGAGAAAGGGCAGAATTAACAGAAGATAGTAACTTAGAAGGTCCACCTATTCTGAAAGAAGAAGTCACTGACGCTATGAAACGTATGAAGAAAGGAAAAACAGCTGGGCCAGATGAAATCACAATAGAAGAATTAGAAGTATTGGGAGAATTTGGAGTAGATATATTAACCAAAATGTTGAATGATATTTACAGCAGTGGATATTTACCCAGTGATATGCTGAAATCTGTATTTATAGCTATACCAAAAAGACCAGGAGCAATTGATTGTGAAGATTTTCGTACAATTAACCTTATAAACCATATCACTAAGCTTCTACTCAGAATCATAATGAGAAGAACCAAAAAGAAAATAAAAATGGAAATTAGTGAAGAACAGTATGGATTTGTGGAAGGAAAGGGCACAAACAATGCAATTTATACATTGCGGACACTAATAGAAAGGTCAATAGAGAAACAGAGGGACATATATTTGTGCTTCATAGATTATACTAAGGCATTTGATAAAGTAAAACATGATGAACTGATTAAAATGTTGGAAGATATCAACACTGATGGAATAGATTTAAGAATAATAAAGAATATTTACTGGAACCAAGTAGCAGCAATTAAAATGGGAAATAAAGAGGGTAGTTACGAACAGATAAAGCTAGGAGTACAACAAGGGTGTGTCTTGTCACCAGATCTTTTCTCCCTGTATAGCGAAGTAATAATGAGAGAGATCAAAGAGATGCCAGGAATACTAGTTGGAGGTTATAATATAAATAATATACACTATGCAGATGACACAGTATTGGTGGCGGATAATTCAACAGACCTACAACAATTATTAGACGTTGTAGTAACAGAGAGTGCAAGGAAAGGACTCAACTTGAATATCAAGAAAACAGTAACAATGGTAATATCAAAGAAAATGGTGACACCAAAATGTGACATAGAAATAGAAGGGAAAATCCTTAACCAAGTTGATAATTTTAGATACCTAGGGGCATTTATAACATCAGATGGAAGATGTACAACAGAGATTAGGAGCAGAATAGGGCAGGCAAAAGCCGCATTTCATAAAATGAAGAGTATCTTATGCAATAAGTCACTGTCACTGAATGTAAGAAAGAGAGTGCTGAAATGCTATGTAGAACCAGTTTTGCTGTATGGCAGTGAATCTTGGAATGTAAATGAACAAATTAAGAAGAAATTAGAAGCAACAGAGATGTGGTTTCTGAGACGAATGTTGCGAATTCCTTGGACTGCCAGAGTAACTAACGACGACTGCCTGAAACAGGCTAATGAAACTAGAACATTATATACAACAATAAGACAGAGACAAACAGCTTTCCTCGGTCATGTGATGAGAAGAGAGGCATTGGAGAACATCGTAACAACTGGAAAGATCGAGGGGAAGAGAGGCAGAGGTAGACCAAGAGAAGTGATGCTGGATGGATTGAGACGGTGGCATGGAGGAATATCAGCAGCAGAGTTGATCCAGAGAACCAAAGACCGAGATCTATGGAGAGCCATGAACGCCTACGCTAGCCGGCACGGCACTTGATGATGATGATGATAATGTCTCATGTTGTCTGAATGTATTTAAGATATGCTAATTTCTCACACTGTCCGAATGTATTTAAGACTTGTTAATGTCTCATATTGTCTGAATGTCTTTAAGAATTGTTAATTTCTCATGCTGTCTTAATGTATTTAAGACTTGTTAATGTCTCATGTCGTCTGAATGTATTTAAGACTTGTTAATTTCTCATGTCGTCTGAATGTATTTAAGACTTGTTAATGTCTCATGTGTCTGGATGTGTTTCAAGTAATGGATCCTTTCCCCATGCCTGGAGGCATACTGAGTAAATGGAGTAGTCCTATAATTGTATAGACCAGTCTGCACTCACTGGGTGCTGTGGTCAACATCAGCTGCCTGGACTTCCCACATCATTTCCTGGTACCCATGTAGACTAGCTGGAGCTGGGGGACTAGAAGGAGCTGGGGGACTAGAAGGAGCTGGGGGACTAGAAGGAGCTGGGGGACTAGGTGGAGCTCGGGGACTAGGTGACCAGGTGGAGCTGGGGGTCGAGGTGGAGCTTGGGGACCAGGTGGAGCTGGGGGTCTAGGTGGAGCTGGGGGTCTAGGTGGAGCTGGGGGACTGGTGGAGTTGGGGGACTAGGTGGAGCTGGGGGACCCAGGTGGAGCTGGCGACTAGGTGGAGCTGGGGGTCTAGGTGGAGCTGGGGGACTGGTGGAGCTGGGGGACTAGGTGGAGCTGGGGGACCCAGGTGGAGCTGGCGACTAGGTGGAACTGGGGGACTGGTGGAGCTGGGGGACTGGTGGAGTTGGGGGACTAGGTGGAGCTGGGGGACCCTGGTGGAGCTGGCGACTAGGTGGAGCTGGGGAACTGGTGGAGCTGGGGGACCCAGGTGGAGCTGGGGGACCCAGGTGGAGCTGGCAACTAGGTGGAGCTGGGGGACCCAGGTGGAGCTAGGGGACTAGGTTCGTTGTTTTAAAATCCCTACAAATGTGAGGATTAAAATAAACATGACACTGATCAGTAACAACATGACAATACAGTATAATGTAACAACACAACTACAATCAGCCACACAGAATCAAACAGAACAACAAGGACATGTGTACTCACAGATCTGATGCCAGGCAAGTTGAGGATGGCCCCCAGCACTGGCAGTCGTCTCATGAAGTTGACAGCAATGGGGAAGAACCCACTGGAAGAGAGATCAAGACAGACATCAATATATTATCTGAATGATGAGACTGGCTTGAGTTGTATGATGTGAATGATGAGACTGGCTTGAGTTGTGTTATGTGAAGGATGAGACTGGCTTGAGTTGTATAATGTGAATGATGAGACTGGCTTGAGTTGTATAATGTGAATGATGAGACTGGCTAGAGTTGTATAATGTGAATGATGAGACTGGCTTGAGTTGTATAATGTGAATGATGAGACTGGCTTGAGTTGTATGATGTGAATGATGAGACTGGCTTGAGTTGTATAATGTGAATGATGAGACTGGCTTGAGTTGTATAATGTGAATGATGAGACTGGCTTGAGTTGTGTGATGTGAAGGATGGAACTGGCTTGAGTTGCATAATGTGAATGATGAGACTAGCTTGAGTTGTATAATGTGAAGGATGAGACTAGCTTGAGTTGTATAATGTGAATGATGAGAATGGCTTGAGTTGTGTGATGTGAAGGATGGAACTGGCTTGAGTTGTGTTATGTGAAGGATGAGACTGGCTTAAGTTGTATAATGTGAAGGATGAGACTAGCTTGAGTTGTATAATGTGAAGGATGAGACTAGCTTGAGTTGTATAATGTGAATGATGAGACTGGCTTGAGTTGTATAATGTGAATGATGAGACTGGCTTGAGTTGTATAATGTGAATGATGAGACTGGCTAGAGTTGTATAATGTGAATGATGAGACTGGCTTGAGTTGTGTGATGTGAAGGATGGAACTGGCTTGAGTTGTGTTATGTGAAGGATGAGACTGGCTTGAGTTGTATGATGTGAAGGATGAGACTGGCTTGAGTTGTATGATGTGAATGATGAGACTAGCTTGAGTTGTATAATGTGAATGATGAGACTGGCTTGAGTTGTATAATGTGAATGATGAGACTGGCTTGAGTTGTGTGATGTGAAGGATGGAACTGGCTTGAGTTGTGTGATGTGAAGGATGAGACTGGCTTGAGTTGTATGATGTGAATGATGAGACTGGCTTGAGTTGTATGATGTGAATGATGAGACTGGCTTGAGTTGTATGATGTGAATGATGAGACTGGCTAGAGTTGTATAATGTGAATGATGAGACTGGCTTGAGTTGTGTGATGTGAATGATGAGACTGGCTTGAGTTGTGTGATGTGAATGATGAGACTGGCTTGAGTTGTATAATGTGAATGATGAGACTGGCTTGAGTTGTATGATGTGAATGATGAGACTGGCTAGAGTTGTATAATGTGAATGATGAGACTGGCTTGAGTTGTGTGATGTGAAGGATGGAACTGGCTTGAGTTGTGTTATGTGAAGGATGAGACTGGCTTGAGTTGTATGATGTGAAGGATGAGACTGGCTTGAGTTGTATAATGTGATTGATGAGACTTGCTTGAGTTGTATGATGTGAATGATGGGGCTGGCTTGAGCTGTATGATGTGAATGATGGGGCTGACTTAAGCTGTATGATGTGAATGATGAAGACAGACTTAATCTGGAGACAGTAATACAGTCAAACACATGAAATCTGTAATCAATGATGAAGGCAGACTTAATCTGGAGACAGTAATGTAGTTGAAACACTTGAAATCTGTTATCAATGATGAAAGTACCAGAGCAGAAAAAAGAGCAAAAAGTCAGGATCCTAACACATGGCCCTGAGACAGGCAGGCACACGTGCTAGCAACTGCACTGCCGCATCCTTGACTATCGCACACAAGCATACACACAAAAGCACAAGCGCGTGCGCACATGAGTGCACGCACACACACACGCACACGCAGACACACAGAAGACTGTTTGAGCACATGGCCGTCATTTGTTTGATTCTTTCTGCAGACATACATGACCTGAGAACATCCTGTCTGCAGGATGTCTTCAGATCACACAGGTGATGTGACCAATGGCTGTCAACCCAAACTGATCCTCACACTCAACCCTCATTTCCTGGCCTTTAAACATTTCTTCCATTACTGGTCCATTCCAGGATAACATTAACTCACTCCACATGTGTTCCCAGATGCCTCAATGGTGATCTATCACTGTGACACAAAAATATCAGAGTATGATCACAAACATATCACAGTCATCTCCTACTACTGTCCCAGTCACCTGCCTACTGTTGTCCCATTTTCATTAACCACAGTCAGTTATATTTCTCAAGGATTCTGTTCAGTTCAGTTATCAGTTCAGTTATCAGTTGGGGTATCTTCATTGCACTCCGGACAGATCCATAGGTGCTCAGATCCTCCCCCCCCAGCACATGCATAAGCGTTCGGTGGCTGATAGTGCAAGTTCTGTGTTGGTTGACGAGGCACCTCGTTTTCCCGATGTACCTCTCGTGTCTGGCCGTGCCAATTCTTACTCCCAAGTATTTCATCCTGGACAGCGATGTGGATTCACTGACGTCAAAGTCCTCTGTTCTTTACATATCTTTAAGCACGTTAATAACATCGGCACAATCCATGGGCTGGCCATCTGCAGGGGGTGCAGAGCCAGCCAGTTTATCAGCTCGTTCATTTCCCTCGACTCCCGCATGTCCCGGGACGAAGATGAAGGTGACTTTATGGACAACAGACTTCCGCAGTGACTCAGTCAACTGTCTACGTACAGATCCAGCTTCGACCTTCCGAATCATGCTCATTGAATCACTTAGTACACACATGTTGGTATAATGCTATGATTCTAGCCATATGAAAGCCTGTGTTACTGCCATCACCTCCATCATCATGCTGCTCGTGGTCATGGAGTGGGCACCACTGGATTCTTGAACGGTTCAGCCCGCTGAACGGGCCGTAAATGCCTATGCACTTCTCTGCTGCTTTACAACAGATCCATCAGTATAGATAAGCAATTCGGGGCTATCTGAGTGTTCACAGATGAGCGTGTTGACCTCTGCATTGACAGCGGCAGGGTTCTGCTCTCTGCACTGTCTGTCGAGTGTGATAATGCAGGAGAAAGTGCACTTACAAGCTGGAGGCACCGCACCCATTCCTTGTCGGGGTTGATACTGGTAAGACTGCAGACCTGTTTGATGACATCTTTGGCCCGACCCATCCATGATTTGCCCCTCTTTAGTCTGTCACCCTTTTCTCTGAATATAGCTTCATGCAGAGGGTGCCGCTCATCTGCACTCATTTTCAAGTATCCATGAGCTCTCCAGATCTTGATCCTGTGGTTCATTGTCGGGAAGTCAAGGAGGTATCTCATTGCTACACAGCTGGTGTCTCTCGTGCAGCCCAAAATGATGCGCATGGCTTTGTTTTGTACCTTTTCAAGTCTTCCAATCTGTGTAGGGCTGACAGTGAGGATGGCCAGGGCATACTCGATGGGTGAAAGCACCAGTCCTTGGAACAGAAATATTAGCAGTCTTTGCTCGATATTGGCAGTCGCCATGACTCTCGTTGCTGACAAACCTTTCCGAGCTTTCGTTATGACATAATCGACATGATCTCTGAAAGACAGGCTACGATCAAGCCTCGTGCCAAGATATGTCATTGACTGGGTTCTACTCAAAATGCTCCCATCCATTCTTACTGCCGGCAGGTCTATGTTCACAATATGGTTGTTTAGGGAGAACCTTGTAACCGATGCCTTTGCAGGGTTGACAAGGGCACTGGCATCAGCACACCATGAGAAAATTTGATCTAGTTCGCCCTGCATATCATTGGCAACCACCTGTCTATCTCGATCCTGTCGATACACGAAAATGTCGTCAGCAAATGACAGAGTCCTACCCCTCCCATCCATATGTTGTTCAGTGATCGGCACCGTATACACGTTGAATAGTACTGGTGACAGTGGTGAACCCTGCGGCAATCCTGGACATATCGTTATCGGCTCAGAAGACCAACTCCCACATCTTAGCTCCTTTGGAGCAGGACTGCAGCTATCCATCGTACAAGGTGAGGATACACTTTCAGTCTGAGGAGAGTTTGCATCAAGTGCTCGAAGGATACTCTACTGTATGCGTCCTCTAAGTCGCACATGTCTCTTCTCTGACCTGAAATCCTTCGTAAACATCGTGAGCAAACACTGCCGCATTCAGCCATGACTCTTTGTAACGTCTGTATCCTCCAAGTGTGAGTGGGAAGCAGCCGAGTTGTTCCAAGTCACAAGCAAGTCTGTGTGCTACAATTTTCTCCAGTAGCTTGCCAGCAGTGTTCTGCATCATAATGATTCTGTAGCCGCTTATCTTAGAATGGTCTTTGTTCAGTTTTGGTAGCAGCAGCAAGTAGCTGTGTAGCCATTCCTCTTTGATCTGACCTCTCTGGATACTGGTGTTGAATTCTCTGGCCAGTTCTTCCATGTCATCATCTGACATCACCAGTAGGTCACCAAATCGGATGCCGTCTGGGTCTGGGGTGGTGTTAGGTGATTTCTTGAGCATCGCACGTATTGTTTCAGCTGTGGTTATGCATTCTTCATCTGTCCCGACCCCCTCGCACAACTGAGAGAGTGTCGTTGTGGTCATCAGTCTGGCAGGCTCATCTTTCTGTTCAGTCTGCTCTATGTAGCATGCAAGAAGGGCATCCGCATCCGACTTTTTCCATGTGAGGTCTGTACCTTGAAAGTCTGGAATACCCCTACATTGTGCAGCACCGTTCATGTTCTTACAGAGGCGCCAGAATGTTGTAAGAGATTGCTCGGAGCACACCTTCATGCAGAACTCGTCCCATTTCTCGGCCTTGGCCTGTTTGGTGCTGGATTTGAATAAAGTCATCGTCCTATGGACCACAGTCTTCAGGTTCGCCAACTCACCCTGTGGCATGTTAGCCTTTTTGGCTTTTTGCCAGTTTTTGACTGGAGAGTTTTTGAATGGAGAGGTCAAGAAGGCATAGTCTCTTTCCCAGCTATGCCTTCTTGACCTCTCCATTCCACCATGGTGGCTGCAACCATCTTTCTTGTCTCCTGCAGGAGGAAGTTAGTTTTCTTCTTCTGATCTTGCTTATGGCGTCTTGACCAGTGTTGTCATACGGGAAGGCATTTGTCTTGTTTCCTTGAATCCTGGCCCTGTCTTTCTCGATCAGGATGACACAAGGGTACTGGTCACTGTCATGGTATCCCACTGTGCCCCACCGGCATCTTAGTGCGATGGTTGGCGACACCAGGGCCAAGTCAATGACACTGTCAGAATCACCTGGTCGAGTGGCCATTCTAGTGACCTTCCCATCATTCAGACAGACTAGGGCAACAGATGCCAGGACATCATCCAGATCTTCTCCCTATCTACTGATGATGCTATTCCTCCATTGACTGCCTCTGGCATTGAAGTCCCCACAGTAGATGATATGCCTTTCATCCGTATCAAACAAACTCTGCCATTGTCGCACATCGACCTTCCTAATACGCGCATAAACGTTCATGATTACAAGTTGCACTGGCGTAATTATTCTTAATGCCTGCACTTGCAGGGCATCACTGTTCCAGGCGGGCATATCGATTTCAGACACCAGTATGTTGCCGCGGACCTGAATGGCCTGTCCGAGGTGCCACCTGTTAAAGAAGCCTTGAAACCCCGTGACATTGATTGTTCCGTCACCGAGCTGTGTTTCTTGTAAGACCACAATATCGTTTCCGTAGAGTATTTTTTCAAGAATGGGTGGGCATTGACTAAATGATGCACAGTTCCAGTAAAGTACTCGAATGTGTCCGATGCCCAATCTGTCACATTTTAACCGCGTTCTGCATGTGCCTGCTCTTTTACCACACTGTGTCCTTGCCGGTCGTCGTCTGGTCGTCATGTTTGGCTTAAGTATCGCCACCGGGCGCCGATGATATGCAGAAGGGAGTCCGGGCGCGCGTGCACGAACTCCATTGCACGGTCCAAACTCCATTTCACCACGAAAAACACACTTAAGATACAAACATTTAAGCGAAAACACGTGTCCAGATGTTGAGGAGGACATAGATAGGACAAGGGACAGAATAGAGGTAATGACATGTAGGACATAGATCAGGACTCTACAGGGGAGTAGACAGAGTATAGATAGAACACAAGCTAGGACTTAGAACAGTCATATGACAGGACTTAGGTGGGGACACGGATGTGTCATAACTAGGACCCACCAGGACCAACCCCGAGGAGGGGAGGGGACGCTTAGTTCACGGAACACTACCCTGAACAGACTAGACGTTAGTATAACCCAGGTTAACACGGACAGACTGCTGTACTACGAGACAGGTACAATAGCACAGGGTTTTACTGACCGCACAGGATTGAGGACAGCAAGGCCAGCCAGCCGGCTGAAAACCGTCAGACGGGACACGACAGCTTTCTAGAGAGGACACTTGTGTATTTCCGAGCACAACTGTTTAGTTTGCTAGGGCGCCAGTTAGAGATAGCGAGTGTGGAGTTTGAATAAGTGATTGTGCATAAATATTGTAAAGAAGGCGACAAATGTATATTTGTTCAGGCAGTCACCGCCTGGTTATTGTATGTAACTATTTCAGGTTCGCCTGAATTAAAGACATGATATACCATCCACACAATGGATGTTTCTTTTGGTGTGGATGAAGTAGCGAGTGCCTGTGTGTGTGTGATTCAAGATGTTGACACACGTTCCATTCTAAATGACGAAAAAATGTCCTGCCATCTTGCTCCAAGGGAGGTCATTCTGTTCACATACAGGCTTATTTTCCTGCACATCATGCAACCTCAACAACACAATTATTTGAAAGACGTGTGATATGAATCATACTGAAAGTACTGGGGGACATCTAGTGGACCAATTCAGGGAACAATTGAAGGACATCACACATCACTCTGACAAACCTGTTTCCAATCATTTCTGTTGCAATGATCATTGGGGAGTTGATAATATGTGTGTTATTGCCATTAAACCATCTTACTCAAACAGTTCTTCATCTCCACAAATCACCTATACAGCAAGATGATCTCTCACAGCTCCACTAGCATCCCAACAACTCACCTCATAGCTCGACTAACATCCCCACTTACCTCACAGCTCAACTAACATCACTACAACTCACCTCACAACCCCACTAACATCCCCATTCACTTCACAGCTCCACTAACATCCCCACTCACCTCACAGCTCCACTAAAATCCCTACAACTCACACCACAGCTCCACTAACATCCCTACTCACCTCACAGCTCCACTAACATCCCTACAACTAACCTCACAGCTCCACTAACATCCCCACTCACCTCACAGTTCCACTAACATCCCCACAACTCACCTTACAGCTCCAATAACATCCCTGTAACTCACCTCACAGCTCCACTAACATCCCTACAACTAAACCTCAGAGCTCCACTAACATCCCAACAACTCACCTCACAGTTCGACTAACATCCCCACTCACCTCACAGCTCCACTAACATCCCTACAACTCACCTCACAGCTACACTAACATCACCACAACTCACCTAAACAGCAAGATGAACACATACAGCTACACTAACATTCTCATAATTCACCTCACAGCTCCACTAACATCTCTACAACTCACCTCACAGCTCCACTAACATCCCTACAACTCACCTCACAGCTCCACTAACATCCCAACAACTCACCTCACAGCTCCACTAACATCTCCACAACTCACAGCTCCACTAACATCTCTACAACTCACCTCACAGCTCCACTAACATCTCTACAACTCACCCCACAGCTCAACTAACATCCCTACAACTCACCTCACAGCTCCACTAACATCCCCATGACTCACCTCACAGCTCCAATAACATCCCTACAACTCACCTCACAACTCCACTAACATCCCCACTCAACCCACAGCTACACTAACATCCCCACAATTCACCTCACAGCTCCACTAACATCCCCACAATTCATCTCACAGCTCCACTAACATCCCCACTTACCTCAAAGCTCCACTAACATGCCCACAACTCACCTAAACAACAAGATGAATCCATACAGCTCCACTAACATCCCCACTCAACCCACAGCTCCACCAACATCCCCACTCAACCCACAGCTCCACTAACATGCCCACAACTCACCTAAACAACAAGATGAATCCATACAGCTCCACTAACATCCCCACAACTGGCCACCCAATTAAGACAATAAGCATGCCGCCAACAAAGAACGCTGTGGCCTTCAACTTGTGGCGCTGGAAGAAGAATCGATATGTTCTCTCCAGACCAATGATGAAAGTCAGGCCGCTGATGAACAGAATCTGGGGACAGAAAAGAACACATACACTATATATCTACATGCACAGCAGCATGGTCCTGGCTCTACTACTCCAAAGTCATATTGCTAATGTGGTATTAACACAGACTTGCACTGCCTTAATTTGTGCACACATGGAAGATGTCTCATAAGGGGCTGGCCAGGTACCAGCACGGCTGTGAAGACACACACATTCTCTAGAAGTAACACTGGTTATTATTTCTAACAACAACCACCTTCTCATGAGATTACCTTCACTGTTGTCACTGGTGATCATAAGACAACAACCACCTTCCCATGAGATGACCTTCACTTTTGTCCCCGGTGATCAACTTCTGTTGTGTCTGGCATGGAGTCATGACATGGATGATGCAACTGAGCACTTCACTTTAAGTTGTCTTTCTCGTAGGGTTGCTCCTGTGTCCCAGGTTGTCTTTTTCATAGGGTTGCTCCTGTGTCCCAGGTTGTCTTTCTTGCAGGATTGCTTCGGTGTTCCAGGTGTTCATCCTCTCAATCTGCCAACAACTGGACACCCTTGCAAGACGTGCTCTGAAGTGTCTAAATGCTACAAAGTGCCAGTTGGCAGAGTCCCTTGAGTGTTCTACACGGGCAGCTGACAGTCCCTTCATTGGCAGGTGACAAGAGTCCCTTCAGTGCTCTACATTGGCAGGTGACAGAGTCCTTTCAGTGCTCTATATTGGCAGATGAAAGAGACTTCAGTGTTCCACATTGGCAGGTGAAAGATCTCTTCAGTGCTCTACATTGGCAGGTGACAGAGTCCCTTGAGTGCTCTACATTGGCAGATGAAAGAGTCCCTTGAGTGCTCCACAGGTGACAGAATCCCTGTGAACAGTACAGTGTCATGTTCTTAGCCTGATGACCTCGAAGTGCTCATCTCTGTCTAACCCGAATGTCTTGCTGCTTCTGCAATCTTTATTATGAACTGATTATCAATTCATGTGCTGCCATCTTCCCAAGGCTGAGTGTCACTGTCTAGAAGATGTCCCCTCTGCTGTCTGCCTCCCATTAACCCTTTACCGGGCAGACGATTGTCCATTTTTTAGTCCTGAACGGGCAAGATTTTTTCAGGTTCGGTAAAATTTCGGGTTGCGTTAGTAATAACATCACAAATAAGGTGTTATAGTCAACCAATTTTAGTTAAATAAACAACACAATGAAGGGAAGAGCATGCAGAATATGTTACTCACGTGATTGTTGCCGGTAAGCCATATATGAACGCAAATATTTACGAAATACAGTATATTGTTTGTGATTTTCAGTCATCTATACGGCAATTTACAAACACATTTTCAGAATCATAATCACTTTCTTTAAAGTCCGACTCACGACTGCTAATGCAAAGTAACGCTTTTCACTGATATCTAGCTCCGATTAATAGTCAAATTCGTGCCCTTTAATGTCACTTAAATTGAACCAAGCGAAATCTCGGCTATCACTTGAAGAATCGACGAAATCCATTTTGAACTAAGCGTAAAAACCCCGAAAACTATCCAAAAAATCCGTTCAAATTCATAGTAGGCGCTTGCAAATGGCGGCCACGTTGTCAAGCTATCGGCGAAAGCGAATGTAGCCATCGGAAGTATCGGAAAGCCGAGAGATTGCATTTTTACAATGCATAATAGTAACGGCTGGTTTCAGACGGTCTGCCGGACGTAAATGGACGATTTGCCCGGTAAAGGGTTAATGCCAGCTGATGTAACCATATACTCCAGCTAAACTCACTTCTTGAACTGCCAACGAATGTCTAGTTACCTTCTGATATCGTTACTTTAATTCCTTGTTGCTGCTGCCATGCACCGACCATCCTCATCTCTACAACCAGATTTCTGTAGCTACAGGTGATTGTCCGTCAGTTCACAAACTACACATTGGTCACAAAACTAGAAGTCCTTTGTGCAAGACCAGTGGAGATCTGCCACAGGAGAGTTGAGTTTTGTTGGTTGCTGATTTGGTCAGGTAAGCAAGTGAATGATTATGTCATGTCACAGCCAAATTAGCAGTGTAGGGCTCTTCTGTATCATATAGTATTGGTGTTGACTGTGGCAGTAGCAGTAGTAATGGTAGTAGTAGTATCAGTAGTAGTAGTGGTAGTAGTATAAGTGGTTGTAGTAATAGTAGTAGTAGTAGTAGTAGTAGTAGTAGTAGTAGTGGTGGTGGTGGTGGTGATGGTGGTGGTGGTAGTGGTGGTAGTAGTAGTAGTAGTAGTAGTAGTAGTAGTAGTAGTAGTAGTAGTAGTAGTAGTAGTAGTAGTAGTAGTAGCAGCAGCAGCAGCAACAGCAGCAGTATAAGTAGCTGCAGCAAGCAGTAGTAGTAGTATCAGTATCAGAAGCTGCAGTAGTATAAGTAGCAGTAGTAGCTGCAGTAGTAGCTGCAGTAGGAGTAGCAGTAGGAGTAGCAGTAGGAGTAGTTGCAGCAGTAGCAGTAATAGAAGTAGTAGCAGCTGCAGCAGTAGCCACAGCATCAGCAATAGTAGTAGTTGTAGCAGTAAGAGCATTTGTAGCAGCAGTAGTAGTGTCTGCAACATCAGCAGCGGCAGCAGCATTACTAGTAGGTGTTGTGTTTTGTGAACATGCACTGTCAGAGGACACGAGACAGTTTTACACAAACTGTCACTGTCAATGGGTAGAGAACACCAGAAAGTCCTGCATGAACTGAAACTGTCAACTGTTGTAGGACATGAACTGAAACTGTCAACTGTTGTAGGACATGAACTGAAACTGTCAACTGTTGTAGGACATGAACTGAAACTGTCAACTGTTGTAGGACATGAACTGAAACTGTCAACTGTTGTAGGACATGAACTGAAACTGTCAACTGTTGTAGGACATGGACTGAAACTGTCAACTGTTGTAGGACATGAACTGAAACTGTCAACTGATGTAGGACATGGACTGACACTGTCAACTGTTGTAGGACATGAACTGAAACTGTCAACTGTTGTAGGACATGAACTGAAACTGTCAACTTTTGTAGGACATGAACTGACACTGTCAACTGTTGTAGGACATGAACTGAAACTGTCAACTGATGTAGGACATGGACTGACACTGTCAACTGATGTAGGACATGGACTGACACTGCACTGTAGGACATGAACTGAAACTGTCAACTGATGTAGGACATGGACTGAAACTGTCAACTGTTGTAGGACATGAAATGAAACTGTCAACTGATGTAGGACATGGACTGACACTGTCAACTGTTGTAGGACATGAACTGAAACTGTCAACTGATGTAGGACATGGACTGACACTGTCAACTGTTGTAGGACATGGACTGAAACTGTCAACTGATGGACATGGACTGACACTGCACTGTAGGACATGAACTGAAACTGTCAACTGATGTAGGACATGGACTGACACTGTCAACTGTTGTAGGACATGAACTGACACTGTCAACTGATGTAGGACATGAACTGAAACTGTCAACTGATGTAGGACATGAACTGAAACTGTCAACTGATGTAGGACATGAACTGAAACTGTCAACTGATGTGGGACATGGACTGACACTGTCAACTGATGTAGGACATGGACTGACACTGTCAACTGTTGTAGGACATGGACTGACATTGTCAACTGTTGTAGGACATGAACTGAAACTGTCAACTGTTGTAGGACATGGACTGACACTGTCAACTGTTGTAGGACATGAACTGACACTGTCAACTGTTGTAGGACATGAACTGAAACTGTCAACTGTTGTAGGACATGGACTGACATTGTCAACTGTTGTAGGACATGAACTGACATTGTCAACTGTTGTAGGACATGAACTGAAACTGTCAACTGTTGTAGGACATGAACTGACACTGTCAACTGTTGTAGGACATGAACTGAAACTGTCAACTGTTGTAGGACATGAACTGAAACTGTCAACTGTTGTAGGACATGAACTGAAACTGTCAACTGTTGTAGGACATGAACTGAAACTGTCAACTGTTGTAGGACATGAACTGACACTGTCAACTGTTGTAGGACATGAACTGAAACTGTCAACTGATGTAGGACATGAACTGACATTGTCAACTGTTGTAGGACATGAACTGAAACTGTCAACTGTTGTAGGACATGAACTGACACTGTCAACTGTTGTAGGACATGAACTGAAACTGTCAACTGTTGTAGGACATGAACTGAAACTGTCAACTGTTGTAGGACATGAACTGAAACTGTCAACTGTTGTAGGACATGAACTGACATTGTCAACTGTTGTAGGACATGGACTGACATTGTCAACTGTTGTAGGACATGAACTGAAACTGTCAACTGTTGTAGGACATGAACTGAAACTGTCAACTGTTGTAGGACATGAACTGACACTGTCAACTGTTGTAGGACATGAACTGAAACTGTCAACTGTTGTAGGACATGAACTGACACTGTCAACTGTTGTAGGACATGAACTGAAACTGTCAACTGTTGTAGGACATGAACTGAAACTGTCAACTGTTGTAGGACATGAACTGAAACTGTCAACTGTTGTAGGACATGGACTGACACTGTCAACTGTTGTAGGACATGAGAAAGTCCTGCACAAACTTACATTTCCAATGGCTAGAAGACCTTTATCAAACAACAACACCATGCCAAGGAACAGGAACACCACCCCAAATCCTGCCAAACCAATGCCAATTTCTGAAAACAGAAACATATTGTATGTTACAAACATCACCATCTTATGAACTGACACATAACCAGCAAACATGTAAATATATTGTATGTTATAAACATCACCAACATAACCAGCAAACATGAAAATAGATTGTATGTTACAAATATCACCAACATAACTAGCAAACATGTAAACAGATTGTATGTTACAAATATCACCAACATAACTAGCAAACATGTAAACAGATTGTATGTTACAAATATCACCAACATAACCAGTATACATGTAAACAGACTGTATGTTACAAATATCACCAACATAACCAGCATTCATGTAAACAGACTGTATGTTACAAACATCACCAACATAACTAGCAAACATGTAAACAGATTGTATGTTATAAACATCACCAACATAACCAGCAAACATATAAACAGGTTGTATGTTACAACCATCAGCAACATAACCAGCAAATGTGTAAATAGATTGTATGTTACAGCCATCACAAACATAACCAGCAAACATATAATGTGTTACTATTGGCATAGTGAGTACAAACTAGTTAAACATATAAACAGCACAATCCATAAATATTGGTAACACAAAACCTGTAATAGTTGGCAAAACTCTTGAGAAACAAAAATGTGACAACAGATATAAGGCAAGTTTTTCCTAGCCTGCTCAGATAAAACCAGGCACTGGCAGATATAACAGAGACATCTAAAAGAGAATGGGGATGGCCAGAGTTGTATTTGACAACCTGCAGAATTTTCTAAGAAACAAATTACTATCTGATATGTTAATGCTGAGAGCCATCCAGGGGAATGCATGCTGTATTTTATTACATGAGGGAAAGTCATCAAATAACAGGAATTTTATCATAAAGTGTATGGAAGAGTATGGACAATGGAACATCTTATTTCAGGACACACATTGACTGTTAAGCAATATCCCATGCAGAAGGCATGAGGATTGAGCAGTTTGCGATGCACAATAGCAATTACAAAATGGGTGCTCCACTATTGACTTGCACCATGGAAAAAAACAATGAGGTGTTGTTTGTTTTTTGTGTGGTCAAAGGGTGTGAAACCTAGTGAAATTTACAGAAGAATGATGGTTCAGTATAGAGTCGGTTGTTTGAGTCAGGAATCAGTGTATGAATGGGTAGAAAGATTTCAAAATGGAAGACACTGATGATCACAAACGTGCACAGTAAACGAATTGTCAGAAGCATTTGGACCATCATGCTGGAGAAGGAGATGCTTTTCTCCATCAAAGTGTGACTGGAGACAAGTCCTGGGTGGATCATTATCAACCAGAGTCAGAAGCAGTCAAAGCAATGGAAACACTCGCCTATGGTTCAGAACAAATTCAGGACACAGGAATCCGCTGGGAAAGTCATGATGACCATCTGTTGGGATATTAAGGGCCCTATATTGATGCACTTTCAGGAAAGAGGTGAAACTGTGACTAGTGCTTGATACAGTGACATGTTAGTGAACAAATTGAAGCCCGCAATACGATAAAAACACCAGGGACTTCTCTCAAAATTCTGTCATAAAGATTCTCAAGATTCTGTCTTATTGATATGCTGTAGAAAGTTACATTACAGATCAGATGCTGATGAAAGTTTGATTCTTCAAATGGTGTAGAAAACATTGCATGGTTGCCTCTGTCAGGAGCTGGAGTGGTGCAGTGGCTAGGGCGCCCACCTCCTGGCCTGGTGCTTCTGTCAGGAGCTGGAGTGGTGCAGTGGCTAGGGCGCCCACCTCCTGGCCTGGTGCTTCTGTCAGGAGCTGGAGTGGTACAGTGGCTAGGGCACCCACCTCCTGGCCTGGTGCTTCTGTCAGGAGCTGGAGTGGTGCAGTGGCTAGGGCGCCCACCTCCTGGCCTGGTGCTTCTGTCAGGAGCTGGAGTGGTGCAGTGGCTAGGATGCCTACCTCCTGGCCTGGTGCTTCTGTCAGGAGCTGGAGTGGTGCAGTGGCTAGGATGCCTACCTCCTGGCCTGGTGCTTCTGTCAGGAGCTGGGGTGGTGCAGTGGCTAGGATGCCTACCTCCTGGCCTGGTGCTTCTGTCAGGAGCTGGGGTGGTGCAGTGGCTAGGATGCCTACCTCCTGGCCTGGTGCTTCTGTCAGGAGCTGGGGTGGTGCAGTGGCTAGGATGCCTACCTCCTGGCCTGGTGCTTCTGTCAGGAGCTGGAGTGGTGCAGTGGCTAGGATGCCTACCTCCTGGCCTGGTGCTTCTGTCAGGAGCTGGAGTGGTGCAGTGGCTAGGATGCCTACCTCCTGGCCTGGTGCTTCTGTCAGGAGCTGGAGTGGTGCAGTGGCTAGGATGCCTACCTCCTGGCCTGGTGCTTCTGTCAGGAGCTGGAGTGGTGCAGTGGCTAGGGCACCTACCTCCTGGCCTGGTGCTTCTGCCAGGAGCTGGAGTGGTGCAGTGGCAAGGGCGCCCACCTCCTGGCCTGGTGCTTCTGTCAGGAGCTGGAGTAGTGCAGTGGCAAGGGCGCCTACCTCCTGGCCTGGTGCTTCTGCCAGGAGCTGGAGTGGTGCAGTGGCAAGGGCGCCCACCTCCTGGCCTGGTGCTTCTGTCAGGAGCTGGAGTAGTGCAGTGGCAAGGGCGCCCACCTCCTGGCCTGGTGCTTCTGCCAGGAGCTGGAGTGGTGCAGTGGCAAGGGCGCCTACCTCCTGGCCTGGTGCTTCTGTCAGGAGCTGGAGTGGTACAGTGGCAAGGGTGCCCACCTCTTGGCCTGGTGCTTCTGTCAGGAGCTGGAGTGGTGCAGTGGCAAGGGTGCTTACCTCTTGGCCTGGTGCTTCTGTCAGGAGCTGGAGTGGTGCAGTGGCTAGGGCGCCCACCTCCTGACCTGGTGCTTCTGTCAGGAGCTGGAGTGGTGCAGTGGCTAGGGCGCCCACCTCCTGACCTGGTGCTTCTGTCAGGAGCTGGAGTGTTGCAGTGGCTAGGGCGCCTACCTCCTGGCCTGGTGCTTCTGTCAGGAGCTGGAGTGGTGCAGTGGCTAGGGCGCCTACCTCCTGGCCTGGTGCTTCTGTCAGGAGCTGGAGTGGTGCAGTGGCTAGGGCGCCCACCTCCTGGCCTGGTGCTTCTGTCAGGAGCTGGAGTGGTGCAGTGGCTAGGGCGCCTACCTCCTGGCCTGGTGCTTCTGTCAGGAGCTGGAGTGGTGCAGTGGCAAGGGTGCCCACCTCTTGGCCTGGTGCTTCTGTCAGGAGCTGGAGTGGTGCAGTGGCAAGGGTGCCCACCTCTTGGCCTGGTGCTTCTGTCAGGAGCTGGAGTGGTGCAGTGGCTAGGGCGCCCACCTCCTGGCCTGGTGCTTCTGTCAGGAGCTGGAGTGGTGCAGTGGCTAGGGTGCCTACCCCCTGGCCTGGTGCTTCTGTCAGGAGCTGGAGTGGTGCAGTGGCTAGGGTGCCTACCCCCTGGCCTGGTGCTTCTGTCAGGAGCTGGAGTGGTGCAGTGGCTAGGGTGCCCACCTCCTGGCCTGGTGCTTCTGTCAGGAGCTGGAGTGGTGCAGTGGCTAGGGTGCCCACCCCCTGGCCTGGTGCTTCTGTCAGGAGCTGGAGTGGTGCAGTGGCTAGGGTGCCCACCTCCTGGCCTGGTGCTTCCGTCAGGAGCTGGAGTGGTGCAGTGGCTAGGGTGCCCACCTCCTGGCCTGGTGCTTCCGTCAGGAGCTGGAGTGGTGCAGTGGCTAGGGTGCCCACCTCCTGGCCTGGTGCTTCTGTCAGGAGCTGGAGAGGTGCAGTGGCTAGGGTGCCCACCTCCTGGCCTGGTGCTTCTGTCAGGAGCTGGAGTGGTGCAGTCGCTAGGGTGCCCACCTCCTGGCCTGGTGCTTCTGCCAGGAGCTGGAGTGGTGCAGTGGCTAGGGTGCCTACCTCCTGGCCTGGTGCTTCTGTCAGGAGCTGGAGTGGTGCAGTGGCTAGGATGCCTACCTCCTGGCCTGGTGCTTCTGTCAGGAGCTGGAGTGGTGCAGTGGCTAGGGTGCCTACCTCCTGGCCTGGTGCTTCTGTCAGGAGCTGGAGTGGTGCAGTGGCTAGGGTGCCCACCTCCTGGCCTGGTGCTTCTGTCAGGAGCTGGAGTGGTGCAGTGGCAAGGGTGCCCACCTCCTGGCCTGGTGCTTCTGTCAGGAGCTGGAGTGGTGCAGTGGCAAGGGTGCCCACCTCATGGCCTGGTGCTTCTGTCAGGAGCTGGAGTGGTGCAGTGGCAAGGATGCCCACCTCATGGCCTGGTGCTTCTGTCAGGAGCTGGAGTGGTGCAGTGGCTAGGGCGCCTACCTCCTGGCCTGGTGCTTCTGTCAGGAGCTGGAGTGGTGCAGTGGCTAGGGCGCCTACCTCCTGGCCTGGTGCTTCTGTCAGGAGCTGGAGTGGTGCAGTGGCTAGGGCGCCCACCTCCTGGCCTGGTGCTTCTGTCAGGAGCTGGAGTGGTGCAGTGGCAAGGGCGCCCACCTCCTGGCCTGGTGCTTCTGTCAGGAGCTGGAGTGGTGCAGTGGCTAGGATGCCCACCTCCTGGCCTGGTGCTTCTGTCAGGAGCTGGAGTGGTGCAGTGGCTAGGGTGCCCACCTCCTGGCCTGGTGCTTCTGTCAGGAGCAGGAGTGGTGCAGTGGCTAGGGTGCCCACCTCCTGGCCTGGTGCTTCTGTCAGGAGCAGGAGTGGTGCAGTGGCTAGGATGCCCACCTCCTGGCCTGGTGCTTCTGTCAGGAGCTGGAGTGGTGCAGTGGCTAGGGTGGCCACCTCCTGGCCTGGTGCTTCTGTCAGGAGCTGGAGTGGTGCAGTGGCTAGGGTGCCCACCTCCTGGCCTGGTGCTTCTGTCAGGAGCTGGAGTGGTGCAGTGGCTAGGATGCCCACCTCCTGGCCTGGTGCTTCTGTCAGGAGCTGGAGTGGTGCAGTGGCTAGGGTGCCTACCTCCTGGCCTGGTGCTTCTGTCAGGAGCTGGAGTGGTGCAGTGGCTAGGGTGCCCATCTCCTGGCCTGGTGCTTCTGTCAGGAGCTGGAGTGGTACAGTGGCTAGGGTGCCCACCTCCTGGCCTGGTGCTTCTGTCAGGAGCTGGAGTGGTGCAGTGGCTCAACTCCAGACCTGGTGGTGATGTGTTGGAGTCCCCACCCAGGCACATGTGTAGAGACTGAGCGTGGGTCCCAGGTCAACACAACCTAACAGGTGCACCAGGAAATGTGCAGGGAGGAGAAGGCGGCAGTGTGGTACTGACCAGACCACCCATCACGTGGCAACCTGGTCTGTGTGGCTAGCTCCTTATACACGGTATGGCTCAAGGTGTGTCACAGGGTCCTTGACTTGTTACTGTACTGTGTCCAGTCCACTCCCCACCACCCTGACTGATGCTTCATCTAGCTACACCTGAGGGTAGAACAACAGTAAATAACTCTGTCCAGTCCACTCCACACCACCCTGACTGATCCCTCGTCTAGCTGCACCGGAGGGTTGTACAGCAGTAAATAACTCTGTCCTGTCCAGTCCACTCCCCACCACCCTGACTGATCCCTCGTCTAGCTACACCTGAGGGTTGAACAACAGTAAATCACTCTGTCCAGTCCACTCCACACCACCCTGACTGATTCCTCGTCTAGCTGCACCTGAGGGTTGTACAGCAGTAAATCACTCTGTCCAGTCCACTCCATGCCACCCTGACTAATCCCTTGTCTAGCTATTCCTGAGGTTTGTACAGCAGTAAATCACTCTGTCCAGTCCACTCCATGCCACCCTGACTGATCCCTCGTCTAGTTAAACCTGAAGATTGTACAGGGATTGTACAGCAGTAAATCACTTTGCTGTGCATGTAGTGGTGACTGAGAGGCCAGGAAACAGCAACTCTGTAATTGTAATGTTAGTTAGTTAGTCTTTCCTCTTGAGCCTAAGTTGGCGCATAGGGCAGAAGTCATGGCTCTCCGTGTCCGGCGGTTCGCTGTTACCTGTTGTAGATCCTGGATGTTCACTTGGCCGTTGAATGAGCCTTCTCTGATGATGGTTCTACGCTGGGTCTCTCTTGGTCTTCCCCGTTTTCTTTTCCCTACTGGTGACCATATGAGGGCTTGGTAGGGGAGTCTTGTCTTGTCCATTCTGAGCACATTGCCGATGTAGTTCCAACGGCGTTTTCTTATAAAATTGGTACAATATCTTGCTTAGACTCTTGTCTTATTTGCGCATTGGTTTTGAAATCTGTCCACTGGATGTTTAGAATTCTTCTAAGACATTTGTTCTCAAAATTGTCTAATTTTTTTTTACCTAAAGCTACCGTTGATTTCCAACTCTCACATCAATACGTTAGTACTGGAATCACACAAGAATTGAAGATTTTAAGTTTTGTATGTTGGCTGAGTGACTCTGACTTCCAGATGTTTAACAGTTTATTAAAGGCACCAGATGCCAGTGAGATTCTAGATAATATTTCTGGTGATGAGTCCCCTGTAGATGTCATTTTGCTTCCTAGGCATGTGAAGCTGTTGAATTTTTCAAGAATATGGTTGCTTATTTTGGTGTCGTCTGAACTGTTGGTAAGATCAATAGTTTTTGTTTTTGTGGTGTTAATTTGGAGACCAATTTGTCTTGAAACATTTTGGAGATGGCTTATTTTCTTTTGGGCATTTGGGTGTAATTGTAATGTACACAAATATAAAGTGTTTTAATCGTATTTAACTGTTCAGAGTGGACAAATCCAATTTTATGTGTGTCAATGGAACACAAGCAATAGAAGGGCCATTCAAAGTTGCCAGTTTTTATTTTTACAGTGGCCAGGTGTCAAATTTAGTGACTAAACACACTATGTGTTGATTGGTAATTTAGTGCATTTATGGATAAGTGCAAAACCCGTTGATTGGTAAAGAAAGAGTTTAAATGCGAACAGCGTCTTCCAATTTTTGTGTTTCGTTTTAGTTGTGCAATTACCTGAGCAGACTAGGTGACCAATGCACTACCTTGCAGGAGTATTACATCCCCTGGATGTCTGGTTGTGTTTATCAGGTCCCTGGAGTTGGGGGCGAGTGGAAGGGGGGGGGGGGGGGGGGGGGGGGGATGTTAGATGCTATATTTCCAAGCCAGCCTGGCCCTTCTCTTTCTACAGGGGTATGAGCATGATGTATTTCATCCAGTGTAAAACCAATGTAAAACAAATGTATTCATGTCTCTAGAGAATCAAAGTATTCTCTTCTCTGGAAGCAATGCCTGCTTCTTCTTTACTATAACTTTTCTCCTGTTACTAACTATTATTAGTAAATAGTATTACTAACTGGGGATATGCTGATAAACGATAGGTTTCCCTCCACAGATATCCAAGTGGATGGGTGTTTACCATCATTGCCGCCCACTGCTTCCTCACTCTAACACGTGGAGACAGTCGACATGTAGAAGTCTTACAGGGTACTTTTGCCTTAATTCACCCCAAACAAACGTCACCAACTATATTTAGGGTCACCAGCTATATTTAGCACTGACAATGATCTCCTCTGTGTTGGGTACAGTTCGTGCCAGTGCGTTTCAATTGCCCCACAGTGTTTCTTTGGGCTTTGGCAACCATTTCTGTGTGAGTGTGTGTATGTGTCTGTCGCATCATGAGTTTTCTGAAACTGGCAGCAACAGCAGCAGCAGCTGTCCACGACAAGCCAGAGTAGCGTTGCCTTTTCTGCAGCAGCATCATGGCATCTGACATTCTGCTAGACACTGTTCTCATAATCATGTCATCATGGTGCTATCGCTGACTGAGAGTCAGGACAGACTACGACGACATTCACCATGTATGTCGGCAGGACATCCTCCCACTGAGACAAGGCGCACATGGCTGCAAGGCCTCGCGTCTCCCGTACAGACAGATCATCATCATTCTTTTCATATACTGCTGGTCACAAGAGTTGACAAGCGTTTCATTTGGCCAGTTACAGTTGGGGCGGGGGATGTCGCCGAGAGCAACTGTTGCACACCAATAAAATTGCGCACCGAGCTATGGTGCAACACAGGGAACCCCTGGATGTGACGTCATACCCTGGGATTCCGTTTGTTTGGGGTGAATTAAAGCAAAAGTACCACTTGTTCTTGTCTTTCCCTCACTCCGCGGCAAGAAAATCCGTTTACTCGTTTACATGTTGAAAAAAAGTTAGTTGCATATACTTTACAGAACGTCGCAGGTCAAAACCAGCATTTTTTCTGCTGTGATCTCTTGGGAAGTTTACGTTAAGTAGTTTGCCATTGCTTTACTTTCTGAACGATCGGCACCCATACCATTTCATAAGAAAACGCAACGTGGTCTGCTGCCAGATTGCCCGCAGCTGTGTTTCGAACGCGGGTATGCGGGATCACGAACTGCGTCCGTAACGCCTTCGTCACGGCCCTTTACACATACAGTGCTGTAAGACGGTACTTTTGCCTTAATTCACGTTTGTTTGGGGTGAATTAAGGCAAAAGTACCGGACAAGACTTGACGGTTGACGTCACACGTCGGTATTGAGAGACACAACCACCACCAGTAAACAACCACTGCACGAGTCTTACTTTGAAAGTCTGTAACTTGTATCATGTTGGCCGGTGATTATTTGCCTGAAGCGTACAAAAAACAGATGAAATAAAGTGGACAAGCGTGAGAAGATTCCATCAGCACGGACTGAGACCGAGGGAGGCCGCCATGTCTGCGCCGTCTGCTCGCGTACACGTTGGTTAATTGTCACAGTTGTCTCCCTTCTGTCCGGTGTCGGGGCAAATTGTAGCACTCATCAGAAGCCGCGATATCATCATCATCATCATCTTCTTCTTCTTCATCATCATCATTGGCAAGATAGTGGTAGCCCTTCTTCCTCTTCTTCTCCCTCTTCTGCGATCAACGGTTGCTATCCATCTATTCCGGCCTAGTTCTAAGACAAGATAGATTCTTTTGAGGTTATCATATCAAAGAAGAAGTAAGGCACCCCTTCCCCGATAAACCATTAGGCAAGGTTGAGTACCCGTTTATTCCCCCCCCCCCCTTTTACACACACACACACACACACACACACACACTAGGGTAATATGAAATAGTGGTGGCAGGTAGCTGACAGAACCACACAGCGGGTAGCAAATGTTTGTTAGTTATGGGCTAGTTTTTCTAACAAATGTTTATCGTCGACCAGTCATTTTACCAGTTCCAAAGTTACATTCATCAGTAGCTCATATCTATAATTTATTAAACAAGTGGTATTTCGGCTTGTAATGTCATGTTCGGAGTTTGAAGATTGTTACTTGAACTTTCTTGCTTGCATCATCTTTCTGGTAGCCTGGGTGTTCTTTTGTCCACTTGGTTTTATAATTGCTTCTGATGAATCTCTTGGCCTCTTCATTGGTTATAACAATAACAGGCTGAGGTAGTCTTCCCGCTTTCTCTACCATTCTATTGGCTTCTTCATTTCTATGTATGTTGCAATGTTAAGGAATCCATAGTGTAACTCTTTTGGAACTCTGGCATAGTTCATGTAGTGCTGCCCTTAGATCTGCAGGCTCTGTGCTGTTTCTGCTCTTCAGTATTGAAACAACTGACTTCGTAATAGAAGCCTTTAATTCATTCCGTAAAGAAAGCTTTTTGTTTCTCTTTGTTTTTCACTGTCAACGTTTCTTATGCAATTTTCAGGGCCTGTTTCAGCTCTAAAGTTACTTGAGAACTTCCCAGCAGTTACTGACTATCTTCTTTGCTCCATATTATACATTCAGGAGAAACTCTACACACCCATTTTATGGTTTTATTTTCGTGTGTGTGTGTGTGTGTGTGCGTGCGTGCGTGCGTGCGTGCGTGTGTGCTGATTCATCCGTATATGCGTGACATGTTAGCTAATGTCGTGTGCAGGTGTGGTTGGAAAACAGAATGACATTATTATTATTGCTGTCGCTGATATTGATTTCGTTAGTATCGTTTTGTATCTTTGTTTCTGTCACCAAACATTAGGCAAGACTGGGGAAGAAATACACAGAAAGGTGTCTAAGAACAGCTGAAATAGCAGGGCTGCAAATAAAAACATAAGCAATAGCAATTTAACATATCATCTCATTCCTCTCGTATCTTACGATATCGAGGGGAAGTATAAACAGCGGGAGAGTGCCCGTTTATGGGCTTCATGTATCGATATTCCTGTAGACTCTACTATTCCCCTGTTCATCGTTTACGTGGTCGGCATTTTCCTCTGCTTTCATCTGGTATGTACACAATTTAATATCAGGCGACAGAAAGGATGGAGAGTCACGCTCGCCGACACCAGCTCCAGAAGTAGAAGAATTATTATACTATTCTTACCATCATATATGACTGAGCTACAAATTATGGTCGTCACTAGGAAGAAGGAAATACCACAGTGTAATATGCAAGTAAGTGAGAATATTCACAAGTGAATCGGTGCAATCATCTCGGAGCAATCATAACATCTGATGGGAGATGCCTTGAAGAGATTAAAACAACAATCGCCACAGCCTTTTGCAAGATGGAAAGCATGCTAACCATTATAAAGATGTCATTTACATCGATAAAACGAGTGTTAAAGTGTTACATAGAACATGTGCTTTTGTAAGGATGTGAAGCGTGGACAATGAGCAAACCGACTGAAAAACTTCTGATGGTTGTGGAAATGTGGTTTCTGAGGTAAATGCAAAGAAAACCATGGACAGACAGAAAAACCAATGACAAATTTCTACAAGAAATAAATAAAAACCGTAAACTGATTAGAGAAATTGGACGTAGACAGTCACAATTTTTGGGCACGTTATGAGAAGAAATAAATTGGTGAACTTGGTGACAACTGGCAAGATTGAGAGGGAAAAGAACATGAGAAGGCAGAGAAGTAAATACCTGGATGGCTTGGCCACGTGGTATGGTCGAGACAAGAACACAGGGCTGATCCACGACTCTGCTTTCTGTTAGCGTCGAACATTGCTCTGTGCTCACCAAACGCGACGCCCCACATCGTGCCAATGACTTTAGGCGGAGGAGCAGACAAGCTTCAGGCGGAGGAGCGCAATTGGGAGGGTACAAGCGTTACTCTAGTGCGAGGAAATGCAACCTAAAGACTAAATGTCATGGCAGGGCAGACCAGGCCCTAAACCTTGGTCGGAAATCGGTCTAGGATGGAAACTCCGACAGTCGAACAGTTAAGAGTATTGCTTTGCTGATCCGGCAACTTCTGCAGCTTGTCTTGTTCCATACGTATTGATGTTACCCTTCCTCTGGAGAAAACTAGACAGGGCGAGAGAGGGATCATGTTGCATGGGCAACAAACACACGGTCTCTATATTCAGTCCAGGCTGAGTGCTATGGAGAGATATAACTCCATTTTACAAACTATCGTCTGCCAAGACTGCAGGGTGCCAATCATTACCACCATCATCTGCTTAATGAGGGGTTCTATTGTTGTGGAAACGTGATCATGTGGTTTAATTATCTCATCAAGCAACAGAAGACCAGCGTGTGATATCAAGGGTGCTTTATTTATGTGAAATATTGTAGGGCCTTGATAACATCCACGATATGTGACTGACAACAATTATGGTATGTGATTGATAACAGCGATGACATGTAACCAATACAAATAATGATCATATGTAGCATATACCAAAAACATGACATCTGAGTAATAACAATGGCGATATTTAACTAATAACGATAGTGATATGTGACTAAAACAATGATAACATACAATTTATAACAAAAATAACATGTGATAAACAACAATTCTGATGTATAACCTATAAAAATAATAATATGTGATAGGAACAACAACGATATGTGACTAATAAACATAATTATATGTGAATGTTAACAATTATGATGTATGGTTAATGCCACTGATGATATATAACTAATGATAATATATGAATAACGATGATCATAATAAATAATGATATGATAATATGTGACTAATAACAAAAGTTGTATGTGAATTCATTCTTTGGCACCCTGCCGTCTTGAAAGACGATATTTGTGCTTCAAAAAGGCATAATAACTACTACCCATGGCGGAAGCGAATGTGACTAAAAAGGGCAATTCGCGCTGTAAATGTTCGTCCACAGTGGGTGCATGTGAACACGTGGTAATTTCCACCATCACGCACCATATTACGTCTCAAACGTTCGGTGTGTTACTTATCTGCAATAATTTTCTCCTTTGTTTTTATTCCAGTTATTATATGGGAATTATAACATCCACAAATAACTACTAAACCGTCAATTGCAGAGAGAAAACAGAGCTAAAGTGTTATATATAACCTAGCATATTGTTACATAGAGAAAAAAAGGGGTAAAATGTTATATAGAACCTAGCATTATGTACTGAGAGAGAACAGAGGTAAAGTGTCATATAGAACCTAGCATATTGTTACAGTGAGAAACAGAGGTACAGTGTTATATATTACTTAGCATATTGTTCCAGACAGAAAACAGAGGGGTAAAATGTTATATAGAACCTAGTATATTGTCACAGTAAGAAAACAGAGGTACACTGTTATATAGAACCTAGTATATTGTTACAGAGAGAAAACAGAGGTACATTGTTATATAGAACCTAGCATATTGTTACAGAAAGAAAACAGAGGTACATTGTTATATAGAACCTAGCATATTGTTACAGAGAGAAAACAGAGGTACAGTGTTATATAGAACCTAGCATATTGTTACAGAGAGAAAACAGAGGTACAGTGTTATATAAAACCTAGCATATTGTTACAGAGAGAAAACAGAGGTACAGTGTTATATAGAACCTAGCATATTGTTACAGAGAGAAAACAGAGGTACATTGTTATATAGAACCTAGCATATTGTTACAGAAAGAAAACAGAGGTACAGTGTTATATAGAACCTAGCATATTGTTACAGAGAGAAAACAGAGGTACAGTGTTATATAGAACCTAACATAATGTTACTGTGAGAAAACAAAGGTAAAGTGTCATATAGAACCTAACATATTTTCACAGTGAGAAAACAGAAGTAAAGTGTTATATATTACCTAGCATATTTTTATAGAGAGAAAACAGAGGGTTAAAGAGTTATATAGAACCAAGCATATTGTCACAGTAAGAAAACAGAGGTACAGTGTTATATATAACCTAGCATATTGTTATAGTAAGAAAACAGAGCTAAAGTGTTATATAGAATCTAGCATATTGTCACAGTAAGAAAACAGAGCTAAAGTGTTATATAGAACCTAGCATATTGTTATGAGAAGAAAACAAAGGTAAAGGGTTATATAGAACCTAGCATATTGTTACAGTGAGAAAACAGATGTACAGTGTTATATAGAATCTAGCATATTGTTATAGTAAGAAATACAGCAAGATGGTGGGGGGGGGGGGTGGTGACATTCTGAACATATGGTGAAGGGTTGCATGGGCCAACAAAACAGTTGAGAACCACTGCTTTAGACGAATATGAATCTAGTACAAATACCCAATGGTCATTAGATTGTTGTAGGGATCTTTACTAAATACTTCACATAATACATCATTTACGTTGATACTTCATATAGTACAACATCACTTACATTGATACTTCATATATTACATCACTTAAATTGATACTTCATATAATACAACATCACATACATTGATACTTCATATATTACATCACTTAAATTGATACTTCATATAATACAACATCACATACATTGATACTTCATATATTACATCACTTAAATTGATACTTCATATAATACAACATCACATACATTGATACTTCATATATTACATCACTTAAATTGATACTTCATATAATACAAAATCACATACATTGATACTTCATACAATACAACATCACTTACATTGATACTTCATAGAATACAACATCACATACATTGATACTTCATAGAATACAACATCACTTACATTGATACTTCATACAATACAACATCACTTACATTGACACTTCATAGAATACAACATCACTTACACTGATACTTCATATATTACATCACTTAAATTGATACTTCATATAATACAAAATCACATACATTGATACTTCATACAATACAACATCACTTACATTGATACTTCATAGAATACAACATCACATACATTGATACTTCATAGAATACAACATCACTTACATTGATACTTCATACAATACAACATCACTTACATTGACACTTCATAGAATACAACATCACTTACACTGATACTTCATATATTACATCACTTAAATTGATACTTCATATAATACAACATCACATACATTGATACTTCATATATTACATCACTTAAATTGATACTTCATACAATACAAGATCACTTACATTGATACTTCATACAATACAACATCACTTACATTGATACTTCATATATTACATTACTTAAATTGATACTTCATACAATACAACATCACTTACATTGATACTTCATACAATACAACATCACTTACATTGATACTTCATAGAATACAACATCACTTACATTGATACTTCATAGAATACAACATCACATACATTGATACTTCATAGAATACAACATCACTTACATTGATACTTCATACAATACAACATCACTTACATTGACACTTCATAGAATACAACATCACTTACATTGATACTTCATATATTACATCACTTAAATTGATACTTCATATATTACATCACTTACATTGATACTTCATATATTACATCACTTAAATTGATACTTCATACAATACAAGATCACTTACATTGATACTTCATACAATACAACATCACTTACATTGATACTTCATATATTACATCACTTAAATTGATACTTCATACAATACAACATCACTTACATTGATACTTCATACAATACAACATCACTTACATTGATACTTCATAGAATACAGCATCACAAACTAGTCAACAAAAAAGACTTCACACATGACAACATTTATTGCAGAACATTTGGGGGTACAATAGAAACATACAAGACCGCATGGGTCGGGATAAAATGCCCATACTATGAAGGTGAAATATGCGCAGCAGTATTACCAAACCCGTGTGCCGGGTTGATAATTGGTAATATCCCTAATGTCAAAGATTACGTTCAAGAAGTGACCATCAAACACAAAACTGACAAGACACTCACAAGAACCCAAACTCACACGATGCAAGAAGAAGAAAATACGCAATTGAAACAAGTGACATCAAATAGTAACAAACACGATGTAACACAAAAGAGAGACAACACAACAGTACAAAAATGTGTACAATATAATACTCACAAGGCAAACAAATCCAAACACAGGAAATTGAATTCTCCATTAAATAAGTTTATTTCTGTGAGTATAAGTGAAAAACAAAAGCTAACAACCAGGCAACTTCATATGTCGACGAATGACACCATTCACAAACATCAAAAACAGAAAACGAAAATTATACACACTAGTAACAAACAGAGGCAGTGGGATGTTCTAACCATAATTGTTGCTCAGATCATGATCTTAATTAAATCAACCCTATCCCATATTGAATGCGTCATTATGAAAATTTACTCACAAACAAAGAGGTATGTTACTTGTATCAGTACAAACATTTACGCACAGGCCCAGAAACATATTGCAAACATGTTCACACGAATAAACAGGCATATCACAAGCATGCACACAGAAGTCAAGAAATGTGTCACAAACATGTACTCACAATCAAAGAAAGAGATTACTTGCATTACAAATATTCACTCGCAAGTCAAGAAAATTTGCGCACAAGATAATAAACGCAAAGAATATTACAATAGACAAACTACACTTATCTTTGCTTACTCTATTTACTTGGTTTATTTCTTTTACAAATGCACCAATATACGTTACACAGTATACACACGAGTGAAAACTACAACAAAGTTACAATGTACAAATATTGGCATGCGTGCAGAAGAGAGATTCTATAGGTTGGAAACAAAGAAAGAAAGAAAGAAAATGAATGAAAGAAAGAATAAAAGAAAAAAAAAAAAAAAAAGAAAATGGGATGAAAGTGTTAGGTTTATATCAACACATAATACACTACAGACACATTCGGGTCTTACAAAAGAAGTTGTTCTGAATTTCGCCGATATAAAGCTATACTTTTCAGAATTTGCCACACTATCTCTGTTATACCTTATTTTACAATCTTATGATAGCAAACGTAATCCTATTCTCTACTTTAGCTATCACATTGCTGGTTAACGTTATCACTAGCATTATCAATCTGAATATTAATTGGTTTAAATATTTATTCTTGTTGAATCCGAATATTATATTATATTTCTTATTTATTTCGTAGAGGTTCTTACGGATTATTATTCTGTGAAAGTCTACGATGTTAAGATCTGCCAAATTCTAGACGATAATAATATTCTTAAAGATCTTCTTAGTCGTCTCTAAAAAAAATTATGTATGTTATATTTTCTTACTTATTGTCTGCGTTCGTATTTGGATTTTCGTTAGGCTGATTAACATATGTTGCATACATTCACCCAGGTAGATTACTGTTGAAAACAACAAATTGCGAAGTATGTAAAATTTATTAGTGTTATTCGGATATGTACTTGGTTTGTTTAATTCGTTCTTTGGCAGGGACATTGTTCGCCATGACAAGTGACACTGCACAATCGAGTGTGATTGACCATGTGCGCTGTAATTGATGAACTATACCTGAACATTTCTGGATTATCGGAAATCGTTTGTATTTCTAAAATAATGTCATATTATTACGGCATATTCGTATTAAACAGTGATAGTATAGTTATATTTCGTGGATCGAAACCTGACTATTGATTAGAGTGTATGTGTTGAACACTGATACAGTAAATGAGAATAGACACGGTTTTCGTCGCGAAACGACATATTAATTGTACCCTTGTGATCACTACTTGAGTAACATTATTCATTTCATTAATTAATTATTAATTTATTGCTAATGCATAGCATAGAATTATATATAGATTTTTTCTTTCACATAATTTCAGTTCATAGAGTTAAGTAGTTACATATTCTTCTTCTTATTATTATTGTTCATATTTAGTACTTAATGATACATATGATGGGTCATAGATTTTTCAATTCTCATTGTGATCGCCATTGCCAAGTATAGCCACCACATTATGAAATACGCCGTTAAATAATATTGTCACTCGGTTGTTATTGCCACACCTACACAAAGAGTTTATGATGACGTCCCTAGGGAGCATTTACCTCGACTACGCCTAAAATTATGACGTCATAATACTAATACCTCACCTACCCGTTTAATGAGATTGAGATTCTTGACATAGCACAGATGCTTACAAGACACTAGTAAATGCAACTGGTACCTGTTTATTCCTCACGTCCCCTTACTCCAGGTTTTGACCTAGAGAAGGACGCTTGTCCTTAGGGACAAATGAGGGACTGATCTTTATGATTAGTTAGTACAGCCTGCCCATGGGCTGTATACACGACATCTACCGTTGGTGTGTAGATTGGAGGGCGTGCCCGTTATATAAATTTTTCTTTTATTTTGTGGGTAATCGATAGGTGTCCATAGCATATTGCTAGTCCGATAAAAGTCATTGTGTCTGCACTGCTATGTGTCAGGTTAATTCTCTTGATGAAAAAAAAAATGATTACATCATTTTAAAAGGGAGGGGGGCATACTGCCACATGGCGTTTAGACAGAATGACGTCATCGGAAAACGCGGTAGAAAATGATATAGGAAAAACCCACAAGAAACTAAGGAAACTTAGAAACAGGGAACGTCAGACGACAACAAGGAAGGACAACGAAGAGGACCTTGTGTGATTCGGCTGAGGCGCGACATATTGTGTGAAGCCTGTGTTCGTTTGGAGAGTTGGTTGTGAGAAGGCAAAGGCTTGGCTGAGGACTATCAGGTGGAGGATGTCTAACGAAGAAAGTCTCAATACTGAGCAGAGGACCTGAAGGCATGGAACACCTAGACAAACCTGTGAAAATGAGAACAGCGAGATAGATTGAGCTCCTAACTACAGTCGGACATTACCGGGATAGAGTCGTAAATATTTTGTGTGAATGCCGTTCCTGTGTTAAAAGGAACCATTCATTTTCTCGATTAATCCATTGTATTGATCCAGCGCATCATTAAAAGAATGTGTGAGTACTGTTGTTTAGGATGGCGTCGGTTGATTCTTCGTATTACAGTTCGATAGTTCACGTGAGCTTATTATTGCTTCAACGTTAACGTTTCCAATTTGATAATTGCGGGAGTTGCGTTGTGGCAACTTACATTGATACTTCATATATTACATCACTTACATTGATACTTCATATATTACATCACTTAAATTGATACTTCATATATTACATCACTTACATTGATACTTCATATATTACATCACTTAAATTGATACTTCATACAATACAACATCACTTACATTGATACTTCATACAATACAATATCACTTACATTGATACTTCATAGAATACAACATCACTTACATTGATACTTCATATATTACATCACTTACATTGATACTTCATATATTACATCACTTACATTGATACTTCATAGAATACAACATCACTTACATTGATACTTCATAGAATTCAACATCACTTACATTGATACTTCATAGGATACAACATCACATACATTGATACTTCATAAAATTCAACATCACTTAAATTGATACTTCATAGAATACAACAGCACATACATTGATACAACATATAATACAACATAACTTACTTGACACATCATATAATACAACATAGCATACATTGATGCTTCATTTAATACAACATCACTTACATTGATACTTCATATAATACAACATCACTTAATTGATACTTCATATAATACAACATCACTTACATTGATACTTCATATAATACAACATCACTTACATTGATACTTCATATAATACAACATCACTTACATTGATACTTCATATAATACAACATCACTTACATTGATACTTCATATAATACAACATCACTTACATTGATACTTCATATAATAAAACATCACTTACATTGATACTTCATATAATACAACATCACTTACATTGATAATTCATATATTACAACATCACACTCATTGACACTTCATATAATACAACATCACTTACATTGATACTTCATACAATACAACATAACATACATTGATGCTTCATTTAATACAACATCACTTACATTGATAATTCATATATTACAACATCACACGCATTGACACTTCATATAATATAGTATCACTTCGAACATACGAGAAGAAAAAGTCAACATCTGGCATCCAACATCACATACATTGACAGCGATGAGCTCAATGGCGTGGGACAACTGGAGGAGAACAGGTAGAGCGTGCACGCACTTGTCCGGTTGTTGTACTCGAACCCGGTACACGACCCGTGCTTGGAACAGTTTCTGGCACAGCTCAGCCTTGACCTTGCGGTGTGTGGGGTCATCGGACAGCGATTTGTTGGCGAGACCATCATGTCACTGTAGTTGACAGCCTCCAACATGTCTGAGATCATATAATAACAGGATTACACATAATACAACATCTCTATAGTTGACAGCCTCCAGCATGTCTGAGATAACATAATTACAGGATTACACATAATACAACATCTCTATAGTTGACAGCCTCCAGCATGTCTGAGATAACATAATTACAGGATTACACATAATACAACATCGCTATAGTTGACAGATTCCAGCATGTCTGAGATCAAATAATCACAGGATTAAACATAATACAACGCGATGTTTCTGTAGTTGACAGATTAAAAAAAAATTCTGAGATTAAATAATGACACAAGAACACATACTAGAGGTTGTTTGTAAAGTGTCACTACACTTTGTATGTAGAACAACTGTGAAAAATTAAGTACATGACAAAGCTCTAAAAATGTTTGCATATCCTTTGCAGGACATCGCTGTCAACATCAGCATCTTTCAGCTGATTGTTGATTTCTTGGCAAGATTACGCTCAGTAGTTTGCCATTGCTTTCTGAGCAACCTGCTAACAAACTCCGTAAGTTACCGACGCGGCTAGAACTGCTACCGATTCTTGCCGTCGTCACGTTACTCACGAGAGTATACGGGATTACGGAGAAAGTCGCTAACCCCTAGCCAGGGAACGGCAAAGGTATAACAAACAGAAAATGCATTTACATGAAACAAGAAGAATAGAATAACACAACACAGACACACAGAACATCATATAAACATGTGTAGGAAAACAGAAGCTATCATTAGAAATGCAAGAAATGAGTAGCTTGCAACCAAGAAGCTGAACTTGAGAGCAGTTTGTGAACAGAAACACTTTTACCTGGGTTTTTTTCACAGATGACCTTGTAGGTGTTGGTGCACGGGTGGTCGCCCAGAAGGTACTCGGTGCCTGCACTGTTCGACCCTGTCAGCGCTTCTGTGGCCAGCCGGACACAAAACCCCGTGTGGTTGGGCTCGGTCGGCAGCCACATGGCGGGGGTGGGTTCGAGCCTGCTGTTGTGCCAGGTGAACTCTGCAACACAGGGTGAAGGACATCAGATGACGCTACAAAGGTGAAGGACATCGGATGAAACGACAAAGGTGAAGGACATCGGATGACGCTACAAAGGTGAAGGACATCGGATGACGCTACAAAGGTGAAGGACATCGGATGACGCTGCAAATGTGAAGGACATAAAATGATGCTACACAGGTCAAGGACATCACATTATGCTACACAGGTCAAGGACGTCAAATGACGCTACAAAGGTGAAGGGCATCGGATGACGCTACATAGGTGAAGGGCATGAAGAACATCACGTAATCATACTCACCCAGCAACTTATGTGATACTTTTTAAATGTGGCATGACCTTCGCAGGACGTTGCTATCAACCCCAAGCCCAGGCTAATGTACAAGACCATGTACGATCAGTAGCTTGCCACTGCTTTCTGAACGACAAGTCAACGTTGAAGTCCCACTGACTGGTGCAGGGAACCCTCGCACTACCCCGCAGTCAGAGATTTCCCGGACAGATAGACTGAACAGAGAACCAAGCAATAGATGTTTCTGTATGCGGAGTGACAGAATATAATGTGGGGCATTCCACCGCGGGTGTCATTGACGAGAAGACACCGGGCTACATGCCAGCAATCAATCAATGACAAGTTGATTCCCCACTTTAACGGCTGACATGTTAATCTGTTCACTTGTTGGCAGGGCTGAGGGCAAGCTTCCGGCCCTTCTATGGGGCACGGATTTCTGTGGGACACGTTTGTGTAGCTCATTGATTTCTTTAATATTCATTTTCTCACCCACACCACTCAGTGTCCTGCCATATACCAGGTTTGAGGCGGGCGATTGAAGGCTAATGGTGCTATATACCAGGTTTGTGGCGGGTGATTGAAGGCTAATGGTGCTATATGCAAGGTTTGAGGCAGGTGATTGAAGGCTAATGGTGCTATATGCAAGGTTTGAGGCAGGTGATTGAAGGCTAATGGTGCTATATACCAGGTTTGTGGCGGGTGATTGAAGGCTAATGGTGCTATATGCAAGGTTTGAGGCAGGTGATTGAAGGCTAATGGTGCTATATGCAAGGTTTGAGGCAGGTGATTGAAGGCTAATGTTGCTATATACCAGGTTTGTGGCGGGTGATTGAAGGCTAATGGTGCTATATGCAAGGTTTGAGGCAGGTGATTGAAGGCTAATGGTGCTATATGCAAGGTTTGAGGCAGGTGATTGAAGGCTAATGGTGCTATATACCAGGTTTGTGGCGGGTGATTGAAGGCTAATGGTGCTATATGCAAGGTTTGAGGCGGGTGATTGAAGGCTAATGGTGCTATATGCAAGGTTTGAGGCAGGTGATTGAAGGCTAATGTTGCTATATACCAGGTTTGAGGCGGGTGATTGAAGGCTAATGGTGCTATATGCAAGGTTTGAGGCAGGTGATTGAAGGCTAATTGTGCTATATACCAGGTTTGAGGCAGGTGATTGAAGGCTAATGGTGCTATATGCAAGGTTTGAGGCAGGTGATTAAAGGCTAATGGTGCTATATGCAAGGTTTGAGGCAGGTGATTGAAGGCTAATGGTGCTATATGCAAGGTTTGAGGCAGGTGATTGAAGGCTAATGGTGCTATATACCAGGTTTGAGGCAGGTGATTGAAGGCTAATGGTGCTATATACCAGGTTTGTGGCGGGTGATTAAAGGCTAATGGTGCTATATACCAGGTTTGAGGCGGGCGATTGAAGGCTAATGGTGCTATATACCAGGTTTGAGGCGGGTGATTCAAGGCTAACGTGCAATGGACACAAGAGACACACAAAGACGCCTAACGACACACTGAGGCACACAAAGACACTTAACGACACACAGAAGCATACAAAGACACCTAACGACACACAGAAGCACACAAAGACACCTAACGACACACAGAAGCACACAAAGACACATAACGACACACAGAAGCACACAAAGACACATAACGCAGGCCCGTCTGACATTCTGCCCTTCTTCTCTAATTCCTCTCATACATTATTTAATTCAACATCACTTATGAAGTTAATCTTAGACAACAAAAGAACAATAAGCTTAATCTAATCTCATCTCTCATCTCATCATGTTCCTCTTGTACCTTGCGGTGTCGAGGTGTAGTATAAACAGCGGGAGAGTGCCCGCTTATGGGCTTCATATATTGATATTCCCATGGACTCTGTTATTCCCTGCGTCCATCGTTTACATGGTCGGCCTCTTCCTCTGCTTTCCTCTGGTCTGTACATCATTGCTTGTTGTGGCATACTGTTAGTTGGTAACCTACTTCCATGGCCAAACCATTTGACTTGCTGCCTTCTAATAAAATCTAGCGCAGCTATAACCCCAACTTTAGTCCAGATTTCTTCATTTCTGATCTTATCTCTTCTTGATGTGATAGCACGAAGATGAGGGATGAGAGAGAGAAGGAGCAGAATAAAGGTCAGAGAGAGGAAGGAAGAGAGGTGTAAAGAATAAAGGATTGATAGATAAAGATTGTCCGTCTTCCGGTCGTAGAGATAACCACTAAATCTGATTACCCTTGGTTTTATCTACCAACCTCACAAGTATACAGGTATGCAGGTCACGAATACAACACTACCCTAACCGACAATAGTATAGGCACTCAAAAGAATAAGCTAACACTGAATCAAGTTTATTTGCTTCTCAAAAGACATTACAAAGTAGACAAAATATCGTGCGAAATCAATTCAAATTATTATGGAAAAATGCTGTCAGGTAACTAGCATCAAGAAAATACCATCAAACTAAGGGCTTGCAATTAAACCAATAACTAGTCACATATCAATCAGAGGAATATAAAAGTACGCAAATCTGACAAGAAAGTATATAAGCCTAAGAAGGATGCATACACACGAACTACCACCGTCAAATGACCACCCACTAGTTTACCCAGGCAATCGATCAAGCGACAACCTGAAAATCGAACAAAAAGACACCCTTGACTATGTGAACAGCATCATCGGGTATCAACAACCTACTGCTCACCCTTGTTTTCAGCTATGTGTATTGACATCGGGTCAGTGATATTCCATCACTGCCTGGGCGGTCGTACACCATCAACCAGTGTTCCCTGATGCCAACATCAACCCATAAATCCCCAAACACTTCACCATGTGTAATAATCATGTGACATTAATACAATATCCACGCCGACACTGATAGTCTTTCCACAGTGGACAGACACATATAATTCGGCAGTGGGAAAACCCTAAACAACAACTCCCGATCCGCTTGCCCACACTGGCCGGGTTTCCCCGCGCCAGACACATAACACAACAGCTGATAACTGGTCGTCACATTTCAACAACTACATCAGGTAACCCCCAACAACAACACTTCTGTCCCCGAGGCCGACAACACAATACACCAGTGACATGTACTGGCGCCATGTCTCCTTATCATTGGCACCATCATCGTCCTCAACCGCATGTATTAATATCATAGCCATTATTAATAACAACATAAATCTACATCATCAACAATATCATTGCAGCTTGGTACCCTAACAGTAATTATAAGACAACAAGATGGGACCAGATACTGCCCACAAATCACACATATGAAATGCCCCTTTACACTAAAACCCCTACAATCATAATAACCTTCTGCAGTACATAAGTTCACTCATGATTAACCATCATTATGGGCCGTCAACATCGACTACATAAGCCCACACAATTATTAACACAAACCCATGTTGACAACATAGATTAATATCACGCCTAACAACACCCTAGTTATAATAATTGATAAACATGCCTCTTCATCCATCCCCGCAGTATAGTTTGTCGTCTTTATTAGCCAATCTTCTTCAATATTCAGCTCTTGAAGTATGGACGCACGTTTCCTTTTCTTTATCCAAGATATTCTCACTATCCGACTGTAACGTTTATATCCAAAGGCATTCTAGTCCCCTTCAGCTCATTTAATGCGCGTCGTTGTATCTATTCACCGCTCTCTATTTCCCTACCTCGCCTTATAGTATTAAAGCCATTTAAGCCTTTTACCCCCGATTCTCCATGAAGGTCCGAACCCGCGACTTTTAGGTTGTACTGCTAACCAGTTGTATGCTCTATTTTCTCCTCCGCAGTCTGACCCCGACTCAACTCTACCCGGCCAACAACAATACGAACACATTCCTTAAATTGCAGGCTTGCCCCAAGCGCTGCCCATTCATCTGCTGCAGCCACTTGATCCCATTGTTTGGTTCGACCTAGTGACCGCGAATGCCTTGCTATCTTCTCCTGCCGTCTGCTGTGTTTTTAGTCGCCGTGTTTACATTTTGATGAGAAATAATTCGGGGACTTTTGATGCCACTAATAACGTTCGCACATAATTATCATTTGTACGGTCTCGGCGCTCATATTCCTACTTCGTAACTAGTCACTGCGAATTTTGGTTGAATAGTTAGTTACGTATTCTTTACCTCCTTATAGAACGTCGCAGTCAACCCCGTTATCTGTCCGTTGTAGTTTGCCAACGCTTCCTAAACCTAAGTACCATTACCCGCGCCCGACTACAGACTAATAGATTTCTAATTAAACTTAACCAACTTACGTAAGAGTCCTGTCCAGTGGGTTTCCTTTGTCTCTGTCCAATCACTCGCTTGCCGTGGATCCCACTTGACCTTTCCGTCCTATCTGACTTTTAAGTCTGCTGTGTGGTTCCGACTACCTCGTCTTTCTCTGGCTAATGTACGTCGTGTTCGACTTTTAGCCATCCATTACGACCCAAGAGCTGTTCCTTTAGCTTTTTAGACGTTGGTCCTTCGTAGCAATCAATATATTATTTTGGGCGGCACTTTCTTCCAACACTCAAGTCCGTGTTTCGCTCTGGTCCTTAGGCGTATCTGCCCGATCAGAAATTCCACAGCCTTCTTGGTCTCAACAGCCCTTTGAGTATCTGCACTCGGCTGTCTAAAAACCTGCTTATCTTCTTAACTGCTTCTCTGTCCCGCGTATATATATACCGCTTAATTTGGCGGTTCTTTCTGGCATCACGTGACATCGCTCCTCCTTGCCGCGAAGGGCTACCCAATGAGATTTTTAGCTGTACCACATAATTAATTCTACTTAATCCGCTTTATTCTAGATCCCTTGACACCACTAGGTTATAGCTTGAGGTCGAAGACCTTACCTTTTTCTGCCTTCGCCTGGTTTGGTTCATTGGGCGTGTCCGTTCCCATATATCTAGCCTAATCCGTTGTATTTCTTGCTCATTTGACAGTTCCTATGCTAAGTTCGGCTTCATGTTTCCTGAATTTCGTATTCTACTAACAACGAAAGGTAAACTGTCGGTTAGCGGGTTGCAGCAGAGTCATTGCCCGGCCACTCACTAATTTTGAACTTACTGGTCGGTGAACTCTTTGTCAGAAAAAAATATTCCAGTTAATGCCCTCCAGTAAACTCAGGCGCCTAGAGACAATGAAAGCATACTGTCTCATACCCACCTACCAAAAGTTGATGGGTCCCACCATCAATATAGCGTCATTCCTCCTTGAGATCGAAGCCCTGGCTCCGCATCTGACATCCCTCATACACAATTTTGGATGCCTAAGGGTAAAACTCTTTTTGGAACTTCCACCACAAATAATAATAAATTTAAAAAAAATACTGGTTGCATGCCCTGCTCTCCCAGTGCATAAGGCAGTTAAATCTTGTTCGTCTTCTGGCGTGCATCGTAACAACATAGTAATCAAGTAATATCATCAATAAAACAGTCCAATCCCTTTCACGCAGGGTATTTCCCCAGACAACAAAATCATTAATAAATGGTTGCACATAGGAACATCAAAAATGAAAACAATATCAGCAACATCAACTCCTTACAGCGCTACTTCCCACTGTAGAAAAAAAATCAAGGTACACAACCATGCTAGCGCCTGAAAAATATTATAACAAGTAAGCCCCCTATTCATGGGGAACACTTCGTTTTTTAGACAGCCACAGAGACAATTCGAACTACATTCCACATGAAGCAACCACGTCATACCTTGCTAACTATTAAAATATCTCCTACCCACACGTCGAAGTTCCATCACTCCCTTTCACGACGTCTGATCCTCTCAGATCTCCGTCTACTCAGGTCCCCAGGCTCGAAAGCATACCATTCTGTTTCGCCTGGAATGTCTTGGTAAACTTCGACAGCCGCTGGGACATCCGGTTGTGCTGGTAGTCCCAACGTCGTCCCTATTTCCTTCTCTAATGCCCCGTCCTCGCAACGTCGCATTTCGTGACTGGCTACCCTAATTAGCGATCCATCTCCTCCAACCTTTTTGATCACATACGGTCCTCCAGACATGGTGGGTGCCCTAACAACTACGTACATGTCTTCGGACCACATGTCTTGTATTTTCGCCCTCTCCTTATAGTGGATTCTTTTTCTGACAAGTTCGCCAACTTGCAATGGAATAGAGTTTGCCATTTTGTCACTCCTATCTTTCCTAATGGCGGCATGCTTCTTCAGCTGTTCACTAGCCCGGACGTGCGCGTCATGAAAACGTGAAAGATGCCCTTCCAAATACTCACTTGCATTGGTGTCCCTGTCTTTGGTGCCTGTATTTAAAATGAAGTCCACTGGCAGCCGAGGCTCTTGTCCGAAAATTAGGTAGTGAGGTGAAAATCCTGTCGAGGCGTGAGGCGTTGAGTTATACACCTGCACCACTTCGGCTAAGTGATCAGACCATCTCCTCTTCTCCTTGGCCTCGAGGGGTCTGAGTAAATCATGCATAGTTTTATTAAACCGTTCTGCTTTGCCATTGCAGCGAGGGTTGTACGGAGTGGTGCGACTCTTTTCTATGCCATATGTCTTGCATAACTCAGCAATCACCGAGGATTCGAAGTTCCTACCTTGGTCAGAGTGCAGTCTCCTTGGCACACCCATATATAAAAACCACTTCTTTACTAAAACCTTCGCCACAGTTGCTGCTTTTTGGTCTCTGGTTGGGACAGCAATAGTAAATTTAGAGAAGACATCTGTGATGACCAACACATTCTCGAACCCCCTCGAGTCCCTCTCCAGTTGCGTAAAGTCCATCGCTACTACTTCAAACGGTCTCGAAGCTAACAAACTACCTGCCGGTCCCTTAATCTTGACCGGCGGTGGCTTCGCTACATTGCACCTGTGGCAACTTCTACAGAATTTATCTACATCTGCAGTAATCCCTACCCAGAAACACCTGCTCTTCAAAATATTTATCATCCTATCTCTCCCCTGATGCCCTACGCTATGAACTGACTCCAGTATCCTTAACCGCATTATCTCCGGTATCACTAATTGCAGCAACTCTGTCCTACCTGTCCCCTTGATTTTCCTATACAGCAACACATCCAATACACATAACTTCTTGCGCTGCCTCATCCACTTCTTCGTCTGATGGGGCAACCTTTTCATAGATTCATTTGACAACACAAGTTTACGCGATACAACATCAAATACTGCATTAATATTTACATCATTTTGCTGCAATCTCACCATATCCTCCGTTGAGTAAGACGGCAAGGTATGTGTGGGAAGGACATTAAAAACTTCCGCTGTCCTAGCAGCAGCTTCCACCACACCAACCCCACCGATCATATTTACATCAAGGCATAATTTTGAACATTCATCAATATTATTTACATCAAGGCATTCTAAGAACACATCAGCATTTTCTACATTAAAATCTGCCGTCGGAACGCTACCAACAGTACCAGCTATCCCTAGGGCTGGCGGAATGCATGTCGCTGCAACACTGCAAATGGCGATTTCGCCCTCTTCTTCGTCGTCTCCCCCCGGTTCTTCCAGCGGGAATCGAGACAAGTAATCAGCGTTACCGTTAGTCAGCCCAGGCCTGTGTTTTATCACATAATCGAACATAGACATTTGGGCGATCCACCTTTGCTCAATGGCACCCAGCTTCGCTTCATGCCACATCGTTAAATTCATGTTGTCCGTATAAATTTCAACCTTCCCACCTAATAGAAGGCCACGGAACTTTTCCGTTAATGCCCATTTTAAACATAAAAGTTCCAACTTAGAACTACTTTTTGCATTCCTCTCCGACGGGCGGAGAGTACGACTAGCATAAGCTAACACTCTCTTTGTACCATTCTGGATTTGGGACAAAACAACACCCAGACCAGTGTATGAGGCGTCACACTCTAAAATATAAGGGAGGGTGAAGTCTGGAAAGCCTAGTAATGGTGTCGACGTTAGGGCTTCTTTAAGTTTGTTAAAGGCCTCGTCGCATTCTGTAGACCATAGCTGCCCGATGGGACTCTTCTTCCTTTTTCTCGGATCTGTGTGCTGCTGGTTTAGCTGAGCTACTAATTCATGGAGTGGCCTAGCTAGTGTGGCAAATTTGGCTACAAACCGGCGATAGTAACTGGCCAGGCCTAGAAATGAACGTAACTCAGTCTGCGTTCTAGGTATGGGAGTTTTTTTTTGGATCGCCAGCACTTTATCTTCTAACGCTCCTATGCCTTCTGCAGACACAGTATGGCCTAGGAATTGCACCTTTTTCTTGCAGAAATTGCATTTAGCTGGGTTTAGTTTCAATCCCAAAACCCGTATCCTACCAAATATGGCCTCTAGTTTTACTAAATGTTCACTAAAATCTCTGGAGTACACAAGAATATCATCTAGGTAAACTAAAAGCAACTTAAACATATAATCATGAAGCGAAGACTGCATTAGACGTTGGAATGTACTCGCTGAATTTGCCAGTCCCATTGGAAGTCGTGAATATTCATATAACCCAAAGGGTGTAGTGAACGCTGTCATTTCCTGGTCTGCTGGATTCATCGCCACCTGGTAATAACCGCTAGCTAAATCAAGAGACGAGAAAAGTTTCGTGCCCCCTAACGCATCTAGATAGTCGTCTATCCTTGGAAGTGGATATGCGTCCTTTTTAGTTTTTATGTTCAAGGCCCTGAAGTCCACGCACATTCTCAATTTTCCGTCCTTTTTTCGCACCAGGACTATTGGAGACGCCCAGGGACTACAGCTCTCCTTTATAATCTGCTTGTCTAACAACCCCTGTAAATGATCTTTCACTTCTTGATACAGGGCATGAGGAATCATCCTGTAAGCTGTTTTATGGGGACTTCATCCGTCAAAAGTATGTTATGGGTTACCCTGTCAGTGAACCCAATGTCGGTGTCATCTTTCGCGAATAGGCAGTCGTATTTTGCTAACAGTCCCTCAAGTCGCATCCTTTCCTCATCGCTTCCCTCAAATTCACTCAAGTCAAAAAGGGGTTTGTCTGGTCTCTGCTCCCCACTGTCTGGTTTAGCGGACAACTCGATTTGTTGTGTTCCTACCACTCTAAAATGCCTAGTCAGATCAATCGTGGCATCAGATGTCTCCCCCACCTGAGTACCTCTCGCTAAAAACACATCTTCGTCACCCATGTTAACTATCAGGAAGTCAGAGTCATAATTGATGACAGGGTATGGCAAGTGAAACCCAGAGCCATGCAAAGTATAAGAACAATTCCTACACACCTGATATGCAGAGCGAGCCAAACCTGTGGCTGTACGGGGACGAATGTCAATTAGTTTGTCAGGAAGGCAGCTGTTTGCCTGGCTGAACTCAATACGCCAGGGGGCAGTGGCAACATCTGAAGCCATCAGGACAATATGTCTCTCTCCCCCCCCCTTTTTTTCTTCTGCAGAAGAGTACAGAGCGAGATGGGCTGTGCCAAACGTTATCAATGGCACATGTGGCATACAAGAAATGCACGCATGAACAATTACATCACCAAGCGGGGTTGTTCCCCTCTGTTTTATGCAGTGAGTCAATTATGGCTGTTGTGAAGAGACAGATGACAGTGTCACTCGTGGTAGTTAGAATATCCCTTTTTTTAGAGGCGGGAACAGAGGTGGAATTCATCCTACCAGCGTGTTCAAGATACTAGAATTAGACATGTTAACAGTGTTGGGCAGTGAATGACAAGCGACGCCCTATATTTCTGCCCGTGCATATAGAATAGACACTTTAAAGAAAACAATCGTAGAAATTCAGTGAAGAAGAAAACGGAATCCAGAGAGCACCCGCAAGCAAAAACATATTCTTTATATATTTATTCCAGCGTGACAATGAACAGTAGTTAAATAATTAGTTAAACATTCGTGCTGTGGTGTTGATTCATTATTGAATGACATTTTGGTCGGAGGGCCATATGTGTAGTCACGTTTAGCCATCCTTTGTTTTACAGGCTGAAGACTTTAGTTAGAAACATGTTATTTTGTTGTTTAAACGAATATGTCTACTTGAGGGGATCAACTGTTGGGGAGCAGTTAGCTCCCTTGGTGTTTCCATAGCGGAAGTTGTCAAGTAAGGTTTAATGCCTAGGCGAATGTTTTTAATTTTGTTTGCGCCTTTCTCCATTGTGTTCGGGGCAGACACAACTGTAGTATTGGGTGTCATAGTGACAACACACAGTTCAACGTCGCGCCAGGAGGCCAAGGAGACCATTTATAATCTGAGATTGCCCGAGTAGATGTTAATACGAGTACATGTTTTTTTGTGTGTGAAGCAGCAGGGCGAAGAATAAATGTTAGAGCATGATGTCCTAGAATTGGGCACACATTTATTGTCAGAGTTATTTCAGCGCCAAGAGAATAGGGCATGATGTCCAAGAACTGGGCAACCCATTTTTTTAGAGTTATTTCAGCGCCAAGACAATAGAGCATGATGTCCAAGGAATGGGCACACATTTTTTTATGTCCAAATCTGTTTCATGATATATGTTTGGTTTGTTTCTATGGCCACTAAATGTTGTCTACTTACAGTAGGGGCTGATTTGTTTTTGTGTACATCGGTGATGATCGTGAAGGTTGCAGCTTCAGGCTGATGTGTCCTTGCGAATATGGGAGAATTGGTTGTTTTATTATGTGTGGTGACTAGGCATTTGCCTGTGGGGTCACAGGAATTGTTACAATGTTTTTCAGATTCAAGGATGACTGGGCACTTTGATTTGCAGATGTCCTAGTGGGTAGCACCCATGTGAATTTGATTGTTCGTTTTGTTGTTGTTACAGGGGAGTGGCATATTAACTGAATGCCTACATTGACATTGTTTTATTATTTTTGGTGCCCCTATGTATTGCATCCATGGAGCTGGGTGTTGATGTTGAAGTCAGAATTGCAGGTTTATTTTGTATACAGAATGCATATTCCTCATCGCCACTCATAGGATACGGTAATATATTTTGGCAGAGGCTGATGATTTATTTTTGGTCACTGATATTTGATATTTGTTACTTAAAGCATCAGGTTCATGGGATATAACTGGTAGCAGAGTTACACTGAAAGGTTTGGGGCCGATGATGATGTCCCAATGACTTATTGTTTACCTAATTAGTCCCAGATTTACACAAGGCCTTGCTTAGCACACCAAGAGTATAGATCTCTCTTGTTCGACGTGGGTCCGTCGAAGAGTAGGAGGGGAATGTGTGAACGCCTGATGCATCACAAAATGGGATAACAAGGCCTTAGATAGTGATGTCACCAAAACCAGTAGTGGAATTTGGAAGTATCTAAGTTCATCGGCCAAGATATTTTTAAACAGCTTGAAAGGTCAAGCTCTGAACCCGAATTGTTTCGGTTTCCTAAAACTCTACCTCAACTTTCGTTGTTCTGTAGCTTTCTCAGGGTCGGGGAATGCCAGATGTAATGTATACTTTAGGTTCGAGCTGTCAGAAAACAACACAGGCCACATAGTTTATAGGTGCATCCGAGATCTGAAATAAACGAAGGCTGTCTAGAGACCAAAATAGGTACCGTAGGCTGGCAGATTTATGGCAGTGGGAACGTGCTTGAGCTGAGAAATCTACTTCAAGGAGCATGAACTCAAACAAGGACTATGAACTCAAAAACAAGGTCGTATTGGGGTGAAGGGAGTTGGATTAATAATTAGATGCAAATTAAACATGCAGATCAGCCCAGCTGCGCGCTGTATGCTGATTGGGTAGCCCTTCAGGACAAGGAGAAGCATTGTCACGTGATTCAAGAAAGGCGCCAACTCGAGAAGTTATATATACTTTGGGATCCAGAGAGTTGGAGAAGAGTCGAGCAAGAGAGAGGACAGTTAATAGTGGACTCCGGGAGCGGAGGGGGCCTGAGCCCTCTTGGGGCAGCCTAAGGAACATAGTAACAGGACTTCAGAAATTGTGGCTAATCCGTGCCCAAGTCTGTATAGTATCTGTAGGAGGAGGAAGTGAAGGAAGACGGACAAGCGCCCATGCTAGAATTCGTCTGAATCACTGATAGGAGTGAGAGCGACTAAGGATCTGTGAACGGAACTTACCCAAGGCAGATAAGCCAAAGAAGGGAAAGACACGCAGAGTCCGAGGGTCGTTAAAGTGCAAGAAAGCCGCTTGAGTTAAGAGGACCGCCAGCTAAGGAGACCGCTCGTTAGTTGCAGTAGATGGCTAAACGTCAAACAGGACGACCATAGCCAGGGACACTGCGGTTGGAACCACGCAGGAGACTAAAGGTCAGATAGGACAATAAGGTCAAGTGGGATCCACGACAAGCGATTGATTGGGCAGAGACAAGTGAAACCCAGAAGGACGACCAGAAAACCCACTGGGCGGCAGAAGTTGAATGTAAGTTGACATAAGACTTAGACCTAATTAGTTTAATTGTATATTATAATCAGGTATCTTAGTTTAGAGAGCTATAGCAAACTACCGTAGGTGAACTTACCGCGTAATCATGGACGACCCGGCAAAGGATCAGGACTGAATGCGACGTCCTGTATATGACCTATATTTAAATGGCCGAAATAGAGTGATTGAAGTCAAATTAATCGGTTAGATAAGCAGAGTGTGGATAAACTATATATGTGCAGGTAAATTAAGTAAATAGACTAAAAGATTAATGATAACTAGGCGGGTCAACACGACATATAAAACGAAAGGATATTGCAAGAATATAAACACAGCGACCAAACACAGCAGACGGCAGAAGAAGATAGCCAGGCACTCGCGATCACTAGGTCAACCAGACAATAGGGGCAGGTGAGATCGTTGGCCAGAGACGGGGCGGGCACAGGAAGGAATGTTGTCTTTTGTTCGCTGGACATAGGTGAAAGGAGGTCGCGCTTCTGCGGCTGTGTAGCTAAGGTGTAGTTAGGCTGGCCTGGCGTGGTACAGGCAACGAGTTCAAATCTTCGGGTAAATGGTTAAATACTTAATGTTGGCTGTAGGCGGCGCGTCGGGAAATTGGCGATAATGATATTATTTAAACATATGTGTTCACAATAAGGTTCTTAATTTATGTTATGGCTAAGATATACTAATACTAGTATAGATAAAGAAGCGATAGATGTTAAGGACTTTGTAGGTAGTGAAAGACTAAAGTTTATTTTGACATAAAACTCACGGGTATTGTTTTATAATGTTTCAGACATTGTCTGGGTAAAATGGAGTTGCCCAAGCATACCGGGCATACGTGACTAAACAGATATCCATCTGAACAAAATAATCCCTGGGTATATGGATTGATGGATCAATCTGTGGATCAATGGGTATTTGGGCTGAATACATGTACCACTAATAAGCCTACGGAAAGATAGTTACGAAACAAAGGCCGGTGGAGATCCTAGCTTTAGTTCTTTGCTTCATGCAGTTAGTAGGTGATTGTAGGTAGTATTTCCCTAACATCTGGTTGCATAGTTTATTATATTATCTATCTCTCCCTTGTGAGGTAATGCAGCATCGTATTATTACAGTTCAATATGCATTATGTGTCTGCAATGCATGTACTGATTACTCTATGCGATTATGTTGTAGATTGTCACTCTGTTATTGTTCAAGAAGGAAATAAATATATGATTGAGTTGTCTTTTATTTCGACTTGTCAGTCTGAAGTAATATAAGTAGAGTAGCTTAGAGACCTTGTGAGGCTGTACATCTCTTCTATAACCTGATAACGTACACCACGAGACATTGATGGTGCAATAGTAATTAACTATTGTTCTCACGTGGAGACACGAACCTACATCTGTCGTATCCCTTACTCTTATCCTCTTTTTCTCCTTCTCTCTCTCTCTCTCTCTCTCTCTCTCTCTCTCTCTCTCTCTCTCTCTCCCTTGTTCTCCCTCTTTCTTTACTATCAAAGGTAGTGTGTAGTAGGCAGAGTTCGACTGAGGAACGAACTTTTAGGCTTCACACTATTTACATCATTTCCCTCATCATTCTTTTCTTTCTCTCCTCTCTCTCCTCCCCTCCTCCTCCTTGAACCTCTTCTTTTCTGACTGTCATATTGATACATTGAGTATTCTTCTCATGAACCTCATTTCTGTTGTGATTTTTCTTTTATCTTTTTCTGTCATTGTCCAGGTTTGGCATTGGTTACGGAGTTGGTAGAGTTGGTAGGAAGATTGTATTGTAAAGTGCTTTCTTATTAGTTATTGATACATGTTTGTTCTTTAGTATTGGTGCCATTTATCCAATTAGTTGGTTTGCCTTATTGCATCTATTTTCGATCTCGACTTCTGATTTGCCATTTGATGATATTATACTTCCTAGGTACCTGAAACTCTTTACTTGTTTCAAGTTATGTTCGTTTAGCTGAATCGTTGTTGCTTTTTCTTCTATAATTACAATAATTACCTCTATTTTTCTTGTGCTAATCATGTTATGATGTGCATTTCATGTTATGTTCCCTACACATTTCGTTTAGACTATTTATGTGGTCTTGTAATTCAGCTTCTGATTTTGCTATTAGTGCTTGGTCGTTCGCAAACAGGAGTTCTCTAATGGTTAGATTTGCAGATGGTTCTTCTTCTGTGTTCTCGTCATGCGGTATTCTTGTGGTCTCTGTTTTGGTTTCTTTACATATGTTGTCTATATATGTTATGAACAAGAGAGGGGACAGGACACAACCTTGTCGTACTCCAGATCTTGTAGTGAAGGGTTCTGAGTATCCTCCAGTTGCTTTCACTATAAGCTTGAAAAATAATCAATAATACATGACTCACTGAGGCAATGTTTAACATGGGCATTATAAATACCCAAGGAAGGTGTAACGTGTCATACATATGGGAATGTTTATTGGCTAGTTGTCGTTTGAGATAATTTACCAGTATTATTTATGGGGTGGGGGGTATGTAGTCTTTACTGAGGTAGTGTTCAAACAGGTTGCGACTGCATGTATAATCATAGGTGGTGTTTTTGATTTCTTGTGGAAGATTGTTCCACAACTGAGTGGCAGAGTATGCTAAGCTTGTTTTATATAAGTATATCCTAGGTTTAGGGACATGAAGTGTATTTAGCCGTTGGCTATGTCTTCCGTTATATTTGAAGAATGGCCAAAGGAAGCTTGGAACATTTTGAAATATGATTTTGTGAATTAGTTTAGCCTTATTAAAAAGTAGGCGTTGTGGCGTGGCAGCAGCCGAAGACGTTCATGTAGGTAAGAAATGTCTGTAAGCTTATCACCATTGATTAATCGCACCGCCCTTTTCTGGAGTGAATAAAGGCGTTTTGTTATTGATTTGGAGCATCCATCCCAAATTGTGGAGCAATAATCAATATGTGTTTGTATGTGAGAAGTATAGAATATCTTTTTCGTGTTTTCGTCGAGGAAATTTTCTATTTTGGCAAGCTGGTATACTTTTATTGGCTATTTGTTTAACGAAAGTATGAACATGGGAATTAAAGGTTAGATTTTGATCTATGATAAGACCAAGTGCCTTGTGCTTAGTTACACTTTCTATAGGCGTGCTACCAATGTGCAGCTGAAGAGTTCTCTGTAAGTTTAGAGTGTGAAGTCTGTGCCTGGTTGCTATTAACATAAATTTTGTTTTAGAAATGTTAATTTGCATGCGGTTTGCATGACTCGAGTTAACTACACTATTTATTTCCTGTTGCAAGGATAATTCTAGCACATTACAATCAATAGCGTTTGTATATACAGTACAGTCGTCTGCAAATAGATCACAGGACGACGACAGATATAAGGGAAGATCATTTATATAAATGGGAAATAACAGAGGGCCAAGTATAGATCCCCGAGGTACTCCAATATTAATGGTAATGGCTTGAGATAACCATTTATTGTGTGATACTACTTGTTTTCTGTCTAATAAAAAGGATTTTATTAATGTCACTATATGAAAGCTTACTTTCATTGTTTCTAGTTTTGTTTCTTTGAAATTAGAATAGTATGATCTGTCAAATCGAGTGCTTTTTTAAAGTCTATAAACACCGCTCCACATAGAGTATTGTTGTTAATATTTTGATGCCAGTTTTATATCATGTTTATTAGGGCCGTATGACAAGAATATTTTGGCTGAAATCCTGACTGACTGTCAACTATTAGTTTGTTTCAAAAAAGTGCTCTAGTGTTGTCTTGGGAATGTGCTTTTCTAGCGGTTTAGATAGTGAGGATAATATGGAAATTGGCTTATAGTTACTCATGAGTCGATCGTCTAATTAATCAGCTTTTAAATGAGGATACACTTTAGCAATTTTAAAGGCTGATGGGAAGTGACCTTTGGTGAGACATTGATTATATATAAAAGTTAGTTACTTGCAGATCGCCGGTGCAGCGTAGAGAAAGATCCGACTACTGATTCCATCTAGTCCTGATGAGTTATTGTTTTTTTTTTTTAGGTTACTGAGATGAGTGGTCATCATTAGCGGTATGTTGGAGGGAATGTATCCATAGCATTTGTTCTCACAAAATGATGGTAACAAAGATATGTCATGAGGCTCATCTGGTATTGCAGCCTTCAATTGGTTTATGTCGGACTGAAAGAATCTACCGAATTGATCACATGTAACCTGATTTGATGGTAATGATTGTGATGACTTGTGTTTGTTTGTCAAGATATTAATTGCTTTCCATGTATCTTTAGTGTTGGTTTGATCTATTATTAAGTTCTTAAAATAGTTTTTCTTTTCCTTTCGAATAACATATTGAACTTTGTTTCTAAGACTACGGTACATGGTTAGATCTGTATTTTTATGTGCCCTGTCCCGGTCTCTCATAAGTTCAACTACCTCCTGTGTGATCCACGGGGGATTAGTGTAATGTTTAACTCGAACTTCCTTAAATGACACACAGAGGCACATAAAGACGTCTAACGACACACAGAGGCAGATAAAGACAAATACGCCTGACGACACACAGAGGCAGATATAGACACATACAACGAACGAATGAACAAACTTTATTTTCAAAGGGTTAAGAATTGGGCACGCAGGCCCGTTTAACATTCTCCTCTTCTATCATTCTCTTTCATACATTATTTCATGCACACATTTTTCAAGGCTAACTGAGGGACACAGAGACACATAAAGAAGCCTAAAGACATACAGAGGCAGATAAAGACACTTAGACGGACACAGGGGCACATAAACATACCCAGAGGCACACAAAGACACCTGGAGGCACATACACACACATAGAGATACTTAAACTATATGTCACACACTGTGAACCGATACTTCGTTAATTTTATCGGTAATGAGCATATATTTAAAAAAAAAAAAAAAATCAATATTGGAAAACACACAAACCGAGAGAAGTCTGTTCAAAGTTCAACCAGTCGTGGTGTGATGGATGTGTGAGCACCTTGTCACTGTCAGCTACATGCTGGCATCCGTTGTTTGAGCGGCATTGATGCCACATGTCATGCGTGAGCAGACACACTAGACTGTGACAACATTCTCTCGTCTGCCGTCACGCCAGCTCTGAGAGGTAGTCTCCTCACTCCCAGGTTTTCTCTCCCAGGCTCTGAGAGGTAGTCTCCTCACTCCCAGGTTTTTACTTCCCACGACTTCCGAGTTGACTTCTCGTTCAGAGAGCAATGGCAAACTGCTGAATGTAACATTGTCTAGACAATCTATCTAAGATTGACTTGCGTCCAGCACAAGGACGTCTCATATGTGAATGTCTGTAATGATTATTTGTTCATGTTTGGCCATTGACAGAGTCAACGTTTGGTCATTAACAGAGTCAATGTTTAGTCATTGACATAAGCCATGGTTGGTCATTGACAGATTCAAGTTTGGCCATTGACAGAGTCAATTTTTGGTCATTGACAGAAGCAAAGTTTGGCCATTGACAGAGTCAACTTTTGGTCATTGACAGAAGCAAAGTTTGGCCATTGACAGAGTCAACTATTTGTCATTGACGAGGTCAACGTTTCGCCTTTGACAGAATCAACGTTTGGTCATTGACAGAAGCAATGGTTGGTCATTGTCAGTGTCAAAGTTTGCTCATTGACAGGGTCAACGATTGGTCATTGACAGAGTCAACGTTTGGTAATTGACAGAAACAATGGTTTACCACTGACAGAGTCAACGTTTGGTTATTCACAGAAGCAATGTCCTTCATGGAAACGAGATAAGATACTTCAAGCGTTGGACAGGACATACCATGTGGTACACGACATATACAGGACATACGATGCGGTACACTACATAGACAGGACATACCATGGGCGGTACACGACAAGACAGGACATACAATGTGGTACACGACATTCTCAGGACATACCATGTGGTACACGATATAGACAGGACATACCATGTGGTACATGACATAGACAGGAATATCATGTGGTACATGACATAGACAGGACATGCCATGTGGTACACGATATAGACAGGACATACCATGTGGTACATGGCACGGACAGGACATACCAGGTGGTATGCGACATAGACAGGACATGTCATGTGCATGTGGTATAAGACAGACGCAAATATGGCTAAATCAATGTCCCTATTGCCTGTTGTTAGTTTCTTGATTTGAGATGAGTCAAGAACCGACATTACAGCACTCGGGACATTCCCATAAGTGCTCTGTCGTCGTTTTCAACAGTCAGCGTAGAGTTCCAATATTAATGGTAGCAGTAACAGACTGATTATGTGTCCGTTTGGTATTTCCTTGAAGACGTGAGTGTCGGCCGGATTCCCTCGTCACTTCATGTCGTACCATTCTCTCCCAGCCATGATGATTGATCTGTTCTCCCACACACTACACATGATCCCACACGGCCCTGACCACACCTGCCTTATGGATCACCAATACCCCACCAAGCGGTGCAGATCCAGCCAGTCTGTCCGCCTGCTAGCCCATCTCACCCCACCCCCACCCCCCCCACACACACACAGCAGCATATCCTGCTGGGGGGGGGGGGGGGGTGAATATCCAATAAATGCTTTCTATTTTTGATTGTAAATGAATTTCATGTACAGACACAATGTACAAGGACTTCGCTTTGTAGATGTATATTGCCATGTAAAGATACAAGACTCCGTGTTGTAGATATAACATTGCCATGTAAAGATACAAGACTCCGTGCTGTAGATATAACATTGCCATGTAAAGATACAAGACTCCGGGTTGTAGATATAACATTGCCATGTAAAGACACAAGACTCCGGGTTGTAGATATAACATTGCCATGTAAAGATACAAGACTCCGTGTTGTAGATATAACATTGCCATGTAAAGACACAAGACTCCGGGTTTTAGATATAACATTGCCATGTAAAGATACAAGACTCCGGGTTGTAGATATAACATTGCCATGTAAAGATACAAGACCCCGTTTTGTAGTTATAACATTGACATGTAAAGACACACGGATGTCGGATGTTTTAAACATTGTTGTTGGGTTAATGGGGTGGGGGGGGGGGTGGGGGTGGGGGGGGCCTGAGTGGTCTCGGTATATGGTGCCTAACTCGAGTGCTGGAGGTCCCGGGTTCAAGCCCCGGTGAGGGCCGGGATATTTTCACGTGGACTTCTAGTAACAAAGTTTTCCGCTGTCTCTGGGTAGTGAGATCGAACGCCTGTGTGTATTGTTGCCCGGGCAAAATTTCGAGTTAGAAATCTATCCAAAGTATTTCACGATCCTCGCCGGTGCTACTGAGTTCGTGCACTGAGCTGAGATTCTCCGGACTCAGGCTTGAGTTAGGAGTAGAACGGAGCACTTATGGGTTACACTCGTGCGCCGTGATGTTGATCCGTCGACTAAACTAAACTAAACTAAACTAAACTAAACTAAACTAAACTGATTTAATGAGATGGTAGAGGGACTAGTGGAGGTGATAAGTTGAGAGGTGTACCATTGCAGAAAGATGGATTAGTGGAGTTAAAGAGTAGAGAGAAGGACAAGTATAGTTAAAGATCTGAGAGAAGGACTAGTGGAGTTAAAGAGTTGAGAGAAGGACTAGTAGAGTTAAAGAGTTAAGAGAAGGACTAGTAGAGTTAAAGAGTTGAGAGATGCACTAGTGGAGTTAAAGAGTTGAAAGAATGACTAGCGGAGGTAAAGAGTTGAGAGAAGGACTAGTGGAGTTAAAGAGTTGAGTGAAGGACTACTAGGGTTGAAGATTTGAGAAAAGGACTAGTGGAGTTAAAGAGTTGAAAGAAGGACTAGAGTAGTTAAAGAGTTGAGAGAAGGATTTGTGGAGTTAAAGAGTTGAGAGATGTACCAGCGCAGTTAATGAGTTGAGAGAAGGACTAGTGGAGTTAAAGGGTTAAGCTATTGACTAGAAGAATTAATTAATTAAGAGATAAAGCGTCGAGAGTTGGACTAATTGAGTTAAAGAGTCGAGATTTGGACTAGTTGAGTTAAAGACTTGAGATTTGGTCCACTCACTGTTCGTAGTGTTGTTGTAATCAAGACCCACCCAATACTGCTCGCTGGATTGTTGTATCAAAGTCTGTATAAAATGTAGCTCCGGTTCATCATCTAGTTCCGTGACGTATGACCCTAGACACACGTACATTAAGACGGTTAAAGAAGGCAATAGATAACATCAGGTGACACTATAAAAGGATGATCAGACTACAATCTTAGTATTTGATCGTATCTGTTTTTCTCTTCTTGGTCTTACAGACATATCTTGTAACTTTCCTTTCTACTGGAAGTTACACATATATCTTGTAACTTTCCCCATCTACTGGATGTTACAGACATGCCTTGTAACTTTCCCTTCTACTGGATGTTACAGACATGTCTTGTAATTTTCCCTTCTGCCACATAACGGAACATGCGCCACCAAGTATAAAGAAGAGACCTTACTGGATTTTCCCTGACAGTCACAAAACTGGACGACAAATATGAGAAACCAAGGAAAGGAAAAACAACGTCATTGGACGGCAACGGGGGACGCTGTGAATTCGTGGATTCTAAAGGATGTGTTTATAAAAGGCTCCGTGTGAAGGTGACACCTGGAGGCGGTAATATCGTGATGAAGCAGCTGGGAGTCCGGAGAGGAATATATTAAAGACAACACAACAGTAGAAAGACCGGGTGCGGATACCTAGACTTTTATTTAATCAGTTGAACTGAGGATTTGGATAATTAAGCCTCAAGGGCAGCGAGCTGGACTTAGAGCTTGTAAGTAGATGTTATTTAAGTGAGCGCCGATCCTGCGTATAGGGATCAGCTCACGTTTCTACAAGAGTTATATCTTGTGTCCTGCGGCGGAATAAAAGTACGTCTTTCGCTTGCTCGATTTGAGTCTGCCATATGTTCATGATCCTGTTGGTAAGATAGAACATGTTTTGTTGTTCTGATCTGTTCTTGACGAGTTCAATTTGAGTTGCTTTTAGTGTACGGTCCCGTGGGATTTAGAGGACAGGCACTTTAAGACACATGGGGGTCGTCTCTGGACTGTTTGTTTGTCAACACAGATTCCCCGCCAGTTTCCATAGCTGAACATAAAAGAAATTACGCGCCAGCGGCACATTCCACACCGTGCTACACAGAAAGAAAGAAGGAGCACATGAAAACCCGCGTCACCAAAATGCCGGAAGATCACCCAGAATAAAAGAAGTGAAAAGCATTTTGTGATAAAGTAATAACAGGTGAAATTAAAACATCATAAAAACTGTAAGTACGAAAAAAATTAATACGTAATAACTCAATCATGTTCAAGAAGTGCGATCTATTAATCATATCAAGTTTGCACCAGATGCGCAAAAACATTCCACCTTATTGAACACACCACAGCGCTATGAAATATTAGAAACAACGAACATTTAGTAATAGTGTAACTTATTTAAGAACAGTATTTATTTAAAGAATATACAGTTACAACTATAAGTCTACGTGAGAAAAGAAGATGGTAGTTACATAAGAGATATACGAAACAATGGACACCATGGTCGACATTGAAAAGAATTATGTCGATGTGAGTAGGCAGTGAGATCTGAAGAAACACTGCGCTGCCACAATTCTACACCACAGTAACCTATTATACTATAGCACAACGATTGACAAATTGTATTCAAGAATCTGTGATCGATTGGAACTGCTCGAAAGTGTTGCATTATGTTGAGCAATTTGCTGAATCTATGAAGTTCATTACAGACTCAGACATTTGTCACAATTTTATCAGATTTATCGGTGGACTGATATACACATGATGGGGTGTACTGCCGACGCACAGTTATAGTTACGTGGTTAGAAAGACATTCCCTAATTCTGTGTTGGTTCAGAACGCCAAAGCATTTAAACTACCTACATTTGTGGGACATGTACATCATACGTTCATTATATCTTCTGCCGACACTACTTTATGTCTGAATTATCGGCGCATAAGTGAGTTAGTACATATTACGACATTTTATATGCACACTTCGTCATGTGTCAAGATGGATAGCACGTACACCACGGACACTCATCTCCACCATAATTAACAAGGAAGATGTTGCGTTATTTGGACGTTACATACATCAACGCATAATGACAACCAGGTCAGTGTACACATATTTATTACGTCATTGAGGACATTACATTAGTCACATACCGGACACTTCATCACACGTCAGGACGACACGCACACGTACACTATGACATATTATTGTTGAAATTGTCGAGGATTTCTCTACCATCGAGCAAGTCAACGCGGTCAATCGGGACCGAACACGAACTCCTCACGTCGACATTTATGAACTGAATTTACGAACGTACTCTAATACGCTGACGCCAGGACATACGAACACTGTCACACGGATCGATAACAAGACTACACTATCGTTTATCATCGTGATAACGGGCGCACAGCCTGTTCACTCATTGGACCTTACTTACCAGAAGTCGAATCACGTCATTCAACTGTACTTACTTCACTGTGGACATCATTCACTCAAATACCTACAGCGCACATTCAGCCTAAAGTATAAATACTAAGGCTGAAATAAACTCAAGTTTCGTCGATATACCTCAGCCGACTACGTGTTCTTATGAGTCGGTGACGGACCACGTCGGTCCAGGGTACCGGTACAAGTTAATTGTACTATCATCTCAAGGCAGGAGCAACAATCGTTATTTCATGCAGCCAGGATACCACTAATCGATTGCCAATTACGGATCAGTATAGTTTGGAACGTATCAACACGTAATTGAGAGTCTCAAATTATATCAATTCTCGAGCGATTCAAATATTACTCTACGTTCGGGAGATGCACTAAAGGCCAGTAGCAATTGTATTGTTGATGTATTATAGCATTGATCCTAGTAATAAGGCACTATTTATCAAATTTTTTTTTTGTTCTGATCTTGCGGGCGTCACCACAATACTATTGTCTTGTCATAACTGTAGTAGTATAGTATGTGCGTTACCCGTTAAAATGTGGATACAAAAATTTGTTATTGTTTGTAAACAATAATATGTATTCGAGTCACTCGTCATTCATCTTTGATGATTGTTAATTGTCTTGCGTTACAACATATATATTGTATATTCAATATATTTCTTCATATTTATTTCTCTAGTATATTTATTTAGTTTATTATAGAGATATTTGATTGATTTTTTTTTGTGGTGTTCGAGTTGACACTACAAATTTATTTGAGTTGTATTTGCTCAATTGTGATACAACATTTACTGTACTATCCGAGTGATAGTGATCTGAGACAATATTACAATTTTGTCGATTCTTTTCTTCTCTTGCCTACGACCATATTTATTTCACCCAGATAGCTCATTTTACAGGTAGGACATTAAGAGAAGATGTCTACGCTGCAATATTTTTTTGAAATGGGTGAGAAGTCTGGTCTAACTGGTGCTGAGCTTCGAAATTGGGCAAAGCTTGAGTTCAGTGAACAACAGAAACGTGACAAGGAGGAAAGACAACTTCAAGCCACACGTGAGAAGGAGGAAAGACAAGAAAGATTGGCATCGGAAAAGGAAACCAAACAACTTCAGATGGCTCTTGAGAGAGAACTGAAAGAAAAAGAGATGGCTATCAGACAAAATGAGATAGTTTTGGAACGCGAAAAAATTGCAGCAGAAAAAGAGAAGTTAATTATGGAAATGCAATTGAAAGAAAAACAATTGGCGTTTGATAAAGAGCGACTTGCTACAGAAACACTCTGGAAGGACAAGGAGGTTGAAGGTAACATAAAGGTCAAGACGCTTGAGATGGAACGTGGAGCTGAAATCGAACGAGAGAAAATGCTGGCTAAACAGAACGATCCTGTGAAAAAGTACCAAGGTTTATTCAGGAATTTTCAACAAGGTGATTCAGTTAGTTCATGGTTAACCAACTTTGAAGTGCTCGTAAAGTATTACAAGGTACCGGAGAAGGACGTACCGATTTTGTTTCATCGTCACCTCGCGTTAGAGCCGTTGAAAGTGATAGAGTTAATTCCTGAGGATTTACGTACGAACTACAAATATATGCGCGATCGGGTGCTATCACATTTTTCTTTGGATGAATCTGGTTTACGGACTAAGTTTAAAACACTTACACCGAAATCGAATCAAACATTCCTGGATTTCGCTTCGGAAATGTCTTCTAGTTTTGATAAGTGGTGTAAGGCTGCGGATATTAATGATAGTTATGAGAAAGTGAGAGACTTAATTATCAGAGATAGAATGTTGTCTGCAATACCAGAACCTATGTCGGTATTTCTTATGGAAAACAAATGTAAAAGTTTAAATGAGATGGAAACTAAGGGTGAATCTTATTTCAATGCACATAGGGATATTTTTGCTAACTGTACACAACCTGAATTAGTGATAGGAGCAAGTGCAAAATTTCAAAGAGGAAATAGTAAGTTTAGAAAGTTTAGTAGTGGTAGCAATAGAAATAGTCCGTACAATAGAGACGGTGAAAGACCAAGAAAAGGCCAATTCACCAAATGCCAATATTGTAGATTATCGCATGGAAATTTAGAGATGTGTGATAAACATCCAGGTTATTCCGCATATCTAAAAGATATTACGGCAAAGAAGAGAAATAAGTATGACTCTTTTAAAAGAAGTATAAAATGTTTCTCATGTAGGGCGTACGGACACACTAGTAGGTCTTGTCCGATGAGAAATTCCTGGAAGGAAGCTAGTACAGCATACATATACTCCAGTAGTGACTCAGACGATTTAGAAGAGACACACGCAGCTATCATACAACAGTATGATGATCAGACTGACAAGTTAAATAAAGGTATAACTGACAATATTAGTAATGAAGGTATAGAAACAATTCATGAAGCTAATGCCGTTAGCATACAAAATGGCAAACTAAAAATCCATCATGCATGGGTAAATGGTGAACCCACTACTTGCATTCGTGATTCAGGAGCTTCGATTGTCGGAGTAGATCGAAAGCTGATAAAAGAAGAAGATTATACAGGCGAAACTGTAGAGTGCAGAACATTCGGTGGCACAATAGAAAGATATAAGATTGCCACGATTACAATTATGTCACCATATTACGAAGGCACAATAAATGCAGCTGTATTACCAAATCCATGTGCCGGATTACTGATTGGTAACATACCAGATGCGAAACAATTAATGCATGATGAAGCAAAGCAATGGGAAATTGATCATGCAAGAGCTAATGCAATTACAAGAGCTCAAGACAAAAGGGATAAAGACAGTGACAAATTAGAAAATAATATCAGACTAGTGACTGATTTACCAGAAGATCAAAAACAAGACCCAACTCTAAAATCTTGTTTTAAGAAACTGACTGAACCAATAAAACAAGGTAAAAGAGGTAATTGGAGATTTTTCCTAGACAATAATATTTTATCAAGACGATATGATAGAGGTACATCACGTTATTTTCAGACAGTACTTCCATCGAAATATCGTACTGAGGCATTAAAATTGGCACATGATTCTCCATTCGCTGGTCATATGGGGATTGCTAAAACCACTAATAGATTGCTAACGCAATTCTATTGGCCTGGATATAACAAAGACATTACCACACATGTACGTTCATGTACATTATGTCAGATGACCACGCAAAAAGGCAAACATCCCAAAGCACATGTTCAGAAAACTGATTTGGCATCACGACCATTTCAGAAAATAGCTATAGATATTGTGGGTCCGCTAAATACAACTACTGATCGAGGCAATAGATTCATATTAACTATGATTGATCTTTGTACTCGTTGGCCAGAGGCTATTCCCTTAAAATGTATCACGAGTAGATCCATTCTAGATTCATTGTTGATAATTTTTAGCAGAATATGATTCCCTAGCTGCATATTATCAGATAGAGGTAGTCAGTTTATATCAACGGCTACTCAAGAGGCAATGAAGATACTTGGGATTCCACAGGTGTTTAGTTCACCTTGGCACCCAATGACAAATGGTGTGAATGAGAACTACAACGGAGTTCTTAAACGAACCCTGGCGAAAGTTGCTGCGGAAAGGCCCAAAGATTGGGATATTTTATTACCAGCCGTACTATTTGCATACCGAGAGGTACCACAATTTAGTACAGGGTTTTCTCCATTCGAGTTGGTATATGGAGCAAATCCACGAGGTCCATTATTAATATATAATGACCTACTCACAAATAAAACATATGATCATCCGAAAAGAGATGCATATGAAATAGTAACACAGTTAAGAGATAAAATTATCACAGCTTGTCAGATTGCAAAATCTGCACTGGATAAAGCTGGAGAAAGATACAGACAGTATGGTAATAGGAACGCCAAGACAATAGTCTTGAAAGAAGAAGAAGAGGTTTGGTTATTATTACCTGATCCTCGAGATTGTCTGGTTACTTCATGGCAAGGTCCATTTAAAGTAATTAAGAAAATTAGCGATGTTGATTATCGTATTGATGTGAATGGCAAACATAAGATTTTTCATATTAATATGTTGAAGCCATATATTCCACGTGAGGATAACTCAGGTCAAGTGACACAACAAATTCCTCATAGGATAGCAACAGCTTGTTGGGTAATTAATGAACAACAAGAAGATGCTATAGAACAACAGATTCCAACACCCATAGTTAATAGCGACAGTAATTGGCAAGCGATTCAGATAAGTAAAGATTTATCAGTACAAGATAGAGAAAAGCTTATTACTGCAATAAAGGAATATAGTTCAATTTTTTCAGATAAACCGGGGCAGACATCACTGATTAAACATAAAATAACTTTATTATCAAATGTCCCAGTTAAAGTGAAACCATATCCTATTCCAATACATTATTTGGAAAAAGTTACTGCAGAAATTTCAGATCTAGATAAGACTGGAATTATAAAAAAATCAATTTCAAATTACGGTTCACCAGTTGTAATTGTTAAGAAAAAAGATGGGTCATTACGTTTATGCGTTGATTATAGGAAAGTTAATGAATTAACGTTACTAGATGCAGAACCTATGCCAAATATTGATGAATTAATTGAAACCATGGCAAACTCGAAAATATTTTCGAAAATTGACCTTACAAAAGGATATTGGCAAATTCCGATGGAAGAAGATTCAAAGCATATTACAGCTTTTAGCACGCCGTTAGGTTTATATGAATGGGAATATCTTCCATTTGGTTTACAAAATGCACCAAGTACATTCATGAGAATGATGAGAAGATTACTTCATGGAATTACCAACGTAGCATCGTATATGGATGATATTTGTATTCATACTTGTGATATTGACACACATGTTAAAATTCTAAAACAAGTTTTCCAGAAAATACAAGAACATGGATTGAAAGCTAAACCAAGTAAAATTGAGATAGGGTTTACTGAGATACAATTTCTGGGTCATAGAATCTCTAACGGATTTAGGAAAACAGATCCATTGGTTGTGACAAAGATTCTTAATATCAAACCTCCAACATCCAAGAAGGAGCTTAGGAGTGTATTAGGGTTGATTAATTATTATCAAAAGTTTATCCCTAATTTTGCACATATGACAGCAACATTCTCGGAACTTTTAAAAAAAGGTCAACCAACAAAGATAGTTTGGACAGAGGATCACGAGAAGTTATTACAACAAATAAAAACTCTATTTAGTACATATCCTATTTTGAAATTACCTGATATTTCAAAAGATTTTGTTTTACAAACAGATGCTAGTTTACATGCTATTTCAGCTGTATTACTTCAATTGCATGAAGGGAAACTACATCCTATTCTTTATTTCAGTAAAAAGCTATCTGAAACTCAAAGAAATTATGCTGTTACTGAATTAGAGGCTCTAGCTTTAATTGAAAGTATTGAGAAGTTCTCGAGATACTTACTAGGTAGGCAATTTCTGGTTCTGTCGGATAACAAACCGTTACAAATTTTCAAATCGGGTCATCCGAAGAATTCTAGAATACATAGATGGTCATTACTATTACAAGACTATGAATTTGACATCTGTCACATTCCTGGAAAGGATAATAATCTTGCTGACATTCTCAGTCGATTATAGTTGAATAGAAGGGCAGATCTTTGTTATAAGTTAATTAGTTATATATATTAATGTTCTGTTCTTTCATAAGTTATTAAGAAAGTCGATAAAGATATATTCAGATGGCGCCTAATTGAGGGAGCAATGCTATAAGAATCAACTAAATATTAATAGATTATTATTACAAATAGAATTTAGTCAATTAGGTACATATGTTACCGATTTTCCATTGACAGCTTGAGTGAAGGCAATACTCGGAATAAGAACGTCACAAGAGACGCGTGATTGGAACATTCATTGTGCATTCAATGGCCAAGCCAAGTATTTTGTTTTGTATTGTCACACTAACTTTGAACAGTATATGATTGTGTTAATAATAGTTATTCATTAGTTGATTGTTAAATTATTAATAAGTAATTGTAAATTAGTATTAATATGGTATTGGTATTAATATAAATAGTGAATTCTATGATATTAATTATTTACTTGCATTAACAATGTTGTTAGATTAATTAATATTATATTAGATGGATTAAGCTGCACAGAAGGAGCAAAAGAATAGATACAATCAAGCGACATTCTTAAAATATCCACAGGAAAAGGATCAATGGATTCTCAAGGCGGAAAGCGTATAAGTCACCCTACCCATGGAGATAAATTTCAGGAAAAGAAATAGATGTATGGTACCAAACAAGGACAACAAGGATCAACTACAACAAAAATGGTTACATGGAAAACCTCATTATTACCCTCGTCCTAAACTCATGGTAAAACCTAGAGTTAGGACACACTTGTCTATTATGACAAGGTAGGGACTAATATGTTTATTAGTTGGTCTGATTGCCCATGATCAGCCACACGACGTCCAACGGAGGGTTTGGACAGGTGGGCGTGCCCGTTATGTAGCTTTATTTTTTTTTAAGGGTAGATAAGGGGGTAAAACCAAGTGCTATTCAGTTGTAGTTAAAAGAAAAAAAAAATTGTTGTGATAGTCGTACAGATATACAGATATAAAGGAAAAAATTATAAATAATTTTTTTATCTGGGAGGGGGCATTATGCCACATAACGGAACATGCGCCACCAAGTATAAAGAAGAGACCTTACTGGATTTTCCCTGACAGTCACAAAACTGGACGACAAATATGAGAAACCAAGGAAAGGAAAAACAACGTCATTGGACGGCAACGGGGGACGCTGTGAATTCGTGGATTCTAAAGGATGTGTTTATAAAAGGCTCCGTGTGAAGGTGACACCTGGAGGCGGTAATTTCGTGATGAAGCAGCTGGGAGTCCGGAGAGGAATATATTAAAGACAACACAACAGTAGAAAGACCGGGTGCGGATACCTAGACTTTTATTTAATCAGTTGAACTGAGGATTTGGATAATTAAGCCTCAAAGGCAGCGAGCTGGACTTAGAGCTTGTAAGTAGATGTTATTTAAGTGAGCGCCGATCCTGCGTATAGGGATCAGCTCACGTTTCTACAAGAGTTATATCTTGTGTCCTGCGGCGGAATAAAAGTACGTCTTTCGCTTGCTCGATTTGAGTCTGCCATATGTTCATGATCCTGTTGGTAAGATAGAACATGTTTTGTTGTTCTGATCTGTTCTTGACGAGTTCAATTTGAGTTGCTTTTAGTGTACGGTCCCGTGGGATTTAGAGGACAGGCACTTTAAGACACCTTCTACTGGATGTTACAGACATGTCTTGTAACTTTCCCTTCTACTGGATGTTACAGATGTATCTTGTAATTTTCCCTTCTACTGGATGTTACAGACATGTCTTGTAATTTTCCCTTCTACTAGATGTTACAGACATGTCATGTAACTTTCCCTTCTCCTGGGTGTTACAGACGTATCTTGTAATTTTCCCTTCTACTGGATGTTACAGACATGTCTTGTAACTTTTCCTCCTACTGGATGTTACAGATGTATCTTGTAACTTTCTCTTCTACTGGATGTTACAGACGTATCTTGTAATTTTCCCTTCTACTGGATGTTACAGACATGTCTTGTAATTTTCCCTTATCCTGGATGTTACAGACATGCCTTGTAACTTTCTCTTCTACTGGATGTTACAGATGTATCTTGTAACTTTCCCTTCTACTGGATGTTACAGATGTATCTTGTAACTTTCCCTTCTACTGGATGTTACAGACGTATCTTGTAATTTTCCCTTCTACTGGATGTTACAGACATGTCTTGTAATTTTCCCTTCTACTGGATGTTACAGACATGCCTTGTAACTTTCTTTTCTACTGGATGTTACAGATATATCTTGTAACTTTCCCTTCTACTGGATGTTACAGATGTATCTTGTAACTTTCCCTTCTACTGGATGTTACAGATGTATCTTGTAACTTTCTCTTCTACTGGATGTTACAGACATGCCTTGTAACTTTCCCTTCTACTGGATGTCACAGACATGTCTTGTAACTTTCCCCATCTACTGGATGTTACAGACATGACTTGTAACTTTCCCTTCTATTGGATATTACAGACATGCCTTGTAACTTTCCCTTCTACTGGATGTTACAGACATGCCTTGTAACTTTCCCTTCTACTGGATGTTACAGATGTATCTTGTGATTTTCCCTTCTACTGGATGTTACAGACATGTCTTGTAACTTTCCCTTCTACTGGATGTTACAGATGTATCTTGTAATTTTCCCTTCTACTGGATGTTACAGACGTATCTTGCAACTTTCCCTTCCCCTGGATGTTACAGACGTATCTTGTAACTTTCCCCCTATACTGTATGTTACAGACATATCTTGTAACTTTCAGTTCTGCTGGATGTTACATACATATATTGTAACCTAACACCTCTACTGGATGTTACATACACATATTGTAACCTAACACCTCTACTGGATGTTACATACACATATTGTAACCTAGCACCTCTACTGGATGTTACATACACATATTGTAACCTAACACCTCTACTGGATGTTACATACACATATTGTAACCTAACACCTCTACTGGATGTTACATACACATATTGTAACCTAACACCTCTACTGGATGTTACATACATATATTGTAACTTAACACCTCGACTGGATGTTACATACATATATTGTACCTTAACACCTCGACTGGATGTTATATATATATCTTGTATCTTTTTCCGTCTTCTGGATGTTACATACATATCATGTATCTTTTCCCTTCTCCTTTGTTGTGCAGACAATCTTTTTTTTTTGGCCATAGTTAATTTGAATAACCAAGACACAAACAATAGATTGCACAATTTATTGCCTGACATTTTCCGCCGCATCTCATCAGGTACATACTTCAGAAATCACACAACATAAACTAAAGCAATACGATAACATCTTAAAGCTGAAATATACAACACATGTTCACACACTAGTTTGAATTGTCTGCCACAGTAATTATAAATGACTCTAACCCTTTTCGAATTTCCTCCCTATAAATCCTCCCCACCCTTACACAGTATACATAAAATGGAAGCTAAATTTAATAACACATACTAGAACAAGTCTAGACATCTACATAAAACGTGATTTGCGGATCTACTTACGTCATAAAACGAATTTCATTAGGGCGAGAAGTACAGAATCGTAAAATTTAGAGGGAAAAACAATATCAAGTAACTGGTTCTAGTATTAATGCGATCTTGAAATAATCTTAATTCCCTCCCTGGAAACCCTAAAATTCCCCCCTGAGGAGGGGGGAGGGGGGAGGAATTCCCCACCGGTTGAGAACCACTGCTTTAGAGCATTGGCGGTGACGTCATTGTTTTGGTTGTGAATAATACACATCCAGTAGAACATCTATCAACATGAAACATGTTGGAAATTACAACGCTGCATTATGTGGACCATAGTCTCATAAAGACACTTATTTTTTTTTTAGCATATCCTTTACAGGACTTAGCTGTCAACACCAGCATCTTTCAGCTGTATGTTGATCTCTTGGCAAGATTACGCTCAGTAGTTTGCCATTGCTTTCTGAGCGGGCGGCTCAGTATCCCGCAAGTCACGAGCGGGGGTCGAACCGCATCAGCTCTCGCTCCGCTACGAGACTCTGCGTGATAAACGGGATTACAGAGATAAAGTGTTGTAGCCCCACAGCCAGAGAGACCGGCCATAAAGACACTAAAGTCATCAAATCAAGAAGAGTCCGACACCACCCAACATTCAGAGCTGCGATATTTGTGTCTTTTTTGCCGAGCAGAGCAGGGCACTCACTTGTCCTGACAGTTGGAAAGGACTCAATTAGTTTACGAATTTCATCTGCTTCTTGAAGGACTTTATCATTGGTTTTTCTGTTTGTCCATGGTATTCTTTGCATTTTCCTCAGAAACTACAATTCCACTGCCAGTAGATGTATTTCCGCTTGTCTGCTCATCGTCCACTCCTCGCACCCATACAACACTACAGGTTCTATGTTGCACTTCAACACCTTTTTTCTCTCGTAGAAATTGTAAAGTTTTACCGTCTTGTAAAACAACGATTTTCAGAACAGAATCAGTCATCCCAACAAGAGTCGACCTTACCGGGGATCTGTAGAAGCTATGTATGCATTTATGGTATTGTACTGATGACAATATGGTTTGACAATGACCAACAAGTTATACCGTACTGTTGAAAATATTGTTTGACAATGACCAACAAGTTATACCGTACTGTTGACAACACAGTTTGACAATGAGCAACAAGACATACCGTACTGTTGACAATATAGTATGGCAATAACCAACAAGACATACCGTACTGTTGACAATATAGTTTGACAATGACCAACAAAACATACCATACTGTTGACATGAAAGCTTGCAGGAGCTAAAGTCGTTCTTGACACTCAGTGCCGCATAACAGTGACCTTCGTATTCGTGCCATGTTTGACCTGCAGGGAGTGAATGTCAAAGTTCAATGTGTCATAGTTCACTGATCGTGTCCATTATAGGGTATAGATACATATTACCACAAACACACACACACACACACACACACACACACACACACACACACACACACATCCACATACACCCTCACACACCCATATCTACATAGACCCACACATACACATTCGCACACACATTCACACACAAATATTCACGCACACACATATTCACACACATTCACACACACAGACATTCACACACAAACAGGTGCTGAATTAACCAAGCGTCATGTGAAGAGGTCAGCCCAGTAACCACAAGAGCAACAACATGAATATGGCAGGAATGACGCTTTTGCTCCTTACATCACCACTACACCGTCGGTTGTGTTTACGGTGTGTGGTGTTTGTTTCACTTGTGAACACACATATATGTGGCGTTTGGGTGAACCAACAAATAGGGTGAATGTATGGCTACAGAACGAATAAAATATAAACTAAATTCTTTATAACAAAATCGTTACGAGTATTTAAATCATCATCATCATCATCATCATCATCATCATCATCATCATCATCATCATCATCATCATCATCATCATCATCATCATCATCATCATCATCATCATCATCATCATCATCATCATGATCATGATCATCATCAACATCATCATCATCATCATCATCATCATCATCATCGTCCTCATTATCATCACAATCATCAGTCACCTTCACATTGAACTCAATTTAACGAGTCTCTGATACCTTCAGTCCTGTATCATCACGGTCGTCTCAGACAAAGTCCTTCTCGTCCATCTGTTGACGTAGTCCTCTCAGATGTCTCCTTGTCTTCTTGCGTGACAACCCTCTCTTCCCTTTAGGATACCTCTCAACAACAGCTTTGTCTATGGCACTCATAATTCCCAATTTGTTTGTTTTGTAATTTCGCACTTTGGTTCATTGACCAACACGTTAAAGTGATATTTTAGTACTATTTAGTGTTTCTGTTCGTCTTTTACTAAACAACTTACTCAAGTTGTCGACATCAAGCGTTTGGTTTAATTCAGTACATGTTTTACAGTGGCATATCAGAATGGTTGCTATGCTTTCTATGTCACACATAGCTATATATTTCTGTGTTTTCTTGTCACATCTTGCTATATATTTCGGTGTTTTCTTCTCACATCTTGCTATATATTTATGTGTTTCCTTGTCACATCTTACAATAGATTTCTGTGTTTTCTTGTCACATCTTGCTATAGATTTCTGTGTTTTCTTGTCACATCTTGTTATATATTTATGTGTTTCCTTGTCACATCTTACAATAGATTTATATGTTTTCTTGTCGCATCTTGCTATATATTTCTGTGTTTTCTTGTCACATCTTGCTATATATTTCTGTTTTTTTCTGGTCTCATCTTGCTATATATGTCAGTGTTTTCTTGTCACATCTTGCTATATATTTCTGTTTTTTTCTTGTCACATCTTGCTATATATGTCTGTGCTTTCTTGTCACATCTTGATATATATTTCTGTGTTTTCTTGTCACATCTTGGTATTTATTTCTGTGTTTTAATGTCACATCTTGCTTTATATTTATTTGTTTCCTTGTCACATCTTACAATCAATTTCTGTGTTTTCTTGTCACATCTTGCTATATATTTATGTGTTTCCTTGTCACATCTTGCTACAGATTTCTGTGTTTTCTTGTCACATCTTGCTATATATTTCTGTTTTTTTCTTGGCACATCTTGCTATATATGTCTGTGCTTTCTTGTCACATTTTGATATATATTTCTGTGTTTTCTTGTCACATCTTGCTATTTATTTCTGTGTTTTCTTGTCACATCTTGCTATATATTTATGTGTTTCCTTGTCACATCTTGCTACAGATTTCTGTGTTTTCTTGTCACATCTTGCTATATATTTCTGTGCTTTCTTGTCACATCTTGCTATAGATTTCTGTGTTTTCTTGTCACATCTTGTTATATATATCTGTGTTTTCTTGTCACATCTTGCTATATATTTCTGTGTTTTCTTGCCACATCTTGCTATAGATTTCTGTGTTTCCTTGTCATATCTTGCTGTAGATTTCTGTGCTTTCTTGTCACATCCTACAATCGATTTCTATGTTTCCTTGTCACATCTTGCAATCGATTTCTGTGTTTTCTTTTCACATCTTGCTACAGATTTCTGTGTTTTCTTTCACATATTACTATAGATTTCTTTGTGTTTATTTTTGGGTCACATTTTGCTATCGATTGATGTGTGTTCTTGTCACAATCTTGCTATAGAATTCTGTGTTTTCTTGTAACGTCTTGCTATATATTTCTGTGTTTTCTTGTCACAATTTGCTATATATTTATGTGGTTATCCATCGCTATATGATGTCTGGAAGTTGGCGATATCTTCTTCTTTTCGTTCATCCGGAGTGTTTTTTCAGATGTGAATGCGGTGTGTCTGTTATGCGCCCTTGAGCCGAAACCCGTAGGCCAACACATTCCGACTACAGCGTGCTTTTTTGACCAGGTAGCATTCCTGGGAGACTCTCACTTTTGTGGTGCCATCTACAACCATGCTGGCCAAGGTTGAAAGGTCGAGGCCAACGGTCATCCCTCAAAGGAAGGCAGGGGCAGTCCATAGCATTTTCCGCCATCCAAGGTTGCTTCCATAGTTGCAGGGCCGACACATAACGCCCTGGATCTGGGCTCACCGAGGGAAATCGTCACATCCTGCTCATGACTGCTTTAAATCCTCACTTCAATATATTGGTCATTTCGTTTGCCCCGGGCCATTCCCGCACAAACCAGACAGGTTTGCAGACGGCATCCACTCAGCGAGTTTTCGGACATGTGCTTGTCGTTGCGCCCGTCAGAGCTGTTCCAGGCACGACAGACATTCGGAAAACTACCTAGTCAGAGCTGTTCCGAACAAGAGCGGCATTCGGAAATTAGGTAGTCAGAGCTGTTCCTAGCACGAGAGACATTCGGACGAGACATTTCACTCGGACGTAATTGCGTAGTGTCAATTTTTAGTTTGCCACCCGTAGGACGACACTTCCGGCTTAATTTTTTAATGAGGTTAGCCATCCTCTGGTTTTGAGGCACGTTAGACTGTTGTGATGTCGCCCACATCTCAGCTTGTCAAGATAGAACGATCAACGACATCGCGGTCGGCCCTCAAGGGAAGGCAGGGGCAGACCATGGGCATTCCCTTGCTATCCAAGGCGGCTTCCATAATTGCAGAGCCGGCACATATTGCTCTGAGACTGGGTCACCCGAGGAGTTGCCACGTCTTGCTCATGGCTGCTTTACTTCCTCACTTCCATGTGTTGGACATTTCGCATGCCACTGATCGCTCAAGCACACACCAGGAGCGGTCAGACTGCGAGCGACATCCACTCGGTAAGCTTTTGCTTTTGACTTCATGTCGTGGAATGCCGCCTTAACATCCCAGAATATTTTTCTCGGTCTCCAAATTTGAGAGGCCAAATTGAGAAAGAATGAATTAATCACGCTACTCCACGGCTATCTAGTCGTGAGGTAAGATTATTCACAAAAAGCTTCTAGCCATGACGTAAGCTTGCAGATGGCAAGTAAAATGGACAGGGTAATTAAAACCGACCAGGCATGACACCTGATAAGCAGAGGTAGGAAATCGGCCAGGTGTGAACAACATTGACACAGGGGAAGATAATAGCCCCAGGGCTGCAAACAAGCCCCGTCCACTCTGACTGGCAGACTCAGGAATGTGTGAAAACAGATCTGATAAGACAATTAACACTGGGCCTGTAGACTTTGTACCAGACAGAGAGGAGCAAGGTGTGATGGCCAGGTTGCAGGGATAATTGCAATTACCGTCAGGGGGAGATAAGAAGAATTTATGACGGGAATGCCAAAGAGATAATAGTGTCTCAGACACTGTCTGCTGGACTCAGCTTAAATAAGGCTCCCTAGACTTGTTTCAGGTTAGATACGAAAATCAGTTTGAACAGGTAGGAACTATCTCAATGTTCTGTAGTCATATGCATGATTATTATGTTGGCTTCTAGGAAGGATTTCTTAGTAACTATGCAACAGTCTTTTAGACATATGAACTTTCAGTCTATATCTGTTCTAGGTTATCGCAAGAACTATCATTGTCGTAGGTTACTTGAGTGGGCTTTCTAAGTTCGGTGTTCAATATCATTGTGCTTTAAGTGTTACTCTTCTGAGAAGTAGAAACTTATGGAAGGAGATCTTGTCTAGATATACTTTTAGGTGTCTTGGTAGATGCTTGTCATTTCTTTGTACACTATCCTAGTTGCCTTTTGGTGTGTGCATTTGTTGTACAGAATATAGTCAACTGACTATTTATTTAATTCTTATAACAGCAGTAACTAAGTGGTGATTAAACCGGGCAGATCAGCAAATATGGCTGGTCTGTGTGGTCACTTCAATTAGACTTGTTGTATATCTCATTTTGTAGCTATAAAATATTAGTACTCATTAATAATGCCTGATGCTATTATGTTGAGTATCATTAGATGTCCATCTTGAAGTAATATAATGTTTACAGATATGTTGGATGTATGTATGTGTAATTTCATATGAATATACGATGCTAGTAATAAGCTTCGTACATATTCTTTTTGTGTATATACGTCTCATTTCGTATACATACAAACTAACTAGTGCATTATGCTATTATGTTAAAGTATCATAATATGTCTAGTTTAATTAATATGTTTATGTGTATTGGATGTTTGATATATTGATTTGTCATATGCAAACCTACCAATATGAAGTGTTATGCTATTGTCTGCGCATTTACACATTGGCCAACTATTGTGTTGGAAGCAGAGGTGTAATGGTACAGACATTACCCACAATTGGTATAGGGTATATGGTGCTAAACTTTCTCAGTGTATTGTGGGCGTGCGTTCACGGTAATGCATGGGAACCTGGCACAACTACTGGTCACGGCTTGTAAGCCCGGATGACCCGGTACTATTATAATACCATTACCGATCCTGTGAGCTGCTAAACCAACTTTGGACGGAGCGGCTGTACGACACAGAATTTCTGTATTAGCGACATGGACATGGGGCGGCAGAAATGTAATCATTACAGGCATGTGAGACAATTGAAAAGCCCGTCCCAGACTAAAGACAGTAGGGAGAAGGAGGATGGTGAACACAGTAGAGCTGGAAGATAAACTTGGCCAGACTGATCATTGTATATGTTTGTGTTATGATATGTTTTAATTAGGATTGCGCTGATGTAGAATTAGATATAACACATTCTCGACTTTCTTTCAAGCTCTCACAAGGAGCACCTAGGTTACAGATCTGAAGAACGAGTGAAGACTAGGTAGAGCTAGGACTGGCATGAGTCAGAATACCGGCAAGCTGTTTCTTTTTTGAGTCTACTGGAGAGTGGGGATCTGGACCACAGTTCCAGATAGATCAAGTAACAAGTAAAGTTACGTAATGTTTCTCATCACAATATGTTATATGATTTCATCATCCCCATATTGAAAACCATCAGATGTCTATGATTAGTAAATAAATGTTGTAGTATTGTAACTCATAGTTCTGTCATTATATTTTTTCCAATTGTGCATACGTGTTGTTGTGTACATTGGTGGGGGTTCACTTACACACCAAGGAAAGGAGCAGTCAGGGAGAAAAACCTGTACTAGGATAGTTGTCCTTAAACTTTAATTCAGACTTAAAAGTCTATCCTAGCTAACCTTCTCTTTCCTATTCTTTGGCGAATATTCAGCACAGTTCATTTCAATTTTGTAACGAGCCACTTAGAGCTGTACGTTGGATATTCATGGGCCTAATCTATAGTTCAGCCATATAGATTTTGTCCCTAGTCAGTTTCTGACTATTTGGGGTTGCTCGCCAGTGAATAATACTTTCATCTAGGCGGTGGGGCACCCCGACTTATGACACTTCAGACCACGCAATAGGTTCGCTCGCCGTGCGTTCCATTTCGCGTCATTGAGACGTTCTTCCACTTTTGTCTACACTCTCTATGAGTTAGATACAGACAGTTTTCGTAACCATTTCCTTCGACTGGAGCACTTTTCTGACTTTTTTTACTCGCTCACGAGGTAGGCTAAATGTGCTGCCGGCTCAGCACCTTACATTCGTGCAGCAGTGAACGAGAAACGGCCAGGCCCTCTCATCCGGGAATCCCTCATATCCCCCAGCTGAGAGCCTTCGAACATGTATCAGACCTGAGCATTTAGCTTGCTCAGTATCACGCCTCTATTTTTCGGTAGGCGAGTATCGGCCCAGCTCTCAGATCCGAGGGTTTGTGGCTTAGAGGCGTTCAGCCACAGCCCTCGACAGGGAGCCTTAAGAGTTTTGTCTGGACCAAGAACGTCTGCCTTCGTGCACCTGATTTAATTTTTTGACTGCTATCCTCAGTCTTACCTGCAGAGCAGCAGGTTGTGTCTCTCTTAGTCTGGTCCCTATCCCATAAGCTGTCCGATGTGTAGTTTTTCATCCATCGGGAAGCAAATGGGGTCGATGGGACACGCAAGCTCCCCCACCACGTCAAGGTGGAGACACATCGGGGGAGTGTTGGCGATATTACTTGGTGTATTTAATTCAATCACATGTAAAAGCGTTGTCGGACTGTGCAGTTACTTGAAACGAGTAAAGAAACCATCACTTCGACATCTTTCCTCGTCTCATAACTCGCTCCGACCAGCACACACGAACACAACATCAAACATATTCTCAACATTTCTTGTAACCTTTAAAAATAATCAATTTGTCCCAAAACAATTAAAGATTAACTTCTATTAAATAAAAAGTCCCTCTCGACGGACAAACCGATACCTTGAAAGAAAGGAGCTGGGCTAGGGGCTAGAAGGGACAGACATTCTGCGCTTGTCACGTCTTATTTTACTCCGTGCAGAACGTTTCAGGGCAGGAAAAAAAGCTGGGAGCAGCCACCGTGGTGGAGTTTCGAGGTGGAGAAGGCTTGGGTGGATAAGCGTAGTGCTGTAAGGAGATGGCAAAATGCCAAGAAGAACAGAGCTGGTCATCCTAGTCCCTGCTTGCACTTAGGAAGAGAGATGCACACAAAAGTAAGCTACTTCAAAAACTGGTCAAGGTTGTTAAAAGCGAAAAATGGGCAGAGGTGTGTCAAAGAGTAAGCACAGACAAGTCACTGAAATTGTTCTGGCGACTACATAAAAGCATGAGTGGTGTAGTCAAGAATAAGAGCATTTCTGACTTCCAAGGTGCTGACCTCATCTGGCAGAGGACTGACGAGGACAAGGGCAACGCCCTCTTTGAAGGCTACCTTGAGCAAAGCAACCAGACAGACATGGGAGGCCGAAATCTGGCCAAGGAGGTCACCTCAGACAGATGCAAGGCCCAGAACACTTCGGATGAAGACACAGTGACAGTGAAAGAAATCAAGGCTGTGCTTCGACGATCAAAAAACAGTGCTCCAGGTCCTGATGGCATAAGATACGACGACATAAATAGGTGTATCGACAATGAGCTAGAGAAACTAGCAGACATGTACAACAACAGTATAGGGAGTGCTAGCATCAAGGAGGAATGGTTACACAGCTATCTGATTCCTTTGCCGAAGCCTGACAAAGACCACAAAAAAATTCAGGGATATCGAATTATAACCATGCAGAATACAATAGGCAAGCTGCTGGAGAAGGTAATTGCCAGGAAAATATCAAGCCAACTAGAGAGGCAAGGTGTTTTCCCACCCACCCTGGGTGGGTACCGTCCAAAGAGAGAAACCTGGACCAATGCAGCAGCTTTGCCCAGGATGTCTATGAAGGTTTCCACTCAGGCACTGAAACCGTTGCTGCAGCGATCGATCTTGAGGACGCATACAACAGAGTACCACTGGATTTTTTAATGTTTCCGCTTCTCGAACTAAACGTAAGTCCATTCCTCCATAGTTGGATCGCTGCAGCCCTTTTCCAACGGAAAGTAGTTTTTAGATGTGGCAGTTGGACTTCGGAACCAACAACAATATATCCTGGCCTACCACAGGGATCACCATTATCTCCGGTACTGTTCAACGCCTACACAGTGAGAATCACCAGTGAGCAGATCACTGGACCTGGCAGGACATTGTCATATGCCGATGATGTTTTAGTGTATCGTCAGGGGAAGGATAGAGAGGAGGTTGTTGTGGAACTACAAACCGAACTCAATCGCATAAGTACTTGGTGTGCTGAAGCTGGGGCAATGGTCAACCCAACAAAGGCAACAGTGACTTGGTTCTCGTTGAATAATCATATTGTCAACACTCCAACACCAACTGTAATGCTGTGTTCAGAGACGGTGGAAAGAACGCAGGCAATGAATTACCTGGGGATACGGTTTGATCGAAGCCTTGCTTATAATGTGCACATAGACCAGGTGATAACAAAGGCCAAGCGGGGTTTGGCAGCGATGCGGGTGATGGCGGCAGCAAACTGTGAGCAGCGCCATCTATGTCTTCTGTACGAGGGGTTGGTCATGTCTGTTTTGGAGTATGCAATGGCAATCCTGACTCTCAGCCATAAGCAGATAGAAAGGATGGAAAGGATACAGAATGAAGCTATGCGCATTATTCTTGAATGTACAAGAGATACAGCATGCAGGGCGATGCGCTACCTTCTTGGTTTTTCAACCATTGAAGAGAGAATACAAGGTTGCAGGGCACGCGCCTACCTCAGAATTAACGCAAACACACAACATCCTCTGCATAGTGAAATTAGGAAGGTGAAGGGCAGCAGGTTAAAAAGAGGACGGTCGTGGATGGGTCAAGCCGAAGACATTCTTCAACAGGTGTGTTCACTTGAGGACTTAGAACCTGGCGAGGAGTGGGTGCAAGTGCCAACAGACTTCTGCACATCCTTTTCAGTTTGCATCCAACTAGATAGAAAATGCAGACAAGAAAATCCGGCTACTGTTGAGGCTGAAGTACAAGCGTTGATTTTCGAGAATTCGCTAGACGGTGACGCGGTCATCTACACAGATGGGTCTGTCGTCCGACATGTGAGAAGCTCATGGGCCTTTACAGCTCGGGCCGGAGGGAGAATTGTGAAGGAGGACTCTGGTGCTTTCACTGAAACTACAAGTAGCCTGACCATGGAAGTCATGGCAGTAAGTAAAGCAATAACATGGCTCGAGACACAGACATTCACTAGGGCTTGTTTCCTTAGCGACTCAATGAACATGATCAAGAGGATAGAGGAGGGGTCGATCCGAAGAGAATGGTTGCTGCCTTTGGAGCGGTCTCGACTGGCAAAGATTAGTTTCATCTTCGTGCCAGGGCATGCGGGAGTACAAGGAAATGAGCGGGCTGACAAACACAGGTGAGGCTACTGTGGAGGGCGGACGCGCCATGGACCAGGCCGACATTCTGAATGCTCTACGAGAAGTAAGACTTTTGCGAGAACCAAGTGATGACTGTGAATCTACAACAATGGCCAGACTGCGAGAGCATCAAATTAAAAGAGGGGTGGCCAAACAAGAACACTACGCAGGAAGCCAAAGAAGATTTATAAACCAACACAGAACTGGCGTCGTTAGCCGCTACACGTTGCGGGATTTGCTGAGGAGGGGATCCGAGCACTTATGGACTGAATGGTTCGATGTGCAAAGAGGATGATTTGTCGACTAACTAACTAACTAACTAACTAGGGACAGACACCATGAAACATTAGATCCTTACATATGAAACTGAATATTCACAAACTGTTCTGTAACACTTAATTCAGTATTACTTTTTCAAGTGATACTTTGTCCCATTTCTATGTTTAGTTCTGCCCTTTGCTATAAGATATGTTTCAGTCATGTTCTTTGTTTGAGATTTTCTTCTGGCCATCGGGTACATTTCACGAAAAAATCTCCAAGATTGTGAAATGTTTCTGTATGTCTATGGTAGTTGCGTTGTTTCCTTAACAGCAATCACGCTGAAACCGAAGCGGTCAGACCAAACCTGGCAGGAAACACAAGACATGCAGGGAAATAAAACCAGGTGTCTGATTTGCCTGGCACCAGAAACAGATTCTCTCATTCAAACAAGTCTTGGGGAGAACGCTGACTGTGAAGTGTGTCTGGTAACGGGTTAGATCGAAGCTAGGGGCGGGCAAGTTTTCTCTGTTTGTATGCCAAATCACAAGCCTGCAGGTTTGCAAACAGACAAACATGGGCCAAGGCATATCTATGATGTATTTACAGAATGTGGCACGGCTGGTCCCAGCCGTTACAGAACGGCGGCTTGAGTCATTCACATGTCTCAGCCGTTACAATACCGCAGTTTGTCTCATTCACATGTCTATTTTACCTTAAACAAACTGACATGACAAGGACGTGAGTCGTGCTGGCATAGCCATTAGTAAATTCGTGAATATATCAATACGGGGACATGGATTTATGGATCCCACAGACAGACACATGCATGAGACAGACAAGAGATTAAAATTGTATGGCGAGTAATAAACGGAATGACAAGTATATCTATATATGTGTCTCTCTACCTGTACATCTGTCTACCTACCTAACTACCTACCTACCTACCTAACTACCTACCTACCTACCTACATACCTACCTAACTACCTACCTAATTACCTACCTGCCTGCCCGCCCGCCCTCCCAGTCACCTATCTATCTATCTATCTATCTATCTATCTATCTATCTATCTATCTATCTATCTATCTATCTATCTATCTATCTATCTATCTATCTATCTATCTATCTATCTATCTATCTATCTATCTACCTACCTACCTACCTACCTACCGATCTATCTATCTATCTATCTATCTATCTATCTATCTATCTATCTATCTATCTATCTATCTATCTATCTATCTATCTATCTATCTATCTATCTATCTATCTATCTATCTATCTATCTATCTATCTATCTATCTATCTATCTATCTGTTTGTCTGTCTGTCTGTCTGCTTGCCTGCCTGCCTGCCTGCCTGCCTGCTTGCCGGCCGGTCGGTCGGTCGGTCGGTCGGTCGGTCGGTCCGTCCGTCCGCCCGCCCGCCCGCCCGTCCGTCCGTCCGCCAGTCCATCCATCCGTCCGTCCGTCCGTCTGTCTGTCCGTCCGTCCGTCCGTCCGTCTGTCTGTCTGTCTGTCTGTCTGTCTGTCTGTCAATCGATTACCTTATCCACCTCTGCCACCTACACCTCCTCCGTCACCGATTCCTTATATCCTCTGCCATATCCTCCTCCTATATCACCATCTCCTCATACATCACCACCTTATCCGTCACCTTATCCATCTATGCCACCTATTACTCCTGCATCACATCCTTCTTCGTCACCTCTTTTTCGTCAGTCACATTCTCCTCTGTCACCTCCTTCTCCTACATCACCACCTCGTCATACACCACCACCTGCTCCTAAATCACCACCTTCTCCTACATCATCACCTCCTTCTCCTACATCATCTCCTGCTCCTACATCACCAGCTCCTTCTACATCACCACCTCCTTCTCCTACATCACCACCTCCTTCTCCTACATCACCACCTCCTTCTCCTACATCATCTCCTGCTCCTACATCACCACCTCCTTCTCCTACATCACCACCTCCTTCTCCTACATCACCACCTCCTTCTCCTACATCATCTCCTGCTCCTACATCACCACCTTCTTCTCCTACATCACCACCTCCTTCTCCTACATCACCACCTCCTTCTCCTACATCACCACCTCCTTCTCCTACATCATCTCCTGCTCCTACATCACCACCTGCTCCTAAATCTCCACTTCCCCCTACATCACCATTTCCTGTTCCTACATCACCCCTCCTTCTCCTACATCACCTCCTGCTCCTACATCACCATCTCCTCCTACATCACCACCTCCTTCTCCTACATCACCACCTCCTCCGTCAACTCCTCCCCCGTCACCTCCCAATTCCCCTTCTTCTATTGCTGCTGCTGCTGTCCCCCTTCTCTACGTGAGAAGAGTGAGAGGAGATCAAACCACTTGTAACTTAAAGAGATGGGAAGAAGTTCGGCCTACCTGTCACCCGAAGAAGACAATGCGTCAGCAGCCAGGCCACGCCCCTCAAACTGACTTTATTTAACATTGCAACCTTCTGGTGTCTGGCCTTGTACAGATGAAGCCGCATGTCCAACAGATGGCTAGTCACTGGAATGTCTGGTCCCTTAATGCCCGGTACCTGGAAGATCCGGTCTCTGGAATGTCCTGTCCGTATAGACACAACAGATGATGAGATCAATGAGCTAGTCCCCGGAATGCCCAGTCCCCGGAGACAACGCTATATAGAGATAAGCTAGCAAACGACGGCAAACAACCTGTGGAATACACGACATGCAGAATGCTATTGTGGGTTGGCTTCAGTGGACAAACAACGAGACAAAAGGCCAGGATTGTGTGAGTTTTATGCAGGCACGAATATTAAACACCATGTCAGAAGAACAACTTTTATGTTGCTCAAATGTGAACACTGAGGGTGGGGCGTTATCGCTGACAGACTAACTGGCATAATAACAAAATCATAACATCGTGATACAGAAAGCAGATAACAGATCGAGATTAAAAGTAAATAAAATATACGCAATAAAAGACTGGGAACAAAAAAGCAGAAAAATGGAATGTGTCTTTAGTTGTTGTTTCCCGTCTTCTGTTTGTTTATACAGGTTTGAGTGGAAACGTATTTCGATTTTTATTGTTTCTGTTGTTTGTGGAGTTCCACGATCGCATTTCGTTTGATCTGTAAAGGGGAGGGTAGGGGTATGATGATGCTGATGCGATTACGTCACAATCTGGAGTCAAATGCCAATGCCCGACTGTGACGCCATGGGGAGGGACAGGGCATACAAAGCAGCAGACTTTAGTAGTGGATATGACACGGATCTTGCGCTGGGTCATTGAGTGATTGTTTTGTTGACTTGTATCCATTGTCCACAACTCTATTCTAGTCAAGTAAGACATGCACACTTTTATACGTTTAGACCCTATAGTCTGTTTACTTTCGTCTGCCCCAATATAAAATTCCATATCTCAGTAATCAACTGAGGGAAAATGATGAGATTTAGCATATATTACCTTATCATTATATTCACCCAATCAAAAATGTTTGTTCTGGAGATTGTACAGCAGATTTCAAAGTTTGTTTATATGCGGCATATAATTTACGGGTCAGAGATGAAGTGCACATTATTAAATGTATTACGGCTTCACACGGAAACATTAGCGTTGAATAGTTAATTTTCTCGTGGGACACGGGATTGGCCTTATGACAAGAGGCTTGCGTAGTGGAACGGGGCATTACTGTAAAACAAGTTTGTTAGCGAGAAATCACTAGTTTTTCACCAAAACATCAAAGAAATGTCGCCGCTTTCCGTGATTTAAGTTGCTTTTGGACCTATCAAAGACATATTACTTGGGTGGGGGAAATATAAGACGGCAGAAAAAATTTCATAACGATGCAACCGACAGTTTTCAAAATAACTGATCGTGAATGAAGGCTTTCATTTCTGTACTTTTATAGACCAATCGACGCCAGGTGGCTGATGTGATCTGCATAAACCCACCGCCTTACCTTCTCAACACGTTTCACGGTACCCATCTTAGGTTGGAGCGATCTGGCAGCTCCGGTCAAAATGTTAAAACTCGCCCCCTTGAGGTTTCGAATCCAGAATCACCGACCGGCAGACGAGAATCTAGTGATGTAATATTCTTTGGTTTTACACTTCTGTCTTGTGGCATAGGTTAACTTACTGAATTAGAGGCGTAGATTCAGTTATCAAATTAGAAGCGTAGATTAACTTCCTGAATTAAATGTGTACCATCTATACTTACACAATGTAATAATATACAAGTAAATGGGAATATTCTTCAACAAGTGAATCGGTACAATTATCTCGGAACAGTCATAACATCTGATGGGAGATGCCTTGAAGAGATTAGAACAATAATCGCCATGGCGAAAGTAGCCTTTAGTAAGATTAAAAACATACTGACCAATAAAAAGATGTCAATGGAAACGAGAAAAAGAGTGTTGAGGTGCTACAAAAGAGCCTGTACTTTTGTATGGATGTGAAACTTGGACAAAGAGCAGTCAAGCTGGAAAAAAAAAAACATCTGATGGCTGTGGAAATGTGGTTCTGAGGAAAATGCAAAGAATACCATGGACAGACAGAAAAACCAATGACCAAGTACTACAGGAGACAAATGAAAATCGTAAACTGATTAGGGAAATTAGACGTAGACAGTCAACATTTTTTGGGCTTGTTATGAGAAGAAATGGATTGGAGAACTTAGTGACAACTGGCAAGATCGAAGGGAACAGACCAAGGGGAAGACCGAGAAGTAAATACCTGGATAGCTTGGTCACATGGCATGGTCGAGACAGGAACACTGAGTTGATCCACGACTCTGGTGATCGAGTGAAATGGCGAGTCATGACCGCCCACGCTTTCCGGCATGGCATATGATGGATGGATGGATTTACTTACTGAATTAGATGTGTAGATTAACTTACTGAATTAGATGTGTAGATTAACTTACTGAATTAGATGTGTAGATTAACTTACTGAATTAGGTCTGTAAATTAAAGTGCATAATTAGATGTGTAGATTAACTTACTGAATTAGATATGTAGATTAACTTACTGAATTAGATGTGTAGATTAAATTACTGAATTAGGTCTGTAAATTAACGTGCATAATTAGATGTGTAGATTAACTTACTGAATTAGATGTGTAGATTAACTTACTGAATTAGATGTGTAAATTAACTTACTGAATTAGGTCTGTAAATTAACGTGCATAATTAGATGTGTAGATTAACTTATTGAATTAGATGTGTAGATTAACTTACTGAATTAGGTCTGTAAATTAACGTGCATAATTAGATGTGTAGATTAACTTACTGAATTAGATGTGTAGATTAACTTACTGAATTACGTCTGTTAATTAACGTGCATAATTAGATGTGTAGATTAACTTACTGAATTAGGTCTGTAAATTAACGTGCATAATTAGATGTGTAGATTAACTTACTGAATTAGATGTGTAGATTAACTTACTGAATTAGATGTGTAGATTAATTCACTGAATTAGATGTGTAAAGTAACGTCCTGAGTTAGAGGTGGAGGCTAACGTATTGAATTAGAAGCGAAGGTTAACTTACTGAATTAGAAGTGCAGATTAATATACAGAATTAGATGTGTAGGTTCTCATTTAATCTCTTCTACCTCTAGTACCTTGCGGTGTCGAGGTGAAGTATATATAAATAGCGGGAGAGTGCCCTTTTAGGGCTTCATGTATCGATATTCCCATGGACTCTGCTATTCCCTCTGTCCATCGTTTACATGGTCGGCATCTTCCCCTGCTTCCATCTGGTCTGCAAAGCATTGCTTGTTGTGGTATACTATTAGTTGGTAAACTAGTTACATGGCCAAACCATTTAACTTGCTGTCTTCTAATAAAATCTAGCGCTGCTATAACCCCCACTTTAGTCCTGATATCTTCATTTCTGGTGAGCTCCCTTGAGGCAAGATGGTGTGAAAACTTTTCGTCCATTAAGAAGAACATTGTTGTTTGTTCCGACAAGGGGATTTTCCTCAACAGTTTCAAGTGATCAAAGATTTTCTGTTGACAGCCGGAAGGTAAGATGCCTAATCTGTCAGGAAATCTATCAAGAACAATGACAATCTCAAGCAGAAGGTGTTGCAGCAGATACTTTACACCGAACTATACATTGTTGTGTCTGCCGCCACTCTACAACACATCAGGATCTGCTGTGTAATTACCCAAGCATTGTCATGTCGTTGTTTCATTACTACAGAGCTCAACGTATGAAGTAAACCAGATTACTGATGTCTTCACTGCTTTGTTTGGTGCTCAACTATCTACTTGTGACAGTTATGAGTCCGACAGAAACACACCAAGATAGTAACAATGAATGGTTTGGACAAAGGTGTAGATGTATGTTACAAATTACAATGTCATTGTTAAAATGACATCTGCAACCATGAGAATGGAAGCTGCCTTTCTGGTGTCCCATGTGAGCTGGTTTGCTTTGGTCCTGGGTGTCAGTTTGTGAATGTGATGTTCACGGACAGGACGAAAGCGGTCCTGATTTTTTGACAGAAAAGAATGATGACACTTGTCATGATGATTTGCAAGACACCTCTCTTATATTGAGGTAGTCACATCCACACAGGACAATGTGGTTTAGGTTGCATCTGTAACACTTAAGTGTGCTTGTGCGCTTCATAGTAGGACGGAATAACGCGGGAAACATCTGTTGTAATACTTCTGAATTCCTTGTGGATGCTAACACAGTGATATGTCATTTGAGGTAGATATATAGCCACACAGCGGCTTATAGCACAGATATCAGATTACATCTAACTGTTGTTGTACCCCAGTAGCTGTGGATGATGACCCCAGGAGCGATAAAATCTACCTTCAGTGATGATGATACAATTCTGGATATGTACACTGACCCAAAGATACGCCAGGGTATCTATTATATTCCCATGATGTCGTGAAAGGTCTGGCACGCAGCTTTCAATTCATGGGTGGTATGATTGCGTTTTCCACTTTTGTGAGGTGCAAGCTTCCGGCCATTGAAGAGCTCATGCAGTTGTTAATAGAGCTGAAAACAACAAAAGCGCAGAAATTGATGCGTCAGCTAGTGACTCACAGTCACATGGAACTTCCAGGCGTCTTTTTATGACTTCGTATCACAAGACTAACTTCGGCTTCTCAGGAGATCGCCGACATGACAAGGTGGTGAGAACTTAATGGACTACTGCACTTGTGGAGATGGGTTTTTACCAATAGGAGAAAGACCGGACAGTTGCTCAATATGAGATTTGACAACTTCCATGTATGTCGTTGAAGGTAGATATGTAGCTTCGGAACAGTTTGCTGCGGCCATTGGAAGAGAACAGCGACACCGACGTTGCCATCTGGGCTTTCTTCACGCACTAAAACAGTGTTGCGTAGTGACTTTAGCTATATATTGTATTATGTACTATTTGATAGATATTGTGTGAAATAGTTTTTGTTCCCCGTATACATTTACCTAATGTGTTCGCCAGGAGGGTTGACGCGCTAGAACCTCTTGCCCCCGGGTAGATGGAACCTGTTAGATATTACAGCAGACAATCTGGGAGATAGAAAACTCTGATTATAAACCCCCAAGTTTAAGGTGCACCGACGTGCCGATGACTGAATGACCACGGGTGAGCTGGTCGTGAACATGGAACATCTGGCATGCGGGAGGAGCGGCACCAGGCGAATGGACTCCTGAGAGACATCCCCTGCCCCTTCCCTAGCAGGCAGGCTCTACTAGGGCGACCGGTTAGTTCCTGCCTTCAAATAAAACCAACTATGGAAAATAAAAAGAATTATCGCTGAAGCAACGGAGTACGTGCTTTGTGCTCGATACCTTTGACAACAGCCAGCGGGGAGAAAATGAAGCGAAGGAGAAGAGGTAGGGGGAGAGGGGAGGGAGAAAAATGAAGAAGACGACTGGAGCCAGAAGAGGTAGGAGGAAAACGGATCGTTAGGTACTAAAAAATATACGAGTTTGGTATTGGAATTGCCGTAGTGCAAAGCAACGAGGACCAATATAGGAGAAATTGTTCTACGATATTGATGTCCTGATGTTGCAAGAACTGAAGACTCTTTTAAGTGCCCTGGCTATACATGTTACATTAACCAAACAGGGCAGGGAAGACATGGGCAGGCTCTGGTGGTCAAGAATGGTTTACAGCATTCGATACTGGATACGAGTGGGTGGAGTCAGGAAAGTAAAGAGGTGCGGGGAATGAAGATAAAAATCGGACGATACAGCTGGAACCTAATAAATATATACGTAAGTGCATCTTGCATAAACAGGGAGTGGGAGAGAGAGAGAGAGAGAGAGAGAGAGAGAGAGAGAGAGAGAGAGAGAGAGAGAGAGAGAGTTAGGACTAGTTGAAAGGTTCAGTGGATACCCTTGGTACAAGGTATCTGATATGTGGTGACTTCAATGCCCTCGACAAGAAGTGGGACAGGTCGGGAGAGAACAGACAGGTTACTGCTCTTGATGAAGCCTTGCTTGAGACGAATGTCGTCTGTTTAAATGACGGGACACCAACTAGGCTAGCAATGAGACCGGGGGACCCTGACACGGCTATCGACTTGGCACAAAGTATCCCATGAGGCGGCATCAGACATAAAATGGAGTGTCCTTGGGGACCATGGAAGCGACCACCTACCCTATTCTGTGCTGATACCTAAGTCCAGCACAATCAGGGCTATAAAAACCTGTAGGGCATTCAGTTATGATTGCGACTACTCTTCGCTCTTGGGGCGCCTTAGATCACAGGGAAGATCAAAACCAACAAGAAGCATTTTCACCCAACCACCATGGTGGACACTAGAGGTGGATAATTCATGGAGGGAAAAGAAGGTGGCCATAAGGAATTGGCAGAGGGTGTCGAGAGCAACCAATTCAGTTGCCACAGAATTGGAGGAGGCTGAAAGATATAAAAAAGTAAAGGCGCAGGATTTTAAACTCCCTTGTTGTTGCTGCCTTACTAATCCTAATGTTTATTTCCTGATCTAGGGATAATTTGCTATTTACCTCTGATCCTAGATGTGAAATGGTCTACTATCTCTAGTTCGGCGCCGGCAATAAATATTGATTTTACCCCATGTGCACCTTGTGACATAATATGTGTCATCTTTTTGCGAATCGTTGAACCAAATTCAGAACAAACATTGGAAAATGCAGATAGTAGACGTTGTAATTCTTCCTCAGAGTGGGTCGTAATTGCAGCATCATCTGCAAAAAGCAACTTTCTGATCAGTACCCTCCTAATTTTGGTCTTGGCCTTCAATCTCTGAGCATTGTAGAAGCCGCCATCTGAGCGTGAGTGAATGTATATACCACCATCCTGATCACGAAAGGCATATTTCAATAGAAGTTAAAACTATATTCCAAAGAGGGTGAGAGCTAGTACACAACCTTGCTAAACTCCACTCTTGATTTAAAACTCTTATGAAGTTGTACCATCACACTTTATTACACCCTTCATGCCTGTATGGAACGATTCCACAATGGACAGAAGAGTTGGTGGGCCGCCAATCTTCTTTAGTGACTTGAACAGACCCTCACGACTGACCAAATCAAATGCCTTTGTGAGGTCGATAAAGGCAGTGGCTGACTCTGTTCACGGCATTTTTCTTGCATTTGTCGCAATGAGAATATCATATCAATGGTAGACCGGTTCTGTCGAAAGCCCCACTGTGATTCGGGGTAGACTTGATCTCCCAGGACTTGAAGTCTGCGTAGAACAATTCTGGCAAATACTTTCCCAACAATACACGGAAGTGAGATACCCCTGTAGTTGTTACAGTCGCTCCGATCGCCCTTGTTCTTGTATAATTTCATGATGCTTGAGTCTTTGAAATCCTGTCCGACGTGTCCTTCTCGCCAGCATAGCTCTATTAGCTAGTGGATGTGTAGAGTGAGTGTGTCGTTCCGACTACTGATATAACCTCTATTGGAATGCCATCCTTACCTAGAGCCTTGCCAGGTGCAAGTTCATTTATAGCTACACTTAACTTCTGTTATGGTAGGAAGCGTGTCCAGGTGGTCAAGAGTTGGCACCGCTTCTATGGCGCTGAGGGCAGCATCCGCTAATTTGATCTCACTTGAACAAAGCTCCATATAGTGCTCTACCCATCTATTCATCTGCTCTTTCTTATCGTGATGATTTCTCCATTCAAGGTTTTCAATAGTGCAATATTTTTTATCATTGGACAAAAGGCTTTCTTTATCCCTTCATACATGCGTCTGATGTTTCGATTATCACATGCATTTTGAATGGACTCACGTAACTTGATCCAATAGTCATTTGAACACTGTCTGGCAGCCTTTTGCACATCCTTTCTAGCTTGCTTCAGCTCACTGAGAGCTTTACACATTGTTCTTTTCTTGTTTCGTAAGAGAGCTATCTTCTTTTTATCAATCAAGGGCTGCATTGTCTGGCTGTTTGACGAAAACCAGTCCTGGCTCTTATGATCCACAGTAGTAAACCCCTACCGCTGTTTTATAAAGAGTTTCCTTAAGTTTATCCCACTTTTCACTTGCTGCACAATTTTCTGATGTATCAGTAAAAGCGACTTCAAGTTGCTGTTGGAACTCAAAGCACTTATCAGGATCGTGGGTGTTAATAACATTAATCCTGGGGCTAGATTTGTGTTTAGATGTGTAGATTCTCTTTGTTCTCAGTCTAACTCTTGCAACAACCAAAGAATAATCCGTATTACAGTCACCACTGTGGTACCTTCGAGTTAATGATGTTTGGTTCATATGTTGTCTCCGTAAAATGTTGAAGTCCAGCTGATGCCAATGGCCGAATGTTGGATGTTTTCAAATGACCTTAAGCTGCTCTTTTGTTTCAAATAATTAGTTTGTAATACATAGGTCATTTCTGGTGCAATTTCTGGCGGATCAGCAACCAATTGGCCGGGGGCTGCCCACTTAAGGCGGGCGGTAGCTGATCAGTGACACTTGTAGGTGCCTCCCACCGTCAGAGGCAACCTGTGGCGCCCCATGTCTGCACCAATTGACAAGGACTTATAACCCGTAACTGTTACCTCTCGCTTTAATTCTGTGACCGGTTAAGACCAGGGATGGAGTTATACCTCTCCATAGCACAAAGCCTGGGCTAAAATATAGAGACCATGTGTTGCCCATGCAGCATGATCTCTCGCCCGGCCTGCCTAGTTCACTCAAGGGGAATGATAACACTAATACATCTGGAACAAGACAAGCTGCAGAAGCTGCGAGATCAGCAAAGCAATTCTCGGAGCTTCGATCCTAGACCAGCTGCCAACCAAGACTTTGGGTCTTGTCTGCCCTGCCATGACATTTTGTCTTTAGGTTGCATTTCCTCGCACCAGGATAAGGCTTGTACCCTCCCATCTGCGCTCTTCCGCCCGAAGCCGTTGTAACAATGTAGGGTGTCGGGTTTCGTACGCGCCGCCCAACATTCGGCGCTGACAGAAAGCAGGTAGTACCGTCTACCCCGGGAAGGTTAACCCGGTCAACAAATGCCCGCAGAAGTCGGATGTGTCGGCCTAACGGCGCAAGAACGCAGCTCTGCTGTAAACAGGCACAACGCAATCACATCCGAAAAAACTCCGGATGAACGCAAAAGAAGAAGCAGAAGAAGTACCGTCTACTAAAGTCGCTTAAAAGTCGACAGGGTCGACTTCATTGCACCGGAATTTTATCCCATATGGCTCGGTCTCTTTCCGCAGTACGGAAAGCGTCGCACAAAGCACGAACTCCGTAGCTTTTAGCGACGACCCATGGGAGTCTCCGAAACATTTAACTCGTAAACCGAAGGACGCGGCCCGGAATCGAACCCACAACCTTCGGCTCACGAGTCAAACGTCAAACGGCTTGACCACTTCGCCACAGAGACTCCACTGTCATACGGTAGCTCAGTCATATCTGACAAAGACATGACACTTGTGTGTAGATTAATATTGGTTGTCTGTAGATTAATAAATAAATATATATATATATATATATATATATATATATATATATATATATATATATATATATATATATATATATATATATATATATAATTGGAGGTGTATATATATAATTATATATTGTATATAGTCATTGGAGGTCTATATATAATTAGAGGTGTAGATTAACTTACTGAATTAGAGGTGTGAATTACCTTACTGAATTAGAGGTGTAGATTAACGTAGTGATTTAGAATTGCAGATTATCTTACAGAATTATAGGTTTTGATTAACTTACTGAATCAGAGGCGTTGATTAACTAACTGACATAGATATATAGATTAACTTATCTAATTAGAGTAGTAGGTTAACTTACTAAATTAGATTTGCAGATTAACTTTCTGAATTCAAGGCTGGATTAACTTACAGAATTCGAGGTGTAGGTTAACTTAGTGAATTAGATGTGTAGATTAACTTTCTGAATTAGATGTGTAGATTAACATACATAATTAGAGCTGTAGATTAAATTACTGAATTTGATGTGTAGATTAACGTACATAATTATATGTGTAGATTCTCTTACTAAATTACTTAATCTTTTATCTTCTATTTTCGTGTGTGAACGTAACTTACAGTATTGTGTAATAAACCCTCTTCTACCTTGTGGACATCAGTTGAAGCTCACGGTCTTTTTAGATATCTCACAACAGCCCAGCCAGCCAACCAGCCAACCATACAACCAACCAGCCAAACAACCCAGTTAACCAACCAACCAACTAACCAACCAACCAGCCAAACAATCAACCATCTCATCAACCAGCCAACCATCCAGTCAACCAACTAGCCAGTCAAACAATCAGCCAACCAGCCAAATAATCAATCAGCCAGCCTACCATCCAACCAGCCAACCATCCAGCCAACCAACCAACCAACCATTCAGCCAAACGTTAAACCAAGCAACCATCAAGCCAGCCAACCTATCAGCAAAACAACCAACTAGCCAAACTTCCAATCAACCAACCAACCAACGAACCAACCAACCAACGAACGAACCAACCAACCAACCAACCAACCAACCAATCAGCCAAACTTCCAATCAACCAACCAGCAAACACGCCAACCAACCAACCAACCAACCAACCAACCAACCAACCAACCAACCAACCAGCCAACCAGCCAACCAGCAAACAACCAACCAATCTTTTCTTTTCTACCCTCGGATGTAATTATACTTACCTTCTATGTTTTCGTTTTAAGTAATTATAACATAAAGTCCGGCGAAGACTTTTGGCGGCCTGGTGTGCCTTGCCAGTGAGAAGACCTGATCATTCGGGGCCACATCGTGACGGATGTCAGTCGCGGCGATCGGGCAAATCTTGAGCTCTTGAGCTATAGCCTACGATGGGTGACGTTGTAATATTCTGTTTGATAATTTGGTCGCGTCCAGCGTGTGCCGCGTGGTCTAGTGGTTACACATCCGCTTCACACACCAGTGATCCGGGGTGTGTTTCCGGGTCCGGTTGAGGATATGCACTACCGAAGAGCTCAAATAAGAGCGAAACTCGAGTCTAATGCTTCCACATTGACGTGGATGGGCCTTAGGTTCATACCAGAATACGATCAACGTTGCCAGTAGTGGGTTGTTCTCAATACATTTTTAATCAGTTTCGAAAATCGCTTTTAATGTAATTAATTTACACTAGTAACTGTTACTCATAACCAATTACTTAAGTTCAGATGCCAGTTTATCAATGTCTGGGCACACATCTGTCGTGCCCAAAGTCATAAGCGCAGCTAGGTTACTGTCGGTGGGCCTGGAACGTTGCTTGTCTTTTATAACGGCTATTGCGGAAAATGGAGTGAGACAAGTATGTGTGCTCTCTCCTCTGTTATTTAATATCTAGATGGACAGAATATCCACAGAAGCAAGTCTTGACAGAACAGATTCGGAAAATTTAGAACTCTTCACTCCGGATGAAACAACTGAGCCACAGGAAATAAATAAACTTCTATTTGCAAACGATCAGTGCCTGTTTTACAGCGATGAGGGCAGACTACAAAATCATATTAATAATCTGAGTTCAACCTGCAGCAGATGCAATATGAGTATAAATACAGCCAAAACAGAAGTAATGCGAGTTAGCAGATCGCCTGGTCCACTAAGTATACAGATAAATAGCACAGCTATAAAACAAGTTAAATAATTCAAATATCTTGGAAGTATGATCACATAAGATGGCAGATTGGATAGACAAATCGAAATCAGATATCAAAAAGCTAGTACCAATCCATATCATCTATCACCCTTACTGAAACATCCAAATATACCCATGTCCGCAAAACGACAGATAATAAACAACATATTCACACCAACCATATGCTACCAATCTCAAACCTGGACTTTATCCAAATCACACTTTCGCAAAATCATCACCTTCGAAATGAGATGCCTGAGGAGAGCTACCAACTTAACAATCCGAGACTGAGTAAGAAATGCTGTTATCAGACAGACAGTGGGATCAACACCTTGTGCCACATGTATTGAAAGACAGAAGGTCAAGTGGTTTGGCCATGTAATTAAAATACAACACCATCAACTACCATCACTGGCCTTACATCAAAGATTATCTGCGACGAGATAAGAGAGGACATCCAAGACGAAAATGGATTGACGACATAAAGGACATTGCACAACCACACGGAATGACACTATCCAGTGCCGCCCATCGGTCGCTGGAGCGCAAATTATTCCTTCCCATGACGCTTGACGGCAGAAGTGGAAGATGAAGATGATGATGATGATGATGATTGCGGACAATGACTGCTCGCATCTGTAAATCGAACCAAAACGAAAAAAATGTATCTCTGGGCGAATGAACGCACGTGTTCAAATTGTTCGACAGGCAATAGTCGCCAGAATAAAATCATATGATCAGCTGAAGTTGAAGCAGGCAGCTCCAGAAATTTACATCTCAGCGCACAATTGCATTTCAAATAAATTACTTCGTGCTGAAGGTTTTGCTGTAATTGACAGAGCTTGGCATCGGGAAATACCAACGGATTTATTAAGAGGGCAACATTATCCTCCTCTATTGTGAACTCTTGAAATCTCCACTGAAAGAAGACTTTCAACTTGTACTTTGTACTGCACAAGTCACATTTCATTTCCACGACAAGCGTCTTCAAAGTTGGATAAACAGTTGTTGTCTCATTTTAAATTAAAAAATGTCATAGCACAAATTTGTGAATAGTTTGTCGTCCCCCCCCCCCCCCCTGGATCGTCGTATTTAAAGAGTTTAAATGAGACGTGATGTCCACCAAAAATGCCAGGTCATTAAGCCAGTCATCGTTCAGCAGACATTCCCATTCTGTAGGCAATTCATTTATTTCAGACAGAAACAGATAGACAATATTGTTCAGTGCCCAGAAACGAGACAGAACTTTCCTTTTAGATAGTCATCTGACATCACAGTGTAACAATAGCTCACAGTATTTCTAGTTCAGGTCTGATAGAAACTCTCTGAACTCACGCCTGTTCAGCGCCTTAATTCGAATTTTGTTCACACATCTCAGAACAACATTCATGACATTTTTGGGACGCAGAGGTGTTTCCAAGACACCAGGGCCGGGTTATATACTGGCCAAGACCTATTGACGGGTCCTCGTCGAGCGTCCTGGGCAACAGGTCCCATCGGGGTCCTGGCTAAAGTCAATAGGATTGCCAATTCCTCCGAAGTCAGAGAGTGTCTGCCTGTACTGCGAGGAACCACCAGTCTGCACACCAAAAAGCCAAACATGGGACAACGGATACTCGCGCAAATCTCAGGTCCTGTATGACATCACATTGTTGTTGGACAACAGGATGCCTTCATCCGACATACAGGACTTCGCGTTGGAGTTCAAGCCAACAAACATAAGCAAGCAAGCAAGCATGACATTTTTCAGATTTAATGTCTCTCCACACAGAGCTTCTTGGTGAATGATACAATGGTATTTTAATAAACTGTTCCAATAATCCTAGCCATCCAGATATTTTAACCCGACAATGCTGGAGCACCGTCGGTGCATACACTGTCCAATTTGGTCCATTCTATGTTGTTTGTCTCTACATACAAATTCAGAGTTTCAAACAAATCAGTCCCTTTGGTAGTTGCATGCATCAATTCAAGTCCTAGATGTTCTTCAATGAGTTCAGAGTTATCGTTTAGTGTTCGAACAAAAACTGCAACCTGAGCTGTGTCAGAAACGCCAGTGGATTCATCCATTGCCATTGAAATTTTTTTTTTTTTTACAATTTTTGATATGTGCTACTACTTAACGATGAACATCGTTGGCTAATTCTTCAACTCGCCTGCCATAGTATTATAAGACAAAGGAATCTGTTCAAATTTTGTTTCACACTATTTATCGCCAAGCATTCTAGCAGCAATTTTAAGGAAAGACTTGATTATTGCTTCTGCATCAGTGAACGGCTTCTTTTTGCAAGCCAGCAGAAAAGCGACTTCGTACGATGCAACAACAGCACTCTTGTTCTGTTCGTTAGCCTTGGTGAAAAATGACTGCTGCCTGGTAAGAGAACTTTCTTTTTGTTTTTAGCTATGAAATCTTTTCTTAACTCCGAAGTGATCGGATATTGAGCATTTATGTCTGAATGTGTGCTCGTGAAGTGTCGTTCCAGATTAAATGTTTTTGTAACAGAAACACAAAATCCGCAGATTAAGCAAACTGGTTTACCACTACGGCTAGGCATAAACATACATTTCTCACTCCAATCTTCGTTGAATTCACGACAAACAACGTCTTCACATTTTCGCTTTTTACCATTGTTTGATTTTAGATTTTCCAGACTCACAGTTATAGGCTTTAACGGTTTTAACATTGTATTTGAAAAAAAATATAATTTCAACACAATACTACCGACTCTGCTAAACAGTTGTAACAGACGACAACATGGCGCCTTGCGCACTCTGATTGGTCGACAAGGCTGTGATATGGGAACTTTATAACATTTCGTTGCCAACTGAACAGGCGCATTCGATAATATCTGAGCAAAAACAACCACGAGGAGAGTAAATTATCGCACTCTAACGGGGCGCTCCGAGTGCAGTTTAAAAAAATTATTAAAATATATTATATTAAACAACGAGGCCTTGCGTGCCACTATCTGACAGATGGCGGGCCACAAATGGCCCGCGGGCCGTGGTTTGGGAACCTCTGCACTAGAGATTATATAAAACACTAGAGAATATAAACATTTAAAACTTTGGTGTTGTTGCGCCAGGATTTGAACGTGTTGCCTCCAAATGACGACAGAGCCTCGCTGAATGCAATCTTATCCAGACTCGAACGCATACGCTATGCTGTCTACAGTCCCAGCTCCGGCCCTGTGTGCCACATGGACATTGCCGGCCCAGAAGAACACAATAAACCACTTACCGGCGTCTCTGCTTTCAAGTATCCTGTGACAATATGAACAGTTGTCAAACCCCGGATCCGGCGCTTTGTTTCATGTTTACTTATCCTCAACCTATCATCTTATAGTGTCTTTGTCCATTTTCTCGTCCGGAGTGTAGATCTGTCAGTGCCAAGTGCAACCACTGTCGAGTATGCGTGGAGCAGGGACAATGTGAGCACTGGCTGGGGGCGACAGAAGTGAGCGAGTCACGGGGCACTTGCAACAATGTCAGGCTCAATGGCTATCGAATTCTGAACATGCCATGAGTGGAACAGCGGTTATCACATTGTTATGTTTGAAGCTGTACACGTGAGGCGCTAGGATTGATGACTCAGTCGGGCCACTAACGAAAGAGTACGAAACTCATCGCAATATTGTTCGAGTAAATTTACGTCTGAATATTGAGTTTTTTTCTTTGGCATTGTTATTATCAGATTATTAAAATAAAAACGTTAACTATCCAGGGAAAGATCTTCTTCTTAAAATCCATGCCGTGTGGCGTTGGTGATCATGACTGTCCACAGCCTTCTGTCTCTAGTGCTTCTCATTTATGATAATCTCATCAACATATAGTGTTTAGTCTCATCAACATATAGTTTTTAATCTCATGCACATACTGTGTTTAACCTCTGCAGTATATAGTGTTTAATCTCAACAACATATGGTATGTAATCTTAGAAATATGTAATCTCAGCAACATTTAATCCCAACAACATATGGTGTGTAGTCTTAGAAATATGTAATCTCAGCAACATTCAATCTCAGCAACATTTAATCTCAGCAACATTTAATCTCAGCAACATATGGTGTGAAATCTTAGAAATATATAATATCAGCAATATTTAATCTCAGCAACATAGATCTCCTTTCCCACATCTTCCTGAAGACAATTTCAGAATTAATTTCGCTATACTGGGGATAAGGCCAGTTATTCACAGACACTTTGGTCACAAGAAAACTAGGACCCGCCCGCACACAAGGAAGAGCAACTGGGTTGGAGAAACAGCTCGCTCCAGTTTTGAAGAGGTCAGCTTGAAAAGTGGCACACATATCTGGGTAACATCCTAAGTGAGCTTGTTAAACTGGTTGACCTCTTCACCAACTGACAACTTACTGGACAACTCAGCTCTGGATGAAACCTGTACAATCTGGTCCATCAGTGGCGTTTCTTCGTCTCCAACTTTTGAACCGAGAAACACCTCTGTTTACAGAGAATTCGGGACATTTGGGGCTTTTAGCCGACATGTGGATCATCATCATCATCATCATCATCATCATCATCATCATCATCATCATCATCATCCAGTGCCTTACCTGATGCCGTGGGCGACCATGCCTCTCCACAAATTACGATCTCCGACGTCATGGATCAATTCGTGTGTTGACTCTCTTTCGTGCCATGACAAAAGACTGTCAGGAATCTTGTCATGCTGTCTTACTACATCTCTCTTTCCCAAGTCTTTCCGGTTGTCACAACATGTACCAGTTGTTGTCTTCTCATCACGTTGCCAAAAACGATGACTGCATCTTTCTGATGTTTGTGATAAGTTGCCTTTGTGACTCAGCTTCCTTTAAAACGCCCTGATTGCTAATTTTGTCTGTCCAATTATTTTTCAGCATTCTTCTATAAAACCACATCTCCAAGGCTTCCAGGGATGTTTACGATTCGCTGCCTTATGTTACAACTGGTTCTATGTAACATGTAATAACTCGTTTTCTAACTTTCAAGGACAATGAATTATTGCACAAAACGTTCTTCATTTGATAGAATAAAGTTTTTGCTTGTCCTATTCTGATCTTTATCTCAGTGATACATCTTCCATCTAATGTTATCCATGTGCATAGATATCTGAATTTTTGCATTTGCCCCAAAATAACATCCTGTACTTTAATTGCACATTTAGGCACACTCTTTTTCTTTTATATCACAATGACTTCTGTCTTTTTTATTATTTAACATAAGGCCTAATTTTTCACTTTGTACAACCATTGTATCTATCATTTCCTGTAGATCGTTCTGACTTGTTGCTATCAAGACGGTGTTGTGAGCATAACGTAAGTTATTTATATTATATCCACCTACCTGGATCCCTGACATATTCTCCGTATATCACATTATATATTCACTGTACAATGAGAACAAATCAAGAGACAAAACACAGCCTTGTCTGACGCCCTTCTTTATACACTGAAATGTTCCTTCAGGGTTATTGATTCTTATGATGACTGTGATGACTCTATAAATAACAATCATTATAGTACTTTATAAATAGCAATCATTATAGCACTTTAACCAGAACATTAGTCCTTTTTTTCGCAAATCTTTAACAGGACATAGCTGCCAACACCAGCATTTTACCGCTGTCGTTGATTAGTCATAGCACTTAATAAATAACGATAGTCCTATCACTCTATAAATAACAATCGCGTCCTAACAATTTATAAATAACAATCGTCATAACAATTTATAAATAACAATCATTATATCACTTTATTAACAACAGTCAATTCAGTACTTTATAAATAGCAATCATTATAGCGCTTAAACATGAACAATCATCTTAGCGCCTTACAATTAACAATATTTTTAGCACTTTATAATTAACAATTATTATAGCACTGTAACAAGACTAATAATCTTAGCACTTTAATAAGAACAACAGTCAAAGCACTTTATAAATAACAATGATTATCGCACTTTAACCAGAACAGTACGATCCTAGCACTTTAACAAGAACAGTCGTCTTAGAACTTTAACAAGAACAGTCATTACAGCACTTTATAAATAACAATCATTAAAGCACTTTATAAATAACAATCATTATGGCATTTTGCAAATAACAATCATCATTGCACTTTATAAATAACAATCGCCCTAGCACTTTATAAATAGCAATCATTATAGCACTTTAACAAGAACAATTGTTAAAGCACTTTAACCCACACAGTAAAAGCGAAAAGTCTAAAGAAGAGTAAACAGTACGTCTACATTACAGGGTAGAACACGCAAGACTAAACACCATTATAAGGTTCTCTTTGTACTCCACAGAAGAAGCGGTAAGAATATACACGGCTGTAAGGTGTCTCTATTCACCAGAGTACAAGACTATATATACGACCCTAAGGCGTTTCTACACCCCAGGAAAGAAGAGGACAGACTATATATACGACTGTAAGGTATCTTTATACCCCAGGGTAAAAGATGAAATAATATATATATATATATATATATATATATATATATATATATATATATACATATATATGTCTGTATGGTGTCTCTACACCCCAGGGCAGATGAGCAAAGATCTCAGGGTAAAAGAGGAAAGACTGCAGAGTGTATCGTCACGTCTGTTGAATAAAAAAAAACATGGCCAGATACACAGCACGATGCACTCACCAACCTGCGTGAATGTCGTTATATCCAGATATATGTCTTCTGGGACATGTGAACACAAGTTGACCAACACTTGTCCGAACTGTTCTTATATCCAGGCTAGGTCTAACAGCTAGGATATGTGAGCACAAGTTGATCAACACTTGTCCGAGCTGTTATTGGTCAAGATTTTGCCCAGTCGTTGACTTGTCATACCCCACATCAAGTGTTGGCTAAACGATGCAAACAGTATTGATGCTTGCCTATTGGCTAGAGACAGCGATGTATTCTTGGTTTGTTCCCTAACAATGATTGTTGTCAACACGTTCGTTTGTATCTGTGTGTGTCTTTCCTTCCACCGGGCGTCCTCGTTACACTTTGTTTTTATTGGTTGTTGTGTATTAGATCGGATGTAGTCTCCTCCCATCTCCGCCTCCCAGCCTAATATATTTGGATACGAAACAGTATTAGTGTTCTTCTATGAAAGTAGTAGCGCCAGAGGTATGTCGGAGCTGACCACGTCAGCCTCTGGGCCATTTGGTTCGGTTCGCGGTCTCAACTGGGAGCACGTGTATAAAACGGCAATAGAAAGGTATACGGCCCCCGGATGATGTACTAGTGGATGGCATATCCGACCTGCTCGGACAATGGCGAAAGACACCGAAAACCCGTTTGTGGGCACATGAAGACATCGTTGACAGTTGCACATGGACAGAAGCTGGCTACATAGACAATGTTGGGCATGGAGAGAAGCTGGCGACATGGACCATGTTGGGCATGGACAGAAGTAGACGACATGGACCATGTTGGGCATGGACAGAAGTAGACGACATGGACAATGTTGGGCATGGACAGAAGCTGGAGACATGGTCTATAGTGGGCATGGACAGAAAAAAAAATTGCATAGACCATGCTAGACATTGACAGAAAAAAATGTACATCATAGACTATGTTCAAAGCTCAGGCTAAATATCAAAATGAGAAAATCTACTCATAGATGAATGTGTACAGAGTCTGATACACATACACACACATGGATCCTTGCCGCCCTACAGAGATCGTGCACTGTACTGAGATTCTTTTTATGTGATCTACTGAGGGATTGATTGATTGATTGATTGATTTAGGAACCGACATCACAGCATTCGGGACATTCCCATAAGCGCTCCGTCCCCATCCTCAGCAGCCAGCGAAGAGTTCCAACACTAATAGTTCCAGTAGCAATCCGATTATATGTCCGTCTCGCCTTTCCTCTGAGCGTCGATCGTCGGCCAGATCCCCTCGTCACTCCTCGCTGCCTCATTCTTACCAGACTATGGTGGTCCATTTGCTCCTCCGAGGTGTACACGTGCTCCCACAAGGCCGCAACCACATCTGCCTTGTCATGCATCAATACTCCACCAAGTTCTGCCGAGCCAGCCAATCTGTCCGCCTGTTCATTCCGCAGCACACCGGCATGCCCAGGAGAAAAGATCCAGGTGATGCTTGCCACCCGTGACCTCCGAAGCGAAGCAAGCCATTCTGCACGAAGCTTGCTTGTCCTCACCCTCCTCAGCATGCTTTCTGAGTCAGTTACAATCACAATGTGTGTATGTATCGTGTTCTCTATCCAGCGGAAAGCTGCACTGACCGCCTCCACCTCCATTCTGAAGCTAGATGTTGTGTTATCATACGCCAGGCTCTCCTGCACCAAATGCCGACCATTAGCTTTTGCTAAGAACCACCAGGCACTTCTCCTACCTCTCAACACCGACCCATCCGTGTAGATAATCACATCACCCGGGCGAGAATTATCCTGAATTAGTTGCTGGATTTCCACTTCCGCGGCCCCTGCTGGCCACTCCCTGCAATCCCGGCTCAATGTGATTATAACTCTGCACAAGTCTGACTGCTCGGCTGGCACTCTGACCCATTCCTCTCCTCGCCTGATGTTCTCCAAGGGGAACACCTGTCTGATCGTATCCTCCGCCTGAGCCATCCATGATTTCCCTCTTATCAGTCGCTGACCCTTAACTGCGTCCAGCGCCTCATGCAGTGGGTGGTCTGTGTCTGCAGCTACTCTGAGGTATGCCTTCCCCTGCATCACCTTGTGCCTACAAGCAACAGTCGGCAGACCAAGGATGTAACGCATACACACTACTGGAGTATCTCTGGTGCATCCCAGAATGACCCGCATAGCTTCGTTCTGTATGCGCTCTAATTTCACCAGCTGACTCTTTGAGACAGTGAGCAGTCCTAGTCCATAATCAATCACTGAGAGGGTCAGGTGCTGGTATAGTGTGAAGAGCATTCTCTGCTCTGTGTCCATTGCAGCCATAGTTTTAAGTGCATTGAGTCCCTTTTGAGATCTTGTCACAACCGTCTCCACATGGTCCTTGAAGGACAGACTCCTGTCAAATGTGATTCCCAGATACTTAAGGTTGTTCTCTCTGTTGACGCTTCTGCCATCTATCGTGAGGCTTGGGGCATAATCTCTCACAATCTTGTTGTCCAGAGAGCACCACAACACAGCCGCCTTTTTCGGGTTGATGACAGCACTCATTTCAGTGCACCAGTCAATCACTTTGTCTACTGTCACCTGTAGCTCCTGGGCTGTTTGATCCCTATTTCTCCCCTGCCTGTATGCAAGAATATCATCTGCAAATGTTAGAATCCTTCCAACCCCTGGTGCTTCTAGGTATGCAATCTTGCTCGTATACACATTAAAGAGCACCGGTGAGATTGCAGATCCCTGTGGCAGTCCCGGGGTTAAAATATGTGGCTCTGAGGTCCATGCGCCCACACGGAGAGCAACCTGACGAGAATGCAGGACGGCTGCTATCTAATTTACCAACCAGGGATTGACCCCCTTCTCCATAAGCGCGGTCATCAAAATATCATAGCGAACTCTATTGTACGCATCCTCGAGATCAAGCGCTGCCGCCATCGTTTCCTGTCTACTCTGGAACCCCTCATAAACATCAAAGGCAAAGGTTACTGCATTAGACCAGGTATCTTTTCCTGGTCTGTAGCTCCCCAGGCCTCTTGGAAGAAGCTTCCCCTTTCCAAAAAATCCTGCAGATTAACAGCGACTATCTTCTCTAAAACCTTCCCAAATGTATTTTGAAGGGTGATGATCCTAAAGCCGCCAAGCTTTGAATGATCCTTGAATGGTTTTGGGAGAGGGATGAGATAGCTGTGCACCCAATCCTGCGGTACTGATGCTGTCCTAATGCTCTGGTTAAAGTAGTCGGTCATCTCCTTCAGATCTACATCGATCAAAGCCTTCATGTGGCCATACCTGACACCATCAGGCCCTGGTGCCGTGTCTTTTGCCTTTTTCAAAATATGTTTAACATCTTCAACCCGTGTGACAAAACGGCAATTCATTTGTGCCTTGTCGGGCGATATTCCACTTTATTCGGCGTCATCCGGAACTTTCCCGGCTATAAATAGATCGGGGATAGCCCAGTAGGAATTTTTCATCCGGAAGGTTCGAGAACCACCTGGATTTGGATGTCCAAGGTGGCTCAGTACAGCACTAACTTCACGTGCTGTTGGAACCTAGAATTCCACTGTGGAAAATAGAGTTTCACGTGGAGTTGCCACACTTCGTGCAGCACTTCTTTCTCGAGCGCATTCGTACGCACTAGGGAGAAAAGTGGCTAGCACAGCTCATTCACTTTCTATTCCTGGTGTGAGAAGGTTCTGCTTTTGGGTAGCAGTGAACCCACTTCTTCACCCACAACCAAGTTTCAGCGGACTGTCATTTCACGACCTGCTGGCGTAGATAGTCATTGAAGATGACTGGAAACAATCAACCGATTCAGGTGTTGCCTGTTAGAACCAGCCTATTACTAAGTTGCCGGAAACCACTACGTGATCCATGGCGAAGGGTCACAATACCTACTTTACCACGCCTGACTGTGCTACATTATGCAAGAGGGAGAATCACCATGCATGACTCATACTCACCACGTGATTCTAGAACCCCGCAACAGCACTAGTGGAACTAGATGGTTTGTTTTTCCATATTAGAGTTGTGATTAAGACTATTTCAGAATATAGTTCATCTACCAGAGCAATCTTGCCGGTGTATAATGAAGGTTGATTTACTACGGAGCTATGATGGCAGGCTCACTCCAGAGAGACTTACCAAGGTGGGGTAGGCGCAGCTCTGGGAGCTCATCAAGTCCAAATCAATGTGTTTCCGCTTAAACGTGGGACAACCCAGGCAAAGATTGGCCCAAACCAAAGGGGCTGTAACTACGTTGGTACTAGTGTTCGGTCATGACTAGACCCACACCAGCTTGCGTATTTTCTTACTCAAACTCGAGGTGGTAGACAGGTCAACTCATCCTGACCTTTATGAACCTTGTGTGCTGAATATGAATAGGTCTTACTCAATCATTCGAACAACCAAGTCATAGAAAGAAAGACATTGTGTTTCGTTACCACGCGTAACCATGTTTCAAGATATGTGCGGGACTCTGAGGGAGTCTGAACATGTGACTGTGAAGTGACTATTAAACTCAGTTACGGGAACATTGGTGTTTTTCTAGTGACTGTGTTGATTTGTTGCAGTATTGATTCATTACCCAATCAGGGGTAAACTACTCTACTACGGGACCATTAGATTGGTCAAGTGTTACGTCTAGAGAAACCTAGAGATCAACTGGGGTCACCTCAAGAAAGAGGGTCTCCATACCAGGCTGTACGGTGATAACTGTGAAAGTTGGTCACAGCGATTCAGTGGGACAGAGCAGAAGAGAAGTTCATTCAACAGTCGGTGGTCCGAAGAGGTAGTTCCTCTGACATCTGATCTTAGCTCTGGGGACGGAGTGGTCTCCAAAGGTTCCAGTCATCAGTCTGGAAGAGAGCCGGGTGAGTGTCGGACCGACTGGACGGATCATCTGTCTCAAACCTGCACGTCAGCCTCATGATGATACACGAAGCATCTCTATCTCTGATTCTGTCTCTAACCTATCTTCTGCTATTGTAAATAGTTTATACTATCAGGGTGTTCATTTCCTACCTATTGTCTTTAGGGTAGAATAAACTTTGTTGATGTTGACTTATTCTTTGTACAGTGATTGAGTGTGGTCTCGGACGATACCTCAGGGTGCATTGTCCCAAGGGAGAAGGTAGAGAGTGGGGGTCTAGAATCTGGAGGGGCTTGTAGACTTATTTATACCATTTGAGGCAACCACGGGGTAAACAGTGTATCTACCCATCCAACCCCTGGGGTTAGAATACATGGGAGTGCTAAGGACCCCTTGGGCTTGGTTAACTCTCAATACCCAAGGCGAACCTGTCACACTCCAGAGATATTTGGGGGCCCGTCCGGGATATTTACAGACCTCGGTGTGTTGTTCCAACCTCTCGTGGGGATCCTGACTTAGTCTATATCCTCTACCATCAGTCTACTTAAGATTCTACTACTTCTACCTATCTCATAACTGTCTGACGGACATTTGTGTTGTGGTGTTGCTTTAGTTAATACCATTGACTAGTTATTGATTGTATTGCTTTGCATACCCATACACATAGATAACCACATCTCAAAGTCAACATATCTACCCAAGAGTTAGACTTAGCCAAAGTTCAGGCAACTGGGCATAAGTTAGGTCTAGAAGGTGAGGCATTGAAATCCTATGTACAATAGGTGGAAAAAGATTTTCGCCAAGAGGAGAGAGAGAGGATGAAAGCAGAAAGAAAACTTGAAGCTAGTAAAGTGGCTTTAGAGGAAAAGAAGATTACTGCTGACAGTGAAATGAAACGGCTCGAATTGGAAGCAGACCGAGAGAGACGTGACCATGAGTATCGTATGAAGCTACTTGAGACACAAGTGCCAGCTACTGGGGTAACTGAGAGAGCTGTGGGAGGAGATGAACCTCCTGGCTCAGGGTCAATCAGTAGACGTGACTACCAGGCTATGAAATTGCCTTTACTGCCGTTCGAACCTGAGAAAGAACGTATAGACCAGTACTTAGAGAAGTATGAGGCAATGTCTATTGCAATGGGGCTAGACAAACAGAAATGGTGTTTGAAACTCTCCCAGGGACTCAGAGGCGCAGGGTACGAAGTCTATGCACGCTTGCCACCGGGAATGCAGAATGATTACCCGGCGTTAAAAGCTGCACTGCTGAAGAGATTTGAAATCACAGCGCACTCGTACCGACGGAAGTTTAGAACTTCTAAGCGGGAACCTGGTGAATTGTTTTCAGCATACAGTGTGAGGTTAAACTCATACCTTCTGAAATGGATGGCCTTGGCCGAATTTAAAGAAGAGTATGAAAGTTTGCGTGAGTTGATGGTTGTAGATCAGATGCGCATGCAAATGTCGAAACCCTTGTGAAACCTCTTAGGTGAGAATGGAGCTGAAAGATTGGATTTAGTCACCAAGTTAGCTGAAAGGTATGTTGAAGTCTATGGCGAGACTGGAGATACCAGTCCAACAGATCCGAGATAGAAAGATCAGGATCAAGGTAAGTCAGGTAAGGCATCCAAGAAGGCCAAAGGTTCGAGTGAACAGACGAAACAGGTAAGCACTTTAGAGAAGAACTCTAACATCAACCCGGGTAAGAATAGCCCACTTAACTCTCCAAAGAGGAAGTGGACGGAGCGGTGGTGCAAATTCTGTAAGTCCAGCACCCACAATACCAGTGAGTGTCGAAGTAAGCCGAAGGACTTGCACTTTGCTTGTCTTGCAGAGGTTAGGGATAGACCCTGCAGGAAAGTGGAGTTGGGTGATGGGAATCGTGAACCAAAGAGACCTCCAGTGGTTGAGAGAGTTGAAGTGAACGGGCAACAGGTGATGTGCCTCTACGACACAGGATTGCAATTTCCTGCTGTAATTGCATCCCACCTGACAGACCCAGAGCAACTCACCGGGGAGATAACGGAGATACAGCCGGCCAGTAGGAGTGCTGTGGCGTTACGTTGCCCGATTGCCAATGTGGAGATTCGGAGCAAGTACGTTACTGGACGCATTCAGGCGGCAGTAGTACCTGACCCAATCTATCCCCTAATTCTCGGCCAGAAGCATGTGTTTTAGGGCGAACCAAAACACCCTAGCATCCATAAGTCTAGGCAGGTAAGAGATACAGAGGAAGAGGGTCTAGAGAAGGTAAGTCTCCGGAAACCTCAGCCGGATCTGATGAGTACTGCTCGGAGCAAGGAGGCGACGCTGTGTCCTTGTTCGAACAGGTTGTCCAACGATGTGAGCCCGTTAAGTCAGGGTAAGTTCGGCTGTGGCAAACGGTCGCAGGTAATCCGGACCGGATCAGAGAAGCGGCAGTGGGAACGTAAGTTGGTTCCTGAGAACTATAGAGCTAATCTGCTGCAGAAGGTACAAGTCAGGTCCCCAACCGGATATCTGACTGTAGGGACAACCGGTAAGTGTCTTTCCCGGTACTATACATGGCCGGGCATGACAGGCGACGTGCGCAGATATATCAGGTCTTGTCCTGAGTGCCGTAAATGCACACTTGAGAAGACGAAGACGAAGATATCCTTTGTGGTGGGAGACCGAGTTCTAGTACTCCTCCCAATCGAGGGGAACGAATTCGAAATCGGGTGGCAGGGACCATTCCTAGTGGATAACGTGGGGCTCCACCAGCACTATGGAGTGGCGATCCTGGGAAAGTCTGTTACTTTCCATTCCGCTCTCCTCATGCGCTATGAGGGGAAGCCCGATGAGTCTGCACACAAAAGGGCGCAAAGTTTCGCTGAGAACGCGGTTCGGGGTTCAGGTCAGGTAGGGGAAAGCCTGTCACACCATAGGCAGGCCTATATGTATGTGCAGGTACCTTCTTCGGTTCAGCCCGGTGCTCGGGGGAACATGACCGGCCAAATGAACACCCGCAAAGCTAGCTACACTGAGAACCGTGGTCGGAAGAGGTGGGTTGTGTCGGATCGTACACAGACCACTGGTTCCTCAAACCGACCGACTGCAGTCCAGCTGGGTCCTCGAAAGGGGAAGCTGGAGTTGCAGAAGTCCAGTAAACTCTGGCAGGACGATCGTTAAATCAGATCGAGACGGGAGCTCTAGTCCGCACGACACTGTGACTTGTCCAATCGCAGTAGCGGAGAAGGCGTTGATCACCCGTGATACTTGATAACTTGCATCCTCACCAATGGTGGTAAAAGTATTCCATGAAATATTGTCGGGTCAGACTTCCTCACCCGCCATCCGGTCTCAGAAAGAAGATAGAACGACTCGGACAACTTCTTGCTAAGGAGTGGAACGACGGGGTCGATCCTCTTAAAGTGGGGGTCTATGTGACAAAACGGCAATTCGTTTGTGCCTTGTCGGGCGATATTCCACTTTATTCGGCGTCATCCGGGACTTTCCCGGCTATAAATAGATCGGGGATAGCCCAGTAGGAATTTTCCATCCGGAAGGTTCGAGAACCACCTGGATTTGGATGTCCAAGGTGGCTCAGTACAGCACTAACTTCACGTGCTGTTGGAACCTAGAATTCCACTGTGGAAAATAGAGTTTCACGTGGAGTTGCCACACTTCGTGCAGCACTTCTTTCTCGAGCGCATTCGTACGCACTAGGGAGAAAAGTGGCTAGCACAGCTCATTCACTTTCTATTCCTGGTGTGAGAAGGTTCTGCTTTTGGGTAGCAGTGAACCCACTTCTTCACCCACAACCAAGTTTCAGCGGACTGTCATTTCACGACCTACTGGCGTAGATAGTCATTGAAGCTGATTGGAAACAATCAACCGATTTAGGTGTTGCCTGTTAGAACCAGCCTATTACTAAGTTGCCGGAAACCACTACGTGATCCATGTCGAAGGGTCACAATACCTACTTTACCACGCCTGACTGTGCTACAACCCGATATAATGTCTTCATAAGGCATATTCTCCATTGTGCGAGATAATTCCACTCTAACTGCATCCCTGGTATCCGCATCATTATGATTGGTCTGCTCTAACAATCTCTGAAGAAACGCCTCCCCTTTCTCCTTGTCTGTTGTCACGTGTACACCATCCTCTTTATAAATTGTTCCCACTGTCATAGGCCGATCTTTTCTTTGCATTTGTCTGTGCAGTGTTTTATCACCTCCAATCTCCTTCATAAAACATTCCCATTTTACTTTCTTGGCCTCTGCAGCACATCGCTTGAAAGCTTCCACCTTGTCTTTCTTGTCATTTTCCGCTATGTCCACTTGCTCTCGTGAGCTTCGGAGTGTCTGTCGCAATTTCCTTAGCTGCTGCACTGCAGCTCTCTTTGCTTTACACGCATTGTCTACTTCTGGGGTCCACCATGTGGGCTGCAAAAAAGGAGATTGTACTGATACTGAGGGATACTGAAGCAATTATGGAGATAATCATGTGCTATGAACCTGATGCTTGGCACACAATTGGAAGATTGGGGAGAGGGAGGGGGAAACCAAGAGCGACGGTTCTGGACAGTCTGACACCGTGGCTTGGAGGTATGTCGTCGGTTTCAGAAATGATTCACAGTATAAGAGGCAGAAGGCTGTGGACAGACATGATCACCAACGCCATACGGCATCGATTAATAGGAGGACGTTCAAACATCAAATGACATATTTACATAGTATGGCTAATAGTATGCATAAAGTATGGAAAAAAAAAATGTCCTTCCACACACCATGTGTTCTCTTTCACACCCACAACATTGAATGAAAACCCCGATGTTGACCGCACACGCGGCCAACCTTTTTTTTTAAACAAATACAAAATAAAGCATATACTCATTTCATGCAAGTGCGAATTGTGTTTGAAAGTTTTTTTAAAACAAAAACAAAATAAAGCATATACACATATTATGCAAGGGCAAATTATGTACTGACCTTCTACCGGGCAAGCGAACGGAAAAAACAAATCCTGCGGTTAATTCAAAAGTTTCTCTCCCAAATTAGTACAGAAATAAAATTCTAACGTATCTAAAATAGATCCATTATTTTTAATGGAAACTGTTTTTAAATCACCTACATGACTGTAGATAACTTGTTTAAACATAAAAAGATGAGTTAGAAAATTTTCACTATTTAAATAGATGCATTATTTTTATGAAAACTTTGAAAATGCCTTAAAGATTTTATCACTATATATTATAACGCATATGCCTGTAGATAACTGTAGTGAAAAGGTCCACCTATTTCAGAAATATGCAACAATTATTTTAATTGTAATTATATAGCAATGATATTAAAAGTTATGCCCCTTGAAATAACTTTTCTGAAGTTAAGTCCCCTCGCTATATATAAATTATCATGTAATAACGAAATTTAATTTTATTACGTAAATACCTGTTTGTAAACTAACAAACTATGACAGTTGGTTGCACGGGAATGATAAGAACACGTGTAGAAAATTTCATCTCAATCGGATGGACCGTTCGCGAACGTAGAAATAACGTACATACAGAGATACAGACATACATACATTGTATTTTATATATATCCAAAGCAGGGCGAGCACCATAACATTTAGCAGTAGTCGACATATTCCATTTTGCGGAATTGCGTGGCATCCTGATTTCTATGGTGCGCCTCCTGGCTGGTTGCCTCCGTCTTCAGCACCTATTTGTTTGCTGATAAAGATTGTAATATATATAGCAAACAAATAGGTGCTGAAGACGGAGGCAACCAGCCAGGAGGCGCACCATAGAAATCAGGATGCCACGCAATTCCGCAAAATGGAATATGTCGACTACTGCTAAATGTTATGGTGCTCGCTCTGCTTTGGACCCCCAGGCAGGTGCAGTGCCGGGCCCTGTGTCTCGAAAGGGTCCAACCCCAACTACTGGAGGTCCTTCTCAGATGTCCTGTGGAGCCAGGGAACATAAGAATAGAACAGCTGGCCATACTAAACAAAGACTTAAAATAATGCACTGGAATGTGAAGGGAGTCAGCACACACACACACAAAAAAAAAAAAAAAAAAAAAAAATAGAATTAGAAAACATCCTGGATCAAGAAAAAGTAAGCATATGCTGCTTGCAAGAAACTCACCTCAACGAAAATATAGCCTTCAAAATCAGAGGCTACCAGTGTTACCGATCTGACCGAAAGGACAGGAGAAAAGGTGGGATACTTACCCTTGTAAAAAATAACATCACTGCTTCTCAAATCGAAGTCTACATGGAAGGGGCTGAGTATCAGACACTTAAACTAAAGACAGGTAATACAGATCTACATCTGATCAATTACTACTGTCCAAGTGACCGTCCACAGGTACTGGACACACTACCATTAACTGAAGAAATGATTGTGTGTGTCGATTTCAACAGCCACTCACAGAGTTGGGGCTATGATCACATGGACCAGAGAGGAGAGAGACTGGAAGACTGGCAGGATGAGAATAGATTCATCTTAGTTAACAAGCCGTCTGACCCACATACTTTCTACTCGAGATCATGGCACACTAAAACTACACCTGACCTGGCTTTTCATTAACCAGACCTGGAGTGGAACATTACACGAATTGTTGGGAAACAACTTGGTGGCAGTGACCATCGGCCAGTCTTTATAACTGTAGAAAATGAGCTTGTAAGTGAAAGCAGCACCCTCTCGAGGTGGAACTACAAGAAAGCAGACTGGGCAATGTACAAGAATCGCACCAGCATACTGGTTAGAAACCTGAGCACTGAGAAAGACATAAATAAAGTAGTTGAAGAGTTTGGGAAATGGATACTACAGGTAGCGCGAGAAACAGTACTGAAAGGAGCCCGTAAACAATATAAACTCTACTGGAGTAGTGAACTGGAACAGTTGCATAATGATGTGGAAGTGTGTAGAAAGCAAGCAGAGGCCACACCCAGCCAAGAGCACCACAATAAATTCCAGCACACAAAAGCCAAATTTCAAAGGGCCAAGCTGCAGGCTAGACGGAAAAGCTGGCAGGAAAAAACAGAGTCTCTGAACTTTGAAAGAGACACATGGAGATTGTGGAAGCTAATAAAACAACTTAACGATGAGGGCACAGGGAGAAACTCAAAAATTGCACTACATAAAGATGGAAACATCTTAACAAGAAAGCAAGCACCTGACCATTGTGCGGACTCATTCGCACAAGATAACAATATCAAAATTAGTCCAGAGAAACAACAAGAGATTCGAGAGAAACGGCAACATACAGGACAGAAGGAAATAGTACATGAGGTTCTGGAGGCACCCATCACAATCAGCGAACTGGAGCTAGCCATAACAAAACTGAAAATGAGAAAGTCACCAGGAGCTGATGGTACCTCCAATGAAATGATCAGGAACCTAGGAACAGGCCAAAGCAAAGCTGTTGCAGATCTTCAATAACAGTTGGACTTTAGGCAGTGTTCCACAAGCCTGGAGAGAAGCAATCATGATACCCCTCCTAAAATCAGGGAAAGATAGTTCCATTGCCTCTAGATACAGACCAATTAGCCTCACCAGCTGTCTCTGCAAAACACTGGAGCGCATCATCAATCACAGACTGCAGTGGTACATTGAAAGTAAAAACATCCTTGTGCCACATCAGGCTGGCTTTAAGCAGTGCTACTCTACGGAAGATCAGACAACCTACCTCTCTCAAGAAATTGAGGATGCATTCCAAGAGAAGAAGCTGGTGCTTGCGGCATGGATAGATTTGAAGAAAGCCTTTGACAAAGTCTGGAAAGAAGGTCTGTTGAAGAAACTGAGAAACTGCAAAGTCAATGGAAGAATGTACAAATGGGTGAAAGCATACTTGCACAACAGAAGAGCCCGAGTACAGATAGACGGACTAAAGAGCAAGAAAGTACTACAGCGTCACGGTGTTCCCCAGGGCGGAGTCTTGTCCCCCACACGTTTTCTAATCTTCATCAATGATCTCGTTGCTAACCTACCGCATGGAATTAAAGCGGCAATGTACGCCGATGACCTGGTTCTATGGAGCACAAATGAACATGCAGCAGTGGCCACCAGATTGCTACAAAGAGCTGTAGATACATTTGTTGCATGGGCAAATAGATGGTGTGTCAGCATAAACACTGACAAGTGCAGCACCACCCTATTTACCCTCTCTCCAAAACAAAAGGCAGGGACCATCCAGATAAATGGAACACCCCTAAGAGAAGATAAAGAACCAACATACCTTGGAGTAACATTTGATGGCAGGCTGACATGGAGAAAGCACATCAACAAAGCAGTAGCAAAAGCCAGAAGGAAAATAGCCATCCTGAGAAAGCTAAGTGGAACCACATGGGGAGCCAGTGGGAAAATACTTAGCAAAGTTTATCAACAGAGCATACGACCACACCTGGAATACGGGTCAACTGCGTGGTGTTCGGCATCAAAAACCACACTACAAGAGCTGGACAAAGTGCAAAATCAAGCACTTAGAGTCACCACAGGAGGGATGAGATCAACCCCTATAGTGGAAATGGAGAAGAAGGGGAGGACACAAGCACTGAGTGAGCGCAGAGATACGAAAACGCTAGTACAAGCAGAAAAGTTCCTCAGCTTGCCAGGCCACCCTATGAAGAACAGATTTGAAAACCTAGCTATGGGGCGGTTGAAAAGAAGTAGTTTTATCCACCAGGCCAAACGATTTTGCAGAGAAACCACCGATCTGCCCACAGTTAGTATCCCCCTAACAACTATTCCATAGCGAACTCCATGAAAAGATGAGCATAGACTATCATTACAAATCCAGTCGAAAGTGAGAGGAATATTTGACAAGGAAGAACAGAACGGTGTGCAACGCAGAACAGCCACTCTCAGCTTCCTTGATGAAGAATACCCACAGGACCTCTGGATCCGAGTCTACACAGATGGGTCAGCACAAAATGCTGTTCGAAATGGAGGAGCAGGAGTGTACATAGAATACCCAAATAATACTAGGGATACAGCTAGAGTACCGACAGGAAAGTACTGCCATAACTACGATGCTGAAATTGAGGCAATCAAGATAGCAACAGAGAAATTACTAAATACCAGCAATGGTACACAACCTGTGGTGCTATTGACAGATACAAAATCAGTACTCGAGGCGCTCCTGTCTGGGAAATTGCCAATACTAAGGACACTACTTTCTGAACTTAGCAGTCAGCATAAGGTCACCATATAGTGGATACCATCCCATTGTGGAGTACCCGGAAACGACAGAGCTGATCAATTGGCTAAGGAAGGAGCCAAAGAAGAACAGCCTGATGTGGCCGTTACATACCACCAAAAGAAAAGAATGATCAAATCAGTCAGAAAGCCACCAAAACCTGCTCAAGATGACTACCACGTTATGGATAGACCAGAACAAGTCATTATTCTGCGCCTCAGAACAGGGCACATGTATACAAAATTCAAGATTGGTGAAACAGCCATGTGCACATGTGGATTGGCGTCGCAGACAGCAGAGCACATACTCCAAGACTGCCCAAAATATAACATATCTAGGCAAACCTTCTGGCCTAGAGAGACGACAGTGGAAGATAAACTCTATGGACCGCTGTGTGAACTGAAAAAGACAGTTCAATTCATACAAGAGACAGCATTGCAGTTATAGACATATTTCAAACGAACGAAAGAAGAAGAATAAGAAGAAGAAGAAGCAAACAAATACACATACAAAACACAACATATACACAATGGGAAGATGTTACAGTGACTACATTAAGGCATAATAAATGAATGAAAAGAATGGACTGATGCACACACAAAATGAGAACAATGAAAAAGATGTGCTACTTATCTCAGAATGCCAGTCTGTGATACAAATATAAATCTTGACATACAGACATATACATATAGACAGCCATGGGAATCTGTGGTGTCGTGGGCCCCGGGATAGGGAATGGTAACGGTTCGTTCGGTTAAAATCCAAGGTAAATCAGTGAGAGTGGAACACGAGGACAGAGAAAGGAGGGGGGGGGGGGAGTAAGGCGGGAAGATGGAAGCAATGGAGATGTGATGATGGGCCGAGAGCGAAAACTACGAAGGAGCCTGTCTCCCCGTCTACCCCCACACTTCCTGTCTCACCGTCTACCCCCACACTTCCTGTCTCACTGTCTACCCCCACACTCCCTGTCTCTCGGTTTACCCCCACAATCCCTGCCTCACTGTCTACCCCCACACTCCCTGTCTCTCGGTTTACCCCCACACTCCCTGCCTCACCGTGTCCCCCACACTCCCTGACTCCCCCACACTCCCTGTCTCACTGACTACCCCACACTCCCTGTCTCACTGACTCCCCCATACTCCCCGTCTCCCCCACACTCCCTGTCTCATCGTCTCCCCCACATTCCCCGTCTCACTGTCTCCCCCACACTCACTGTCAGCATTGGTTATGTTTACAATATTCTTTTGACAATGTTTTTTCCCATATGTATCATGCACTACCGATGAATGAAAGATGAGTGATTGGAAAGGCCGAAGGTAAGACGGGCCTGTGTATCCAATTTGTTACCCTTGTAAAATAAAGTTAAAACAAATCTCCCCCACACTCCCTGTCTCACACACTCGCTGTCTCACCGCCTCCCCCACATCCCCTGTCTCACCGTCTCCACCACACTCCCTGTCTCACTGTCTCCCGACACTCCCTTTCTCACTGTTTCCCGAACACTCCCTGTCTCACCGTCACCCATACAATCCTTGTCTCACCGTCTCCCCCCCGCACTCCCTGTCTCACAAGCGGGCAACTTCACCAGGTCACCTCTCTGCCTCTATCCATGATCCGCTGACTCAACACGTACAGAAGAAACTCCGTGGTTCTAGTTTAACAAACACACAACTGGGTCACCTCTCTGCCTCTATCCCCAATCCGCTGACTCAACACTTACAGAATACTCTCCGTGGTTCTATTGTAACAAGCCTCACAACCAGGTCAGCAGGCCTTGCCCAGAGTTCCTGTCGTCATCTCAAGAATTTAGTAAATCCCAAGTGTGGGGTTGTCGCCGTGACCCAGAGTAAGGTCAAGGGTCAGGCAGTTACAACCAGCAGTGAGTGACCAGACGATGCCAGCAGGATCCGGTGTACTCCCTGTAGATATGACACGCTGGTCACAGCCGCCACTAGAGCTACACAAACTCCACCACTCTTTCCTGGGGGTGGGGAGGGGGAATGCTGTCTACTTGAGTGGTGTGGGTTCAACAGTGTACGTATGGGTGTCATATTGACTATCCCCCCCCCCCCCTCCTCATTCCGCCTCCTTCCTTCTCCGAGAGCATCAGCGGCAACAATCTGGTTGAAATTGCGATAGTTAACATAGAAATGGTTGCAAGTCCTTACAGGACATTCCCAGCAACGTCAGCTTGATTTTATAGGCACATTTACGTTCAACGTTCAGTAGTTTGCCAATACATTTTGAACGAGAAGTCCAGCTTAATGCCGGTGTACAGACTGGATGATCTTTTTTTCGCCCTCAGAGCATGGACAGGTTAAGAACAAGCGCCGATATCCACAGTTAGCAGAGCATAACATACAATAGTTTAACCCGTGTTTCCGACTATTTGAACGCAACACAGTACTCGAATATTTTAAGTAGTTAAAATAGTTTAGCACCATGATCCAACTATGTGAACACAACACAGTACACGGATACTTGAAGTGGTTACAATAGTTCAGCGCCATGTTTCCAACTATGTGAACACAGTACACAGATACTTGAAGTGGTTACAATAGTTCAGCGCCATGTTTCCAACTATGTGAACACAGTACACAGATACTTGAAGTGGTTACAATAGTTCAGGGCCATGTGCCTTGCGCCAAAATGGGAGTCTCTGTGGCGAAGTGGTCAAGCCGTTTGACTCGTGCTCCGAAGGTTGTGGGTTCGATTCCGGGCCGCACCCTTCGGTTTACGAGTTAAATGTTTCGGAAACTCCTATGGGTCGTCGCTAAAAGCTACGGAGTTCGTGCTTTGTGCGACGCTTTCCGCGCTGCGGAAAGAGACCGAGCCATATGGGATAAAACCCGGTGCGATGAAGTCGACCCTGTCGACTTTTAAGCGACTTTTTAAGCGCCATGTTTCCAACTATGTGAACACAGTACACGGATACTTGAAGTGGTTACAATAGTTCAGCGCCATGTTTCCAACTATGTGAACACAGTACACGAATACTTGAAGTGGTTACAATAGTTCAGCGCCATGTTTCCAACTATGTGAACACAGTACACGGATACTTGAAGTGGTTACAAAAGTTCAGCGCCATGTTTCCAACTATGTGAACACAGTACACGAATACTTGAAGTGGTTACAATAGTTCAACACCATGTTTCCAACTATCTAAACACAACGCAATACACGAATACCTGAAGTAGTTACAATAGAAGTTATAGGTATCACTGCGCAGCCATCAACCACCGAGCTCGACGATATCGAAACAGTTGCTTAATAGCTGTCATAAACTTCACACAGTAATAAGGCATTTTGTATATTGTATTTATTAAACTTCAATTAGAGCGGATCCAGTAGTGGAGATTCAACAGGTCCATCCTTCGTTCATGCAGGGTGACGTTGGTGATCATGTCTGTCCACAGCCTTCTGTCTCGTGTACTGAAAATCTTCTTATAGTTCATGCCATGTGGCGTTGGTGATCACGTCTGTCCACAGCCTTCTGTCTCGTGTACTGAAAATCTTCTTATAGTTCATGCCATGTGGCGTTGGTGATCATGTCTGTCCACAGCCTTCTGTCTCGTGTACTGAAAATCTTCTTATAGTCCATGCCGTATGGTGTTGGTGATTGTGTCTGTCCACAGCCTTCTGTATCGTGTACTGCCAATCCTTTTAGAGTCCATGTCGTGTGGCGTTGGTGATCACGTCTGTCCACAGCCTTCAGTCTCGTGTACTGCCAATCTTCTTATAGTCCATGCCATGTGGAGTTGGTGATCATGTCAGTTCACAGCCTTCTGTTTCGTGTACTACCAATCTTCTTATATACTAAACTAAATCACCTTCACTTTGTTCCTAGTTTCTAGGTTTATAATTTCAGACAATGCATCGGTTGTGTGGTACTCCCTGGATAATTGGAATGTGAAGGCAGATGTCCCAAGTATTATATTGAATGGATGTCCTCTTAGTAGAGAGAGTAAATTGAAGTACTTGGATATCACCTTTGACAGGTGTATGTCTTTTAAGGATCATGTGGAGGCTTTGGTGGTGAAGGCTGGTGGTGGACTAAATGCATTGAGGGCGGTGGCAGCAACGGGGGTAGAGCAGAGGGTGCTTTACAGACTCTTTCAGTAGTTAATAATATCTGTCACTGAGTATAGTTTGGGGCTGCTGACAGTATGAAATAGCCAGCTTGAAAGTTTGGAGCGCACACAGAATGCGCATGCGGATGATCTTGGGGTGCACAACGTACACATCAATTATATGCATGACGCATGTCCTTGCGCTACCAGCAATGGAGGATAGACATAGTTTCCTTTAAATGGTACCTAAGATTTGCTGCAGATAAGGATCACCCTCTACATGAAGCCATTGATATGATCAAGGATAATAGACTATGGCGAGGCAGGTCCTGGGTGGCACAGGCAGAAATATCTATACGTCAGGTGTGTGATCTAGAGACCATAAATCGTTAAAAATAGTGGGTTAAAGTACCGGAAGACATGTCGGTCTGGCACTATGAAATAGTAACAATGGGTATGAGTGCAGAGAATGGGCAGAGGGCCGCGCAGAGTTTGAGGTGCAACAACTGATCCAGAGTAACACACATCAAGGTGACATAATGATCTACACTGATGGGTCAGCGATGAGAAACAAACGGAGTGTTTGAGGTTCCATTGCGAAGGCTAATAGCCGATTCTCAAAAAAAAAAAAAGGAGTCTGGTATATGAGGTTACGACCCTCCAGCATGAGAATTGAGGTGGAAGCAGTCAAAGTGGCATTCCGTTGGTTAGAGATTATTGCAACATACATTGTCTTCATCACGGACTCAAGGAGTACGTTTAGTAAGGTGGAGAAAGGAATGTTTCGTGTGGAATGGCTCACCTCACTTCAGAGGTCACAGATTGTAAGATGTATGGATTTTTTGCCCTGGCCATACGGGAGTGCGGGTGAATGAACAGGCTGATAGGCAATCATGGAATGCGTCTCTTGGTGGTAGAATACTTATTGACAAGGGGGATGTGGTCGTGCGCCTGTGGGACAAGGTGGAAAAGATGGAGGAACAGATTGAGAATCTGAACGTGGAAAGGATGAGATTGCGAGGAATTGGCAGGGGTTCTTTTAGAATCTCAAAACTGAGAGGGAAGACCAGGATAACTTTCAATCAGATAGAGGTAAGAACGATTAGTAGTGTGACTCTTCGCTGGCTGTTGAACGAGGGAACAGAGCGCGTATGGGAATGTCCTGACTCCAGTGATGTCAGCTCTTAGCTTAACCCATGTAACTAACTGATTTCTCTGAAGTAGGTAGGTACATGATTTATCTGAAGTAGGTGGGTAAATGATTTCTATGAAGTAGGTAGGTAAATGATTTCTCTGAAGTAGATGGATAATGGATTTTTCTGAAGTAGATGGGTAAATAATTATTCTGAAGTAGGCAGGTATATGACTTCTCTGAAGTAGGTAGGTAAATGATTTCTCTGAAGTAGATAGGTACATGATTTCTTTGAAGTAGGTAGGTAAATGATATCTCTGAAGTAGGTAGGTAAATGATATCTCTGAACCAGGTAGGCAAATGATGTCTCTGAAGTAGGTGGCAAAATAAATTCTCTCAAGTAGATAGGTAAATGATTTCTCTGAAGTAGGTAGGTAAATGATTTCTCTGAAGTAAGTAGGCACATGCTTTCTCTGAAGTAGATAGGTACATGATGTCTCTGACGTATTTAGGTAAATGATTTCTCTTAAGTATGTAGGTAGGTACGTGAATCAATTCTCTGAAGGCCTCGCGTGTTGGATAGGTATCTTTATGTTTTCTTAAATGTGGTTTTTAAGTTTAGTTGTACTTGTATCTTTTTGAGTTTGTTCAAGTGTGTTTGCTGATGAAGTATATGACTTTTGGCAGCAATGTTTGCTCTGTCTCTTGTGGTGATGTTCTTGTCCATCTCTCTACGGCCAGTCAGTGGTTAGAGTGTTGTCAGAGCCTAACTGCGGCTCCAAGCATGTGACATGTTGCACCAGGTCAGACACCCCAAGATGGGTAGAGAATCTGGCACCAGTCACATCTGTTACAATAGCAGAGACAAGAAGAAGGAAGAGGATTATGAGAAGATCATGAAGAAGAAGAAGAAGAAGAAGAAGAAGAAGAAGAAGAAGAAGAAGAAGAAGGAGGAGTAGACGATAATGAAGACGGTAATGAAGAAGACGACGAAGGAGAAGGAGGATGAGGAAAAGGAGAAGGAGGAAGAACGAGAAGAACAAGGAGAAAAAAGAAGATGACGAACATCTACACGGTTCCCGATAAGAGAAAATTAGTTAAGTCACAGATAGGGAGATCATTTTAATTTCAAGGCATGATTGCGTTAGCTTCACAAATTGTTGGCACGCAATGAGTTATCAGAACTGCAACGGTCCCATTTGGCCCAACAATCTTAGCGCCATGGCTGCCTCACCTTCATCTCCGTGAAACTCAGGGACTGTGCGGAGCCAATGTCCCGCCAGACGACCCCACTATGCGTGTTGGATCCCCACAAGCCGTTGAGGTTGCTGTGGTAACAGTTGGCGTACCACCAACCCCCGTGGAATTGCTGGGCACAGTTGGTGGGGTGGTTGTCATTGTCCACATCAAACGTGGAGAAGAGTGAGCCGTTGTGGAACTTCAAGCTGTCGCCGGCAGTGCCGTAATACTGACCAACGGTCATCTGGTAGCTGGACGACGCATCGCCCACTTTAAAGTCGAAGTAGTGAGCGAAATAGGTGGTATCCTTGAGGCGCAGGTCAATGCGCAGTTCCGTGTGTCCCTGCTGGTAATACCAAGTATTGTTTACAACAACAATGTCAGCAGCAACAACAACAATAACTGCTACAACAATAACGATAACAAAACAACCACAACAAGCACAACCATAACAACAACGATAACCACATCAATAACAACAATATAAGTGTCAGATGAATTTTGTTGAAGGGAGAGTACCCAGTACCTCGAGGCATAGGACTGGCAGAATCAGACATGAATGAAAAGTTGTGCTTGCCTGTTTAGTGAGAGAGAGAGAGAGAGAGAGAGAGAGAGAGAGAGAGTGAGAGAGATAGAGAGAGAGTGAGAGAGTGAGAGAGAGATAGAGAGAGAGAGTGAGAGAGAGAGTGAGAGAGAGTGAGAGAGAGAGTGAGAGAGAGTGAGAGAGAGAGTGAGAGAGTGAGAGAGAGTGAGAGAGAGAGTGAGAGAGAGAGAGTGAGAGAGAGAAACAGAGTGAGAGAGAGAGAGTGAGAGAGAGAGTGAGAGATAGTGAGAGAGAGAGAGTGAGAGAGAGTGAGAGAGAGTGAGAGAGAGAGTGAGAGCGAGAGAGTGAGAGAGAGAAACAGAGTGAGAGAGAGTGAGAGAGAGTGAGAGAGAGAGTGAGAGAGAGAAACAGAGTGAGAGAGAGAGTGAGAGAGAATGAGAGAGAGTGAGAGAGAGAAACAGAGTAAGAGAGAGTGAGAGAGAGTGAGAGAGAGTGAGAGAGAGTGAGAGAGCGAGAGAGAGAGAGTGAGAGAGAGAGTGAACAAAACGAACGAACGAACGAACACACTTTATTTTCAAAGGGTTAAGAATTGGACACGCAGGCCCGTCTAACATTCTGCCCTTCTATCACTCTCTTTCATACATTATTTCATTCACACATCATTCAAGGCTAACAAAGAACAGCAACAATATAAAAGATATGCATTATAAAGGCATGGGCAAAATGCGAACATCAAAACTACACGACACAGTAATATTAGATAATGGTCTGACACTTGTTATTAGCCATGTGGAATATACTGGCCTACAAAAAGGGGACTGGCTGTTATACTAGGGTTTTGTTATTATTATTATTATCTCTATTATTAAAGGGGAAGGTAATCCGTATTGAGATAGTGTTCGAATAATTTGTGATTATATGAATAGGGATTGGTGATGTCTGATTTCTTGTGGAAGATTGTTCCACAGCTGAGCTGCAGAGTACGTTAAGCTTGTTTTGTATAAGTCAATCCTAGGCTTCGGAATGTGTAGTATATTTAAACGTTTACTGTGTCTAGCATTATATTTAAACAATGGCCAAAGGTAATTTGGGGCATTCCGATGCAGGATTTTGTGAATTAGTTTAGCTTTATTGAAAAGCAGGCGTTTGCGGAATGGTAGTAACTGAATGCGTTTATACAGGCTAGGATTGTCAGATAAATGTTTGCTATAAATTAGACTCATGGCCGTTTCTGGAGTGAGTAAAGTCGCTTGGTATTTGAATTAGAACAACCGTCCCAGATTGTGGAGCGGTAGTCAAAGTGTGTCTGTATATGAGAAGTATAGAATAGTTTCCTTGTGTCCTCATCAAGGAAGTTTTTAATTTTGGCGAGTTGGTAGACTTTTTTCGCTGTTTGTTTAATGAGCGCTTGAACGTGGGAATTAAAGGTTAGGTTTCTATCAATGATTAAACCTAATGTTTTGTGCTCAATTACACTTTCTACTGGCATGTTATCGAAGTGAAGTTGAAGTGATGTGTGTGAGCTTAGAGTTTGAAGTCTTTGTCTGGTTGTTAATAACATTGCTTTTGTTTTAGTGATGTTAATTTGCATACGGTTTGAATAGCTCCACCTAACTACATTATTTAATTCTTGTAGTAAAGACGACTCCAGTAAAATACAGTTTTAAGCGTTTGTGTACACTGTAAAGTCATCTGCAAATAGATCGCAGGACGACGAAAGATGCAAAGGTAGATCGTTAATATATATGGCAAATAATAGAGGACCAAGAATAGAGCCTTGCGGTACTCCAATATTGAAGGTAGTGGTTTGAGACAGAGATTTATTATGTGATACTACTTGCTTTCTGTTTGATAGAAAAGATACTATTAGAGTGACTACATTAGGGCCAATTTTCATTGTCTCAAGTTTTTTAATTAAAATAACATGGTCTATCATATCAAATGCTTTCTTGAAATCAATAAACACAGTTCCACATAGACTGTTGTTGTTTATATTCTGGTGCCAATTTTCTATCATGTTTGTTAGGGCCGTATGGCAAGAATATTTTGGTCGAAATCCTGATTGGCTGTCAACAATAAGCTTGTTGCGAACTAAATACTGTAATGTTACTTTATGGATGTGTTTTTCTAGTGGCTTAGATAGTGATGATAGTAAGGAAATAGGTCTGTAATTGTTCGGGAGACCATTGTCCAATGAACCAGATTTAAGAAGAGGGTACACTTTAGCGATTTTGAGAGCTGATAAAAAAAAAAGAAACAGAGAGAAAGACAGACAGAAAGTAAGAGAGGGAGAGAGAGAGAGAGAGAGAGAGAGAGAGAGAGAGAGAGGGAGAGAGAGATAGAGAGAGATAGAGAGAGGGAGAGGGAAAGAGAAGAAAAGAACGAATTAACGAACAAACTTTAGAGAGAGAGTGAGAGAGAGAGAGAGAGTGAGAGAGCGAGAGAGAGAGAGTGAGAGAGAGAGAGAGAGAGTGAGAGAGAGACAGAGTGAGAGAGAGTGAGAGAGTGAGAGAGACAGAGTGAGAGAGAGACAGAGTGAGAGAGAGTGAGAGAGAGTGAGAGAGATAATGAGAGAGATTGAGAGAGAGTGAGAGAGAGTGAGAGAGAGTGACAGAGAGAGAGAGTGAGAGAGTGAGAGAGAGTGAGAGAGAGACAGAGTGAGAGAGAGAGTGAGAGAGAGTGATAGAGAGAGTGATAGAGAGAGTGAGAGAGAGTGAGAGAGAGTGAGAGAGAGTGAGAGAGATAGTGAGAGAGAGTAAGAGAGAGAGAGTGAGAGAGATAGAAAGAGTGAAAGAGAGAAAAACAGAGAGAAACACAGAGTAAGAGAAAGAGAGACAAAGATAGAGAGAAAGAGGTGAAAGAGAGACATAGAGAGAGCGAGAAAGAGAAAAAGATAGACAGACAGAGAGAGAGACAGACAGAAAGAAAGAGGTTGAGAAAGAGAGATGGAAAGAGAGAGATAAATGAGAGAAAAGAGAAAAAGAAAGAGCGAGAGAGAAAGAGAGAGAGAGAGAGAGTGAGAGAGAAAAGAGAGAGGAAGAAAGATGAAGAGAGAGTGAGAGAGAGAGAGTGAAAGAGAGAGACGGAGAGTAAGTGAGAGAGAGAGAGAGACAAAGAGAGAGAAAGTGAGAGAGAGAGAGAGAGTGACAAAGAGAGAGGGAGAAAAAAAAAGAAACAGAGAGAAAGACAGACAGAAAGTAAGAGAGGGGGAGAAAGAGAGAGAGAGAGAGAGAGAGAGGAGAGAGAGAGAGAGAGAGAGAGAGAGAGAGAGAGAGAGAGAGAGGGAGGGAAAGAGAGGAAAAGAACGAATTAACGAACACACTTTATTTTCAAAGGGTTAAGAATTGGGCACTTAGGCCTGTCTAACATTCTGCCCTTCTTCTCTCTTTCCTTTCTAATTAGTTAGTTAGTCGAGGTTCCAACTTCACGGCAACGGGTCGTCCCCATTATGCTCCGTTCCTGTGCCAGTGAATATTACACAAAATGCTCCCCACTGTCGAATGTGAAAAGTGTAACAGACAGGAGTCTCGGCAATCCAACAGCCCGCACAGGTACACTGCGCATAATGCCACTGCCAGAATACCAACACAAAAGTCCTCCACGAAAAGCACAGTTCATCGACGATGGAATCACCAGAAAGACCTCATTGACCCGGGTTTTCTCACATGGTTCTGTCTCTATCCGCAGGGCGACCCGACAAAAGAGTCGCATTAAGCACGAACTCCGTAGCTCCAGCGCCGACCCAGGAGTCTCCTGAAAAATCCACTCGTGAACCGAAAACGCAAATCAGTCATGTTCCTAACATGCAGGTCACTGTACAAACAAAAGCGGACACGTAGAAGCATTCCACGTGAACATTACAGCTCACAGACTCGCGCCACGCACTAACTCAGTAGGAGGGCGACGGAACCATATATTAACCTTTCATACGTTATTTCATTCAGCGCTTCCGGTTTCAAGATGGCGACGGACGGTCGGGTTGTTTTGTGTTCGTTATCTTTTTCGCGTAGGGGATGGATTTATTCATCTCTTGCGTGTAATTGGTGTGCCAGGATGTAAAGCCAGGAGTTTCTACTCAAGATCTGCGCGGGTGCTAGGGAGTTCGTGCATCGAGCGAAGCCATCCTTGAGTGAATCTTTAGCAGCGTGTGTGGGTTCTGTGTTTCGTTTTTTCAACATGGCGGAACAACATGTGTTCTTCGAGCAGTCAGCAGTCTACATAACGAAGTGGCGTGGAAGCCGCGCAGGGAGAAAGAAGCAAGGTAAGCGTGGTGGTTTGAGACGTTTTAGACTCAAGTGTCACCGTCTAGGACTCAGGAATATCCGTATTCTATATTGGAACTGTGCCAGTGTAAAACAACGGGGCTCTATTTTAGAAACCCTAGTTTACAGGAACGACATTGTAGCACTCCAGGAGACGAGACTGGGCGATCAGATACTCCGAATTGCTGGCTTCAAATGTTTCTACAACAGACGACATCTGGGAATGGCGATTCTCGTTCGCGACAGCATGGTGGCGTCAGAGCTAGACATGTCCAGTTGGGACAGTGACGATATACAAATACAGGCGTTGAGAGTTCATTCCAGTATACCATTCGTGTTGGTTAATGTTTATGCCCGCAATGGGAGTATGGACGCCCAGAAGTGGCAGTGCTTAAGTGGCATATTAGGCCACGAGAGAAATGTTATTTTCTGTGGTGACTTCAACGCTAAAGGCAGATCATTGGGAAACATTTCCTGCAATACACTGGGGGAGGAGCTCGAGACTGCACTTGAAACCATTGACCTGGTTTGTAACAACAGTGTCTGTGTCACCAGGACAGCAAGCCGTCCAGGCGATAAGGACAGTGCTATTAATCTGGCGCTAGTTTCACCTTCACTCACTACAGTGTGTAGATGGGGTGTCCTAGGACACCACGGCAGCGACCACCACCCTTGCATCATATTGGTGGAGAAAGGCAGAACCAGGCAGCACAAGCTAAAGGTAAAGACTTTCCAGTATGACAGTACAGGGCAAGATGTGGTGAGTAAAATAAGACGTGTCAAGCGCAGAAAGTTTCAGGGCAGGAAAAAAAGCTGGGAGCAGCCACCGTGGTGGAATGTCGAGGTGGAGAAGGCTTGGGTGGATAAGCGTAGTGCTGTAAGGAGATGGCAAAATGCCAAGAAGAACAGAGCTGGTCATCCTAGTCCCTGCATGGACTTAGAAAGAGAGATGCACACAAAAGTAAGCTATTTCAAGAAACTGGTCAAGGTGGTTAAAAGCGAAAAATGGGCAGAGGTGTGTCAAAGAGTAAGCACAGACAAGTCACTGAAATTGTTCTGGAGACTACATAAAAGCATGAGTGGTGTAGTCAAGAATAAGAGCATTTCTGACTTCCAAGGTGCTTACCTCATCTGGCAGAGGACTGACGAGGACAAGGGCAAAGCCCTCTTTGAACGCTATCTTAAGCAGAGCAACCAGACAGACATGGGAGGCCGAAATCTGGCCAAGGAGGTCACCTCAGACAGATGCAAGGCCCAGAACACTTCGGATGAAGACACAGTGACAGTGAAAGAAATCAAGGCTGTACTTCGACGATCAAAAAACAGCGCTCCAGGTCCTGATGGCATAAGATACGACGACATCAATAAGTGTACCGACAATGAGCTAGAGAAACTAGCAGACATGTACAACAACAGTATAGTGAGTGCTAGCATCAAGGAGGAATGGTTACACAGCTATCTGAATCCCTTGCCGAAGCCTGACAAAGACCACAAAAAAATTCAGGGATATCGAATTATAACCATGCAGAATACAATAGGCAAGCTGCTGGAGAAGGTAATTGCCAGGAAGATATCAAGCCAGCTAGAGATGCAAGGTGTTTTCCCACCTATCCTGGGTGGGTACCGTCCAAAAAGAGAAACCTGGACCAATGCAGCAGTCTTTGCCCATGATGTCTATGCAGGTTTCCACTCAGGCATGGAAACCTTTGCTGCAGCGATTGATCGTGAGGACGCATACAACAGAGTACCATTGGATTTTTTAATGTTTCAGCTTCTTGAACTAAAAGTAAGTCCATTCCTCCTTAGTTGGATCGCTGCAGCCCTCTTCCAACGGAAAGTAGTTTTTAGATGTGGCATTTGGACTTCGGAACCAACAACAATATATCCTGGCCTACCACAGGGATCACCATTATCTCCGGTACTGTTCGACGCTGGAGCTACGGAGCTTCGGCGGGTCGCCCTGCTGAAAGAGACCGTGCTAAGTGAGAAAACTCGGGTTATTAAAGCCTTTCTGGTGACTGCCGATTCCACCGACCATGAACTGTAATTTTCGTGGATGACTTTTGTGTTGGCATTCTGGCGGCGGCATTATGCACTGTGTACCTGTGCGAGCTGTTGGCTTACCGAGACTCTGCCTGTTCCACTTTTCACATTGGAAAGAGAGGGGTATTTTGTGTGATATTCACTGGCACAGGAACAGAGCATAATGGGGACGACCCTTTGCCGTGAAGTTGGAACCTCTACTAACTAACTAACTAACTAACTAACTAACTAACTAACTAACTAACTAACTAACTAACTAACTAACTAACTAACTAACTAACTAACTAACTACATAACTACCTAACTAACTAACTAACTAACTAACTAACTAACTAACTAACTAACTGACTGACTGACTGACTAACTAACTAACTAACTAACTAACTAACTAACTAACTAACTAGCTAACTAACTAACTAACTAACTAACTAACTAACTAACTAACTAACTAACTAACTAACTAACTAACTAAATAACTAACTAACTAACTAACTAACTAACTAACTAAATAACCTTTACGGATTGTTCTATTACTTAAATGCGCCTATTACAATCGCACGAATGTTCATAGATAGTTAAGATGTTATATATGGCCGGTAATTCTTCAGCTGGTTCGTCTTTATATTGTTTTGGAGGCGAGAAAACACGCCCTTGCATTACACATTGCTTTATCTATTATTCGTTGTTAGTTTCATTCACTCTTAAATAGATCATAACAAGATAATTTCACACACATTACCTCTCTGGTGAGCCTGTGAATATTGTCTAGACCAAGCCAGTAGTCGGTGTACGGGGCATTTCCAAAGCCGTTCTTGTACTCTGTCCAGTTTCTGTAGAAGTTGACGTCGCCCTTCAGTCGTACCTGTTTGTAGATGACAACCTCGATGTGATCAGAGGCCAGAATTTTATGTGTCTACAACTACAAATATATCCATATCTATATATCCACAAATACAAGCACACACAGATACACGTAGACAGAATAAAAACCTGATATACAAGCTACTAGACATACAAGCTACCAGACATACAAGCTACCAGACATATAAGCTACCAGACATACAAGCTACCAGACATACAAGCTACCAGACATACAAGCTACAAGACATACCAGCTACCAGACATACATGCTACCAGACATACATGCTACCAGACATACACGCTACCAGACATACATGCTACCAGACATACAAGCTACCAGACATACATGCTACCAGACATACAAGCTACCAGACATACAAGCTACCAGACATACAAGCTACCAGGCATACAAGCTACCAGACATACAAGCTACCAGACATACAAGCTACCAGACATACAAGCTACCAGACATACAAGCTACCAGACATACATGCTACCAGACATACATGCTACCAGACATACATGCTACCAGACATACATGCTACCAGACATACAAGCTACCAGACATACAAGCTACCAGACATACAAGCTACCAGGCATACAAGCTACCAGACATACAAGCTACCAGACATACAAGCTACCAGGCATACAAGCTACCAGACATACATGCTACCAGACATACATGCTACCAGACATACAAGCTACCAGACATACAAGCTACCAGACATACATGCTACCAGACATACATGCTACCAGGCATACATGCTACCAGACATACATGCTACCAGACATACATGCTACCAGACAATCATGCTACCAGACATACAAGCTACCAGACATACATGCTACCAGACATACAAGCTACCAGGCATACAAGCTACCAGACATACAAGCTACCAGGCATACATGCTACCAGACATACATGCTACCAGACATACAAGCTACCAGACAATCATGCTACCAGACATACAAGCTACCAGACATACAAGCTACCAGACAATCATGCTACCAGACATACATGCTACCAGACATACATGCTACCAGACATACATGCTACCAGACATACATGCTACCAGACATACATGCTACCAGACATACAAGCTACCAGACATACAAGCTACCAGACAATCATGCTACCAGACATACATGCTACCAGACATACATGCTACCAGACATACATGCTACCAGACATACAAGCTACCAGACATACATGCTACCAGACATACATGCTACCAGACATACATGCTACCAGACATACAAGCTACCAGACAATCATGCTACCAGACATACATGCTACCAGACATACAAGCTACCAGACATACATGCTACCAGACATACAAGCTACCAGACAATCATGCTACCAGACATACAAGCTACCAGACATACAAGCTACCAGACATACAAGCTACCAGGCATACAAGCTACCAGACATACATGCTACCAGACATACATGCTACCAGACATACAAGCTACCAGACATACAAGCTACCAGACATACATGCTACCAGACATACAAGCTACCAGACATACAAGCTACCAGACATACATGCTACCAGACAATCATGCTACCAGACATACATGCTACCAGACATACATGCTACCAGACATACATGCTACCAGACATACATGCTACCAGACAATCATGCTACCAGACATACAAGCTACCAGACATACAAGCTACCAGACATACATGCTACCAGACAATCATGCTACCAGACATACATGCTACCAGACATACATGCTACCAGACATACATGCTACCAGACATACATGCTACCAGACAATCATGCTACCAGACATACAAGCTACCAGACATACAAGCTACCAGACATACAAGCTACCAGACATACAAGCTACCAGACATACATGCTACCAGACAATCATGCTACCAGACATACATGCTACCAGACATACATGCTACCAGACATACATGCTACCAGACATACATGCTACCAGACAATCATGCTACCAGACATACAAGCTACCAGACATACAAGCTACCAGACATACATGCTACCAGACATACATGCTACCAGACATACATGCTACCAGACATACATGCTACCAGGCATACATGCTACCAGACATACATGCTACCAGACATACATGCTACTAGGCATACAAGCTACTAGGCATACAAGCTACCAGACATACATGCTACCAGACATACATGCTACCAGACATACATGCTACTAGGCATACATGCTACCAGACATACATGCTACCAGACATACATGCTACTAGGCATACAAGCTACTAGGCATACAAGCTACCAGACATACATGCTACCAGACATACATGCTACCAGGCATACATGCTACCAGACATACATGCTACCAGGCATACATGCTACCAGACATACAAGCTACCAGACATACAAGCTACTAGGCATACAAGCTACTAGGCATACAAGCTACCAGACATACATGCTACCAGACATACATGCTACCAGGCATACAAGCTACCAGACATACATGCTACCAGACATACATGCTACCAGACATACAAGTTACCAGGCATACAAGCTACTAGGCATACAAGCTACCAGACATACATGCTACCAGACATACAAGCTACCAGACATACAAGCTACCAGACATACATGCTACCAGACATACAAGCTACCAGGCATACAAGCTACTAGGCATACAAGCTACCAGACATACATGCTACCAGACATACAAGCTACCAGACATACAAGCTACCAGACATACAAGCTACCAGACATACAAGCTACCAGATATACAAGCTATCAGACATACAAGCTACCAGACATACACGCTACCAGACATACAAGCTACCAGACATACACGCTACCAGACATACATGCTACCAGACTTACATGCTACCAGACATACACGCTACTAGACATACAAGCTACCAGACATACATGCTACCAGACATACAAGCTACCAGACATACAAGCTACCAGACATACAAGCTACCAGACATACAGGCTACTAGGCATACAAGCTACCAGACATAAAAGCTACCAGACATACATGCTACAAGACATACAAGCTACCAGACATACAAGCTACCAGACATACAAGCTACAAGACATACCAGCTACCAGACATACATGCTACCAGACATACATGCTACCAGACATACACGCTACCAGACATACATGCTACCAGACATACAAGCTACCAGACATACATGCTACCAGACATACAAGCTACCAGACATACAAGCTACCAGACATACAAGCTACCAGGCATACAAGCTACCAGACATACAAGCTACCAGACATACAAGCTACCAGACATACAAGCTACCAGACATACAAGCTACCAGACATACATACTACCAGACATACATGCTACCAGACATACATGCTACCAGACATACATGCTACCAGACATACAAGCTACCAGACATACAAGCTACCAGACATACAAGCTACCAGGCATACAAGCTACCAGACATACAAGCTACCAGACATACAAGCTACCAGGCATACAAGCTACCAGACATACATGCTACCAGACATACATGCTACCAGACATACAAGCTACCAGACATACAAGCTACCAGACATACATGCTACCAGACATACATGCTACCAGGCATACATGCTACCAGACATACATGCTACCAGACATACATGCTACCAGACATACATGCTACCAGACAATCATGCTACCAGACATACAAGCTACCAGACATACATGCTACCAGACATACAAGCTACCAGGCATACAAGCTACCAGACATACAAGCTACCAGGCATACATGCTACCAGACATACATGCTACCAGACATACAAGCTACGAGACAATCATGCTACCAGACATACAAGCTACCAGACATACAAGCTACCAGACAATCATGCTACCAGACATACATGCTACCAGACATACATGCTACCAGACATACATGCTACCAGACATACATGCTACCAGACATACATGCTACCAGACATACAAGCTACCAGACATACAAGCTACCAGACAATCATGCTACCAGACATACATGCTACCAGACATACATGCTACCAGACATACATGCTACCAGACATACAAGCTACCAGACATACATGCTACCAGACATACATGCTACCAGACATACATGCTACCAGACATACAAGCTACCAGACAATCATGCTACCAGACATACATGCTACCAGACATACAAGCTACCAGACATACATGCTACCAGACATACAAGCTACCAGACAATCATGCTACCAGACATACAAGCTACCAGACATACAAGCTACCAGACATACAAGCTACCAGGCATACAAGCTACCAGACATACATGCTACCAGACATACATGCTACCAGACATACAAGCTACCAGACATACAAGCTACCAGACATACATGCTACCAGACATACAAGCTACCAGACATACAAGCTACCAGACATACATGCTACCAGACAATCATGCTACCAGACATACATGCTACCAGACATACATGCTACCAGACATACATGCTACCAGACATACATGCTACCAGACAATCATGCTACCAGACATACAAGCTACCAGACATACAAGCTACCAGACATACATGCTACCAGACAATCATGCTACCAGACATACATGCTACCAGACATACATGCTACCAGACATACATGCTACCAGACAATCATGCTACCAGACATACAAGCTACCAGACATACAAGCTACCAGACATACAAGCTACCAGACATACATGCTACCAGACAATCATGCTACCAGACATACATGCTACCAGACATACATGCTACCAGACATACATGCTACCAGACATACATGCTACCAGACAATCATGCTACCAGACATACAAGCTACCAGACATACAAGCTACCAGACATACATGCTACCAGACATACATGCTACCAGACATACATGCTACCAGACATACATGCTACCAGGCATACATGCTACCAGACATACATGCTACCAGACATACATGCTACTAGGCATACAAGCTACTAGGCATACAAGCTACCAGACATACATGCTACCAGACATACATGCTACCAGACATACATGCTACCAGACATACATGCTACTAGGCATACATGCTACCAGACATACATGCTACCAGACATACATGCTACTAGGCATACAAGCTACTAGGCATACAAGCTACCAGACATACATGCTACCAGACATACATGCTACCAGGCATACATGCTACCAGACATACATGCTACCAGGCATACATGCTACCAGACATACAAGCTACCAGACATACAAGCTACTAGGCATACAAGCTACTAGACATACAAGCTACCAGACATACATGCTACCAGACATACATGCTACCAGGCATACAAGCTACCAGACATACATGCTACCAGACATACATGCTACCAGACATACAAGTTACCAGGCATACAAGCTACTAGGCATACAAGCTACCAGACATACATGCTACCAGACATACAAGCTACCAGACATACAAGCTACCAGACATACATGCTACCAGACATACAAGCTACCAGGCATACAAGCTACTAGGCATACAAGCTACCAGACATACATGCTACCAGACATACAAGCTACCAGACATACAAGCTACCAGACATACAAGCTACCAGACATACAAGCTACCAGATATACACGCTACCAGACATACATGCTACCAGACATACATGCTACCAGACATACACGCTACTAGACATACAAGCTACCAGACATACATGCTACCAGACATACAAGCTACCAGACATACAAGCTACCAGACATACAAGCTACCAGACATACAGGCTACTAGGCATACAAGCTACCAGACATAAAAGCTACCAGACATACATGCTACAAGACATACAAGCTACCAGACATACAAGCTATCAGACATACAAGCTACCAGACATACACGCTACCAGACATACAAGCTACCAGACATACACGCTACCAGACATACATGCTACCAGACATACATGCTACCAGACATACACGCTACTAGACATACAAGCTACCAGACATACATGCTACCAGACATACAAGCTACCAGACATACAAGCTACCAGACATACAAGCTACCAGACATACAGGCTACTAGGCATACAAGCTACCAGGCATACAAGCTACCAGGCATACAAGCTATCAGACATACAAGCTACCAGACATACATGCTACCAGACATACAAGCTATCAGACATACAAGCTACCAGACATACATGCTACCAGACATACAAGCTACCAGACATACATGCTACCAGACATACATGCTACCAGACATACAAGCTACCAGACATACATGCTACCAGACATACATGCTACCAGACATACAAGCTACCAGGCATACAAGCTATCAGACATACAAGCTACCAGACATACATGCCACCAGACATACAAGCTATCAGACATACAAGCTACCAGACATACATGCTACCAGGCATACAAGCTATCAGACATACAAGCTACCAGACATACAAGCTACTAGGCATACAAGCTACCAGACATATATGCTACCAGACATACATGCTACCAGACATACATGCTACCAGACATACAAGCTACCAGACATACAAGCTACTAGGCATACAAGCTATCAGACATACAAGCTACCAGACATACATGCTACCAGACATACATGCTACCAGACATACAAGCTACCAGACATACAAGCTACTAGGCATACAAGCTACCAGACATATATGCTACCAGACATACAAGCTACCAGACATACAAGCTACCAGACATACAAGCTACCAGACATACAAGCTAATAGGCATACAAGCTACCAGACATACAAGCTACTAGGCATACAAGCTACCAGACATAGAAGCTACCAGACATACAAGCTAATAGGCATACAAGCTACTAGACATACAAGCTACTAGGCGTTCAAGCTACCAGACATAGAAGCTACCAGACATACAAGCTACTAGACATACAAGCTACCAGACATAGAAGCTACCAGACATACAAGCTACTAGACATACAATCTACCAGATATAGAAGCTACCAGACATACAAGCTAATAGGCATACAAGCTACTAGACATACAAGCTACCAGACATACAAGCTACTAGGCATACAAGCTACCAGACATAGAAGCTACCAGACATACAAGCTACCAGACATACAAGCTACCAGACATACAAGCTACTAGGCATACAAGCTACCAGACATAGAAGCTACCAGACATACATGCTACTAGACATAGAAGCTACCAGACATACAAGCTACCAGACATAGAAGCTACCAGACATACAAGCTAATAGGCATACAAGCTACCAGACATACAAGCTAATAGGCATACAAGCTACTAGACATACAAGATACTAGGCATACAAGCTACCAGACATACAAGCTAATAGGCATACAAGCTACTAGACATACAAGCTACCAGACATACAAGCTACCAGACATACAAGCTACCAGACATAGAAGCTACCAGACATACAAGCTAATAGGCATACAAGCTACCAGACATACAAGCTAATAGGCATACAAGCTACTAGACATACAAGATACTAGGCATACAAGCTACCAGACATACAAGCTAATAGGCATACAAGCTACTAGACATACAAGCTACCAGACATAGAAGCTACCAGACATACAAGCTAATAGGCATACAAGCTACCAGACATACAAGCTAATAGGCATACAAGCTACTAGACATACAAGATACTAGGCATACAAGCTACCAGACATACACGCTACCAGACATACATGCTACCAGACATACATGCTACCAGACATACATGCTACCAGACATACATGCTACCAGACATACATGCTACCAGACATACATGCTACCAGACATACAAGCTACCGGACATACAAGCTACAATACATACAAGCTACAATACATACAAGCTACCACACATACAAGCTACCAGACATACAAGCTACCAGACATACAAGCTACCAGACATACAAGCTACCAGTCATACACGCTACCAGGCATATAGGCTACCAGAAATTTGAGCTAAAAGACATACAAGCTACCGGACATACACGCCTAGAGACATACAAGCCACCAGAAATTCAAGCTACTTGGCATGCAAGCCTCTAGACATGCAATATACCAGACATACAAGCTACCAGACATACAAGCTACCAGACATACAAGCTACCAGACATACAAGCTACCAGACATACAAACCTCTAGACATGCAATCTGACAGACACACAAGCTACCAGACATGCAATCTACCAGTCGTGCAATCTACCAGACATACAATCTTCCAGACATGCAATCTTCCAGACATACAAGATATTAGATATACAAGCTATCAGGCTACAGACAGAACCTAATGAGACATGCTTACACAATGAACACAGACATACAGAAATATACAACAACAGAAAGATTTGCAGATAGACCGACAGATAGGCAGAAACATGGGTACACAGTTTGACAGATAGACAGGCAATCAGACAGACAGATAGGTAGGCAGACTTACAGACAGATAGGTAGGCAGACTTATATACAGAAAGGTAGGCAGACAGATATACAGTTAGGTTGGCAGACATACAGATATGTAAGCAGACGGACATACAGTTAGGTAGACAGGCAGACAGATAAGCATCTAGGCAGCTAGATAGGCAGCTAGATAGATAGGCAACTAGGCAAATAGACAGAAGACAGATGGATGGATGAATGGATGGGTTCATTGGTAGGTGGGTAGAAGACAGACAGACAGACAGACAAACAGACAGACAAACAAACAGACAGACAGACAGACCGACAGACAGTCAGACAGACAGACAGACAGACAGACAGAAGGATCGATCGACCGAACGACAAACAGGACTGACAGATAAGCTGACAGACAGAGAGACAGACAGTCATATAGACAGACAAACAGACCGACATACAGACCGACCAACTGACAGGCAGAAAGAAAGACAGACAGACAGAATGGACAGACTGACAGAACGACAGACCGACAGAACAGACCGACCCACATGACTATCGATAGACAGAAAGGACAGACAGACAGACCGACAAACGGACCGACAGACTAGACGGACAGACACACCGAAATCCAGACAGATAGACAGACAGACCGACAGACAGACCAACAGACAGATAATTCGACAGACATATCTACAGACAGACAGACAGACAGACAGACAGAAAGACAGACAGACTTACGGACGGTTGGATGGACAGGCAGACAGAGAGACAGGCAGTCAGACTGACAGACAGACAGACATGACAGACAGACAGACAGACAAACAGACAGACAGACAGACAGACTATCGGACGGTCGGACAGACAGACAGATAGACAGACAGACAGACAGACAGACAGACAGACTGTCGGACGGACGGTCGGACAGACAGACAGACAGACAGACAGACAGACAGACAGACAGACAGACAGACAGACAGACAGATCACCTGGATGACCACCCATCCCCCACAGTCGGTGTCGATGTCACACAAAGTCCAGATGTTGCCCCACAACAGGATTTGTCGGCGGTCTGTCCTGCTACTGGTGGTTCTCCGCCGGCACTCATAGTCATCCTGTCAGACGGACAAACAAACAAGTAAACTCACTGGATAAAATATGATCAACAACGTGTACAGTCTCCTATAGTAAAGTCAGTAAATGAACGTGCTCCACGTATTGCGGCTATTGGGAATATGATACTAGACTCATACTTGTAGAGACCAGCCATCGCCCCATGATCAAATGGTCAACTTCACGCCAGTCACCTTACTTCCCCTAGCATTCCCTGGTATCTTTGTTCAGCGGGATCAATCTGGCAGTGCAGGTGACTTTAAACAAAAGTATGGATGCGAACACACAGCTACGAGACAGCAGACAAGCGTGCCAATCACTGTGCCACGGTGCTAGCAGTCCTGCATACTTGACTTACATCAACTCTGTGGGACGCATCCATCCAGCGGGAATCCATACTGTTGTAGATGCCACTGTATCACTATCTGGGACGCATCCATCCAGCGGGAATCCATACTGCTGTAGATGTCACTGTAGAACTCTGTGAAATGCATCCATCCAGTGGGAATCCATTCTGTTGTAGATGTCACTGTAGAACTCTGTGAAATGCATCCATCCAGTGGGAATCCATACTGCTGTAGATGTCACTGTAGAACTCTGTGAAATGCATCCATCCAGTGGGAATCCATTCTGTTGTAGATGTCACTGTAGAACTCTGTGAAATGCATCCATCCAGCGGGAATCCATACTGCTGTAGATGTCACTGTAGAACTCTGTGAAATGCATCCATCCAGTGGGAATCCATTCTGTTGTAGATGCCACTCTAGAACTCTGTGGAATGCTTCCATCCAGCGGGAACCCATATTCTTGTAGATGTCACTGTATCAATCAGTGGGACGCATTCATCTAGCTGGAATCCATTCTGTTGTAGATGTCACTGTATCAATCAGTGGGACGCATTCATCTAGCTGGAATCCATTCTGTTGTAGATGTCACTGTATCAATCAGTGGGACGCATTCATCTAGCTGGAATCCATTCTGTTGTAGATGTCACTGTATCAATCAGTGCAACGGATTCATCTAGCTGGAATCCATACTGCTGTAAATGCTACTGTATCACTATCTGAATCACATTCACCAAGTGGGAATCCATTTTGTTGTAGATGTCACTGTATCCTTCTTTGGGACGCATCCACCCAGCGGGAATCTATACTGTTGTAGATGCCACTGTATCACTATCTGTGACGCATCCAACCTGCGGGAATCAGTACTGTTGGAGATGCCACTGTATCACTCTTTGGGATGCATCGATTCAGCGGGAATCCATCCTATTGTAGACGCTACTGCATCACTCTTTGGGATGCATTGATTCAGCGGGAATCCATCCTATTGTAGATGCCACTGTATCACTCTTTGGGATGCATTGATTCAGCGGGAATCCATACTATTGTAGATGCCACTGCATCACTCTGCTGACCCCCCTCTATATTTCCATATCTAAATGTTTGAACACCTTCGGCTCCACATTCTCTTATTTGGCATCTTAGACAACTGAACTTCTGCGCCGTCTTCCTGGCAAATGAACACGCGCAATGGCCTAGCAACGTTTCATACCTAGACTTTTTTTGTATTTTGTTATTACATTTTCTAATTTCATGTTTGTGTTTAGATCTGTGTTCATCCCGATGAAGATTATTATAATCGAAACGTCGATTAGTTGTGTCTCGGCATAACTTATTTTTATCTTATGATTGTTATCATCATTGATTTTCTTCTTGTAATTTACGTTTGCCATAGTTGAGGATGTGGCGGATGATCTCCAGATGGGTGTATCAGACGCGGGACATCTTGCTTATGATCGAGAGATTTTCCGGAAGGTTATTATGGCAGCGAGGTTCTACAAAGGACATGCTACTGAATGAATGAATGATAGTTGAGTTCGTTGTAAACAAGGAACACTGTCTGTGTTTATTATCTCTCTTTTGTTCGCAGGAGTTAACGTGCGTACCTGTTTTGTTTTTTGTTGTCATATCCTGCTGTAGCCGTGACTTCTCTGATCTATTCAATCACTGGGGTTAATAATACGTGGGTCGCTTGTACTTTCAAAACCAATCAATCAATCAGGTGCCGTCCCCACAATGAAGGTTGGCTGCAATGGATCTCCACCACTGTCTGTCTCTCGCCTTGACTGTACATTTTGTCAGGCTGATGTTCGTCCATCTCTTAACGTTATCTTCCCACTTGTATCGTTGTCTGCCTCTTGCTCGCTTGCCCTCAACCTTGCCTTCCAGCATGGTTTTTATAAAAGTATCATGTCTTTTAACGTGGCCGGACTATTTATTATATTATATATTTATTATATATTGATTATTATTTATTATATTTGCCTCCTCTTTATTTCTTCCATCAACTCTCTCTTCAGTCCCAGTTTTTCTAGAACCTCTGCAGTTGATTGGTTTTATTTCCATGAAATTCGACATGTTCGTCTGTAGATCCACATCTGCAGGGTTTCTATGCGACTTTCTAGTTGCTTGTTCAATGTCCAGGCTTCCGCGCCATACAGTAGTGTTGAATATAGGTAGCATTTGACAATTCTCATTTTTAATGCGTTATTAATCTCTCTAGATGTTAATACTGATTTCATGCTGTTGAAGGCATTTTTGGTCATTCCTATTCTATTTTTGATTTCTATTTCACTTCTATCATCATCTGTTATTATATGTCCAAGATAGGAGAAACTTGCTACTTGTTCTAGTATCTGCCCGTTTACTGCGATGGTCATTGATGACCTTTCCTTTTCACTGCTAATTATCATAGTTTTTTTTTTTTTATATCTAAGCCACATTCTGCACTGTGCCTGTTTCCTTCTTCCACCAGGTCTTGTAACTCTTGCTCACTTTCTGCTAGTAACACGGTATCGTCAGCATATCTAAGATTGTTTATGATTCTTCCATTGATGTAAGTCCAGGCATGTCAACTTGTTTAAACATTCTTTCTGTGTATATGTTGAAGAGGCTTGGGGTCAGTACACATCCCTGTCATACTCCTCTTTTTATCTCTATAGGCGACGAATAGTTATTTTCGCATCTAATAAACTCCACTTGTTCCCAGTACAAGTTACTAATAAGTCTGATGTCCTTTCCGTCTATTCCTATATCTTGAAGGCACGTAATTAGTCGTTCCTGTTGTACTCTATCAAAAGCTCTCTTGTAATCTATAAAACAAACATATATACTTTTTAAAACTTCTATATATTTTTCAATTAACATCCTCAAACAGATAATTGCATCTCTGGTGCCGCTGAATTTGCGGAACCCAAATTGTTCTTCAGCTACTTCTTCATCTATTTTATGTTGAATTCTTTCTTGTATGACCTTGAGTAGTATCTTAGTTGGGGGATGCGTGGTCTCAAGGTATGGTGTCGCCTCGAGTGCTGGAGGTCCCGGGTTCAAGCCCCGGTGATGACCGGGACTTTTTCTCGTGGACTTCTAGTAATAAAATTTCCCCTGGTCTCTGGGTAGTGAGATCGGACGCCCGTGTGTATTGTTGCGCACGTAAAAATTCCCTTGGCAGTTAGAAATCGAAAAAGAGTAGCCTAACAGCGCTGCCCGGGCAAAATTTCGAGTTAAAAATCTACCCAAATTATTTCAGGATCCTCGCCGGTGCTACGGACTTCGTGCACTCAGCTGAGTTTCTCCAGACTCAATTTTGAGTTAGGAGAAGAACCAAGCACTTATGGGTTGCACCCGTGTGCCGTGATGTTGATCCGTCGACTAAAGTAAACTAAACTAAAACTAAGTATCTTAGTTATGTGGCTCATCTCCGTGATGTATACATATTGTCTCCATGAACCAACCATTCTGATCACTCTCCATTCATCATGACACCTGTGAGGCTGCAGCCAGAGACAGAAATTCATGGCGTGCATCATTGCGCAAAGGTGCAGTCATATGTGAGGCAACCAGGACTGCAAGAGCTGTGAAGAAAAGGCAGGACAGAAAAACCACTGCAGGAAATCCTCCTCCAGAAACGTCAAGCATTCTTTGCCCACATTGTCAAAGAACATTTCGAGCCAAAATAGGCCTTATCAGCCATCTTAGAACCCACGGCTCCATACCTTCAACCCCACTGGATTAAATGAATGGTCATCATCATTCTTGATGGACAAACAACATAACATTGTAATGATCTTTCGGTGTTGTAATATGCCGGTCCTGAAATACCTTGGCGGGAGACATTTCGCGAATGGTGCCGAAGTTGAATGTGAAGTGAAAACGTGGTTTAGAAAACAGAGCACGCAGTTCTATGCAGTCGGTTTGAGAGGACTGATAAAACAATGGGATAAGTGCATCAATGTTGGTGGAAATTATGTTGAGAAATAAAGAGACAATGTATGTATAAAAATAAACTGGTTTCAAGTTGTTATATTTATTTATTTCTACAGCCATTTGTGTCCTACTTATTCACTTACCCTTGTAATATGCCAGCCTTGTCTACGGCTTGCTATTCTGGCTCAACATAATCCGGTCGTGCATAAAACCTTATGGCTGGCCATAATCACACATACATATATGCCGTATATGTTCTCATTTAATGGATTTGACCTGGGGGTCACCCTCCCACCCCGACATTTTACCCCACATAATCTAATACAGGAGATCCCCCGTCTGCTGTCTGTGGATAAAATACTCGTAGATTTGCTAAAACACGGGAACGACATAATACACTCCATATTTGTCACACCAGTTGAGCAAACTACGGTTCCAGAATCCTCTGCCAATGTGTTGTTCAGCCTGGAGTGACAACCTTTGGCCCGTAGTACATTCACAACTGAACTGAGGAGAGGGGAGGCAGAGGGAGGGTAAGGACACCGACTGAATGTGTTCAAGTGGGGTCATTGGAAGAGGACGCAGGGTAGGACATACGAACTGTGAAATGTTTGAGGTCCAGGACTTCAACTGTCAGTGTTCCTAAACCTCGAACATGTTCCCTGTTTCTATTGATTGAGCTTCCGGACTTCAACTGTCAGTGTTCCTAAACCTCGAACATGTTCCCTGTTTCTATTGATTGAGCTTCCGGACTTCAACTGTCAGTGTTCCTAAACCTCGAACATGTTCCCTGTTTCTATTGATTGAGCTTCCGGACTTCAACTGTCAGTGTTCCTAAACCTCGAACATGTTCCCTGTTTCTATTGATTGAGCTTCCGGACTTCAACTGTCAGTGTTCCTAAACCTCGAACATGTTCCCTGTTTCTATTGATTGAGCTTCCGGACTTCAACTGTCAGTGTTCCTAAACCTCGAACATGTTCCCTGTTTCTATTGATTGAGCTTCCGGACTTCAACTGTCAGTGTTCCTAAACCTCGAACATGTTCCCTGTTTCTATTGATTGAGCTTCCGGACTTCAACTGTCAGTGTTCCTAAACCTCGAACATGTTCCCTGTTTCTATTGATTGAGCTTCCGGACTTCAACTGTCAGTGTTCCTAAACCTCGAACATGTTCCCTGTTTCTATTGATTGAGCTTCCGGACTTCAACTGTCAGTGTTCCTAAACCTCGAACATGTTCCCTGTTTCTATTGATTGAGCTTCCGGACTTCAACTATCAGTGTTCCTAAACCTCGAACATGTTCCCTGTTTCTATTGATTGAGCTTCCGGACTTCAACTGTCAGTGTTTCTACAGTGGAACATGTTCCTTCGGTCTATTGTTTGAGGTTCTAGACTTAAACTGTCAGAGTTCCTAAATGCGGAATATGTTCCTTGTGTCGGTTGTTTGAGGTCCCAGACTTCTACGGTCAGTGTTAATAAACCTGGAACATATTCCCTGGGTCTGTTGTTTGAGATCTCATACTTCAACTGTCACTATTTCTAAACTTGGAACATGTTACTGGGTTCTCTAATTTGAGTTCTAGACTTCAAGACTCAGTGTTCCTAAACTTGTAACATGTTCCCGGGGCTTTAGGTCCCAGACTTCAACTGTCAGTGTTCATAAACCTGGAATATGTTCCCGGGATTTGTTGTTTGAGGACTCGGGCCTTAACTGTCAGTGTTCTTAAACCTGGAACATGTTCCCGGGGTCTGTTGTGCCCGATCCCTTGCGAATGCTCACCTGTTTCGTGCTGACATGCGATTCTTCCTGGGACAGATGTTGGCGGTTCTTGGGCTGCGACTGAGGAAGTGATAATGGTCAGATGTGTTTCAATATCTGCACAAACATAATACGCTCAAGAGTCCACACCAAGAAAAACACACCACAGTCAACACCAAGTATAACATACCACAGTCCACACCAAGTATAACATACCACAGTCCACACCAAGTATAACATATTACAGTCCACACCAAGTATAACATACCACAGTCCACACCAAGTATAACATATTACAGTCCACACCAAGTATAACATACCACAGTCCACACCAAGTATAACATACCACAGTCCACACCAAGTATAACATACCACAGTCCACACCAAGTATAACATATTACAGTCCACACCAAGTATAACATACCACAGTCCACACCAAGTATAACATACCACAGTCCACACCAAGTATAACATATCACAGTCCACACCAAGTATAACATAGCACAGTCCACACCAAGTATAACATACCACAGTCCACACTGAGTATAACATAGCACAGTCCACACCAAGTATAACATAGCACAGTCCACACCAAGTATAACATACCACAGTCCTCATGAAGTATAACATACCACAGTCCACACCAAGTATAACATAGTACAGTCCACACCGAGTTTAACATAGCACAGTCCACACCAAGTATAACATAGCACAGTCCACACCAAGTATAACATAGCACAGGCCACACCAAGTATAACATAGCACAGTCCTTACCAAGCTTTACATACCACAGGCCACACCAAGTATAACATAGAACAGTCCACACCAAGTATAACATAGCACATTCCACACCAAGTATAACATAGCACAGTTCCCACCAAGTATAACATACCACAGTCCACACCAAGTATAACATACCACAGTCCACACCAAGTATAACATACCACAGTCCACACCAAGTATAACATACCACAGTCCACACCAAGTATAACATACCATAGTCCACACCAAGTATAACATACCTCAGTCCACACCAAGTATAACATACCTCAGTCCACACCAAGTATAACATACCTCAGTCCACACCAAGTATAACATACCTCAGTCCACACCAAGTATAACATACCTCAGTCCACACCAAGTATAACATACCACAGTCCACACCAAGTATAACATAGCACAGTCCACACCAAGTATAACATACCACAGTCCACACCAAGTATAACATACCACAGTCCACACCAAGTATAACATACCACAGTCCACACCAAGTATAACATAGCACAGTCCACACCAAGTATAACATAGCACAGTCCACACCAAGCTTTACATACCACAGTCCACACCAAGTATAACATAGCACAGTACACACCCATCTTTACATACCACAGTCCACACCAAGTATAACATAGCACAGTCCACACCAAGTAAAACACACCACAGCCCACACCGAGTATACCATACTACAGTCCACACCATGTATAACATACCACAGTCCACACCTAGTATAATATACCACAGTCCACACCACCATACAATACATCACAGTTCACACAGACATACAACACATCACAGTTCACACAGTTCACACAGACATACAACACACCACAGTTCACACCACCATACAATAGATCACAGTTCACACAGATAGACAACACATCACAGTTCACACAGATAGACAACACACCACAGTTCACGCAGACATACACCACATTTCAGTTCACACAAACATACAACACATTTCAGTTCACACAAACATACAACACATCGGTGTTCACACAGACATACAAGACATCTCAGTTCGCACAAACATACAACACATCGGAGTTCACACAGACATACAACACATCAAGTTCTCACAGACATAAAACACATCATAGTTCACACCACTATACAAAAATTCACAGATCACACAGACATTCAACACATCACAGTCCACATCACCATACAAAATATCACAGTTCAAGCACACATAAAACACATCACAGTTCACACAGACATTCAACACATCACAGTTCAAACATACATACATACCATCACAGTTCACACAGGCATACAACACATCAAAGTTCACACAGACATACAACACATCACAGTTCACACAGACATACAACACATTTCAGTTCACACAAACATACACCACATCTCAGTTCACACAAGCATACACCACATCTCAGTTCACACAAACATACAACATATCACAGTTCACACAAACATACAGCAAATCTCAGTTCACACAAACATTTAATGGATACAAGTAAAGAAGTAAAAGACACCGTGTCGTGACATGATGCTTTTGTGGCATATGATGCTGACCGTATAATTTTAGCCAACTCGTTCTAGGCTGGCTGTTGGAGGTGATGACGGAGCACGCATCACAATGTCCGGAGTGTTGTGATGTTTGGTCTTGACTCAGGTGAACACAGCTCAATTCAACTCGACTCAACTCAAGCATTGACGCAACAGGGATTGGAACCGTTGATAGGTGAATGTGGTGAAAATCACGAGCTATCAGAAATGGACGACAACATATCCCCTGGGTTTACTGACACACATAAGTCACCAACCGCACCGGCTGCACAGTTTATTGCCTGGCAAATGTGGCTGTATCCCGTCAGGTGCGCACAGCAGAGGTGTATACCAGATGATGGGAATAGTTACAGGTTATCTATATCTGGTCAGGTGCACACAGATGAGATGTATACCAGATGATGGGAATAGTTACAGGTTATCTATATCTGGTCAGGTGCACACAGATGAGATGTATACCAGATGATGGGAATAGTTACAGGTTATCTATATCTGGTCAGGTGCACACAGATGAGATGTATACCAGATGATGGGAATAGTTACAGGTTATCTATATCTGGTCAGGTGCCCACAGCAGAGGCGTATACCAGATGATGAGAGTAGTTACAGACTAGAGGCATGGCATTTACAGGACGCTCAGTAGTTTGCCATTGTTGTCTGAACGACCGACACCCAAACCATCGAGACCAACGCAAATGGGTCAACTTCCAAATCTCCATCAGCTGATTTCGAACCTTCAATTCGGTGTGTCGGGAAATTGAGAAACTCACACCGACCAATCATGTTGGTTGAAACACACAACACATATACTCACTGACACTGTTACAATGTGCGAACTCCACACAAGCAAACAATTAGTAGCATATCCTTTACCGGATGTCGCAATCAATTCCTGCATTTTTTACTGCTTGTGATCTCTTGGCAAGTTCACGTTCAGTAGTTTGCCATTAATTTCTGAACGACCGGCACTTATACCATTTTATGAAAACAATACTCCCAAATCGCCCGCATCTATGTTTAGAACACGGTATGCGGCATTGCCCCTTCGACACAGAGGTGAAAATCTCACACAATCATACAACACACCTAGTACCACATACAGCACACCTAGTACCACATACATCACACCTAGTACCACATACATCACACCTAGTACCACATACAGCACACCTAGTACCACATACATCACACCTAGTACCACATACATCACACCTAGTACCACATACAGCACAACTAGTACCACATACAGCACAACTAGTACCACATACATCACACCTAGTACCACATACATCACACCTAGTACCACATACATCACACCTAGTACCACATACATCACACCTAGTACCACATACAGCACAACTAGTACCACATACAGCACAACTAGTACCACATACAGCACAACTAGTACCACATACAGCACAACTAGTACCACATACAGCACAACTAGTACCACATACAGCACAACTAGTACCACATACATCACACCTAGTACCACATACATCACACCTAGTACCACATACAGCACATCTAGTACCACATACATCACACCTAGTACCACATACAGCACAACTAGTACCACATACATCACACCTAGTACCACATGCATCACATCTAGTACCACATACAGCACATCTAGTACCACATACATCACACCTAGTACCACATACATCACACCTAGTACCACATACATCACACCTAGTACCACATACAGCACATCTAGTACCACATACATCACACCTAGTACCACATACAGCACAACTAGTACCACATACATCACACCTAGTACCACATACAGCACAACTAGTACCACTCACAGCACATCTAGTACCACATACAGCACACCTAGTACCACATACATCACACCTAGTACCACATACAGCACATCTAGTACCACATACATCACATCTAGTACCACATACAGCACAACTAGTACCACTCACAGCACATCTAGTACCACATACAGCACATCTAGTACCACATACATCACACCTAGTACCACATACAGCACATCTAGTACCACATACATCACACCTAGTACCACATACAGCACAACTAGTACCACTCACAGCACATCTAGAACCACATACAGCACACCTAGTACCACATACATCACACCTAGAACCACATACATAACACCTAGTACCACATACAGCACAACTAGTACCACTCACAGCACATCTAGCACCACATACATCACACCTAGTACCACATACATCACACCCAGTACCACATACAGCACACCCAGTACCACATACGGCACACCTAGTACTACATAAAGAAACACCTAGTACCACATACAGCACACCCAGTACCAAATACATCATACCTAGTACCACATACAGAATACATAGTGTCACATACAGCACACCTAGTACCACTTAAAGCACACCTAGTACCACATAAAGCACACCCAGTACCAAATACATCATACCTAGTACCACATAAAGCACACCTAGTACCACATACAGCACACCTAGTACCACATAAAGCACACCTAGTAACACATAAAGCACACCTAGTACCACATACAGCACACCCAGTACCAAATACATCATACCTAGTACCACATAAAGCACACCTAGTACCACTTAAAGCACACCTAGTACCACATACAGCACACCTAGTATCATATAAAGCACACCTAGTACCACATACAGCACACCTAGTACCACATAAAGCACATCTAGTACCACATACAGCACATCTAGTACCACATAAAGCACATCTAGTACCACATACAACATACATAGTGTCACATAAAGCATACATAGTACCACATAAAGCACACCTAGTACCACATAAAGCAAACCTAGTACCACATACAGCACACCTAGTATCACATACAGCACACTTAGTACCGCATAAAGAACACCTAGTACCACATACAGCACACCTTGTACCACATACAGCACACCTAATACCACATACAGCACACCTAGTACCACATACAGCACACCTAGTACCACATACAGCACAACTAGTACCACATACAGCACACATAGTACCACATACAGCACACATAGTACCACATACAGCACACCTAGTACCATATACAGCATACATAGTGTCACATACAGCACACCTAGTACCACATACAGCACACCTAGTACCACATACAGCACACCTAGTACCACATACAGCACAACTAGTACCACATACAGCACACATAGTACCACATACAGCACACATAGTACCACATACAGCACACCTAGTACCATATACAGCATACATAGTGTCACATACAGCACACCTAGTACCACATACAGCACATCTAGTACCACATACACTGGCAACAGCTCAACATAAGCACACGTCAACATTCATCACAGGTATGTCATTGTTCAACCCACACTTAGAGAGAACAGAACAACAGCACTTACACATACAAGTAGAGAACATACAACAACACTTACACATACAAGTAGAGAACATACAACAACACTTACACATACAGGTGAGAACATACAACAACACGTACACATACAAGTAGAGAACTTACAACAAGAACAACAATAATAATAACAACAACAACAACAACAACAACAACAACACACACACACACACACACACACACACACCAGAGGACAAACAAAAAACAACACAAACACACATAGAGAGAGAACAACACGCGGACATACAAGTAGAGAAAATAGAACAAGGCACACTTAAGTAGAAAACATACATCAAATGAAAACCCTCAGAAACATACAACAAATGGAAATACACACAAACATACCACATACAAAAACCCACACAAACATACCTTATACAAAAACCCACTTAAACATACCACATAAGACACTCCACACAACCATACCACATAAAACAATCCACATGAACATACTACATAAGACAATCCACTCAACCATACCACATAGACAATCCACTTAAACATACCAAATAAGACAATCCACATGAACACACCACATAAGACTATCCACATGAATACGCCACATAAGACAATTCACATAAACATACGAAATAAGACAAAACACTTAAATATCATCATCCAGTGCCTTGCCGACTGGCGTAGGCGATCATGCCTCTCCTCAAATTACGATCTCCCACATCATGGATCACTTCGTGTGTTGTCTCCCTTTCGTGCCATGACACAGGACTGTCAAGAATCTGCCCACGCTGTCTTCCTCTATCTGTCTTTCCGCAAATCTTTCCGGTTGTCATATGTTTAAGTTTTTGTCTTCTCAGCCAAAAAACGATAACTGCCTCTTTCTGATGTGTATGATAAGTTGTCTTTGCGACTCAGCTTCCCTTAAAACGTCCTGACTGATCATTTTGGCTGTCCAGTTAATTGTCAGCATTCTTCTATGAAACCACATCTCCAAGGCTTCCAGGGATATTTTCGCCTGTTGACTAATTGTCCAGGATTCGCTGCCGCATGTTAAAACTGATTGTATAAGATTTGTAACATGCGAGAAATCCTGTTCTATCAAGGACAGTGACTTATTGCATAAAATGTTCTTCATTTAGTAGAATTTAAAAAAAAAAAAAAAAGAATCAAAGCGAGAAGTAGATTGTGAGCTTTAGTAAAACACGATTGTTTTGCATATCCTTTACAGGACTTAGCTGTGAACAGCAGCATCTTTCAGCTGTCTGTTGATTTCTTGGCAAGATTACGCTCAGTAGTTTGCCATTGCTTTCTGAGCGGCCGGCTCAGTTATCCCGCAAGTTACCAGCGGGGGTCGAACTGCTTCCAGCTCTCGCCCGCTACGAGACTCTGCGTGATAAACGGGATTACTGAGAAAGTGTTGTAACCCCTCGGCCAGAGAGACCGGCTAAAACACGCGGCTAGACCGGCTAAAACACGATTACAAGAAACAAAATGGATGTCGCGGCCGAAGCTTTCGTCAGCACAGAACAAACAAACACAAACCGACACATAACTACATGAAACACACTACACGAGATTTGATAGAATGTAGTTTTTGCTTGTCTTGTTCTGTTCTTTGTCTCAAATATACCACATAAGAAAACTCCCACAAACATACCTCATAAGAAATCCCCCACAAAAATACCACACACTAACCCACCCTCAAGCACACACATCCGAAACCCCCAAATACATCTATTGAGATGCTCACCTCTCCGCTGTCCCCACTGGGCTTCTCGTCGAGGAGGATCTGCTGGATACCGGCCAGCATGTTCAAGATCATGTCCAGTTTAGTGTTGATGTCATCGTTCTCCTGGCGGCTCCTCGTCCGCTGCTGCACCAGTCGCGCGTCCAAACTGCTGAGCTGCTCCTTGATCTCTTTCAGCTCTTCTGCCACAGAAGCTGGGGAAAGTGTAGTGACAGTGTGAGTAGCAGGATTACACACGTCTGGTAGGATAAACACAATACCTCTTGCAACTTCGTGCTGGACAAAGTGGGTGTATCATCATCATCATCATCATCATCATCATCATCATCATCATCATCATCATCATCATCATCATCATCATCATCATCATCATCATCATCATCATCATCATATTCATCATCATCATCATATTCATCATCATCATCATCATCATCATCATCATCATCATCATCAATATGTACCATGCCGGTAAGCGTGGGAGGTCATGTTTCGCCATCTTACACGGTAACCAGAGTCATAGATCAGCTCATTGTTCTTGTCCATTAGTCTCGTCCAGACAATCGTTGTTAGTTACTCTGGCAGTCCACGGAATTCGCAACATTCACCTCCCACTTCACAAAACACCGTGGACTTCTCATGCTGGTCATCCCAGTAGCAATTTGATTAACAGTTCCTCTGGATTTTCTCTACTCTTTGAGTATCGTCCACAACCTCTACTCTTTGAGTACCGTCCAGAACCTCTACTCTTGCAGTATCACCCAGAACCTCTACTCTTGTAGTATCATCCAGAACCTCTACTCTTGTAGTATCTTCCAGAACCTCTACTCTTGTAGTATCTTCCAGAACCTCTACTCTTGTAGTATCTTCCAGAACCTTTATTCTTGTAGTTTCGTCCAGAACCTCTACTCTTGTAGTATCGTCCAGAACCTCTACTCTTGTAGTATCGCCCAGAACCTCTACTCTTGTAGTATCGTCCAGAACCTTTACTCTTGTAGTATCGTCCAGAACCTCTACTCTTGTAGTATCGTCCAGAACCTCTACTCTTGTAGTATCGCCCAGAACCTTTACTCTTGTAGTATCGTCCAGAACCTTTACTCTTGTAGTATCATCCAGAACCTTTACTCTTGTAGTATCGTCCAGAACCTCTACTCTTGTAGTATCGTCCAGAACCTCTACTCTTGTAGTATCGTCCAGAATCTCTACTCTTGTAGTATCATCCAGAACCTCTACTCTTTTAGTGTCTTTTAGAATCGTTACTTTCTCCCCTCTGAGTCAGTCTATCCAGATATCGATAGCAGACGACAAAGAAGATATGTTGGCGCTAGTCACACGCAGAATCTGGGATAGCCATCATATTCGTGAATCCTTGACACATACTCCACACAGAATCTGGGATAGCCATCATGTTGGTAAATCCTTGACACAGACCCCACACATAATCTGGGATAGCCAACATGTTGGTGAATCCTTGACACAGACCCCACACATAATCTGGGATAGCCATCATGTTGGTAAATCCTTGACACATACTCCACACAGAATATGGGATAGCCATCATGTTGGTAAATCCTTGACACAGACCCCACACATAATCTGGGATAGCCAACATGTTGGTAAATCCTTGACACAGACTCCACACATAATCTGAGATAGCCAACATGTTGGTAAATCCTTGACACAGACTCCACACATAATCTGGGATAGCCAACATGTTGGTGAATCCTTGACACAGACCCCACACATAATCTGGGATAGCCAACATGTTGGTGAATCCTTGACACAGACTCCACAAAGAAACTTGGATAGCCAACATGTTGGCGAATCCTTGACACAGACTCCACACTGATACAAACACCCTGTGCTTATATACAACATACGTTTACAATAAACATGTCTCGATGGCAATTTCTGTTCCAGTACAATCTATTTTGCTGTAACTATTTAGTATCAGTATAGAGACATGTGCAAGTTGGAACAATACAACTGCCAGAGTTCATGCTGACGCCACAAAACACCAGAATCCTCCTAGACACGGACATTATCTTACCAAAACATTGCGACATCAGGGAGAATGCAACAATAAAGCAATATATTGCGGAAAGAGCGGCCATGGTGCCTGGGTCCTGTCTGCTAAAAGTGAAGTGACCTACAGCGATGTCTGGCTGGTAGTTCAACAAGCAACAGATGGCGCCCTGACATCTGATGTTCACGTCTTTACACTGGATCAATGAGTTTAATTATCGTTTAAATTTATTTCCTAAAGCTACTCCAGCCTTAATTGTGCGGTACTCCTTGTTGTAACAACATCAACTTCTTGTTGTAATACGAATTTCTTGTGTGTAACATGAACTTCTTCTTACAGTAACTCCTCCTACTATTTCTATCGCCCTCATTTATCTCCCTACCTCTCATGCACGTCTCTACAAAATGGCTGACTGGATGGTTAGACGGGTATCCACGTGAGAATCATGCCAGAGTGACATCATGACTGCCACATTCTGTCCACGTCATTGTGGTAAGTTTGATGTTTATGTGTGCATGCCATTGTGGTACGTTTCATGTCTTTGTGTCCACGCGATTGTGGAACGTTTCTTGTCTTTGTGTCCATGTCATTGTAGTACGTTTCATGTGTTTGTGTCCACGCCATTGTGGTATGTTCCATGTCTTTGTATTTATGTGATTGTCAATGTCACCGATGATATTCCTCGATGGCACAGTTTGAGTCCACCCATCATCGTTCTCGTGATCTGCTCATGTTTCCTTTACCCTCGATGTTTCCAGTCGCCACAATGTGTCCAGTACCTCTCTTCTCATCCATCCACCCATCATGTGCCATGCCGGTAAGCGTGGGCGGTCATGTTCTGCCATCTCACTCGATCAACAGAGTCGTGGATCAGTTCCGTGTTTCTGTCTCGACCATGCCACAAGGCCAAGCCATCCAGATACTTGTTTCTAGGTCTTCCCCTTGGTCTGTTCCCCTCGATCTTACCAGTTGTCACCAAGTTCTCCAAATCATTTCTTCTCATAACATGCCCAAAAAATTGTGACTGTCTACGTCTAATGTCTCTGATCAGTTTACGATCTTCATTTGTCTCTTGAAGGACTTGTTCATTGGTCTTTCTGGCTGTCCATGGTATTCTTTGCATTTTCCTCAGAAACCACATTTCTACAGCCATCAGATGTTTTTCAGCCTGGCTGCTCATTGTCCAAGCTTCACATCCATACAAAAGTACAGGTTCTATGTAGCATCTCAACACTCTTTTTCTCGTTTCAATTGATATCTTTTTATTGGTCAGTATGTTCTTCATCCTGCTAAAGGTTACTTTTGCCATGGCGATTCTTGTTCTAATCTCTTCAAGGCATCTCCCATCAGATGTTATTACTGTTCCGAGATAATTGTACCTATTCACTTGTTGAAGAATATTCCCATTTACTTGTATATTACTCTGTGGTATTTCGTTCTTCCTAGTGACGACCATAATCTGTGTCTTTTTACAATTTAATTCTAACCCTTGTTGTTCACTGTGTGTAACAACCGCATCTACTAAATTTTGCAGGTCCTGTTCATTGTCTGCAATCAAGACTGTATCATCTGCATATCTAATGTTATTGATGCATCGTCCCCCAATGTTGATTCCTTCCATATTTTCAATATTTCTGAAAATATTTTCACTGTACAGGGAAAACAGATCTGGAGACATTACACATCCCTGTCTCACCCCTCTCTTAATAGGCTGATATTGGCTTACTTCATTATCAACTCTTATGGCAGCTTGTTGTTTCCAATATATGGTTTTTACATAACATGACCAAAGTCGTCACAATATGTCCAGTGCCTCTCTTCTCATCACATGACCAAAGAAAACTGTTTGTCTCTTTCTTATAGCTGTATATAATGTTCTAGTTGCATTACCTGCTTCCAGACAAGCATGGTTAGTTGCTCTGACAGTCCAAGGAATTCGCAACATTCATCTCAGGAACCTCATCTCTGTTGTTTCTAAACAGGTTCTATATAGCATTTCTATACTCCCTTTCTTACATTCAATGATAGTGACTTATTGTATACGATACTTGTTATTTTCTGAAATGCAGCTTTTGCTGGCTTTATTCTGTTCTAAATCTTTGTCCTGTATCTCCCATCTTATGTTATAATTGTCCCCAGGTGGTCACATTTATCAGCTTGATTATCTCCTATATATATATATATATATATATATATATATATATATATATATATATATATATATTACTTCCGGTCCATATGGTGGATAGGCTGTTGAGGTGTTAAGGCATCCGGGGTGATTTTGCTTATGGCTACGGTTTTGCTTACGCATTTTCCTCTGTTGGACTGGTAGAATATGGTTCCGCCGACCTGCTACTGAGCTGAATGCGTGGAGCAACACTGTGAGCTGTGGATTTCGGATGGAATGCTTTTACATCTCTCCACGGTTGTTAGTATTTTGAACTGCATGTTCAAAAAAAAAAAAAATGGCGGATGGCCGGTTGCTGAACTAGCTGGTTTTGTATTATGCAGTAATGTGTGTGATACTGAAATCAAATCAACTTTATTAGGGTCACAAATTGGGCGCGCAGGCCCGTCTTACATTCGGCCCTTCCAATCACTCGTCTTTCGTTCATCAAGAGCATTATACATTTACATAGGAAGAAAAATAAACATTGTGAAATGAATGTTGTAAACATAAACAAGGCTAAACATGGAGAAAAATATGTACATAAAAAGTATGTGACGTAAAAGTAGTGATGCCAGCGCGTCACACACACACACACACACACACCACACACACTCTCTCTCACTCTCACTCATTCACTCTCACACACACACTCTCACTCATTCACTCTCCCGCTCACTCATTCACTCTCCCGTTCACTCATTCACTCTCCCGCTCACTCATTCACTCTCCCACTCACTCATTCACTCTCCCGCTCACTCATTCACTCTCACTCATTCTGTCTCTCCCGCTCACTCATTCACTCATTCACTCTCCCGCTCACTCATTCACTCTCCCGTTCAATCATTCACTCTCCCGCTCACTCATTCACTCTCACTCATTCACTCTCACGCTCATTCATTCACTCTCACGCTCACTCATTCACTGTCCCGCTCACTCATTCACTCTGCCGCTCACTCATTCACTCTCACGCTCACTCATTTACTCACACGCCCACTCATTCACTCTCACGCTCAATCATTCACTCTCCCGCTCACTGATTCACTCTCATGCTCACTCATTCACTCTCACGCTCACTCATTCCTTCTCACGCTCACTCATTCACTCTCACTCATTCACTCTCACGCTCACTCAATCACTCTCACGCTCACTCATTCACTCTCACGCTCACTCATTCACTGTCACGCCCACTCATTCACTCTCCCGCTCAATCATTCACTCTCCCGCTCACTCATTCACTCTCACTAATTCACTCTCCCGCTCACTCATTCACTCTTCCGCTCACTCATTCACTCTCCCGCTCACTCATTCACTCTCACTCATTCACTCTCACGCTCACTCATTCACTCTCACTCATTCACTCCCACACACAGACACTCTCACTCATTCACTCTCCAGCTCACTCATTCGCTCTCACGCTCACTCATTCACTCTCCCGCTCACTCATTCACTCTCACGCTCACTCATTCACTCTCACGCTCACTCATTCACTCTCCCGCTCACTCATTCACTCTCACTCATTCACTCTCCCGCTCAATCATTCACTCTCACGCTCAATCATTCACTCTCCCGCTCATTCATTCACTCTCACGCTCACTCATTCACTCTCACGCTCACTCATTCACGCTCACTCATTCACTCTCACGCTCACTCATTCACTCTCACGCTCACTCATTCTGTCTCTCATTCACACTCACTCACTCTCTCACTCAAACTACAGTAATGAACATAAGTTTAGATTATACATGATAAAATCAAATGGTATTTAACTTATAATATGACAGGTGAGAATACACAAACATATGGATTCGCGTGTTACATAACATGCGTGTTACATGACATGCATCTGCTCAGCTCTCTCTCTCTCTCTCTCTCTCTCTCTCTCTCTCTCTCTGTATTTTTTCATATACACACACTCACACGCATGCGTACGCTCACACACACACACACACACTCTCTCTTTCTCTCTCATTCACTCTCACTCTCACTAATTCACTCTCCCGCTCACTCATTCACTCTCACGCTCACTCATTCACTCTCACGCTCACTCATTCGCTCTCACGCTCACTCATTCACTCTCACGCTCACTCATTCACTCTCCCGCTCACTCATTCACTCTCACGCTCACTCATTCACTCTCACGCTCACTCATTCACTCTCCCGCTCACTCATTCATTCTCCCGCTCACTCATTTACTCTCCCGCTCACTCATTCACTCTCCCGTTCACTCATTCACTCTCACGCTCACTCATTCTGTCTCTCCCGCTCACTCATTCACTCTCCCGCTCACTCATTCACTCTCCCGCTCACTCATTCACTCTCCCGTTCAATCATTCACTCTCACTCATTCACTCTCACGCTCACTCATTCACTCTCACGCTCACTCATTCACTGTCCCGCTCAATCATTCACTCTGCCGCTCACTCATTCACTCTCATGCTCACTCATTTACTCTCACGCTTACTCATTCACTCTCACGCTCAATCATTCACTCTCCCACTCACTGATTCACTCTCACGCTCACTCATTCACTCTCATGCTCACTCATTCCTTCTCACGCTCACTCATTCACTCTCACGCTCACTCATTCACTCTCACGCTCACTCATTCACTCTCACGCTCACTCATTCACTCTCACGCTCACTCATTCACTCTCACGCTCACTCATTCACTCTCCTGCTCAATCATTTACTCTCCCGCTCACTCTCACGCTCACTCATTCACTCTCCCGCTCACTCATTCACTCTCCCGCTCACTCATTCACTCTCCCGTTCACTCATTCACACTCCCGCTCACTCATTCACTCTCACGCTCACTCATTCACTCTCACTCATTCACTCTCACTCATTCACTCACACACACAGACACTCTCACTCATTCACTCTCCCGCTCACTCATTCGCTCTCACGCTCACTCATTCACTCTCCCGCTCACTCATTCACTCTCCCGCTCACTCATTCACCCTCACGCTCACTCATTCACTCTCACTCATTCACTCTCCCACTCACTCATTCACTCTCACTCATTCACTCTCCCGCTCACTCATTCACTCTCACGCTCAATCATTCACTCTCCCGCTCACTCATTCACTCTCACGCTCACTCATTTACTCTCACGCTCACTCATTCACTCTCACTCATTCACTCTTACTCATTCACTCTCACGCTCACTCATTCTGTCTCTCATTCACACTCACTCACTCTCTCACTCAAACTACAGTAATGAACATAAGTTTAGATTATACATGATAAAATCAAATGGTATTTAACTTATAATATGACAGATGAGAATACACAAACATATGGATTCGCGTGTTACATAACATGCTTGTTACATGACATGCATCTGCTCAGCTCTCTCTCTCTCTCTCTCTCTCTCTCTCTCTCTCTCTCTCTCTGTATTCTTTCATATACACACACTCACACGCATGCGCGCGCTCACACACAGACACACTAGCACATCAACTCTCCCACTGTCTCACTCTCTAACTCACTCTACAGATCCACCAGCTAATAGAGCTATGCTAGCGAGAAGGCCAAGTCCCACAGGATTTCAAAGATTCAAGCATCATAACACTGTACAAGAACAAGGGCGATCGGAGCGACTGTAACAACTATATGGGAATCTCACTTCTGTATTGTTGGGAAAGTATTTGCCAGAATTGTTCTGTGCAGACTTCTTCAAGTCCTAGGAGATCAAGTCTACCCCAAATCACAGTGTGGCTTTTGACAGAACCGGTCTACCATTGATATGACATTCTCATTGCGACAAATGCAAGAAAAATGCCGTGAACAGAATCAACCACTGTTTATTGCCTTAATCGACATCACAAAGGCATTTGATTTGGTCAGTGGTGAGGGTCTGTTCAAGGCACTAAAGAAGATTGGCTGCCCACCAACTCTTCTGTCAATTGTGGAATCGTTCTACACATTCATGAAGGGTATAATCAAGTTTGATGGTGCAACTTCTGAAGAGTGTTTGAAATCAAGAGTGGAGTTAAGCAAGGTTGTGTACTTGCTCCCACCCTCTTTGGAATATACTTTTCACTTCTACTGAAAAATGCCTTTCGTGATTAGGATGGTGGTATATACATTCACTCACGCTCAGATGGCGTCCTCTACAATGCTCAGAGATTGAAGGCCAAGACCAAACTTAGGTCGGTACTGATCAGAGAGTTGCTTTTTTTCAGATGATGCTGCAGTTACGACCCACTCTGAGGAAGAATTACAATGTCTACTATCTGCATTCTCCAGTGCTTGTTCTGAATCTGGTTTAACAATTAGCAAAAAGAAGACACAGATTATGTCACAAGGTGCACATGGGGTACCATCAATCGTTATTGACGACCCCGATCTAGAGATGGTAGACCATTTTACATATCTAGGATCAGTGGTAAATAACAAATTATCCCTAGATCAGGAAATCAACATCCGGATTGGTAAAGGCAGCAAAAACAATGAACAGGTTAAGAAAAAGAGTCTGGGAGAACATGAAGCTTACTGCCAAAACAAAATTCCTTGTCTATCAAGCCTGTGTCCTTAATGCTCTTCTTTATGGCAGTGAAGCCTGGACAACTTACTCACACCAAGAGAAACGTTTAAACGGCTTTCAAATACGGTGTCTGCGAAGAATTCATGGTATTAAGTGGCAAGACAAAATCACAAATACTGAAGTATTGGAAAGATCAGGCTGTGTGCCGGTTTATTCCATGCTCAGTCTTCGTAGACTTAGATGGATAGAACAACTTAGGAGGATGGATGATGGTAGAATACAAAAGGACATCTTTTTTTTGGTGAATTACAGATGGCTAAGAGATCTCGGGGTCGGCGGGACATGATTGATACAGGCATTGATAATGCACATTGGGAGCAAGTCACCGCTGAACGTGTTGCATGGAGGGCAAACATCAGAAATGGAATCAAGACAAAGGAGAAGATTATTGCAGATAAGTCACACACCGAGCGTGTGTGACGTAAGTGGTGCATGATGGTGGAAATGACCACATATTCACATGCATCCACTGTGAACGAACATTTACAGCGCTAATTAGTCTTATCAGTCACATTCGCTACCGCCATGGGTAAAAGTTATTATGCCTTTTTGAAGCACAAACTATCGTCTGTCAAGACGGCAAGGTGCCAATGATGATTTATCTATATATAATTCTACAGATATCTCTCATTTTGATGTCCTCTATTTTAAATAATGATTGGTTTTGTTTCCTGGACATTCAAGGAAAGTCCCGTGTGGCATTCTATATCACTGCGATATACATACTGTACACATGTTGTTGTACTACAAATGCTGTTGTACGCACGTTGCTGTACGTATTTTGTTGTTCGCACGTTGCAGTATAAAATTTGTTGTACACACTTTGCTGTACACATTTTGTTTTACACACGTTGCTGTACACATTGTGCATGTTCCATTGTCAACACTGTGTCATATGCATAACGTAAATTGTTGATATTATAGAGGCGCGTCTGGCCCAGTGGCTACAACGTCGGGCTGCCTTTCTAGAGACCCGGGTTCGGATCCTCGGTAAGGTTATGGATGTGTTTCTGTCGGCGGAAAACAATACCCTAACATGCACAGTTTGCGGCGGCTGCACTAGCCAGGCAGCCTTAATTTCATACTCAAGCACTGTTTGGCGCTCACAGAAGTAGAACACAGTCCCGGCTGATGTTGTTTGGTTTGCGTTCAAGGCACATTTTGGGGGTGTTAAAACTACTGGATTTGCTTAGGTTGATGACACCTGGAACAAGGCCAAGAAATGTCAGCCTAAATACAGGCTGGTTCTACAGGGTGTGATGGACATCAAGAGGGCGGACAGGAAGCACGGGGAGGAAGGAAAGAACAGACAGAAGAAAGTGAGAGATACGGCATAGACCAAAGTTGGTGCTGGCAAGTAGAAGATGTTATATTACATTACTACAGTGTCATTGCTACAACTCTCATACTGATATATGCACCTACTTCAACAGCACAGGAGGACGAAATGGAAGATTTTTACAACACACTGCAAGACACGTAAAATAAGATTGGTCATAATGATATAGCAATAATAATGGGAGATTTTAATGCAAAAGTAGGTACAGGAAGAGATGAAAATGAGAGACACGTTTTAGGAAAATTTGGATTGGGAAATAGAAATTATGCGGATTACAAATTAATTGAATTTTGCACAGAAAATTAATTAACGATAGCCAACACACTTTTTAAACAACACTCAAGAAGACCCTTCACATGGAAGTCCCCGGACAGTATTACCAAAAATCAGATAGATTATATTTTAATACAAAGAAGATGGAGATCAAGCATAACATCTGCAAAAACCCTACGCAGTGCAGACTGTGATACAGATCATCAGTCATTAGAAGCAGATCTGAAATTAAAACTCAAAAATCTTACCCGAGAACCAAGGCCACTTCGTTTTGATCTCATAAAAATACCAAATGCATACAACGTAGAAGATAGGAATCGTTTTGGGGTCTTGATGTCTGTACAAGAGGAAATGACACCTGGTGAACTGGCAATACAAGCAAAAGATATCTTGACAACTGCAGCCAAAGATTTAATTCCGACCAAGAAGAATCAACTTAAGCCATGGATTACATCAGGCACGTTAGAATTAATAAAACAACGAAGGGAACTGAAACAGAAAGGAGGTAAATCCGATAACAGCAGGATGAAGTATTAATCCTTAAATCGAGAAATAAGAAAGAACACAAGAAAAGACAAAAATCAATATATACAAGATTGCTGTAACAGAATAGAGCAATATCATAAGACTGGAAGAGATTACGAAATCAGTTATCAGTTATCAGTTGGGGTATCTTCGTTGCACTCCGGACATGTCCATAGGTGCTCAGATCCTCCCCCCAGCATATGCATCAGCGTCCGGTGGCTAATAGTGCCAGTTCTGTGTTGGTTGACGAGGGGCTTTGTTTTCCCGATGTACCTCTCGCGTCTGGCTGTGCCGATTCTTACTCCCAGGTCTTTCATCCCGGAAAGCGATGTGGAATCACTGGCGTCAAAATCCTCTGTTCTCGCCATATCTTTAAGGGCGTTAATAACATCGGCACGATCCATGGGCTGGCCATCTACAGGGGGTGCAGAGCCAGCATTACGAAATGTTCAAAGAAATGAAGTTATTGACAAGAAATGTTCAACTTCAATTGAATGTTATCTGTGACGAGTTGGGAAATACCTTTCCAGAATCTACACACATTCTAGAAAGATGGCATGAGTACTGCAGCGGATTGTATGATATGAGTGACAGTGAAGATATGAATGAGATACATGAGTCAATGACAACAGAGACAGAACCTGAACCCCCATTAAGTGAAATTGCATGGGAAATAAAGAACCTGAATAATGGTAAATCACCAGGACGTGATGAGAACTAATTAAAGCGGGAGGAGAAGAAAGCATACAAATCTATCACGCATTATGAAAAAGATATGAAATATGATATATGGCCAAAAATTGGCAGAGAACTATTTTCATTCCATTACCAAAAAAGGGCAACCTGAAATTATGCACCAACTATAGAACTGTTGCCCTGATCAGTCATGCAAGTAATATTCTACTAAAAATCATAATGGGAAGACTTCGTAAGAAAATGGAAGAAGAAATTAACGTGGTTCAAGCTGGATTTAGACAAGGAAGAGGAACAAGAGATCACATTCTCAATATGCGTTTAATAATAGAGAAGTGCAGAGAATTTAATGTAAACCTATTCTCATGTTTTGTGGACTATTCAAAGGCATTTGACTGTGTACAACATCAGAAACTTTGGGAAATCATGAGGAATATGGGTTTTCCATCACATGTAAAACAACTCATAAGAATGTTCCATCTAGACCAACAAGTAGCGGTTAGAATAGATGGCGAGACATCAGATTGGTTTGTCATCAAGCAAGGAGTCCGTCAGGGCTGTGTGCTGTCCCCCTATTTGTTTAACCTGTATGCCGAAAATATAATGAGAAACGTAAGAGATGATATTAACAGGGAGCTATATGATGCCCTAAATATCGGTGGTCATGACATACCAGAGATTCGGTATGCTGATGATACAGTATTGCTATCCACAACACAGAATGGTATAGAAAACCTAATAGCTTCAACCCAATTGAATAGTGAAAATCACAACTTATATCTTAACATAGCAAACACAAAGATAATGCATACAGATAAAACTACTATGGAGAAAGAAATATATGTTAATGAGGAAAATTGGAGATGGTGGAACATTTTGAATATCTTGGGTCATTGATTATTAACAACGGTGACACCATGAAAGAAATTAAATGACGACTATCAATTGCTCTTCAAAGAATAAAACAACTGAATAAATTGTGGAGTGGGACAGACAGAACTACAAAAATTAGATTTTTAAGAGCATGCATTTTCCCCATTGCAATATACACCTGTGAGACCTGGACACTTACTAAACAAGCTGAACAGCGCATAAATGCCTTTGAATATAAATGTTAAGACGAGTTCTAAGAATATCTTGGGTAAAGAAAAGAAAAAATGCATCCATACTTCAAGAGCTGAATACTGAAAAAGGTTGGCTATTAAAGAGTTAGGAGGAAAATACAACCTGAAATAGGAGAAGAACAATGTGGGTTTGTAGTAGGCAAGGGTACAGTAAATGCTGTGTTTATACTGAGAACCGTAATCGAACGTTCTATAGAAGTAAACAAAGATCTACACCTTTGCTTCATTGACTACACAAAGGTTTTTGATAAAGTGAGACATGTCAACATGATAAGGATGCTTGAAGATCTACAAATTGATGGGAAAGACCTTAGACTTGTAAAAAACATATATTGGAAACAACAAGCTGCCATAAGAGTTGATAATGAAGTAAGCCAATATCAGCCTATTAAGAGAGGTGTGAGACAGGGATGTGTAATGTCTCCAGATCTGTTTTCCATGTACAGTGAAAATATTTTCAGAAATATTGAAAATATGGAAGGAATCAACATTGGGGGACGATGCATCAATAACATTAGATATGCAGATGATACAGTCTTGATTGCAGACAATGAACAGGACCTGCAAAATTTAGTAGATGCGGTTGTTACACACAGTGAACAACAAGGGTTAGAATTAAATTGTAAAAAGACACAGATTATGGTCGTCACTAAGAAGAACGAAATACCACAGTGTAATATACAAGTAAATGGGAATATTCTTCAACAAGTGAATAGGTACAATTACCTCGGAACAGTAATAACATCTGATGGGAGATGCCTTGAAGAGATTAGAACAAGAATCGCCATGGCAAAAGTAGCCTTTAGCAAGATGAAAAACATACTGACCAATAAAAAGATGTCAATTGAAACGAGAAAAAGAGTGTTGAGATGCTACATAGAACCTGTACTTTTATATGGATGTGAAGCTTGGACAATGAGCAGCCAGGCTGAAAAACATCTGATGGCTGTAGAAATGTGGTTTCTGAGGAAAATGCAAAGAATACCATGGACAGCCAGAAAGACCAATGAACAAGTCCTTCAAGAAACAAATGAAGATCGTAAACTGATCAGAGACAGTAGACGTAGACAGTCACAATTTTTTGGGCATGTTATGAGAAGAAATGATTTGGAGAACTTGGTGACAACTGGTAAGATCGAGGGGAACAGACCAAGGGGAAGACCTAGAAACAAGTATCTGGATGGCTTGGCCTTGTGGCATGGTCGAGACAGAAACACGGAACTGATCCACGACTCTGTTGATCGAGTGAGATGGCAGAACATGACCGCCCACGCTTACCGGCATGGCACATGATGGATGGATGGATTAAAGACGATAAAACAAAGAAAATTGACATATTTTGGTCACTTGAAAAGTCACGAAAGTTTGGAGAGAACAATAATGGAGGGGTATATGCCTGGGAAGAGCGGGACACCTTGCTTATGATCGAGAGGTTTTCCGGAAGGTTGTTATGGGAGCGAGGTTCTGCAAAGGACATGCTACTGAATGAATAACAGTGTCATTATACACGTAACACCTGGGCCATAGTGTGGGCGACGTTATATTACATTACTATAGTGTCGTTATTCACGTAACATATTGGCCACAGCGTTGACGACATAAACAATGATAATAATATATGTTATTCTGGTATACACTCACATCTACATCCCCGTTCATGCACTGGAGTTGGTGCCATGCACTGAGATTCTCCTGGTGCGATCTTTGCGAAGAGACTGGATTTGGTGCACTGTATTGGCATTCTGTTTGTGTGACCTATGAGAGGAGACTGAAGCTGTAGCGGAGACATCCATGTGCAATTAACAAATCATCAAAGGGAAACAACCAACAACAAAGGGAGAATATCATTGTAAGGTTTAATGAAAACATAAGATTGTAACTTCCCTTGATCAAAATAGAATACCGTTAGATGACGCACGACGGCTATGGCTATGACTTGCTTGGCAACGGCGAACTTCTAGGAATCAAGTTGCTATATCTCTCCGACACACCAAACATACAACAGTCATCAGACTGGCCTTAGAAGGGAAACACATAATAATAGTTCCACGACCTGATAAGGATACACAATGTGTAGGAGGAAATTTGACGCACACAGTGTTTAGTAGTAGTAGTAGTAGTAGTAGTAGTAGTAGTAGTAGTGGTAGTAGTAGTAGTAGTCGTAATAGTAGTTGTTGTTGTAGTATTAGTAGTAGTAGTAGTAGTAGTAGTAGTAGTAGTAGTAGTAGTAGTAGAAGTAGTAGTAGTGGTGGTGGTGGTGGTGGTAGTAGTAGTAGTCGTAGTAATAGTAGTAGTAGTGGTGGTGGTGGTGGTTGTAGTAGTTGTTGTGGTAGGAGTAGTCGTCGTAGTAGTAATAGTAGTAGTAGTACTATTAGTAGTAGTAGTAGTAGTAGTAGTAGTGGTGGTGGTGGTAGTAGTAGTAGTAGTAGTAGTAGTAGTAGTAGTAGTAGTAGTAGTAGTAGTAGTAGTAGTAGTAGTAGTAGTAGTAGTAGTAGTAGTAGCAGTAGCAGTAGTAAGGTTGCAACTTGATATCAAAATGGTCGTTCAATGATTACTCCCTTCCTGTACCAGGGAAAACCAGGCGAAAGGCTCACGTTTGTCCCCTGTGAACTTGTAAAGGAAAACAGTAGGTTGAACAAGATCTTATGGCCAGAGCATCGACAATACGCCGTCGTTCACTCCAGTATGCAGTTCATCTTCGAAACAACAATAGCAATCCGCGCACGCATCCCCTCATAAGGCAGCCATTAGTACCCTCAAATAGCCGATCGGCATTTTCTAAAACTGCCGGTAGCAATACAACCGACGTGGACACATAGAGAGAAAAAAGGAACACATTTCAAAAGAAATCCTCAGCTCACAGTGTTGCAAAAAGAACGAAAGAAGAGCTGTTTGAGGAAATGGGGACCTAGAAGTCCAAACATGGAGAAAATGCCCCAGCAAACCGTGTCTGGAGACAATTAGCTCCCGAAAGTCCTAACGGTCTGCCTGCCAATTCGCCGTTTTGGCCAGGTAGTTCCAAATAGGAACAATATCCTATTCGATGTAATGAGGAGACAAGCGGTGTCAACTTCCATCTGATAATAAAGTTATGGAATAATGAATGAATTTGTATAGACAGATCAGCGCTGGTTGTTTGACGCAATCAGTATCACGACGGGAGGCATTATTTCCCAGGAAATATCTTAGCAGCTATTTAGATTCGGTCGACCAGGGAGGACAGGTGAATGTTACAAATCTGTCTCCATGCAAAGCCAATCCATGACGACTGTGCCAGAAGGCAAGCGGGCTAGCTTGTGCGCCACCCAGACATAACATGTGTCATACATAGAGTGTACGAAAAATTTTGTTTTATGTCCTTTACAGGACGTCGCATTCAATCCTAGTATTTTAGACTGTTGTATTTATTAAGCAAGTTTACGGTCAGTAGTCTGCCAATGTTTTCAGAATGACCGACAATACCATCGCAAGTGACGTAAAACTGCCGGTTTCCAAACCGTCTGCGGCATTCTTCACTGCCCGTAAACCACAGCGCCTGCACACGAAGTATACCGGGCATAAAAAATGCCACACTTAAAATATGCCATGCATAAAACATACCACACATAAAGCATACCACACAAGAAGTATACCACACATGAAGTGATATATATATATATATATATATATATATATATATATATATATATATATATATATATATATATATATACACACACACACCACGCATAAAATATACACACATGAAGTATACTACACTTAAAGTATATCACACATAAAGTATACCACGCATAGTATATACCACTCATAAAGTATATTGCACATAAAATATGCCACACACAAAGTATACTACACATAACGTATATCACGCATAAAGTATACTACACATAAAATATACCATATATAAAGTATCCATCCATCCATCATGTGCCATGCCGGTAAGCGTGGCCGGTCATGTTCTGCCATCTCACTTGATCACCAGAGTCGTGGATCAGATCCGTGTTCCTGTCTCGACCATGCCACGTGGCCAAGCCATCCAGGTAATTACTTCTCTGTCTTCCCCTTGATCTCTTCCCTTCGATCTTGCCAGTTGTCACCAAGTTATCCAAGTCATTTCTACTCATAACTTGTCCAAAAAATGTTGACTTTCTACGTCTAATGACTCTAACCAGTTTACGATCTTAATTTGTTTCTTCAAGGACTTGTTCATTAGTTTTTCTGTCTGTCCATGGCATTCTTTGCATTTTCCTCAGAAATCACATTTCCACAGCCATCAGATGTTTTTTATCTTGACTGCTTATTGTCCACGCTTCACATCCATACAAAATTATACGTTCTATGTAGCACTTTAATACTCTTTTTCTCGTTTCAATTGATATCTTTTTATTGGTCAGTATGTTTTTCATCTTGCAAAAGGCTACCTTCACAATGACAATTCTTGTTCTAATCTCTTCAAGGCATCTCCCATCAGATGTTATGACTGTGCCGAGATAACTATATCGATTCACTTGCTTAAGAATATGCCCATTTACTTGTATATCACATTGTGGAATTTCCTTCTTCCCAGTGACTACTATAATCTGTGTCTTCTTAATATTCAGTTCTAACCCTAGTTGTTCACTGTGTGCAACAACCGTATCTACTAAATTTTGCAGGTCCCGTTCATTGCCTGCAATCAAGACTGTATCATCTGCATATCTAATGTTATTGATGTATTGTCCCCCAAAGTTGATTCCTTCCATATCTTCTGTATTTCTGAAAATTTTCACTGTACAGGGAAAAAAGATCTGGAGACATTATACATCTCACAACTCTTTTAATAGGCTGATATTGACCTACATCGTTATCAGTTCTGATGGCAGACTGTTGTTTCCAATATATGTTGTTTTACAAGTCTAAGGTCTTTTCCATCAATTTGTAGATCTTCAGGCATCCTTATCATGTCGATATGTCTCACTTTATGGAAAGCCTTTGTGTAGTCAATAAAGACAAGATATAGATCTTTGTTTACTTCTATAGAACGTTCAATTACTTTTCTCATTATATACACAGCATTTACTGTGCCCTTGCCTTCTACAAACCCACATTGTTCTTCTCCTATTTCGGGTTGTATTTTCTTTATAACTCTTTGCATGATTATTCTCAGCAGAATCTTCGTTATGTGGCTCGTTGTACTAATTGTTCGATGTTGATCGCATTCCAAGGCTCCTGATTTCTTAGGGATTGCAATAAATATAGAATTACATAATTCAGGAGGTATATCTCCAGTATCGTATATTGCGTTCAGCAGTCTGGTATACTACACATAAAATTTACCACACATGAAATATACTACTCATAAAGTATACTACACATAAAATATCATCATCATCATCAAGTGCCGTGCCGGCTGGCGTAGGCGTTCCTGGCTCTCCATAGATCTCGGTCTTTGGTGTTCTGGATCAACTCTGCTGATGATATTCCTCCATGCCACCGTCTCAATCCGTCCAGCATCATTTCTCTTGGTCTGCCTCTGGCTCTCTTTCCCTCGATCTTTCTGGTATACTACACATAAAATATACCACACATAAAGTATGCTACACATAAAATATACCATACATAAAATATACCACACATAAAATACATCACACATAAAATATACCACACATAAAGTATACTACAGATAAAATATACCATACATAAAATATACCACACATAAAGTATGCTACACATAAAGTATACCACACATACAATATACCGCACATAAAATATACCACACATAAAGTACACCATACATAAAGTATACAACATAAAATATACCAAGTATGAAGTATATTACACATAAAGTATACCACACATAAAGTATACTACACATGAAATATACCACACATAAAGTATACTACACATGAAGTATACCATACATAAAATATACCACACATAAAATATACCACACAAAAATATACAACGTATGAAGTATATTACACATAAAGTATACCACACATAAAGTATACTACACATGAAATATACCACACATAAAATATGCCACACATAAAATATGTGATATCACACACAAAGTATACCACACATAACGTATACCACACATAAAGTATACTACACATAAAATGTACCACACATAAAGTATACCACACATAAAATTTACTACACATAACATATACCACACATAAAGTACACCAAACATTATAGTATACCACACATAAAATATACCACGTATGAAGTATATTGCACATAAAGTATACCAAACATAAATTATACTACACATGAAATATACCACACATAAAATATACCACACAAAAAATATACCACACATAAAGTATACTACACATAAAATTTACCACATATAAAATAAACACATAGAGTATACACACAAAATATATCATACATAAAATATACCACACATAAAGTATACCATACATAAAATATACCACACATAAAGTACACCACACATAAAGTGTACCACACATAAAGTATACCACTTATAAAGTATACCACACAGAAAGTATACTACACATAAAATATACCACACACAAAGTATACCACACATACAATATACCACACATAAATTATACCACACATAAATTATACCACACATAAATTATACCACACATAAAGTATACCCAACATAAAGTATACCACACTTCAAGAATACCACACATAACGTAAACCACACATAAGTATACCACACATAAAGTATACTGCACAAAAAGTATACCACACATAAATTATACCACACATAAATTATACTACACATAAAGTATACCACTCATAAAGTATGCCACACATAAAGTATACCACACATAAAGTATACCGCACATAAAGTATAAAATACATAAAGTATACCACACATAAACTATATCATACATAAAGAATACCACACATAAAGTATACCACGCATAAAATATACCACGTATGAATTATTAGACTTAAAAAAACATATACTGGAAACAACAAGCTGCCATAAGGATTGATAATGAAGTGGGTCAAATGGCCAAATGCTTTACATTTAAAGCATTGCATTTGCTTCTGATATGTGTTAAATTTGTCCCTATTTCTGACAGCTAATTTTTTAATATAGCTATCAAACTCCGGATGTTTATTGCACATTTGCAGTGAGCCATGCTTAATCTTGCAATAATTGCACGTCATCCAGATACCTTTTTTCCCATGTGTAGTGTACTGACAATATTTGTTTTGATATGTATCGCGCACTGGAGATGAGTAATTGTTAGTGTGCTTTGATTTACGGCCATGTGGCTTAGTTTTGTGTGGCAACCTATCACATGCGCTTGTTTCTACAAGATGTGATGAGCAGTGTGCAAAAATGTCTTTATGAGCGTTAAAATAAGATTCCCCTTTTACCTCAATCTCCTTAATCGACGAACATTTGTTCTCAAGTAGAAATGTCGACATGGATGACGGAACAGCACTAATAAGTTTGTCCCTGATCATCAAATCTCTTAGCTTATTAAAGTCACTATTAATTTCAGCAGCACGCAACCATTTATCAAAAATTGTTTGCGTCTGAGCAGAAAAATCAAGGAACGGCTGACCAGACTTAGGCGTAAGAGCTTTAAATGATGAACGTAAACCGAATTCGTCAAGAGCAAAGTGCGATAGCAAACGGTTACGAATATATGAGTAGTTATTGCGCAATTCCTCCGGGAATAACTCAACTACCAGCAGAGGTTCTTTGGCGTCAAGACGGGCCATTCTGATTCCGGTACGCTATAGTGCCTTAGGATTACCTCAAAATTAGTAATCCATGCTAAAATTGAGTCTCCATTAGAGAAGTTCTTAACAATCCTACTGTATTTCTTAATAGAATCTGTGGAATGGGCTTCTAACTTACGTCTCGCTATCTCTTCGTCTTTTTCCTTCTCCAGCTGTTTCATCTTAAAATTATTCTCGAACTCGTTTTCTTTTAACAGTTGTTCGGTCGTTAACTTCTCACGACTGAAAGCTAACTCTTTTCCCCTCAATTGCGTTTCAAGCAAAAATGTTTCTTTCTCAGAAGCTATTTGAGATACTATTCTCTCATTTTCAGCGGCAGCTTTTTCTTTTTCAAATATTCTCTGTCTCTCTTGTTCAGCAATTTGTTCTCTTTGTGCGTCACGTTTCTCTTTCTCAAGTTGTCTAGCTGCGGATCTTTCTTCTCTCTCATGCGCCTGAAATGCTGCAAACTGTTTTTCTGACCAGGCTAATAAATCTGGTCCTGACAAGCCTGCATCTTTCCCGACAGCAACAAAATCCTGTAAAGAAGACATGTTGTCTACCACTCAAACTATAACCTGCTTAAATGAGAGGCTATATAGACGGAAAATAATAGAACTGACAAACTAGTTTATGCAAATTAGCAGCGCACAAATACAACGATAGAATAAGTAATGTGATTGTGCCAAATGTAAGTTTGCAACAATAATATAATAGCAAAAGAAACGATAATAAACAACAGAGCTATGGCTAGTAATAACACACCGAGAATTGACACAGTGACTTATAACTCAAGAATGACGTCACGTAAGCACAGATGAATGACAGAAGAAAGAATATAGTGTGTCTATATCACAATATCCTGACTAACACACAAGAAAGACATGAAACACAAACAATGGCTTAACTTATATTAATGGAGATCCTCCAAGAAGCTGGTGACCAACTGTAGTGTTCATTTTCTCACGTCCAACGTTCTAAAATGAAGACAGTCTTGATGCTGCTACAAACGATCGTTAATTGATGAAGATGTTTCAATTTAGACGATGTAACGATGTGTCTTTCGAACGAGGAACAATTCAAACGAAACTTCAATGTCGAATTCAGCTATCGAATTGATATTTGCACCGATTTTTAATACACGAGTGTAAGCAGCAGCGAAATCGTGGCTCCCTGGGTAGAGTGGTTACCTCACCAAGAGGCAGCGATATGCAGCGAAATGTGGCTCCCTGAGTAGAGCGTGTCACGTATCAAGAGACGGCGACAGGCGGCAAACGTGGCCCTCTGGGTAGAGCTGGACACATATCACAGAGCGGCGACTGTCAAAGATAATACAACTCCCTGTGCAAAGCTGGTCATGTGTCAAAAGGCGCCGACTGGCAACGATAGCGTAGCTCCTTGGGTAGAGCTGGTCTCGTGGCGAGAGGCGGCAACTGGCAACGCTAGTGTAGCTCCATGGGTAGAGCTGGTCTCGAAACAGGAGACGTCGATAGACAGCGATAATGAACTTGATGAATTTAAAGCAGTGACGGACTCCTCAGTCAGCGTGTTCAGCAAAGCAAACGGACGATGGATGAAGCGATGACATAAACTGTCACGGGATACTGTGAGTTAATGATTCCCTGATAAATTAGTAAGATTAATTACAAGGTATGAGGAGGGTTAACAGTCGAGTACTTCAGTCTGAGATGAGGACGAATTAAAGGTTATTGACCGACAGTATAAAATAGGATACAGTGTAAGGAGTCATTGACCAGCTCTGTCAACGGGGAGACTTCGAGAACGGGAAAACGAACGGAGAGGGCGATCAAAGGGTTCGGACGCTTTGAAGTACTAGCGTAGGGGAACACAGGGAAACAGCGGAAGAACGGAGGACGAGACGAAGGAGAGAAGAGACGGAGCGCCACTAACGTATACGTGACGTCACAGACTTTTGATGTGAAGGATACGGCAAAATACGACTGTTGATGTATGAACATCAAACAATAACGGAGAATGGGAGGCCCAATATAAATAGTAGAAACTGGGTTTTCTGTTTTAGTGGGTGTTCCAAACTGGGCAGAGATATCTATGCATCCTGTGTGTGGAAAGAAATACATGTCCCTTATTGTTGAAAGGAGATGGGATATTAGTGTTTTATTCGCTAGTGTATTTCAATTCCAGGATTACCATAGAGTATATGAGGTTTCACTAGAAGTATCCTGATACAATCAGAGACGATAAACTCAAGGTACTTCACTTGGGCGGAGATCAAATACCTCACTAGAACAATGAATAACAAAGACAGGTTCTAATTGTGAGACGATATAACCCATAGCCCTAAATGAACTCTGAAAATAATAAAAGAATATCCAGATAACCAAAGTAAAATGGAAAAGGACGATTAAACTGATGAAAGTAAAAGAAAAATACAACTGCATACTTTTGCATGGTAGACTAATAGAAAAGAGACAATAGATAAGTCAGAACATTCATAGTCAATATAGACACCGTGGTAGACTGTGGTGATGTGGTTTCAGTGTTGGATTATTAACTTCGTGAAGCAGACTCTGGCGAAGTCATAGACTTACTGGATTATTATTATTTCAATGTGACCAGAATTTGAACAACTTCACGATACGTCCAGACTCAATCGAAAAGGAGCAACCCGGGTGAGAACTGTCCATATATGTGTGATGTATTTTTGACTAGCTGAATGCAGACGAGAGAAGGGATACGGAGACTACACTTGCAGAGTCCTATCTTGCACCCACAATATAAGACAATACCCAATACATATAAACAGTCCATACATACACCAGACATAGTTTTATTAATAAATATTTTATTAATTGTTGAAGGAAACTGTTGTCGGAGTATGTGATGAAGGAATAAGAGAGAGAGAGAGAGAGAGAGAGAGAGAGAGAGAGAGAGAGAGAGAGAGAGAGAGAGAGAGAGAGAGAGATGGAATAGAAGACAGAAGGGAGGAGTGTAGACAGAAGTCTGTCAATAATCCCAAAGTATAATAAGCTAAAAGGTGTGCTTGTTGATTCCACGTTCCTCCCGGGACGACAAGCGACATTAAATGTTGGAGCAGCAGGGTACCTGCATATAGGTACATTAAATGGTAGATGCATATCAGGGCATATGCATAGCGGGGTACACATATAATACCCACATTAACTGGACTGCATTAGGGTACTTGCCTAGCGGGAGACTTGAAGAGGGGTAACTGCATAGGGGTACATGCGTATTGGTACATACATATTGGGATATACATATGAGTATACAGATTGATGACTTTTAGTGGAAGCACGTTCCAGAAAGGGTGAATGTGGATAGGTGTTCAGACACAGTACATACCTGTTCACACTTGACACGTCTACGATAAGTCTTTATCCTATATCTTCTCTAGTGATTGAGAGATTGGTTGTATTGTACTGTGTGGTGTCATAAATAAATATTTAGATATACATAGATAAATTGATATAGGGTCTAATAGATTATCTATTTATAGTGAGTACTTCTTTACTGCCTTGAGGTGTCTTTACTCAACTTGCTGACTTATCTTCTTTAACTATGGCCACTCCCAAAATAACTACCGCCGAACTGAGGGCAAACGGAGAGGCAATTGGTTTATCTGGTTCGGAACTAACTGATTACATACAAGAGAGGTAGCGGGAACTTCGCCAAGCAGAACGGGAAGATCGAAAGGCCAAGTTGGACGCGGAAGAGGCCAACAAGATACGGGAACATGAATACCGCATGCGAGAGCTAGAATCCAATACACAAACTAAGGGTGAAATAGATGCAGCAGAAGGAAGTTCATCTTCACATGGTTCAACCCACATGAGTGACAATGGGTACCATGCCATGAAGTTTCCCTTAGCTGTTTATGATGAGTCTAAAGAAAAATTTGACAACTATGCGAATCGCTTTGAAGCAATGGCATCTGCTATGGGACTGGATAGAAGCAAATGGGCTCTTAAATTATCCCAGGGATTAAGGAGTACGGGTTACGAGGTGTACACACGCCTACCACCAGGACATGAAAATAATTACGAAGAATTAAAAGCCGCTTTGATGAAGCATTATGAAATCACAGCACAAACGTATCGGAAGAAGTTTAGATCTTCAAGACGAGAGCCGGGAGAGCTATTCGCCGCCTACAGTTTAAGGCTTAAATCATACCTCCAAAAATTGATAGATTTGGCGGAGTTCAAGCGGGACTATGAGAGTTTGGAAGAGCTCATGGTGGTCGACCAGATGCGACAGCAAATGTCAGAACCACTGAAGACATTTTTAGGAGAACAAGGGGCGGAACGGCTGGATGTTGTGAATAAGCTGGCGGAAAGATTCGTAGAAGTCCATGGGGAAGCTAAAGAAACCAATATACCCACCACAAAAGGTCAGGAGAAACAAGACCGAAAGAAAGGTAAAAACTGGGAAGGAGAAAAAGTGGAACCTTATATAAAGACGTCAATGGAGAGTTCAGAGAAGGTGAAGGAAGGAAACCAGAACACCTCGAATTCTCCAGCTAAACGACCGTGGTCCGAAAAGTGGTGTTCGAATTGCAAGTCGCCCTCTCATAACACAAAGGACTGCAGATCGAAGCCCCAAAAGTTATCACTTCGCGGCATGCCAAGTGATTCATAAGAAGGTGATCACAGACAAGGCTGAGGTCGGCGAAGAAGCTCGGACTAAAGAGAGCCCACGGAAAGTTTGGGAGGGAAAATGGTGCACACACTGCAGGTCGAAAACACATAATACTGTGGACTGCCGATGCCAGGAAAAGGTCGAGGAGATGGAACACACTCAGGACCAAGAGAGACCACCTGTGGTTGAACTGATTGAAGTCAATGGCCAGCAGGTTGCCTGTCTCTACGATTCAGGTTTGGATGGGGAAGCTGTGATAGATGCCAGCCTGGTAAGCCCAGACCAACTTACAGGGGAGACCATAGAGATACAGCCGGCAATGAGGAGTGCTGTTACCATGACGCTGCCAATCGCCAAGGTGGAGATTAAGTCCAGGCACGTCACCGGCATTATTCCTGCTGCTATATTAGCTGATTCCCTATTCCCAATGATCATTGGCACAAAATATGTCTTTTTGGGTGTGCCCAAACAGCCAGCCCACAGGGGAGCAGTAGCCAGTGGATCTCAAGGGAAGGAAAAAGAGGCAGAGACACTATGCGACAACTCAGTGCTAGGGGAATTGCATACTGCCCAGAGGAAGGACACTACGTTGCGTCCTTGCTACAGGAAGCTACAAAGAAGTGCTGAGCCACCAGAACGGGGACAGTACTTTCTGAGGAATCGGCTGCTTTACAGGCGAGCCGGGAGAGGAGAAAACCTGCACGAGCAGTGGGTGGTTCCAGAGACCCACCGTCCTCACATTCTTTAGAGTGGACACATCATAGCCGAGAATCGACATATGGGTGTCAGAGAGACATTGCAGAAAATTTCAGTCCATTATTGCTGGCCAGGAATGACCGGAGATGTACGCCGGTTAGTGAAGTCTTGTTCAGAGTGCCAGAAAGCACCACCCAACAAGCGGACTAAGAGTAAAATAGCTCTTAAGGTGGAAGACCAAGTGGAAGTATGGGGTCCAGAAGAGACTAATATACTCCAAGTAGGATGGAATGGACCTTATCCTGTGGAAAATGTTGTGTCCAAGAATACCAACGGAATCAGGATCAGGGGAGAACTGAAAAATCTCCCTAGGCATCTCATTAAGAAATATGAGGAGAGATCCGAGAGCAAAGCTTCGCACCTTATGGTGATGGCAGCCATTAAGACAAAGGTTACAAGTCCAGACTAAGACCAGAGATCACCAGTACTACATAGGAGGGCCTATGGGAAAGTACGTGATATGTCAGATTTACCCAACGAAGGGAGGAGGGAAATCACACGTCAGGGAAGGGACAAGAGTGAAACTTTCACTAGCAACCAAATTCAGAAGGGATGGGTAACGGCGAGAAAGGCGAGAAATACCCAGGACTCCAACCGAAGATTGGCTGACCATATTCAATATCGTCCAAGATGGTCCTGGAAGCAAAAGTCCAGGAGGTTTGGGAAAGATGACTCGGTCCAACGCGGACGAGGTGGAACATCCCCAGATGCAAGGCCGGGGGAAACCAAGAGAATATGGAAACAGTGTTACAGTCAGGATGGGACAATCCGTCTGTATTGTGAGCCGTCGCTTAGGCAAGTCGAAAGTAGGTCGACAGGACGTACAGGGGCGATGTGCCAACACTAGTTTCGGTCATGAGTAGTATAGTAGGGTGTCTATGAGGTCGCCTACTGGATGAGGTGGTGAGCCATGTGAGGATCCAGTCATATCATCAACACGTGATGTTCATAGCTACTTCGCAGAAGCTCAACGCACGGTTGATGCGATGGTCGTTGTTGCTGCAGCCGTACAACTTCACCGTGGAATACATCCCTGGTAAGGAGAATGTAGGAGCTGATTTCTTACCTAGACATCCAACTCCCGAGGAAGAGGAATAGGTTGGATCATAGGAATCGAAACTTCAGTGAGGAAGAGTCGAGGCGATCAACTCTCTTAAGAGGGGGCCTATGTCACGGGATACTGTGAGTTAATGATTCCCTGATAAATTAGTAAGATTAATTACAAGGTATGAGGAGGGTTAACAGTCGAGTACTTCAGTCTGAGATGAGGACGAATTAAAGGTTATTGACCGACAGTATAAAATAGGATACAGTGTAAGGAGTCATTGACCAGCTCTGTCAACGGAGAAAACAACGGGGAGACTTCGAGAACGGAAAAACTAACGGAGAGGGCGATCAAAGGGTTCGGACGCTTTGAAGTACTAGCGTAGGGGAACACAGGGAAACAGCGGAAGAACGGAGGACGAGACGAAGGAGAGAAGAGACGGAGCGCCACTAACGTATACGTGACGTCACAGACTTTTGATGTGACGGATACGGCAAAATACGACTGTTGATGTATGAACATCAAACAATAACGGAGAATGGGAGGCCCAATATAAATAGTAGAAACTGGGTTTTCTGTTTTAGTGGGTGTTCCAAACTGGGCAGAGATATCTATGCATCCTGTGTGTGGAAGGAAATACTTGTCCCTTATTTTTGAAAGGAGATGGGATATTAGTGTTTTATTCGCTAGTGTATTTCAATTCCAGGATTACCATAGAGTATATGAGGTTTCACTAGAAGTATCCTGATACCATCAGAGACGATAAACTCAAGGTACTTCACTTGGGCGGAGATCAAATACCTCACTAGAACAATGAATAACAAAGACAGGTTCTAATTGTGAGACAATATAACCCATAGCCCTAAATGAACTCTGAAAATAATAAAAGAATATCCAGATAACCAAAGTAAAATGGAAAAGGACGATTAAACTGATGAAAGTAAAAGAAAAATACAACTGCAAACTTTTGCATGGTATTTAAATATTGAGCACAACCCACTACTGGCAACGCCGATCGCATTCTGGTATGAACCTAAGGCCTATCCACGTCAATATGGAAGCACTATACTCGAGTTTCGCCCTCATTTGAGCTCATCAGTAGTGCATATCCCTGACCGGATCCGGAAACAGTCCCGGATCAGACGTGTAAAGCGGGTGTGTAACCACGCGGCACACACTGGACACACCAAATTATCACAACAGAACATCACAACGCTACCCATCGTAGGCTAACTTTTGCATGGTAGACTAATATAAAAGAGACAATAGATAAGTCAGAACATTCATAGTCAATATAGACACCGTGGTAGACTGTGGTGATGTGGTTTCAGTGTTGGATTATTAACTTCGTGAAGCAGACTCTGGCGAAGTCATAGACTTACTGGATTATTATTATTTCAATGTGACCAGAATTTGAACAACTTCACGATACGTCCAGACTCAATCGGAAAGGAGCAAACCCGGGTGAGAACTGTCCATATATGTGTGATGTATTTTTGACTAGCTGAATGCAGACGAGAGAAGGGATACGGAGACTACACTTGCAGAGTCCTATCTTGCACCCACAATATAAGACAATACCCAATACATATACACAGTCCATACATACACCAGACATAGTTTTATTAATAAATATTTTATTAATTGTTGAAGGAAACTGTTGTCGGAGTATGTGATGAAGGAATAAGAGAGAGAGAGAGAGAGAGAGAGAGAGAGAGAGAGAGAGAGAGAGAGGGAGAGACAGAGAGAGAGAGAGAGAAAGAGAGAGATATATGGAATAGAAGACAGAAGGGAGGAGTGTAGACAGAAGTCTGTCAATAATCCCAAAGTATAATAAGCTAATAGGTGTGCTTGTTGATTCCACGTTCCTCCCGGGACGACAAGCGGCATAAACTAACACACATCGGATACGCCAGTAATCTTCAGCTAATGCAGATCGGCGTGATCAGAGAACAAACTGTGCGTGTAATGTGGTTGGGTAATCTCTTCCGTTCGATGTACTGCTGTCCCTTCGTGTGCCTTATACAATGTGCTGCGCCAACGGTCGCTGAGCCCGAATCTGACGCAACCAGAGGATCTGGAGTCCCATAATGTTGACCAAAATCTGCGTGATCCATTCCTTCGACGAGCTTCCCATGTCACGGTGTGGGTTTTTCTCACACGGGCTTATACGCTGCCAGTGATAATGAAGGAACCAGTCGACTCTTTGGTTGTCCAGGAGAATGATGACCTCTAAGATCCCCAGACTAATGGTCAAGACCTGGCGGGCTGCGCTCTGCGACCAAAACCCAACACAGCCCAAAAAAAAAAAAAAAGGTAGAGCCACTCAGGAACGCACCGTGAAGCAATGAAAGGCTGAGTTTAATATTTTCCAGGACGATGAGTTCTACACGGTAAACAAACACATTCTCAATCAACCGCATATCTCGCGTTTACACCATCAATTTGACTACATGTACTCCCGCCACAAATTACTCCTGACCCAGTCTCATGCCTCTTACAGTGTCTGTCCGTGTTGTGATCATGTAACTCTGTGGAGTGTGGCCGGCGTCTAGCGCTGTGACCCACGGCCGGTCAGACTACCAGCATCTTCGCAGTATGTGCAGTCGGCGTTCAAAGCGAACTGAACGTATCTGTTGTCGTCTGTCTGATTGACCTAGTGAGTTGTAGTGAGCAAAGTGTTGAAGCATGTCTGTAAACTGTTTCCTAATGGCAAGGCTGCAATGAGCGTCTGTACGGGTTGAAGTATAGAGCTGAAGTGTGTCTATGTGACAGTGGCGTTGTCACACAACGTGATTTCGTGACGTAGCGTTCACTATGCCACTGAGTGCTCTCATGTATTTTTTAAATCTATTTTTATTAACTGGTGTGTGTGCACATCAGTTCTTACCGTAGACGCTTGTCATTTGCCATATGACAGTCAACATCAGCCTATTAAGAGACGGTGTGAGACGGGGATGTGTAATGTCTTCAGATCTTTTTTCCCTATACAGTGAAAATATGTTTAGAAATGTACAAGGTATAAATTTAATCATCATCGGAGGACGAAACATCATTAACATTAGATATGCAGATGGTACAGTGTTGATTGCAGACAATGATCAGGATCTGCAACATTTAGTAGATATGGTTTGTCTCGAAGTGCCTGTCCTCTAAATCCAACGGGACCGGACACTAAAAGCATTTCAAATCGAACTCGTCAAGAACAGATCAGAACAACAAAACATGTTCTATCTTACGTGGACAGGATCATGAACATATGGCAGACTCAAGTCGAGCAAACGATTTTCAGACGTACGTTTATTCCGCCGCAGGACAAAGGATATACTCTTGTAGAAACGTAAGCTGATCCCTATACGCAGGATCGGCGCTCACTTAAATAATATCTACCTACGAGCTCCGAGTCCAGCTCGCTGCCCTTGAGGCCTAATCATCCAAATCCTCAGTTCAAACGCTTGAATAAAAGCCCTAGGTATCCACACCCGGTCTTTCTACCGTTGTGTTGTCTTCAACAAATTCCTCTCCGGACTCCCAGCTGCCACATCACGAAATCACCGCCTCCAGGTGTCACCTTCACACGGAGCCTTTAGAAACACATCCTTTCGAATCCACGAATTCACAGCGTCTCCCGTTGCCGTTCAATGACGTTGTTTTTTCCCTTGGTTTCTCATATTTGTCATCCAGTTTTGTGACTGTCTGGGAAAATCCAATAAGGTCTCTTCTTTATATTTGGTGGCGCGTGTGCCGTTATGTGACATGGTTATTGTACCCAGTGAACAAAAAAGGGTTAGAATTAAATTGTAAAAGGACACAGATTATGTTCGTCACTAGGAAGAACGAAATACCACAATGTATAAGCAGCGTTAATTTGAAATCCATTCGTGCCGCACCACGCGTAATTGCGTACGTTGAACATGATCATGTCGTAGCCATGTGATAAAGACTGAAAAATGAATAAAAGAGCACGTGCTTATCGTCCCATGATGCATAGGTTCTGTTTCTGACCGTTGAGAAATGGCCGGTGTCATGAGATGGATACGAGAAACAGAGCAAGTGTAAACTTATGTCACTAAGACACGAGTTGACAAACCAACCCGACACCGGGATACGAAGGGGCGGAGTTATGTGGTCACATGACTGCGCCAGACGAGAAGCCGGAAGAGGGTGCGCTCGGGGAGAGCGAGCTGAGACGTGAAAGAAGAAGGTCGATTCGGAGAGATTTTTGAAAGTTGAAAGCGGTTTTGCGATGGTTGCAGTTATTCAAGAGATCTTCTAGCCCCTAGACCAAAACCAAGATGTTGGATATGAGCAGTGAAACCGGCTCTTGGCACGTGGGGTCTACGTCCGTTTGAGTGAACCCAAATACAATCAAGGGAGAATGTTTCGTCAGTACAGTAGTAAACAGTGAACAGTAAACAGTGCTAGAGAAATGAATAATACAGTGATCTGCATTTAATGAAGAAATAGAAAGTTAACACCAAGAGTGGAAGACAAAGAACGACATTGTCCAAGGTCAATAAGATGGCGACCACCAGCGACAACAAATAATAACAAAATAAGCTCATGTCTCAGCCAAACATCACGTTAGATGAATTGTGTGATGTATTACATATGTGTACAGTTGCAAAGAACACATCAAAGAACTTTAATTCAACATTCCAGATATTTATTCAAGGAAAAAGATCATGGCACTCAGCCACATAAATCATCAATCTAGAGCCGTGTTCATGTGCTTCACGCACTATAGTGCTCCAATGAACTAATCTCAGTGTCAGATTGAAGAATTTTTTTTTCAGATCCAATTTTCCAGTTCCAGCAGTAGTATTATAGGCAGCATTGACACTACTTTGTGGGGATCACTATTTTGAAGACCAAACTTCTACTGATTCATGGTCAGCCCGAAATGCAGTAAAGCTGATCCATACCATCTTTTGAAGAGTTCTTAAGTGGAGCCAAGCATCTGGACCAAGCCACCAAGGACACCGGAGCTGAATTTATACAGGTTAAGCTGTTTTCACTTGATTTGTATATGTGTCCTGCGTAGTATTCCAGAGGCAACATGCACCCTTCCATCATTATGTTTGCTCACCCTCATCATTAGTGGGAGGTTGGGGGACTACTTTTGTGGTTATTTCACCATCACCCAAAAGTACGTTCCGTTCGGTTAGTATTCGTAATTGACTTCATAAGTAAGTAAATTTACGACAAATAGCGTGAACTTTGTCTTGTTTTGTAACCTAGTACATTATTTGTTGTTCTTTAACGTCATTAATGTATCTATTATTTGTGGTTATTTTGTCCACAGGTGTTATTTCATTTAGCTAAAACTTATGATAGGTGTTATTGTTGTCCAGTATTGTTATCATTATTGTAGTACAGCATTATTACACCAAGGTCATCACAATCGGCTTCGCCAGAGCAAGATCAGCAGCAATACTGACTGGAATATATTCTTGCTATTGAGATTCTTTACCATTCTCATCACATATTATTATCTGAAGACACTGATACAGATAGTGTCGAAATTGATTCAAGCTATAGATTATTGACATATATACACATATATAGTAGACAGGTAACAACCACAACATGTCTACATTTGCAGATTTTCTTGCACTCGGGGAGAAATGTGGCTATAAAGGCCCAGAACTTATGACATGGGCAGAAAAAACGTCTCAGAATTTCAGGCACAACAAAGAGAAGACAGGGCAGCAGCCAGAGAGTCAAGAGAAGCACAAGATAAAGCAGTCAGAGAGGCCAGAGATGCACAAGAGAAAGCAGCAAAAGAACTTAAAGAACTTGAGCTACAAAAATTAGTGACACAAGAGGCAGCAGCCAAAGAACTTAAAGAACTTGAGCTTCAAAAATTAGCAGCACAAGAGGCAGCAGCCAAAGAGGCTAGAGAAGCACAAGAGAAAGCAGCTAGAGAAGCCAGAGAAGCACAAGAAAAACAAAGAAATAAAGACCTTGATTTAGAAAGAGAAAGATTAGATCTCGAAGCAAAAAGACTACAGTTTGAAAAAGACAAACTGGCTGCCGATCAAATCATGAAGGATAAAGATATTGAGGGTAACATTAAAGTGAAAATGTTAGAAATGGAAAAGTTAGCTGAAATTGCAAAGAATAAATTAGCAGTCAAATCCCGGGACCCCATCAAGAGATATCAGGGAATCATTAGAAACTTCGCGCAAGATGACTCGGTATCAGCATGGGTGACGAATTTTGAAGTCCTCATGAACCACTATAAGGTTCCAAATGAAGAGTGGGCGATCATTTTTATAAGCATCTTGCCCTGGAGCCTCTCAACGTTGTAGAGATGATACCAGAGAATCGTCGAACAGATTATCAGTACATAAAAGATCGAGTCCTAGCACATTTTCCCTTAGAACAGTCAGGACTTCGCACAGCTTACAAGGCTTTAACCCCGAAGGCAAACCAGACCTTCCTAGACTTTACAGCTGAAACCACATCATTATTTAATAAATGGTTGAAATCAGCAGGGGTAGGTACTGACTTTGGCAAATTAAGAGATCTAATGCGTAGAGACAAGTTATTCTCAGCAGTGCCTGATAACATGGCAACGTTCCTGATAGAACATAAATGTGCATCCTTATCTGAGATGGAGTCCAGAGGAGAAGCGTACTACAACGCACATAAAGAAATTTTTGCAGAAGGGGCCCAACCTGAACTAATAATAAAAGCGGCAGCCAGATTGTCAAATCAAAAGAGTAGCAATCCATCAAATAGATACCACCAGTACAATGACCAACACAGAGGTAGTCGACCATACCAATACAGGCCAATCCAGCAGAGACCATATAACACACTAAATAGAGGTAGAGTGATAGATTGCAATTACTGCAACAGACAGCACGGGTCAGTTGAGATGTGTGACAGAAATCCAAGTTATGACTCATACATAAAAAACCTATCTGTAAAAAGACTAGACAAGGTCTCAGACTATAGAAACAATGTAAAATTAAAATGTTATCTTTGCCATAGTTTTGGAAACCTAGCCAAGACTCGTAAATTAAAACAGCTGATTAACGCCAACCTAGCATACGTCACATAAAGTAGCGACGAGGAAGAACCACAAAGCACCAATACACCAGACATAAATACTAGACAATACCACAGTAGCAATGATGAGAGATACATAAAAGAAGCTCACTCGGTTCAGGTTGAAAAGACAACTCCAAAGTTCCAAACCGCATTCGTGAATGGAAATGCTGTAACCATGATCAGGGACACAGCTACATCAATTGTTGGTGTACACAGAAAACTGATAAACGACGATGACTATACCGGCTAGAAAGTAACTTGTAAAACATTTTGCGGTTCTGTAGAAGAATATAAAGCAGCAATGATACACATTGACTGCCCATACTACCAAGCACAGATACCCGCAGCAGTCCTAACACAACCGACAGCAGAATTAATGTTGGGAAATATTTCAAATTTAAAAGAATGTACAAGTCAAGACTTAGAAAAATGGGAAAAAGATAAAAGAATCATGAAACACTACCCTACGAAAGACCAACAGGTTAAAATAGACGATAATATATCAGACATATTAACAAATATGTACCAAACAGAGGAAGAAAACATAGAAGACCAGCAGTCATCTCATATTGATTTAAATTTACCAACACAATCCACTCAAGAAGTTATCACATGGGATGCACTGTCGTTCAAACCAAATCTAACTGGGAGTGAGAAAGCCAAGGTAGACTTTCTCATTAAACACTACCAATCACACAGCCCGTCATTTACTGAAAGTACAGCAAGTTTTCAATAATATGTAGATAGTACAACCAGCACAAAGATTAATAAACTTGCAGACTATAGTATCAGTCAACCCACATGTTATGCTAGAAATCAATCTGTAAACTCGGCTGACACATCTTCTGACGAGGATTACGATCACAATAACTATAGATAACATCACATATTTCACAATGAAACACTCTAGTCTTGTGATATGTATATAATGTATAGATAGTTTAGTATAGATAAAAAAAATTTAAACAGTATGAATGCTTAGTTCATGATAGTATTGGTTGAATGAACATACTGTGATAGAAACATCAAATGCCAGAATAATAACATTAACTACAGCTATGATATAGAGGAGCTAAAGTGTTAGAGGACATACAGTCCAGATGATGCCATCGTGATAGGATGTTATGATCAAGTGTTAAATGGAGTTAAAGTAATACTGCTACATCATGATGAGTTGAATATATGTCAATTGCCATCCAAACATGTAAACTGGTGATGTAAATAGCAAAGAAAAACACTGCAAATGTACATCACATCACCTATAAATCACCTCATAGCAAGGGTGCTTGATAAATCAACAGCACTCTGAATTGCTAATCATGCCATTTGCATATCACTGGAAACAGTTTAAAATTAGTTACTACTATCTCTTGTATTAATACTTGTTGTATATGCATATGTACATAGATACGTACATCCCATTGTGTTATTATTCTCAGACAGTATTATAGTATCTGAAGCTGAATGGAGAGTAAGAATGCAGCTGCAGATAGAAGTCCTACGATACTTAAGCATAATATGAGCACCATACAAGTCCATAGACCACCAGACTAGTTACAAGCCACTGTTGAATGGATACAAGGTTGATCTACATCCCACAAGTATTCTAGGTTCAACACATGAATTTAAGACTATAAATGTTATCATTATCATCATCATCAAATTTTTCGTAAAATGTTATTTCACTTGATGTTGGTTTATCATCAGTCATCATCATTATGACATGTAATGAATACTTAGATAGACTATTATAGATTTTAAAATTAAATAGTCCCATTATAACTTAGAATTTTATGAGAAGATCCACTACATATAGTACGATAGACATCTATGAGTCTACTACTTGAGGTCTCTACAGCAGTATAACTATATGTTGCAAACAGAAAAACTACAAGTCCAACAGTACGACACAGGTGGTTACAGTTACAACAAAAGGTGCAAATTGAGGCAAATGGTAAAGCAGAGAATGGTCATAAGTCCACAGAACTTATGAAACAACAACAAATGGAAATATAAAGTTGAGAGAAACCAAACAAGTACAAATCTGCAAAAATGTTCTACACCAGAATATTTCAAATAAGAACAAACACGTTGTATATATGTGTTATATTGATTTTTTGCTTCAATGTACAGTAATGATAGAGGGTAGAACATGTATACATAGGATGGAATATATTTTCATTCATTGAGTATGATAACATAGGGATACATGACATGGATATATTATTAGTATGTATGAGTGTTATAGAACACTTATGCATGGTAGGGATATGATGATACAGTGAGGTAAATGAATCTCATTGGTAAATGCTTAATTGAAAATGACAAGAGAATAAGTTGCATAGAGAAGTGGTATAGAACAAACAGAAAACCAGCATCGCCATAACATCCATGGCCAATGATAGCTGCCAGACAAATAAAGATCAGGTAAATATACCCCAAAATAGAAATACCTATGTAAATTACAGAAGAGATAAATACACTACAAGCATCAAAACAGCACCAAGGTCAAACATAACTCATTAACGTCAAAGTCAAAGCAAGAGCGATCCATTGATACAAGAAGGGACAGTGAAGGCCATAGTCCATAATCACACACATATACCTTACTCAGAGCCTGTGGCTTAGATTGAGTAGGAAGCTCATGTATAGTACATGATTGAGGAGCTGCTATGGATGTTTGATGAAACATTGCATCCTACGTCAGACTAGATCACACACCTCTGAACTTGAAAAGGAGGCTGTGACTACACGGAAGTCTAGGTGTAGAGGGGTTACCGTGTCCGTATAATATATTATATTTTTTTGTTGTGATGTTGTTTATTGATGAAGACTTGTCACGAGTCTAAACGAATCATGGAAGAGATAAGCTCATATGTAATGACAATAGTCGTACATATATGTGCGAATATTGAGAGAGACCAAAGCGTGCGACCATAGAGTCCACTAATACAAACGGTAGTGTGTACTTATCCAACTCATGTCAAGAAGTATAAGACTGAGTAAAGATAGTAAAAATGTTACAACATTTAAAAAAAAGGGGGGGGGGGCATATTGCCATGAGATGGATACGAGAAACAGAGCAAGTGCAAACTTATGTCACTAAGACACGAGTTGATAAAACCAACCCGACACAGGGACACGAAGGGGCGGTGTTATGTGGTCACATGACTGCGCCAGGCGAGAAGCCGGAAGAGGGTGCGCTCGGAGAGAGCGAGCTGAGACGTGAATGAAGAAGGTCGATTCGGAGAGATTTTTGAAGGTTGAAAGCGGTTTTGCGATGGTTGCAGTTATTCAAGATGCAGTCAACAGTAACGAGTGTTCTTGTTTAAGAAAGCTGTGAGTGAAGAAGCAGTACACTGAAGTTAACGACTGACGATGCGCCAGTAAATGTCGACCAACTGTGGTGAGAGAGCTGACCCCGTTTTGTGAACACTTTTACAAGAATGGCGGAGAGAGAGACACGCCGTGACACGTTGGTCATCAGTGTAATGTGCGTGAGTAACTAGAACTGTTATTATCGTTTGGCAGTCAATTGTAGTGTCTATAGTGTGCAGCAACAGCAAGGAATAAATGACGATTAGTTGTACCATGTATTCTTTATTGATAGACAGTGGGTGTGTTGGTCATGCACAGAACGCTAAAAGGCAGGAAGCTGGCGGTGCATGATGGCAACCACGGTGATAACTGTGCTATAATAAAGTGATCTTGTGCTCTAAGGACGCGTTGAACTTTTGTTGTGTGCACGAAAGATTTGTACAGTATTTATACGAGCCTGCAGAGATATTTCTAATAGATCTTCTAACCCCTAGACCAAAACCAAGATGTCGGATATGAGCAGTGAAACCGGCTCTTGGCAGCCGTGTTGATCCAAAATCCGTCCAAAGAAGCTCAAAGAGCGGTGATTCAGTTTCTTTCATTTGAAGGGTGTCGACCAGTGGACATTCATCGAAGAATGCAGGCATTGTACGGTAACAAATGTGTGTCGAAGACAACAGTGACAGACTGAGCACGAATGTTTCGGAAAGGACGTCAGTTCACGACATATCTTCGACGGTCAGGTCAAGCGCATATTGTTGCAACCAAAAAAAAAAAAAAAAAAAAAAAAAAAACCATCGCCTAAATTGATGCAGCAGTACAGATGAACTGTTGTCGAAGGATACGTTCGCTAGCGAAAGAATTTTTAGTGTCAATTGGGACAATTCACAAGGTCGTTCGTAAGAAACTGCAATATCGGAAGGTGTGTTCACAGTGGGTACCACGGATGTTGACAGACCACCAAAAAGAGGAACGCATGGGATGGTGTTTGAACCACTTGCTGCGTTACAGAGTGGAGGGTGATACATTTCTCTTCCGCAAAGTGGCAGGCGATGAATCATGGTGTCCCCACTTTGAGCCGAGGAGCAAATGACAGAGCTTGCAATAGAAGCATGCTGGATCACCAAAAGCCAACAAATTCAACTTACAGGTTTCCGCTGGTAAGGTTATGTTGAGCGCATTTCTTGACTATGAAGAGCTATTGTTGGCCGACTTTAAAGAACCTGGTGTCAACATCAACTCTACCCAATACAAGGAAACGCTAGACAAGCTGCAAAAAGCCATCAAGAATAAACGACCCGGCATGCTTTTTCGAGGTTTCTCGTCCGCATGTTGCAAAGATTGTGCAGGAGGCATTAGCTTGGAAGAAGTGGGAACTTTTGCAACATTCAGACTATAGTCCTGATTTGTCACCATGTGATTTTTATTTGTTCGGATCTCTAAAAAAAAAGTTCTCAAGGGGCAACGATTTCACACAGATGCAGACTTACTTGAACGCGGTAAACACTTGGTTCAGTGAGCAACCACAATCCTCTTTTGCGGACGGCATTGGGATGCTTGCCTGAATGCCTACGGCGACTTCTTCTGACCAACACATGGCGCATAATTCATTCAAAATGAATGCGTTGTTTAATTCTACCACACCTGTTAATGTTTCCTTCATGCTTTTGTAATAAAGCCATTGGAACGGGTTTGAAATGAAGGACCATACAAGTAAATGGGAATATTCTTCAACGAGTGAATAGGTACAATTATCTCGGAAGAGGAAGAACATCTGATGGGCGATGCCTTGAAGAGATTAGAACAAGAATCGCCATGGCGAAAGTAGCTTTTAACAAGATGCAAAACAAACTGACCAATAAAAAGATGTCAATTGGCACGAGAAAAAGAGTGTTGAGGTGCTACATAGAGTCTGTACTTTTGTATGGATGTGAAACTTGGACAATGAGCAGTCAAGCTGAAAAACATCTGATGGCTGTGGAAATGTGGTTTCTGAGGAGAATACAAAGAATGCCATGGACAGACAGAAAAACCAATGGACAAGTACTACAAGAAACAAATGAAAATCATTAATTGATTAGAGAAATTAGACGTAGACAGTCACAATATTTTGAACATGTTATGAGAAGAAATAAATTGGAGAACTTGGTGACAACTGGCAAGATCGAGGGGAGGAGAACAAGGGGAATACAGAGAAGTAAATACCTGGATGGCTTGAAAATGTGGCATGGTCGAGACAGGAACACAGAGCTGATTCACGACTCTAGTGATCGAGTGAAATGGCGAGTCATGACCGCCCACGCTTACCGGCATGGCACATGATTGATGGATGGTATGAAATATGCCACACATAAAATATACCACACATACAATATACCACACATAAAATATCCATCACCAGAGTCGTGGATCAGCTCCGTGTGCCTATCTCGACCATGCCACGTAGTCAAGACATCCATGTATTTACTTCTCGGCCATCCCCTTGGTCTCCTCCCCTCGATCTTGCAAGTTGTCACCAAGTTCTCCAATTTATTTCTTCTCATAACATGCCCACAACATTTTTTAACTGTCTACGTCTAATGTCTCTAATCAGTTTACAATTTTCATTTGTTTCTTGAAGGATTTGTTCCTTTGTTATCTGTCTGTCTATGGCAGGGGTCACCAAACTTTTTTCACGGCGGGCCAGATAACTGACAAAATTACGAGCGCGGGCCGGATACTCTTTCTGTACAATGCTTGCGCCGATCTCCGTGGCTAAGGTCTGACGGACGCGGTTCGTAATCACGTACATCCACGTTCGAAACACAACTGCGCGCAATTTGGCAGCAGACCGCGTTGTGCTGGTGTTTTACGCAATGGTATGGGTGCCGGTCGTTCAGAAAGAAATGGCAAACTACTGAACGTAAACTTGCCAAGACATAAACATCAAAAATGCTGGTGTTGACTGCAAACGTCCTGTAAAGGATATGCAACTAACTATAACAATACTTGCAAGCCAGAACGAAAGCGCTGGTAAAAAAGATGAAAAACTAAGTTAATCAACGTTAAGTGGCGTGCAATGCACAAAAAAACAAAGACAACCAAAATTTATTTACTAAAATAAGTTATCAAAGAAGGCGACGTTAGCAAATAGGTAGATACATCAGATCTAGTGTGCACATATCCGAATCTCACAAACTAAGCATCAAAATATTTAGTGAGATTTGTGAACCTACTGATATTTGGCTTTCAAGATATCGAAAATGTTTGGTTTGGAATTGCTGCATCCAATCAAGAGAATTATTTTCAAATGTTCATCACTCAATTGCTTTCGATGTATTGACTTCAGATACTTAATTTTTGAAAATGGTTGCTCACAGACATAAGATGTTTCAAACACTGGTGCCATACCAGTGGCAAATTTCTTCAGTTTCGGAAACTCAACATCAAGTAAACAGCGGTAAAATTCAACAAATTTTCATTCTCTGTGTTTCTCTTTCAACAAGGCATTTGCTTGTAAGTAAATGAGCTCCAACTGTATTTCAACTGGCACATCATCAAGGTTACAATCGAACAGATTTTGGAATAAAAGAATGTCACCCTCAGTTTTGTCAAGATCTGAAAATCTTTCCACAAAAATGTCTTTTCAAGTTACGAATAATTATTTTCGGAAAATCGAGGTTGACATCTTCGGCGATTTTTGAGCAAAACTCTTTGATACTATGAAAATGAGAAAAGTTTTCTCTTTCCAGTTGGGCTTCAAACAATGACAGATTTCTAAATTCTTTGATGATTCCATAGAAATCACAGACGAAGTTGTCCTTTCCCTAAAGTTTCAAATTCAGTTCATTTATTTGGGATGTGATGTCGACCAAAAATTACAACCTTGACAGCCACGTATGATCTGACAGCTGTAGATAAGCTCTATATTTTTCGATGAGGAAAACGTCTATTTCATTTCGGAGCTTGTAAAACGAAACGAGACTTTACCGCAGCTGAGCCACCTCATTGATGTATGATAAGGCAAGTCACAGAATTCAGAATCAATTTTTTCAAGAAAAGCCTGGAACTGACGGTGATTGAGTACATGTCCCCGTATGAAGTTCACAGCAGAAACGACTGGTTTCACCAGTCAGTTGTTATCAGTTGTTGATGTCCCCATTGGGTTGTCAGTTGTTGATGTCCCCATTGTGTTGTCAGTTGTTGACTTCCACATTATGTTATTTACTGGAATGGAGTCGGTGTTGACGCGTTGTTTGTTCTGTTAGACAGCCTTCCAGCCAATGTTATCTGACAGTTCATTAGTGGAACCCTACAGCGGATATCTGGAGAAATGCCATACCAGCCGCATATCCTGTGTGAATATGAACAATAATATGTTCCCACGCCTGTACCATCTACCATTCCTCTGATAACCTAGATGTCTCCACTTCCATCTGTAGCTGAGCAAGGATGGCTGTTACAACACCAGGATGAGTTCAAGGGCGCTCACAGAATGCCACGCATTACGAGAACGGGCACATTATCAGAAACAATTAAGCTCAAGATTGGAGATATAACTTTAAAAAAAAAAAAACACCTTACATCTAGGAAAATAGTGGTCCATGACTGTTGTTCCTGGCGGGCTATAAATGTGCGTGAAGTCTGTGATTCTGTAGAAATCCGAGGAACTTCACGCAGTCTCTCTCCACGGCACAATGTCACAAGCGCCAGGAGCCGTGCTGCTATGTCTGCTAGTTGCTGCAGCCACTCATATTCAATGTAAGTACACACAGAAATCCAAAGTCTGAATGTGTAATTGATATGTTTACACACAGATGCCACAGGCCTGTATGTTTCAATGATATGTGTACACGCACAAACTCAGGCCAGCAGTTTTCTAGCAATCAATGTAGTGCCGTCAGGAGTATCATTAAATTTACCCTAAACAACACCAAACTAGAACGAAGATCAGACTCCACACACCATTGAGGACGAACCATTCGTGGGGGCCATGTCTCTGTCTGTGGATGTGTGCGCTGTTCTAGCAATGTACTCTTCAGCTATTCTATCAGAATACTCTTCAACTTTTCGAGCAATGTACACTTCAACTGATCTAGCAATATGTTGTTTGTCCATCAAGAATGATGATGACCATTAATTTCATCCAGTACGGTTGGAAGTATGGAGCCGTGAGTTCTAAGATGGCTGTTACGGCACATTTTGGCTCAAAATGTTCTTTGACAATGTGGGAAAAGAATGCTTGACGTTCCAGGAGGAGGATCTCCTGCAGTAGTATTTCTGCCCAGCCTCTTCTTCACAGTTCTTGCAGTCCTGGTTACTTCACAAGTGGCTGAACCCTTGCGTGATGATGTATGCCACGAATTTCGTCTTTGGCAGAAGTATCACAGGTGTCATGGTGAATTCCAGAAGCTTTCAGTGAGATTTTCAGTGTCTTAAAAGCGTTTCCTCTGGCGGCCTTGGGAGCGTTTACCACAACGCAGCTCGCCGTAAATAAATTCGATTAGGAAGCCTGTGATCTGGCATGCGAGTTAAGTGACCAGTCCAGCAAATCTGATTCATCATTAGTATAGTGTGGATACAGGGCATGGATGCTTATTCTAGGACTTCAGTGTCTGGAATATTGTCTTGCCATTTAATCTTCAGTCGCTTCCTTAGGCAGACTGTGTGGAAGTGGTTTAATATCCTAGCGTGTCACTGATAACCAGTCCAGGTTTCACAATCATATAGCAGTGTGGATAATACAACTGCTTTGTAGACTTTCAGCTTTATTTGCAAGTTAAGTGTCCCATACATTTCTGTCCCAATACATTCTTGTACAGTCTGCCAAAGGCCACGGTGACCTTGGAGATTCTTGCATTCACTTCGTCATCAATTGTGGCAGTTTGTGACACAGTGCTGCCAAGATAGGTGAATGTGTCCACAGCACTTAGTCTATGACCATTCACTTTGATATTCGGCACGGTGTGATTATTCCCTGGAGCTGGCTGGTACATAACTACAGTGTTCTCCAGGTTGATATTGATCGCAAAGTTGGCACAGGCATGTGAGAAAGCTGAACCATCGTGTTGCATGTCTGCTTCTGAGTTGGCATGTAGAGCGCAATCATCAGCAACCAGGAGCTCTCTGACGGTGTCGCTGTTAGTTTTGGTTTTAGCTTTCAGCCTTCTGAGATTGAACACCTTTCCACCCATGCGGTAGTTGATGTCTATTTCAATGTCGTTGTTCTCAAAGGCATTCGTCAGCATAGCTGAAAACATGAGGCTGAAAAGTGTTCGTGCCAGGACACATCTTTGCTTCACTCCATTGGTGACCGGAAATGGCTCAGACAGTTCACCATTTTCCTGTACTCTTGCCTGCATACCATCATGAAATAGCCGCACTATTTGGACAAACTTTCGTGGACAGCCATATTTCACCATAATCATCCACAGTCCTTCTCTGCTGACTGTATCAAAAGCCTTGGTATGGTCAATGAAAGTGGAGAACATTTCGGAGTTCTGTTCCTGATATTTCTCTTGCAACTGCCTTGCAGCGAAAATCATGTTAACAGTTCCTCGTTCTTTTCTGAAGCCACATTGACTCTCAGGAAGAAGACCTTGATCGAGATGGGCCGTGATGCGATTTAGAAGAATTCTGGCGAGTATCTTCCCTGCATTTGAGAGAAAGAAGATCCCTCGGTAGTTGTCACGGGATTGGCGGTTTCCTTAACGTTTGTAAAGGTGGAATATTGACGCGTCCTTGAAATCTTGTGGCATGGTCTCGTTCATCCATATGTTTGTAAAGACTTGGTTAAGCTGTTCTATTAGGACCGGCCCACCTGCCTTGTATATCTCTGCTCGGATGGAGTCAGGACCAGGCGCCTTACCGCTGGAAAGTTGTTGCATGGCTTTGTTTACTTCCATTATGGTTGGCAGGCCATCAAGTGGATCATTGGTGGGAACTTGAGGAAGGCAGTTGATGGTTTCATCAACGAAGAAGGAAGTTGCATTTAAGAGGTTGCTGAAATCCTCTGCCTAGCGTTGAAGGATTTCTTTCTTATCGGTGACCAATGTTTCCCAATCTGCACTGAGGAGGGGAACAATGCCTGGTGATGTAGGACCATAAATCGCTTTCAGTGAGTCGTAGAAGTTTTTCATATCATGTCTGTCAGCAAAGCCTTAAATTTCATCAGCTTTGCTGCTCAGCCAGGAGTCCTGCAAGAGCCGAAGTTTCTGCTGAACTACTCTCCGAATGTTATTGAAGGTATCTTTTTTTTCGGGTCATTCAAATGTGCCTTGCGGAGAAGATGTGTCTCGGCCAGCAATTGGTTGATGTCTTCGTAATTTTCATCAAACCAGTCTTTATGCTTTCGGGGGCTGAACCGAGAGATCTCCATATCAGTGTTGTAAATTATGTCCTTTAGGGCTCGCCACTCTGTTTCCGCATCCGGTTTAACTGCAGCATTGGGTTTGAGGCGGTCTTCCAGCATATTTTCAAACGACAGCTGCATTTTTTGTTTTCTGTTCAGACGGGTGACAAACAGTTTTTATTTTATTATTATTTTTTTTAAATTATATTTTATTTTCATTTTTACCCCTTGGGGACGCCGTGGTAGTTTTATATGCTTGTTTATCAGGAGATCGTGTTCGGCACATGTCTGAAGGAGGAGTCCATTGCTGTTACAATTTCCGACTCTGAGCTTTCCAATAATACCACTCCAAGAGGTGGTGTCCGTGCCTACTCTGGCATTGAAATCCCCAAGGTGTATAAGTTTGTCTCCTTTGGGAACATTGTGCAGGTCCTCATAGAACTTGTTCTTGACGTCATCTTCATTGGTCATGGTTGGTGCGTAGACAATTACGATGGTTGCATGCTTCCTTCCATTCAGCAGGGGCAACTTAATGGTCATAAGCCTGTCGTTGATATATGAAGTTGAATGAAGAATGACTTGCGCGATGAACTGGATTAAAGTGAGGAAGAGTTGGGCAATTCGTCGACCTAACTCTCTCGCCTCAGTCCATCTGAGTCCAGTGGCAAGGCAAGTGAAGACGACTGGAGACGAATACAGGTGCAGTGGATGACCAAGGCGCTCTACGTGCCTTGCCGTGCTCATTACGTTTCACAACGTTTTGCAGTTAAACGCCGTCTAGCCCATTGAATCAAAAATGATTTTTTTCCGCTCAGTCTGCCGAACCCTGTCTTCACATGCGGGGTAGGCATACCCTAATTCACCGATTGGTTTGATACCAAATCGGTTACCCACGCCTAATTTAGCCAGCCTGTCACAGCTGTTGACGGGGGGTGTCCGATGTCGTATGCTGACAGCTACTAGGAGCCACGGGCGTGAACTAGATGTCAGGCTTGGACCAGTGGAGGATGGGCCCTGAAAAGAGCGTGACAGTCGTCCTTACCAAAGGTACTACCAATGCCTGACACCCCGTACCAATATACTCTTCATCTCTTGTATCAGTGTACTCTTCAACTGTTCTAGCAATGTACTCTTCAACTGTTCTAGCAGTATACTCTTCAACTGTTCTAGCAATGTACTCTTCACCTGTTCTATGATTTTACTCTTCAACTGTTCCATGATTGTACTCTTCAACTGTTCTGGCAATATACTCGTCAACTCTTCTAGAAATATACTCTACAGCTGTTCTAGCAATGTACTGTTTAGCTGTTCTAGACATGTTCTGTTTAACTGTTCTAATGACGGACTGTTTAACTGTTCTAGCAATGTAATGTTGGAATGCTTTAGTAATGGCACATGTAGAATTATGTGGTAATATCACACGTATTCTGTGTTCATATCAAATGCTGTGTTCATATCAAATGTAGAAGTTTGTGTTTATTTCCCATGTAGAAATCTGTCCTCTTGTCACATGTAGAAGTATGTTTTATGCCTTATATACACAACCTCAAGATGTGCATTTCTATTAGAGCAGAAGAGCCGCTATTTTAGGAGCATACTGTTCACAACATGTTGATGTCCATTTGGCAGGTCTGCATCTGATCATGGATAGGACCCCTGACAGGAACTTCTGCGCACAGCTGAAATGTTTTGTCGATGTTAATCAAGAAAACGAGACCGTCTTATCTATTGTTGGCTTGAGGTTATTTAAGATGGCACTAAACAACAAACGTTTCAGACTGGCTTCTGTGTCCGCGTTTGACCCCAGCCCGCACCTGGAACTCCTTAGAAGCAATTTCGTAAACCTGACAGGAAACATCAGTCGTTACCATGGAGATTTGATGCTGAGGTTCCGAGACGAGTCAGACTGTCTGTACGGGTCGTTTCTGTGTGAGCTCAACTTTGTCAACGTGAGCGGCCAGCCGGATGTGTTGACGAAACAAACAGCTCCCGAAGAAGAAAATCTAAGTGAGCATCTGTGTGTTCGTTTTATCATCATCACCTTTGTCGTCATAATGTTAATATGTGACAAACTATATGACATAAGCTATAGTAGACATACACATACATACACGACATACGCTATAGTAGACATACACACTGAGAGATGTATACCAGGGCTGGCAGATGGACATTTCTTGTAACTTCCACACATGTCCTGATGACATGAAAGTCCTTTTTGCTTTCAGTATTCCCGTTTTAATACCTCTGCCTGTTCATCCGTACACAGTCAACATTTACATCCATTCGCGAATACGTGCAATATGCTGCCTCTTAAGAAAAGGTTTGCACAACGGAGATCGGGATTTCATGTGTCTATACTCATTATCTGTGTGTTTCCCTTGACAGTTGTTGTATTCGTGTGTTGATCTTATATGTGATTTCGCTCGTGGGACAGAAGTACAATCTGGCCAGCCGTGCCCAGATCATCGGCATGGTCAGTCAGAGTCCATTCAACATCTTTTGGTTGTCATTGTTTTTATCAATTGAGAACAATAAAGGAGTGTGGCAACCATGTTCTGACTTCACACGGAGACGTTAGCCTTCCCACAGAGAGACCTCTGCACACTCGTGCCTCTATGTTGCCTTTGTTAAGTGAATGATCTTCTGTGGCAGACAGCAATGTCTCATCAACTTCCATAGGAGAATGCCCAAGGCCCATTCGTTGTCCAATATCCATCTCCTGTTCTGTATCCTCCATTGGAGAACTGTCATTTGTATAACACTGACCACAGCCGTCCTGGCTTTATGTCTCTTGCAGCCCCACCTTACACCCCCTTACACCCCCACCCCGCCATCCCCATGTAGATTACATCTTTTCTACATCTCTTCTTCGTGTGTCTTAGCCCCTCCCATCACCCCCTCCCTTCCAAAGCCTCTTTTGCTGGCCTTAATTGCTCCAGTAACGAGACTGTTCCAGTATTAATACAATATCATACTACACGATAACTGGCATCTCAAAACATCACACACTTGTCACACGATTCGGGTACTTGGTGTAAATACCTGGCCAAACGTTTGGCGTAAAGATCTATATGCCAAGGAAGGCATGTCTCAACTTAATAAACCTAATAATTATTCCCTCTGTGCCGAAGACCCTACTCTCTTTTATAACTTGAAGATTCGTGACACCATCAAACAGTTCATACGTGAGAATGCTCTACCACCCAGTGCCTCTTCACTACATATCCATGACTCTAACCTGGGCAAACCCATCATCTACATGCTGCCCAAAATACATAAACAAAACAATCCTGGACGTACCATGGTTTCCGCCTGCTCATGCCCCCGACTGAACTGATATCAGGATTTCTTGACAGCATGTTGTAACCTCTAGTTGCGGATCTCCCGTCATATGTCAAGAATACAACACATGCGTTGCACTCATTTAACTCTCCCCAACTGACTCCTGGGAACAGAACACATACAGACTATTCTAAATGGATGTATGCTTTCTCTATACCTCCATTCCTCACCCGGATGGCCTCACGGCGCTACAATTCTTTCTTGATCAACGCACGGATCAAACCATCCCTAATCGTACACTTGTGAAACTCGCGGAATTGGTCCTCACAAATAATTCCTTTGAGTTCAATGGCCACTACTTTGAACAAATCAGCTGTTCAACTTGAAGGATTTATCTAGTTAATTTACTTTACGTTGTGTGATTTCTGCAGTATGTACCTGACGAGATGCAGCGAAATATGCCAGGCAATAAATCGTGCAATCTATTGTTTGTGTCTTCGTTATTCAAAATCAGCGGTGTCGCCATGGGCACTAAAATGGGACCTAATTACGCGTGCTTATTTATGGGACATTTGGAACACCAGATTGAACTCAGTTATGATGGCCTTTTCCCTTCTTCTTACCGACGCTATATTGATGACGGCATCGGCCCCACTGACACGGCAGAGGCGGAACTAAACTGCTTGATCAATTATGTCCAAAATTTCCATCCGTCTATCAAATTTATCACATAAATTTCTACCACTTCAGTCAATTTCTCTGACACCACAATTAAAATAACTCCTACAGGCCTTATGACCTCCGTGTACTAAAAACCTACGGATGCTCACGGTTTCCTCCTATGCAGTTTAACCCACCCCAAAAGCTGCAAAGATTCTATCCCATATTAATTGCTACTCAGTCTTCGTCGTATCTGTCAGGATGATAATGACTTCCTAGAGAAAGCCCATGAAATGATGGACTTTTTCCTCAGACGGGCCTGCCCAGAGCACATTCTGTCCACAGCTTTCTGTCGTATAACACAGGTCTCGCGTGAAATGTCCCTTGTCAAGAAAACGCGACCTCCTAACAATGAACCTAAACTTATCCTCACCTTTCATCCACATGCCCATGCCATCAAGCATATTTTTCATCGACACTGGTCTATCCTGGTATCTGACCCAACCACTCGTGCGGTGTCCTCTAACGGCCCTATGGTAATTTTCCGCCGGAACAAGAGTCTCAGGGGCCACCTTGTTCATAGTCTTCTACCCACAGATACTTCATCTGTGGGTACATTAAAATGCCACGGTAAGAATTGTCTGACATGCCCACACGTTTTTCAGACACCGGCAATTACATTCCCCCGAGACACCTTCTCCTTGAAAGATTCTTTCAGTTGCACATCCCGCAATCTTACATATGTTATCATCTGCAAAAGATGTGGCATGAAATATATTGGTCAAATTATCAGACGCCTTGCTGACCGCTATAGGAACGAATGAACGAAGGAATGAACAATCTTTATTTTCAAAGGCTTAAGAATTGGGCACGCAGGCCCGTCTGACATTCTGCTCTTCTTCTCTATTTCCTCTCATACATTCTTTCATTCAATATCCCTAATGAAGATTATCTTTGACAACAAAAGAACAATAAGAATTAAAACGCATGAAAAATAATCAATAATACATGACTCACTGAGGCAATATTTAACATGGGCATTATAAATACCCAAGGGATGTGTAGCGTGCCCACATATGGGAATTTTTATTGGCTAGTTGTAGTTTGAGATAAATTACCATTATTATTGTTTTGTTGTTAGGGAACACCTTAGAGACATTAATCAAGGTGCTGACAAACCTGTCACCAACCACTTTAATTCTTCTAACCACATAGGGGTCGACGATGTATGGGTCACTGCATTGAAAGCTTGCTACTCTAACAACTCCATTAGACTTAAAATTGAAAGCCAATTAATGAACTCTCTGGGCTGCTTTCACCCAGCAGGAATCAATAGCGTTGTTGATGCCATGGTATAACTAAACTATCTTCCCTTATTTTATTCATATCGGGTTGTTTACACACCATTTGGCAACACAAACTTTTGTAGCCCAAGAGCGCCGTTCCAAACCGGTGTAAACCACCATTTCCATTTCCCTCCTGTCAACAAGAAGCTGTGTTCAATGTTATTTTGTGTGCTTTATTTCGCTTTTTATCTGTTTATGTTGTCCTGGTCTTGACAAAGGTTCTATGAACCGAAACTTCGGTTGTGCTTTGTTGTCCTATAATATTTATTGTGTTATTTTAATAGTTCAGTATTACAAATTTATTGATTGTTTCTAACTTTGGATAAGTCACACTTTGTTTTCACCTGTATAAGACGGAGTTCTTTGTAAGGTATGTACATTGCGTCTGTGTCTAATATGTCTCTTCTTTTCGCAGGAGCTAAATATACTTAATAGTTTGCAATTCATATTCCTAACTCAAGCCTGAGTCCGGCAAATCTCAGCTCAGTGCACGAACTCCGTAGCACCGACAAGGATCCTGAAATACTATGGATAGATTTTTAACTCTTTTTCGATTTCCAACTGCCAAGGGATTCTTTACGTGCGCAACAATACATACGGGCGTCCGATCTCACTACCCAGAGACGACCAGGGAAAATTGTGTTACTAGACGTCCACGTAAAACCAACGTCCACCAGTTTGTCACACCATACGGTAATTGGTCTAAATATATCACACACACTTGTCACATGATACAATGGCTGGCATCTCAATAAATCACACACTTGTTACACGAGACGATCACTGGCATCTCAACACATGAACACACTATGTCGCACGATAAGATCACTGGTCTCTCAATAAATCAAACAATTGTCACATGATACGATAGCTGGCATCTAAATAAATCACAAACTTGTTACATGATACGATCACTGGCATCTAAATAAATCATATACTTGCCACAAAATATAATCGCTGGCATCTCAATAAATCATACACTATGTCAAGCTATATGAGCACTGGCTTCTCAGCACATCACGCACTATGTTACACAGTACTATCATTGGCATCTCAACACATCACACACTTGTCACAATATACAAACACCTGCATTACAAGACATCACACCCATCTCATAAGACATGATCACATCCATCAAACACATCATACATTTGTCACAGGACACGAACAATTCCATCACAAAACATCACATAGTTGTTTCGAGGCATGCTCGTTATCGACTAGATATGATACACCTGTGTCTCCGCTCGTCCTGGTATTTGGTTGTGTCCTGTAATGACTTAGAAACCAAGCTATCGTGAGTTTATGATTAAATGAGGTACTCACGACTTGAACTTTGCTTTCGACAGACTCCATCATTCTGTCAAAGATGGTTGCGAAAATAGACTCACATTCAGTGGATCTTGACAACGAATTGACTCAATTCAAGAACCACACTTCTGTGATTGAAGCTAAGATTGACAATCTTCTGAAGCAGCAGTTTAAACAGGACACACTACGTGACTTGTCCGATGATACCCCTCAATTGGTATGATTGTATTGTAACATTGACTATCACCACATTGATTTCAGGTACTAAGATTTTCATGTGTGCAGTAAAAGAACAATGACATTATTTGTTATTACTTTATGGTTTATTTCAAGTGACAAGCAATTTCAGGACAATTGTCGACAACCATAATGCCGTTTGTAAACTTTCATCCCAGAGACATTCTTTCACATCTGTTCACATTATTGTGGTGATGATGTTCACATCGTCGAGGTGATGATGTTCCTGCCACGGTGACAATGTTCATGTCATGGTGATGATGTTCATGTCATGGTGATGATATTTATGTCATGATGATGGTGTTCATTTCATTGTGATTATGCTCAAGTCATGTGTTCATGTCATGGTGATGATGTTCATTTCATTGTGATGTTGTTCATGTCATGGTGATGGTGTTCGTGTCATGGTATCGATGATTTTTGTGTCATGGTGATGATGTTCATGTCAAGGTGACGATGGTCATGTCATGATGATGATGTTCATGTCAAGGTAGTTATGATATATTTATGTGTTGGTGGTGATGATGTTCATGTCATAGTGATACTGTTTATGTCTTTGTGGTGATGATGTTCATGTCATGGTGATGATGTTCATGTCATGGTGATGATGTTCATGTCATGGTATCGTTGATGTTCATGTCATAGTGATGATGTTCATGTCATCGTATCGTTGATGTTCATGTCATGGTGGTGATGTTGATGTCATGGTATCGTTGATGTTCATGTCATGGTATCGTTGATGTTCATGTCATGGTATCGTTGATGTTCATGTCATGGTGGTGATGTTCATGTCATGGTATCGTTGATGTTCATGTCATGGTGGTGATGTTCATGTCATGGTATCGTTGATGTTCATGTCATGGTATCGTTGATGTTCATGTCATGGTGGTGATGTTCATGTCATGGTATCGTTGATGTTCATGTCATGGTATCGTTGATGTTCATGTCATGGTATCGTTGATGTTCATGTCATGGTATCGTTGATGTTCATGTCATGGTATCGTTGATGTTCATGTCACGGTGGTGATGTTCATGTCATGATATCGATGATGTTCATGTCAAGGTGATGATGTTCATGTCATAGTATCGATGATGATGATGTCATGGCATCGATGATGTTCATATCATGGTGATGATGATCATGTCATGGTATCGATGATGTTCATATCATGGTGATGATGATCTTTATGTCATGGTTGTGATGTTCATGTCATGGAGATGATAATCACGTCATGATGTCGATGATGTTCATGTCATGGTATCGGTGGTGTTCATGTGATGGTATCGATGATGTTCATGTGATGGTGGTGATGTTCATGTCATGGTATCGATGATGTTCATGTCATGGTGATGATGTTCATGTCATGGTATTGACGATGTTCATGTCATGGTGGTGATGTTCATGTCATAGTGGTTCCGATGTTCATGTCATGGTGATGATTTCACATCATGGTGGTGTTGATGTTTACATTATGGTGGTGATGTTCACATTAAGGTGTTACTGTTTAAATTATGGTGGTAATGGTGTTCATGTCTCCGCATTGTCAGCACACTTTCAAACACTTGGTGATGGCGATAGTGATGGTGATAATGGTGGTGGTGATGAGGGTGATGATGAGGGTAATGATGATTATGACGACAGTGGTAATTATTGTGATTGTTGTCATGATGGCGGTGATGATGATGGTAGTGATGATGACATTGACAATGATGACGGTAGTGTTGGTAAAGATGTCGATCATCATCATCATCATCATCATCATCATCATCATCATCATCATCATCATCATCATACTCATCATCATCATCATCATTGACATCATTGACAATGATGACGGTGGTGTTGGTAAAGATGTCGATTGCTGTGTTGATAGTGATGATGATGGCGATAGTGGTGATGATGATGAAAATGGTGATGTTTGTAATGATAATATTCGTGATGATGTTTATAATAATGGTGATGTTGTTAATGATAACGACGATGATGATGGTTATGATGGTGGTGTTGATAATTATGATAATGATACAAATGGTAATAATTGTAAAGATGAAGAAGACAGTGATGATGTTGATGACTGTTGTGATAATGTGTATCATGGTCATGATGATGATTTTGATTTTTATGGTGGTGATGGTGATATAAATGCTAGTGATTATGAATAACGAAGACACAAACAATAGATTGGACGATTTATTGCCTGGCATATTTCGCTGCATCTCGTCAGTTACATACTGCAGAAATCATACAACTTACGTGAATTAACTAGATAAATCCTTCAAGTCGAAATATACACATATTCTCACAGTAATGTCACTTATCTACCACGGTAATTTTAAGCTGACCAACACGGGAAAACATTGTTTTGAATTTCTCAAACGTCGCCTCCCATTACCAACTGTGAAGCGATTAGATGGATTACTCAAGCTGAAGTGTATCAATCAACGCAAGCCAGAATTGTGTAAACAGAAAGACATGTTAGTCAGCTTAAAATTACCGTGGTAGATAAGTGACATTACTGTGAGAATATGTGTATATTTCGACTTGAAGGATTCATCTAGTTAATTTCACGTAAGTTGTGTGATTTCTGCAGTATGTACCTGACGAGATGCAGCGAAATATGCCAGGCAATAAATCGTGCAATCTATTGTTTGTGTCTTCGTTATTCAAATTCGCTAGTGATTATGACGATGATGTTATGATGGTGAAGATTATGATGTGATGATGATGATGATGATGATGATGATGATGATGATGATGATGATGATGATGATGATGATGATGATGATATTGTGATGACAGTGATAATGATGATATGACGATAATGATGAAGATGATGATGTTATGATAATGATGATGTAATGATTGTGATAATGTGGATGTTGATGATGATGATAATGTTGAGGTGATGATAGTGATAATGATGATTATGATGATCGTGATGATCATGATGATGATGATGATGATGATGATGATGATGAGGTAATGATAGTGTTGATGATGATGATGATAATGATGATGATGTGATGATAGTGATAATGATGTGATTAAAGTGATGCTGATGATCTGATGATGATGATGTGATAATAGTAATAATAATGATGATATGATGATAGTGATGACGATGATGATGATGATGATGATGGTGATGATGATGATGATAATGATGATGATGATGATGATGATGGTGATGATGATGATGATGATGATGATGATGATGATGATGATGATGATGATGATGATAAAATGATAATGATGTGATGATGATGATGATGATGATGATGATGATGATGATGATGATGATGATGATGATGATGATGATGATGATGATGATGATGTGTATGACGTTGATGACGATGATGAAGATGATGATGATATTGATGATGATGAGAAGGAGGAGGAGGAAGAAGATGAGGAGGATGATGATGATGAAGAGGAGGAGAAGGAGTAGGAGGAGGAGGACGACGACGACGACTATGATGACATATGGTAGGTATGCTACTTGCAGCCCGATGGCCCAGTCTCTACATTGACTTCCATCCCGGAATGTATTGCTGTTTGACCTGGGCACCGTGGGCGACCCAGCCTGAATTGCGTACCGAGAAATTCCCTCGGAAGTAAAGTGGACACGGGTGATATTCACCCACCTATTGCCGATTGGTCTAAAGATATGGGCCTAGCACCATGTGTCCCGGATACCTCAATGAGTGGACAAGGCCGGTTCCTGACTGTATTGTTACCATGCACCCAGAATGTTTCATAGCTTCCGGACTGTCTTGTTACCACGCACCCAGTACGTGCCATGGCCTGAACCATGGTGCTGTACTTGAGCCCTGGATCCACCATGTTCTGTGTTGTTTCACAAAGAATGAGACAGACACTTTAGTGGTCAATGCAAACAAACTCATGATATGTTTGCCTATAAATTAACCCCCCCCCCCCCCCCCTCCCAAGACCCAACCACTGATATATCATCACTAACACTGATCCTCGTCTACAGGACAAGTGCTATAGAGGGATGCCCAATTCAAATGCCAGGGAGACTATCTTATTGTGGGACAACGTTGAGGTTCTGTGTGACACACAAACTGACGGCGGAGGCTGGATTATCATACAGGTTATAATACGAATACCATGACGATGATGATGATAATGATAATGATGATTCTAATGATTATACTGATGATAATGATGATACTGAAGATAATTATGATGATAATGATGATACTGATGATAAATAGGATGATAATGGTGATAGTGATGATTTCAACGATGGTGATAAAGATGATGATGATTGTCACAAAACTGCCAGCGGGCCTGACCTCACGTCTTATTTCGGTACGGGGAAACACGTGCTATTTTTAGCCGGCGGAATCCCTAGGAAATCCTTCCTTCTATAACATTCTCTCGACTTCCAGAAGTTCAGTTTTAGCGGTTGCTTTTGCACCCGAAGGAAACTGAACTTTCATAATCCGTTTTCCACGTGTTTGGGATTCGGAAACCCCAAGAAAATTAAGTTTCCCGAGAAGTTGTACTTCTCCGCTCTCCCCGACACATCCACCGAGAAGGAACTGCTGACATTCAGTCGGGCACAGATGTATTTGCTTCTTGTGGTGAAAAGATGTCTTTTTCCTGCGCCGTCTTGATGGAAGTTGAAGACTCCTGACAGTTAACTAAGGCCAGTTCTAGAGGTGGTTTTCAGTAAATAAGGTAAAGTGATTTACTAGTATTTATTATTCGGGTTTAAACGAATCGTACACTTGTTGACGCGAGCCGAGTCAGCCGTGCGTGTGTCGAGAAGGGGCATGTCATGAATATTAATGAGGAGTTATCGATCGATTGTCGCGAGCGAGTCGGACGCTATCAGATCGTTTTGAACTCGTTATTAAAACGCTTTATTAGCGATAACTGATATTTGTTAGCGATTAACCGAGGTCTTTCTCATCTCTCAATATTTCCCTCTTTCGTGCGAGTATAGACATGACATATTTACATGAAATCACTGATTACGTAGAATTCTCCGTGGCGCATCCTTGCAGGCAATCGGAAATCCGTTGCTACGCACGAAATGCCAGACAAGGATCCGAATTTACCATTCTCATACAAGAGAGTGGGAGGAGAAGTTCAACAGTGTTGATATGTTTTTCAATGGTGAAAATGGAGGAGTTCAGGAGGAAAATTGATACTTCTACCCCGTACTATCCTCTGATTGTCTTATAATTTAGTGAGCACTAATTATGAGCAACAATAGGGTATTTTCTTTCACCACGAGGGGCGAAGGAAAGAGGACACAGAGTGCCTTCCGAATATAATAATGCGGATACCTGCGGACCAGCTTTACCGTTCAATATATGATCACGCTGCTATGAAGGGGTGACGGAACGGCGGTGGATATTTACCTTCTACATGGGGAAGGCACCATGTTTACTCATTCGACTATTTTCCTTCTACATGGGGGAAGACACCATATATACAACTTCTACTATTTACCTTCTACATAGGAGAAGAAACCATGTACACCTACCACTCTTTAGCTTCTATCTAAGACGGCGAAGGAATCAAATAGCCTCACACCACTCATACTCTAAAGGGGAAGGAGATGGGTGGTATATACACCGTTTCTCTTCGGTATTGGAGTGAGGACCAGGGGATACACGAACTATGATGACTGAATGAAGAGATATCGACAGGGAAGACGAGTATCCCCCTTCTGATGAAAACTAAGCCTTGAGTAGATGATACTAGGGTAAATAAGGAGAGTGAGAGGGAATGAGTGGTGTATAAATGGGTTCCGGATGTAAATGTTGCCGCAACAACCGGACCTGTATCAGCTGCAACCTAGGTCTCTCAAGACGAAGCTGTATAAGGGGCTGCCTGACAGATGAAGGTCCGGTTCGCTCAAGTCTCCTCCTTCTCTGCAGAACAGGTTCAGGTAGAACATATGTAATATGTCTACCTAAAGGCTTGTTGACTCCGTTCATTTGTCATGTACAAATGAGTTGTTGTGGGGTTCTTTCACAAGATCTTCTAATTATAGGATCGATCTTCGGATGGTGAATATCGAAGAAGCCTATGGCGAGTATAAGAAGGTGAAACAAAGGTTGCAACTGAATCCAGTGACGGTGCAGTACCGCCTGTGTTTGATCAGCGCACTGGACATTTGCTTGTGAGGTCCCCTTCAGCCATTATACCGCCAGGTCTAAAAATCTTTTAATGGAACCTCGATACACTATCACACCCTCAAGGTAAAACTTAATAACTCTATGCCCCAGTATGGCTCATCTAGTATACTACCAGGCCACGATAAAGGCCCAAAGGGACATTATCATGTATGCTAAGGTTGCCAAGCCCGAACGTGAAGGTTCGTGTTCAAGAGTCTTCTGAGGCGCCACGTTGAAACAGTGGTTATCCCATAATCAGGATATTGCCATATCGAAATGGCTACAGTCTGCCATTAGTCCACTGCGCCTACACCAAGGCCTGAACATTCCACCAGTGAGAATTTGACCGACTCCAGTCCATCTACCATGTTTACTACTAGGGTCTGAACATTTGCTAGAGGGAAGGTTAACCCCTCCAATCAGTCGACCAAGTCTACAGTACCGGAAGGAGGATCCAAGAAGATTAGGTGAGACAACCGTGACGACCAGACGTACGGACATTATCTGGAGTCTGTCCGATTAAGCATAAATCTCAGCTTCCGATCCTTCTTTACACACACACACACACACACACACACACACACACACACACACACACACACACACACACACACACACACACACACACACACACACACACACACACACACATGTCTTATATATAAAATGTATGTTATATATAATGTATGTTATTTATGCGTTCTCGAACGGTCCATCCGATTGAGATGAAATTTTCTACACTTCCTCTTCTCATTCCGGTGCTGCCAACTGTCATAGTTTGTTAGTGTACAAACAGTTATTTACTTAATATTATTTAATATTGCAATTTACACTATAATTTATATATATAGCGAGGGGACATAACTTTTAATAGCATTGCTATATATGTAAAGTTGCTGAATATTTATCAAATAGGTGGACGTTGTCGCTACAGTTATCTACAGGCATATGCGTTATAATCCTCTTCCTCCTTCTCCTCCTCCTCTTCCTCATCCTCATCCTCCCCCTCCTCCTTCTCCCCTCCGACTCCTTCTCCCCCTCTTCCCCCTCCTTCCCCTCCACTCTTCCCCCTCCCCTCTTCCCCCTCCCCTCTACCCCTCCCTCCTTCTCCTCCTCGTCCTCCTCCTCCCCCACCCCATCATCCTCCTCTTCCTCCCCTCCCCCTCCCATCCTCCTCCTCCCCTCCTCCTCTCCCCCTCCTCCTCCCTCTTCTCGTCCTCCTCCTCCTCCTATATAGATAGATAGATAGACAGACAGACAGACAGAGAGACAGACAGACAGACAGACAGACAGACAGACAGACAGACAGACAGATAGATAGATAGATAGATAGATAGATAGATAGATAGATAGATATATAGATAGATAGATAGACAGACAGATCCCCGCCAGGGTCTGGGCGAAGCCGGGCAGGGTCAGCTAATCTATCTATCTATATAAAATAGAATGTCTGTATGTCCTTTATGCGTTCGCGAACGGTCCATCCGATTGAGATGAAATTTTCTTCAGTCTTCCTCTCATTCCCGTGCTGCCAACTGTCATAGTTTATTAGTGTACAAACAGTTATTTACTTAATATTATTTAATATTTTAATTTACATTATAATGTATATATATCGAGGGGACATAACTTCTAATAGCATTGCTATATATGTAAAATTGCTGCATATTTCTCAAATAAGTGGACCTTTTCGCTACAGTTATCTACAGGCATATGCGTTATAATCCTCCTCCTCTTCCTCCTCCTCCCCCTCCTCCTCCCCTCCCCTCCTTCCCCCTCCTCCTCCTCCCCTTGTCATCCTCCTCTCTCTCCTACTCCCCATCCTCCTCCTCCCCCTCCTCCTCCTCCCTCCTCCTCCTCCCCCTTCTCCTCCTCCCCTCTTCCTCCTCCTCTCCCATCCTCCTCCCCTCCTCCTCCTCCAACTCCTCTCCCTCCTCCTCCTCCCCTCCTCCCCCTCCTCCCCACCCATACCCCTCCTCCTTACCCCCTCCTCCTCCCCATCCTCCTCCTTCTCCCAATCCTCCTCCTCCCCCTCCCCTCCTCCTCCCTCCTCCACTTCCTCCTCCTCCCTCCTCCTCCTTCTCCTCCTCCTCCCCTCCTCCTCCTCCCACTTCTCCTCCTCCTCTATCCCTCCTCCTCCTTCTTCCCTCCTCCTCCTCACCCTCCTCCTCCCTCCTCCTCCTTCTCTTCCTCCTCTAACTCCTCCTCCCCCTCCTCATCACCCTCCTCACTCCTCCCCCTTATCCTCCCCTCCCCCTTATCCTCCCCTCCCCCTCCTCCCCTCCCCCTCATTCTCCCTTCCTCCTCCCGTCCTCCCTCCTCCCTATCCCCTCCTCCTCCCACTCCTCCACCACCTCCACCTACTCCTCCCTCCTCCTCCCTTCCTACTCCCCTTCCTCCTCCCATTCCTCCTCCTCTTCCTCCTCCTCTCCCTTTCTCCTCCTCCTCCCCCTTCCTCCCCTCCTCTTCCCCTCCTTCTCCCCAATCATCGTCCTCCTCCTCCCCCTCTCTCCTTCCTCCCCTCCTCCCCTCCTCCTCCCACTCCTCCTCCCCATCCTCCTCCTCTAATCCTCCCCTTCTCCTCACCCTCCTCCTCACTCCTCCGCCCCTCCTCTCCTCCTCCCCTTATTCCTCCCCTTCCTCCGCCCCTCCTCCTACTCCTCCCCCTCCTCCTCTCCCTGCTCCTCCCCCTGCTCCTACCCTCCTCCTCCCCCTCCTTCTTTTTCTTCTGCTGCATTATAATATATAATGATAAAATCTTTAAGGCATTTTCAAAGTTTTTGATAACAATAATGCATCTATTTTAAATACATGAAAATTTTCTAACTCATCTTTTTATTTCTCTTCGACATCTATACAGTCATCCCAGCATTTATTGCGTTTTTGTGATATCTTGGTAAGTTTACGTTCAGTAGTTTCAGATTGCCCTATTTAGTTATTGGGATGAAGATTGTTCTCTTCCAATCTGTTCGCCATATTTCCGGGAACGGGAATTTGAGCTTATATGACTACTTATATGAATTAAATGAGACGCTCCCCACCAGGGACTGGGCGAAGTCGGGCCGGGTCGTCTTTTTTGGGAACGGGAACGGGAGCAGGGGCCGATTATGAATTAAATGAGACGCTCCCCACCAGGGACTGGGCGAAGCCGGGCCGGGTCGTCTTTTTTGGGAACAGGAACGGGATCAGGGGCCCAATATGAATTAAATTAGATGCTCCCCGCTTCTGTATTGGAACTGCGCCAGCGTAAAACAACGGGGATCTATTTTAGAAACCCTGGTTTACAGGAACGACATTGTAGTGCTCCAGGAGACGAGACTGGGCGATCAGCTACTCCGAATTGCCGGCTTCAAATGTTTCTACAACAGACGACATCTGGGAATGGCGATTTTCGTTCGGGACAGCATGGTGGCGTCAGAGCTAGACATGTCCAGTTGTGACAATGACGATATACAAATACAGGCGCTGAGAGTTCAATCCAGTATACCATTCGTGTTGGTTAATGATTATGCCCGCAACGCGAGTATGGATTCCCAGAAGTGGCAGTGCTTAAGTGACATATTAGGTCACGAGAGAAATGTTGTTTTCTTTGGCGATTTCAACGCTAAAGGCAGATCATGGGGAAACATTTCCTCCAGCACACAGGGGGAGGAGTTCGAGACTGCACTTGAAACCATTGACCTGGTTTGTATCAACAGTGGCTGTGTCACCAGGACAGCAAGCCGTCCAGGCGATGAGAACAGTGCTATTGATCTGGCGCTGGTTTCACCTTCACTCACTACAGTGTGTAGATGGGGTATCCTAGGACACCACAGCAGCGACCACCACCCTTGCAGCATATTGGTGGAGAAAGGCAGAACCAGGCAGCACAAGCTAAAGGTAAAGACTTTCCAGTATGACAGTACAGGGCAAGATGCGGTGAGTAAAATAAGACGTGACAAGCGCAGAAAGCTTCAGGGCAGGAAAAAACGTGGGAACAGCCACCTTGGTGGAATTTCGAGGTGGAGAAGGCTTGGGTGGATAAGCGTAGTGCTGTAAGGAGATGGCAAAATGCCAAGAAGAACAGAGCTGACCATCCTAGTCCCTGCATGCACTTAGAAAGAGAGATGCACACAAAAGTAAGCTATTTCAAAAAACTGGTCAAGGTTGTTAAAAGCGAAAAATGGGCAGAAGTGTGTCAAAGAGTAAACACAGACAAGTCACTGAAATTGTTCTGGCGACTACATAAAAGCATGAGTGGTGTAGTCAAGAATAAGAGCATTTCTGACTTCCAAGGTGCTGATCTCATCTGGCAGAGGAGTGACGAGGACAAGGGCAAAACCCTTTTTGAACGCTATCTAGAACAGAGCAACCAGACAGACATGGGAGGCCGAAATCTGGCCAAGGAGGTCACCTCAGACAGGCCCAGAACACTTCGGATGAAGACGCAGTGACAGTGAAAGAAATCAAGGCTGTGCTTCGACGATAAAAAAACAGCGCTCCAGGGCCTGATGGCATAAGATACGACGACATCAATAGGTGTACCGACAACGAGCTAGAGAAACTAGCAGACATGCACAAAAACAGTATAGGGAGAGCTAGCATCAAGGAGGAGTGGTTACACAGCTATCTGATTCCCTTGCCGAAGCCTGACAAAGACCACAAAAAAATTCAGGGATATCGAATTATAACCATGCAGAATACAACAGGCAAGCTGCTGGAGAAGGTAATTGCCAGGAAAATATCAAGCCAGCTAGAGAGGCAAGGTGTTTTCCCACCTACTCTCGGTGGGTACCGTCCAAAAAGAGAAACCTGGACGAATGCAGCAGTTTTTGCCCATGATGTCTATGAAGGTTTCCACTCAGGCATTGAAACCTTTGCTGCAGCGATTGATCTTGAGGACGCGTACAACAGAGTACCATTGGATTTTTTAATGCTTCAGCTTCTTGAACTCAAAGTAAGTCCATTCCTCCTTAGTTGGATCGCCGCAGCCCTCTTCCAACGGAAAGTAGTTTTTAGATGTGGCAGTTGGACTTCGGAACCAACAACAATATATCCTGGCCTACCACAGGGATCACCATTATCTCCGGTACTGTTCAACGCCTACACAGTGAGAATCACCAGTGAGCAGATCACTGGACCAGGCAGGACATTGCCATATGCCGATGATGTTTTAGTGTATCGTCAGGGTAAGGATAGAGAGCAGGTTGCTGTGGAACTACAAACCGAACTCAATCGCATAAGTACTTGGTGTGATGAAGCTGGGGCAACCCAACAAAGGCAACAGTGACTTGGTTCTCGTTGAATAATCATATTGTCAACACTCCAACACCAACTGTAAAGTTGTGTTCAGAGACGGTGGAAAGAACGCAGGCAATGAATTACCTGGGGATACGGTTTTATCGAAGCCTTGCTTATAATGAGCACATAGACCAGGTGATAACAAAGGCCAAGCGGGGTTTGGCAGCGATGCGGGTGATGGCGGCAGCAAACTGTGAGCAGCGCCATCTATGTCTTCTGTACGAGGGGCTGGTCATGTCTGTTTTGGAGTATGCAATGGCGATCATCTCAGCCATAAGCAGATAGAAAGGATGGAAAGGATACAGAATGAAGCTAAGCGCATTATTCTTGGATGTACAAGAGATACAGCATGCAGGGCGATGCGCTACCTTCTTGATTTTCCAGCCATTGAAGAGAGAATGCAAGTTTGCAGAGCACGCGCCTACCTCAGAGTTAACGCAAACACACAACATCCACTGCATAGTGAAATTGTGAAGGTGAAGGGCAGCAGGTTAAAAAGAGGACAGTCGTGGATGGGTCAAGCCGAAGACATTCTTCAACAGGTGTGTTCACTTGAGGACTTAGAACCTGGCGAGGAGTGGGTACAAGTGACAACAGATTTCTGCACATCCTTTTCAGTTTGCATCCAACTAGATAGAAAATGCAGACAAGAAAATCCGGCTGCTGTGGAGTCTGAAGTACAAGCGTTGATTTTCGAGAATTCGATAGACGGTGATGCTGTCATCTACACAGATTTGTCGGTCGTCTGACATGTGAAAAGCTCATGGGCTTTTATGGCTCGGGCCGGAGGGAGAATTGTGAAGGAGGACTCTGGTGCTTTCACTGAAACCACAAGTAGCCTGACTATGGAAGTAATGGCAGTAAGTAAAGCAATAACATGGCTCGAGACACAGACATTCACTAGGGCATGTTTCCTTAGCGACACAATGAACATGATCAAGAGGATAGAGGAGGGGTCGGTCCGAAGAGAATGGTTGCTGCCTCTGGAGCGGTCTTCGTGCCAGGGCATGCGGGAGTACAAGGAAATGAGCGGGCTGACAAGCTCGCTGGTGAGGCTACGGCGAAGGGCGGACGCGCCATGGACCAGGCTCACATTCTGAATGCTCTACGAGAAGTAAGACTTTTGCGTGAACCAAGTGATGACTGTGAATCTACAACCATGGCCAGACTGCGAGAACAGCAAATTAAAAGAGGGGTGGCCAAACAAGAACACTACGCAGGAAGCCAAAGAAGATTGAGAAACCAACACAGAACTGGTGTCGTTAGCCGCTACACGCTGCAGGATTTGCTGAGGAGGGGATTCGAGCACTTATGGACTGAATGGTTCGATGTGCAATGAGGATGATCTTTCGACTAACTAACTAACATATATATATATATATATATATATATATATATATATATATATATATATATATATATATATATATATATATATATAGGCCGGTCTCTCTGGCCGAGGGGTTACAACACTTTCTCCGTAATCCCGTTTATCACGCAGGGTCTCGTAGCGGGCGAGAACTGGAAGCGGTTCGACCTCCGCTGGTGACTTGCGGGTTAACTGAGCCGGCCGCTCAGAAAGCGATGGCAAACTACTGAGCGTAATCTTGACAAGAAATCAACAGACATCTGAAAGATGCTGCTGTTGACAGCGATGTCCTGTAAATGATATGCAAAACATTTATATATATATATATATATATATATATATATATATATATATATATATATATATATATATATATATATATATATATAATAAAACTTATATTCCCACTTCCTTCATCTCCACCTGTCCTCCTCTGTACTATTATATTCTAATACATTTATTGCTCTTTACCATGACTTCTAAAAAACTTCCTCTAATGACTTCCTCTAAAAAGTACTGGAGAGTTTTGGTCATAGACCATAACTTTAGGAAGGGAAAATCCCAACTGCACCTCCCCGTGGTAGAGGATGGAAACACACCACGGTGTGGCTAACACAGCTCTGGGTACCAAGTATCCACCGGAATAAGTGGACAACTCTGCAGCTGAGCAGAGCAGGGCACTCACTTGTCCTGACAGTCGGAAATGGTTGTCAAAGGCAGAGTTAAAAGACCACCATGTGAATGTGGAAGGCAAGGGGAAACCACCACATTCCCTTCCCAAGATTTCATGGCGACACACTTTTCAGAAATAGTGAACGACGTTAATGGCTGTCTTAGGACATCCTCGTCCGGTAGGGACAGTCATGAGCCACAGGTGACACCAGACCGTCATCCAGCTACTGAAGGCAAAACTAAAACAATAACTAAACTAAATAAATTTAGAGTAGGAACATGGAATGTTAGGACATTAAATGAGCTAGGAAAGTTAAACAATGTTCTAAGAGAAATGGAAAACATGAAAATGAATATACAAGGCATAAGTGAGATGAGATGGAAGGGATCTGGCAAAATTATAACCGACAAACACACAATAATTTATTCTGGAGGGGACACACATGAAAAAGGTGTAGGCATAATATTTGATGAAAATGCAGCCAAATCTATGACTGGATACTGGTGCATTTCAGATAGAGTTATAATGGTCAAAATCAAAGGCAAACCAATAGATATAAATATTATACAAGTATATGCACCAACAACAAACAGTAGTGATGAAGATATACAAAACTTTTACGATGAAGTTGAAATGGCAATAGCCCAAATTGGATCACAAGAAACAAAAATAATACTGGGGGATTTTAATGCAAAAGTAGGAAAGGGAAAAATAGAGGATATAGTGGGGAATTACGGTTTAGGTACAAGAAATGAAAGAGGAGAGAAACTAATAGAATGGGCAAATATTAATGATATGATAATTGGAAACACATGGTTTAAACAACATAAAAGACGACTGTACACATGGAAAAGCCCTGATAAGAAAATACGCAACCAAATTGACTACATACTAATTAATAAAAGATTTAGAAATGCATTAATTAATGTAAATACAATGCCTGGTGCTGACGGTAACAGTGATCATGTACCACTATGTGGACAAATAAAAGTAAGATTAAAGAGAGGGGAAAAAATGGTTAAAAACTTGAGACATAATAAAGAGGTCCTGAAAGTAGATAAAGAAATTCAAGAACAATACAGAGTGACTGTGAAAAATAGGTACAATGCAATAGCTAAAATACAGAGTATAGATGAACAATGGGAAATGTTAAGGGACACCGTTCATCAAGCTAGCAAAGAATTATTACCGGTTAGAAGCCAAGAAGCTCAGAAAAAATGGATGAATGAAGAAATCTTAATGCTGATGGACAAAATGAAACAGAATAAAAATGACAAACAAGAGTATGCTAAGATAAATAAAGAAATAAGATTTAAATGTGTGAAGGTAAAAGAAAGTTGGTTAAACGAGCAATGCAGAAAAATTGAATTAAATTCCATTAAAGATAAAAAAAAAGTACACACAGACAAATCAGCGAGCTCACAGGAAGAAAAATAAGAATAAATACAGGGTGTTTGAAATCAAAAACAGGAAAGATTTTATTGGAGGAAGGTGCTATAATGAAGAGGTGGAATGAGTATATAAGAGAATTATATAATGGAGAAAGGGAAGAATTAACAGAAGAAAGTAACTTAGAAGGCCCCCCTATTCTAAAAGAATAAATCGCTGATGCTATGAAACATATGAAGAAAGGAAAAACAGCTGGACCAGATGAAATCACGATAGAAGAATTAGAAGTATTGGGAGAATTTGGGGTAGATATATTAACCAAAATGCTGAATGATATTTACAACAGTGGATATTTACCGAGCGATATGCTGAAATCTGTATTTATAGCAAGCAGCACTTGAATGCGAAGATTTTCGTACAATTAACCTCATAAACCATGTCACTAAGCTTCTACTCAGAATTATAATGAGAAGAACAAGAAAGAAAATAAAAATGGAAATTAGTGAAGAACAGTATGGTTTTATGGAAGGAAAGGGTACAAACAATGCAATATTTATATTACGAACACTAATAGAAAGATCAATAGAGAAACAGAGAGACATATATTTATGGTTCATATATTATACTAAGGCATTTGATAAAGTAAAACATGATGAGCTGATTAAAATGTTCCCCTCTGCCGTGCGTCCACCTTGACGAGGTAGATGGGCTTGCGCGTTCCAATGACTCTAAGAGCTATGCCGACGGTAGCACAGCTACTGGTAGGGTCACCCATGTCGGACAGGTCAAGGGAGAGGGACCAGACGAAGCGACGCACAAACCTGCTGCCTTGTAGGTAGACTGGGGACAGTCAAAGGCTAGGGAAAGCATCCCGAAAAATGCTTGTCGAAATCGGATGTACTGAGCCACAGGCTTGACAAAGAAGTGCAACGTAACTTTATCATTTCATGATGCCACAGATGAAAATTAATCGTTATGGTGCTAATCCCGTGAAGTCCCATCAGGCGGTGATAGTGCCGGGCCCCCTGCCTCGAGGGGGTCCACCCATGACTACTGGTGGTCACCTGCCCCTGTGCTGTGGAGTCAAGGCACAGAGGAGTAGGTTAAGAGCTATTGACCAAACACCCCGGACACTCAACATACTACAATGGAATGCAGAAGGAGTCTATAACAAGAAAGCCTCCCTAACACAGCGTCTTCATAAAGATAGAATAGATGTGGCATGCATTCAAGAGACACACCTCAACGCCAATCGCACATTTTGAGTACAGGGATACCAGGCCACACGTTTCGACCGCGAAGGACACAAAGGAGGAGTTGTAATACTTACACGAAATACAATACCCTGCAGCGAAGTATCTGTGATCTCTGACAACCAAACGGAAATTATAGGTGTTGATATAATGATAAAGGACGTGAATATAAGAATTTACAATCTGTATAGCCCAGCAGATAAGGATCTTAGACTCTCAAACATGGAAATAACTGACACAAATTGCATTGTTGTCGGAGACTTTAATAGCCGTTCAGAAAGATGGGGATACCCAGATACTGACAAAAGAGGAGATGAAGTGGAGGACTGGGAAATAGACTCAAATCTCCATCTACTCAACAAAGCGGATGACACACCGAGCTTCTACTCCAGAAGATGGATTACCACTTCTACTCCAGACTTAGCTTTCTGCACAGGAGACATCCTCCACAAAATCGATCGCCATGTGCTTGACCAATTAGCAGGTAGTGACCACAGACCAATCAAGCTTGCAATAAATATGGAGTATGTTCCACAGGAGCAAAAGCCTTTGCCCCGTTGGAATTACAAACGAGCAGATTGGGACAGATTTGCCATACTAACAGACAAATATTGTGAAAACATAAATACACGATATGGAAACATGAAGCAAATGGTGGAAAGTCTAAACAGAGCAATAATACAGGCGGCCACTGAGTCTATTCCAAGAGGAGCGAGGAAAAATTACAAACCATACTGGACTGAAGAACTACAAATTTTGGAGGACAAAGTTGAAGATGCTAGGAAGACCGCAGAGAGAGAACAAACAACTGAAGCGAACATCTCTCTCAAAGCCATCTCAGCAAAATATAAAAGAACAGTAAATCAAACAACAAGAGATTGTTGGAGGAAAAAAACAGAAAACCTGAATTTTGACAGGGATGGAAACAAACTATGGAAACTAGTGAAAGCCATGAACAATGAAGGACCTAGAAACAAACAAATAACAATTAAACAAGGAAATGCCTTGCTTACAGGAAAAAAGGCTGCAAATGCACTAATGGAACACTATGCCAGTGCAAACCACATTGATATTACAGCCGAACAGAAGAAAGCAATCAAAGATAATCAGATACATCATAGATATACAGAGACAGCAGCAGAATATATGATGGCAAATCTAACAATGGAAGAAATGGAACAGGCAATGAATACCCTAAAAAAGAAGACATCACCAGGAAAGGATGGAATCGCAAATGAAATGCTAATAGGACTAGGCACTAAGGCAAAAAAGAAACTGCTAGCAGTCCTAAATTACAGCTGGAAGAGGGGAATAGTCCCACAGGCATGGAAGGAAGCTATACTAATACCAGTCCCAAAGAAAGGAAAAGACCTGGAAGAACCAAATGGCTATCGACCTATCAGTCTTCTTAGCTGTGTAGGAAAATTAATGGAACGCATTATCAATGGCAGGCTAACGTGGCATCTGGAAGAAAACCAACTCTTAACACCTCACCAAGCAGGATTCAGAAAGTACAGATCCACTGAAGATCAAATAACCTATATAGCTCAGGAAATAGAGGATGCCTTCCAAGAGAAAAAGCACACACTAGCGGTCTGGATAGATTTAGAAAAAGCATTTGATAAAGTATGGAAGGAAGGACTGAAAGTAAAACTGCAAAAAATGCATGTTTGTGGGAAAATGTACACATGGATCAGCCACTACCTTGAGAACAGAACTGCCAGGACAAAAGTACAAGGACAAACCAGCAAAATGATGCTATTGGAGCAAGGTGTCCCCCAAGGAGGAGTTCTTTCACCAACATTATTCCTAGCATATATAAACGACATCACAGAAAATTTTCCAGCCAGAGTACACACATCATCCTTTGCAGATGACCTAGCCATATGGACATCTGAAGAATATATTAGTACGGCTAACAGCAGAATACAGCAAGCCCTATTAGCGCTAGAGGACTGGTCAAAATCATGGCTAGTGAAGATAAGTGAGGAGAAAACAACATGCACAGTGTTCTCCCTCTCAACTAAAACTCAGCAACCTAAGCTGGTATTGAATGGAAAAATATTGCGCCATGAAGAAAATCCAAACTATCTAGGAGTCACCTTTGATCGTCGCCTGACATGGAAGACACAGGTTGAGAAAAATCGAACAAGAGCAAGGCAAAGAATGGCAATGATGAAAAAGCTTGCTGGTACAACGTGGGGAGCATATGAGAAAGTTCTCAAGAAGTTATATACTGGACGGGTGAGGCCAGTACTGGAATATGGCATTGCAGCTTGGGCAACAGCAGCTAAGTCAAACTTTAACAAAATAAGTAGAGTCCAAAATCAAGGAATGCGAATCATAACTGGAAGCCTGAAGACAACGCCTATTAATGAATTAGAAAAGATCACTTGTTTACAACTAATGCAGGATAGAAGAGATAGCAGAGCCCAGCAACAAGCTGAAAAATTTAGAAGATTGACAGACCACCCTATGTATAAAAGGTTTAGTGGTTTTGGAAAGGGAAGACTGAAGCGTAGCAACTTTGTAGAAACTGCAAAACGAAAGATTAGGGCAGATCCCATACTTAACATATCAACAGTCAAACCCATTTACAGTGCAGACAAGTTCCCAGCTTGGAGACAGCAGCAACTGCCTGAGATGATAGAAAACATTCCTGGTATTGAGAAAAAGAACACTCAGCATGAAACCGAAAGAAGAGAAATAACCCTACACTACATAAAAGAACATTACCCAAGCAGCAATTGGACCCATGCATATACAGATGGATCAGCCAAAAATTCAGTAGAGAATGGAGGAGGAGGAATTCTCCTAAATTTAAAAAATGGAGTGAAAAAAACACATTCAGTGGCAACTGGAAAGTTCTCAAGTAACTTCAAAGCGGAGGTAGAGGCTCTGAAAACTGCAGCAGAAATGCTCTTGATGGAGGAAAATAAAGAGACGCAAATAGCTATCTTTACAGATGCAAAGTCAGCTGTCTCAATACTGAAGAGCAAAAACAGCACAGAACTAGCTGACCTAAGAGCAGCAATCCATGGTCTATGCCAGAAATCCAAAAAAGTTGTAATACAGTGGATCCCATCACATTGCAGTATACCTGGAAATGAAGAGGCTGACAGACTGGCAAAAGAGGGCGGACGACTACCACAGCCTGACATAGACACAACCTATAATGAGGCAAAGAGGTTGATAAAAAGCAGTTATAGAACCAAATGGGAATCAGAGCATCCAGGCCACCAGAAGGATGATGCATATTACAAACTCGACCGAAGAGAACAAGTAGCAATCTTCAGACTCCGCACAGGACATAACAGGCTGAAATACCACTTGTTCAACAAACTAAAGATAGGAGACACAGATGAATGTAATTGTGGAACTGGTAAAATGACAGCTAAACATTTGCTGCAAGAGTGCCCAATATATGCAGAACAGAGAAAGATATTTTGGCCCACACCTGCTTCATTCGAGGACAAGCTCTATGGAGATATCAACAAGCTCAAGTCGACTGCAGCTTACTTTAACTGTATTCAGGTTGACATTTAAATGTACATGAAGAAGTATTTAGACTGCCACACTTCATACCACAGGCATGTCGGTTACACAAGCCTCCCAGAGGCATGAAATGGAATACTGCTTGGATAGCAAATCCATTACGTGGAAAGTCCGAATCGAAAGCTCACTGTGTGGAGGTCATCTGCAAACTGCATTCTTCTGGCTTCTGGAAGAACAGCCTATGGTGAACGGAAGGCCCAATATACGGAAGTGAGGCTAAGCAGCCATGTGCAGGACATGACGATTCCTTGGGTGAGCCCAGTACCAGAGTGCTGTGTGATGGCTCTGCAATTATGGAAGCCTCCTTGGATGGCGGGGAATGCCCATGGTCTGCCCCTGCCTTCCCTTGAGGGCCGACCAGGATGCATTTGGCTGTTCTATATGGGCCAGCTGGGATGGGAGATAACACCACAACAGTGAGAGTCTAACGTCTTAAGAAACCCCCGGGAAGGTTAACCCGGTCAACAAATGCCCGCAGAAGTCGGATGTGTCGGCCTAACGGCGCAAGAACGCAGCTCTGCTGTAAACAGGCACAACGCAATCACGTCCGAAAAAAAACTCCGGATGAACGAAGAAGAAGAAGATTAAAATGTTGGAAGATATCAACATTGATGGGAAAGATTTAAAAATAATAAAGAATATATACTGGAACCAAGTAGCAGCAATTAAAATGGGAAATAAAGAGGGTAGTTACGAACAGATAAAGCTAGGAGGTACGACAGGGGTGTGTCTTGTCACCCGATCTCTTCTCCCTGTATAGCGAAGTAATAATGAGAGAGATCAAAGAGAAGCCAGGAATACTAATCGGAGGATATAATATAAACAATATACGGTATGCAGATGACACAGTATTGGTGGCAGATAATGCAACAGACCTACAACAATTGTTGGACAGTGTAGTAACAGAGAGTGCACAGAAAGGACTGTCCTTGAATATCAAGAAAACAGTAACAATGGTGATATCAATAAAATGGGGACACCAAAATGTGACATAGTAATAGAAGGGGAAATTCTCAACCAAGTGGATAATTTTAAATGCCTAGGGGCACTTATAACATCAGATGAAAGATGTACAAAAGAGATTAAGAGCAGAATAGGGCAGGCAAAGACAGCATTTCAGAAAATGAAGAGTATCTTATGCAATAAGTCGCTATCAATGAATGTAAGAAAGAGAGTGCTAAAATGCTATATAGAACCAGTTTTGCTGTATGGCAGCGAATCTTGGAATGTAAATGAACAAATTAGGAAGAACTTAGAAGCAACAGAGATGTGGTTTTTAAGACGAATGTTGCGAATTCCTTGGACTGCCAGAGTAACTAACAACGATTGCCTAAAAGAGGCTAATGAAACTAGAACACTATATACAACAATAAGAAAGAGACAAACATCTTTCTTTGGGCATGTGATGAGAAGAGAGGCATTGGAGAACATCGTGACAACTGGAAAGATCGAGGGGAAGAGAGGCAGAGGCAGACCAAGAGCAATTATGCTGGACGGACTGAGACGGTGGCATGGAGGAATATCATCAGCAGAGTTGATCCAGAACACCAGGGACAGAGATCTGTGGAGAGCCATGAACGCCTACGCCAGCCGGCACGGCACTTGATGATGACCATGACTTTACGAGAGTTGATGTGTGTCTGCTGGATTGAGCCCCTAGAGGTGAAAGCCCCTAGGTCGAGTATGAGAGGAAGCAGAGTCCAGGGGCCTGAGGGGTCGGGAGACCCACTACACCCATGTATTGGCCAGAACGTATCCTGTAGTATACAGTGTAACCTTAGCTCAGCCTACCCCACTGGTATCGTTACAATGATGATGATAATGATGATGATTATAATGATGATGATTATGATGATGATGATATGATGACAATAATGATGATGATTATGATGATGATAATGATGATAATGATAATAATAATGATAAAATCTCATTAACTGTGAGCAAGTAAGTCTGGACACCCCATAGCCACTCTGGCAAAAGTCCAAGTCCTTCTCAGTTGTGACAAGCAAGTGTAGGTTGTGTGTGTGACTGTATGGTGCGGTGACAGCAGTTTGTGTTGTACAACCACTAAAGTTGGACAGCTGTAGCAGTACGTATCCGACTTATCCCTATATTAGGAGCTGAGCCTACCGTTTGGTTCACGTACATGATCTATTTTAACAAGATCTTTGTTAATTCTTTGTTAATGTGGAAGAAAAAGTTACAATCAATGCAATATATACATTACAAACACTATTAGAAAGATCAGTAGAGACAAAGAAAGACATATATTTGTGCTTCATAGATTATACTAAGGCATTTGATAAAGTAAAACATGATGAACTGATTAAAATGTTGTAAGATATTAACATTGATGGGAAACGTCTAAGAATAATAAAAAAAATATTTACAGGAAGCAAATAGTAGCAATTGAAATGGGCAATAAGGAAGGAAATTATGAGCACAAAGTTGGGAGTAAGACAGGGATGTGTTTTGTCACCGGATCTCTTCTCCCTCTATAGCGAAGTGATAATGAGAGAGATCAAAGAAACGCCACGAATAATTTTAAGAAATTATAATAGAAATAATATACGCTATGCAGATGATTTATGTATTGATAGTGCATAATGCAGCATATCTACAACAGTTGTTGGACATTGTAGTCACAATGAGTGCAAAGAAAGGACTCTCCTTGAATATCAAGAAAACAGTAACAATGGTGATATCAAAGAAACAGGTGACACTCACATGTGACATAGAGATAGAAGAGAAAATTCTTCACCAAGTGAATACTTTTAAATATCTAGGGATATTTATAACATCAGATGGAAGATGCACAACAGAGATTAAGTGCAGAATAGGGCAAGCAAAGGCTGCATTTCAGAAAATGAAGAATATCTTATGCAATAAGTCACTACCATTGAATACAAGAAAGAGAGTGCTGAGGTGCTATATAGAACATGTTTTGCTATATGGCTGTGAATCTTGCAATGTAAAGGAACAAATTAGGAAGAGATTGGAAGCAACAGAGATGTGGTTCTTGAGACGAATATTGCGAATTCCTTGGACTGCCAAAGTAACTATCAACGTATGCCTGAAAGAGGCTAATGAAACTAGAACATTATATACAACAATAAG